>JANAVB010018197.1:1853587-2453587 GCA_029216955.1 Iris pallida
AGGAGGGAGAAGAAACTTGCATTTATGATGGAGATGGAACAGTCTCCAAAAAAATATGCACAGTCTACGAGCAACATGGTCTTCCATGCAAACACGGTCTCCCACCTCTCCCTATTTACTTTCTTCCTCGGTATCCACCACAAGCTATTAACTCTGTCTATAGCCTCTCTTCTCTCCCCCCTCTCTCTCTCCCTCTCCTGACAAATTTCTCTCTCTCTCTACTCTCTCCCGAAAAGCCCCCCCCCCCCCCCCCTCCTCTCGAAAAGCCCCACTCCCCCCTATCCTCCCTCCCTTTTTCTCTGTAGAGAGCCACCCCCCCTTCCTCTGGAAAAGAGCCCCCCCCCCCCCTACCGCGCCAAGTAGGGTGGCGGCCCCCCCCCCCACCGCCACCCTACTTGGCGGTCTCCTCTTCTCTCTCCACACTTCCTTCTCTTCTCCTACTCTCTCTATCTCTCCTTATTCTCTCTCTTCTCTCTCTCCTATTCTCTGACGACCGCGCCAAGTGGGGTGGCGGCCCCCCCCCCCCACCGCCACCTACTTGGCGGTCGCCCCCCCCCCCCCTCTCTCCCGGAACAGCCACGTCGCCACCACCGCCATATAGGTTGGCGCGATGTCCCGTTTTTACAATTTTGCTAAACTTTTCCCCTCTCCCGCAAATACTATTAAATTAATCCTTAGTATGAAAATTTCTGTTTTTTATTTAAAAAATTATTAATCGTTAATTATTAAAAGTTATTAATTGTTAATTATTAATTACTAAACGTTAACTATACTTTATATTATTAATCGTTAATTAAAAATTAAAAATTAAAAATTAAAAATTAAAAATTAAAATTAAAATTAAAATTAAAAATTAAAATAAAAATTAAAATTAAAATTAAAAAAATTAAAAATTAAAAATTAAAAATTAAAAATTAAAAATTAAAAATTAAAAATTAAAAATTAAAATTTAAAAATTAAAATTAAAAACTAAAATTAAAATTAAAAATTATTAATCATTAATTATAATTTATAATTATTAATCATTATTTATTTAAAAATTAACTAATCGTTAATTATTAATTTTATAATTACTAGTCATTAATTATAATTTATAATTATTAGTCGTTAATTAAAATTATTAATCGTTAATTATAATTTATAATTATTAATTATTAATCGTTGTTTATTAGTCGTTATTTATTTTAAAATTAAATAATTTTTAATTATTAATTTTATAATTAATAATAACTATAATTAATCATAATTAATTAATAGCTTAATTATTGATTATGACTATAATTTAGTTATTAATCATAAATCCAAATCCTATATTTGGTTGGACTTGGATTTGGACTTGGATTTTGAAATCCCTGATTTGAATTTGAATTTGAATTTTGGATTTCTAAATCCAAATCCATTTACCAAACAAGCCCTCAAAGATATCCATGACCATCTTGCTTGTTAAATAGGTTATTTGTTTCTTTTTTTTGGGTGGGTTGAAGAAAACTTTGATATTCGTGTTTGTTCCATGAGTTGCTCACCAGTAATTTACTTGAGCACGAACGTGATAAAATTGGAGTCCATTAAATTTGATTTTAGCAGTGGACAAAACAAATGGAACACACTGTCAATAAAAGCGATCACAAATTTTGGATAAATCCAAAGGCCTAGTCAGGAATAAAGTGGGCCCTTTTTCCCTACCAAAGACCTTAACAGGATAAAGTGGGCCTTTTCTGCTGCTCTCAGTTATATTGGTTTGCCACCGTCAGGCATCATCATGGCTGTACACCTTTGGGTTTCTTCTTCAAGTGAACGGCCTGTTGTCCAACATTTACGTGTATATTATATTTGGCACCAATATAAAAAAAACAAGAGTTTTATAGAACAATGATAAATGCATGACCCGGGTAACTAACCGGAATAATTTTTGTTCGGTTGTCTTAGGAAGTTAAATTTCATCTACATATCATCTGGGCTAATACGGGACAAAATCTGACAATTCTTATAATAAAGTGAAAGCATTCTCGACACCCACTGCAACCATGGCAAACGTGGTGGATCAATCGTGTAAATTTTTTGAGTTATTTGTATTTACCTTCCATTTGTTGTTCACAACTCTCGTATCTTCTATTGTTAATTTACTTAATACAACAAAACTCAAATTGTTGTTGATATTATTAAAAAATTAGATAACAATTTAATTATATTAAAATATAATTTTAATATATTTTAATTAAATTTGTTATCAATATATTTTCAGAACTTTATATATATTTTAATTATATATATATATATTCCTCCAAAAAATAGTATATAGATTAGTCAGGAAAACTGGCAATTCAGAGAGAGATACAAAACGCAACCCAGGGGCTGCAAAACCTATATATATATATAAGGCGATGATGAGCCTGGCCTGTGCGATGCGGGGCATCCACAACGTCGGAGGACTGACGAAAATGGCCACGATCTGAGCTGGCATGGAACAGAATGGGACGTCCCGTGCATGAAAACTCATCGGCTAGGACGTCGCGCGGGCGGTCGAGGATCGGCACCATTCTACCACGGGTATAAACGACTGCCGACCACGCGGCCCGTCATGCGGCGCCCAATGGGCGTCGGAAAGACGTCGTAAGGACGTCGTGCGCATAGAACGAGTGGCTGGACGGAACCGGCTGTCGTAGGCGTCGTGAAGTCGTCGGGGGCGCCGTGGGCTAAGCGAGGCGTTGAGTTGCTGGCGTCGAAAGACGTCGGCCGTCCCGTAAGGCTCTGGAGCGCGCGGATGTGCGCGAGGCGTACGTGTCGGACAATGATGAAAAAGTCAGTGCGGACAGGATCCGCACGAAGAGTCCGAAGCGACATGAAGACCGGCTAAAAATCGGGTCCGGGGAGACGATTTAACTGAGCTCGCACGTGCTGGAAAAAAATAAAAATAAAATATATATATATATATATATATATATATATATATATATATATATATATAACTTAGTTGAAGTATAATTTGAATATTAAATATATTCTAATTTAAATTTGTTATAGCCTTGTAGATATATGTTAATTTAGATTTGTTTATAAAAATTTAGATATATGTTAAGGGCATTTTAAAAAAAAAAAATGTGAGGAATATATACGGTCCAACCCGCTCATTTTGAACCATTTTCTAACTTCTTTATAATAGTAAAAATTCTTAATCACATGATTATGTACACGCTCTTCCCATATGTAGCATTTATGCTCTGCTATCTATGATTTTACCCGCAATTCCGGATGTTGATTCTCAAACCCTGCAAAAATGGCAGTTACAATGCCATGGGCACTTTGCACAAACTCTTCTACCAACATTGATAATACCACATGGTATCCAAATCCAACCGAGATCTTACAGTAATACATTTTCATAAGCACTTCAGTTACATTCACTAAAATTCAGTGGAGGTCAACAACAAGATATACAGCTTACTAATGCTATGGTAAGCGAAGCATTACCTCAAAGTGAACACGCCTCACAAGTAGAAAACTTAAGAAAACGGGCTAATACTTGATACAAATTATGCAAACTAGAATAACCAAACCCCTATATCAATACTGCAACTAACAAGCCGATCAAAATTACTCCACGCATTACGAAACTCCACCTAGTGCTGCTTTTTCGCGGATTTTTTCAAAGGTTTCTTGTTGGGTTTCAACTTGCTCGATGACGACGATGAATCTCGACCATTCTTTGATTTCTTTTTAGGGTTAAACTTGCTTGATTTTGAAGATGAAGCTGCCCCCTGCTCTTTGTCTTTCCTGCGCTTCTTCTCTCCCTTCACGTTGAACATTGTGACAGCCTGTTTCACGAACAATATGGATACGATAACATAAAATGAGCAGAAGCTTACGATGAAGCATAAAATATATAAACTGGAAAACTTGCCTTGTCAACATCAAGTATATCGTGGGAGCTCTTGGCCATCAACTTGTTAAGAATCTTCTCAGTTTGCTGCCTCTCTTGAGAGCCCATCCCTTTTCCTTCAACAACGGGAAGGAACTATGCACGAAAATAGCAACTGATAAACACATCTGCCTTATCTTTATTCGAAACAACAAGCATGAACAAGTATTTAAAAATACGTAGAGTTGAAATTCAAGTCCAAACCTTTCTATATTTCCCAGCATGCTTTGCAGGCTTCTCTCCTGGTAGTTTCTTATCAAATTTGCCACCACTTGCAGTTGCTGAGGCTGCCATCCCAGCCACACTCTCAAGTTCTTCTCTGCTAGCTTTCTTTGGTACCTCTCTTTTAGTTCCTGTGATGGGCAATGCTGTTGCAGCCAGTTGGACATGACTGCAACATAAATGACGTGAACAAAATTAAGACCGATTGTCTAAACTTTGCAGATACAGAAATGCATTCAGAATTTACATCTTCAAAAGGTTAAGAGTAATATGTGCAAGGACCTGGAAAAAGCATACATTATTATCACATTAATCCTTTGTATAGAAAACATCAATTCTATTTTTATGTAGTTGTGTACTCCTCAAATTATTTGCCGGTTACCCTCAGAACATGGGCATTTAATCTTTCTAATAGTTGGCTACACTAGATTTAACCATCCAACATAATTAGCCAACTTTGCAACATGGGGGAAAAATCAACTTATCCACATGGAGTTTTTCACATGCCACTTGCTTCAACAAAATTACAAAATACTATCTAAGTCGTTCTATATACAAATCTGCACCTTTACTACCAAAGATAGTTGACAGACCTACTTCTCTTGGTAGTTATTTTCACTAATTATATAGTAGCATCAAGATTTTCTCATTCAGGTATTTAGTATATTTGGTTCATAATATAGGAAGAAATTAGTTCGGTTCTCATTTCACGCTAGCAAATCATTGATATTTTTAACACCTATGTAATCTCTTCCAAAGAGCCATTGCACGTGTGTATGCACACGAATATGACACGGTTCATACACTGTGCCCATTTTGGCGGGCAAGTGTATTTTCGAGTGTCTGTACAGTATCCGATACGTGTTCGGCACAATCCAATACGGACATGGCATGTATTTTTGGAGTTTTCATGCTTCCTAGGTTAACTCACAGACATAATTTAAAAGTTCAAACTTAGGAGGATGAGTTACATAGGCATATGTTTGCTTGGAACAGATGGATTGGCTAGGTTTATGTAATTTATATCACAGTTCAATTTCCATATTTACCCTTGATCCTTACTCGTCTCATGCAAGATATTATGTTACTGGCCCTTGCCATTCCAAGCCAGTTTAATAAATATCACACCAATTATGTTATATCAACATTGATAAGGCAATTATAAGTGTTCCTTGTCGTAAACTGTTGTGTGGAGGCTGGTTTATACTTTACCAATTTTAAAACAGTATACTCGGCAAGGCATAAATAGCTCATAAACTAGACAAACTTCTGGAAAAACTAAGCAGGAGATGCCTGCATTTTGTGTGGAAATAAGAGGGAAAAGCAAATGGCTGAGCAATTACCTATGACGCTCATAGTTTCATAGAAGTACATGATCATAATAAACTAGTATCCAAATGTGCCAAGTGGAAGGGTGAGACAAACCTTGGCAAGGCATCAGCTTTCATGGCCTGCTTTAGGTTTTGTAACCGATTCTTATCTTGCTTTTCTACTCTCTGCTTCTTTTCGGACATTCTTTTGCTGAAGGGATCCTCACCTGGCTCTGCAAGAACAATAGTAAAATAAAATACAGGTTAACAAGATGCAAGGAACTCTTGTAGATACATGAAGGTTTTAAAGTCAAAAAGGAATGGCATAAGTTCTACAGTAACTATGCCTTAGAAAGCCACATTTTAAAACACAAAAAATGATGGATGGAAATCTACAGGAACTAAGAATGATTCACAACTGCAGGTTGTCGCCTTAGAAAGCCACATTTTAAAATACAGAATAAGATAAAATTAGCAAACATCAAACTAAAAGAATAAATCAGTCATGTGATTGATAAAAAAGAGCAAGAAGAAAATAAAAGAGGAAAAAACTGACTTCATCTAGTATCATTCCGAAATTATTGTTACCACCTATTTTAAGCTCATCAGGGACATGGGCATGTGGATAGAAAAGTACATAAAGAAAACAACTTACATGAACCGTGAATAGTTTGTTATTACATATTATAAGCTCGTTAGCGACATGAAATTCAGATAACTCTAAATATTAAAGAATTATCTATAAGAGACATTTGTGAAAAGTTAAACATGAAGTCTACCACCCTCCAAATTTTCGACCAAGGTTTTCATGAACTATAAGAAAGGGTGTTGTTAAATGCACCCATGATTTTATTCACTATAACCTTTTTGTTGGCTTTGTTTAGTTTACCTTCTTTTTCTTTACCTCCTATATTCTTTATCATATTAACTTAAATTTTGAAAAGCGGGGAAGATAAAAAAGAGAACAAGCGAAGAAACGAACGAACAAAGAGGGTTAGGGTTGACAGTAAACCCTAGAAGGCCAGAACAAACTCAAGGGAAAGATTGATTGAAGATATATTGAGTGAAGATGGAATAAAAGATCTACAAACGTGCAAGCCTACTCTCTTCTTTTTCGAATCCACTCACAAAGTCGTCTCTCGATTTCGATATGAAAAATCATATAGCCCTAACCATGGACAATGAATTCTCATATCATGTTAAAGGTTAAATTTCTAATCTTAATATAGGTTTAATTTTTTTTCCAAGAAAAGAAATCTGGTTTTGGGACTATTTAAAAGAAAATCTAGTTGTGGGGGTAAGCTGATAGTTTAATTTAATGTAAAGCTAGTCAAAGCTCCTAAAAATAAGGAGGGTAAACAGAATAAAAACATGGGTGCGTTTAACAATGTTGGTTTTTGTTGCTTGTGAAGCAACACCAATGTGATTCAAAAAGGCATGGTCTTTTTTTTAGTCCCACATGGTAAAGGAGAAAAAGTTCTCCTTTCCATATAAGGCTTTACCCTCCTTAGTGGTTAATTTTGTGGGGGATAGGCTACATCCCATCCAACCCGCGAGCGGGGGCGCGATTAAATGCGCATTTTTGATGCGTTTATTTGTCGCGCATTTAGCACTTTGCACGCTTGTGCGCCGCGGATCGGACCAAGGATATAAAGGTAATTTTCTATCTCATTTTAATTTTTATTTGATTTAACTTTTGAATTAATTGGTTCGGTTGCCTGGTCTTCCGTAGACTTGTTACCACGTAACCCCGTTATGGGATTTGTGGATCGCGGGGATAATTCTCGCCACGAACAGAGAGATTTGAGTTTAAAAATCAAAACAGTTGATCTGTTTTTTGGATCAGAAAAATATCTCTCTCCCTCGTTCGAAAATCTGTTCGTGTAGAAGAGAAAAATCGCAACCAGAACCTCTCCTCTCCTCCGTCCAACTCCTTCTCTGGGCAAGGCTGTGATCGTTCGTGGGATTCACTACCGGGTGCACGGTGTTGTCGATCAAAAGGAATTCGTTGTATCTCGGGGATAGATCGCCTATAACCCGCAACACTGTTCGTAGAGGCGAAATTCTATTCTAAAGACAGCACTATAACGTGCCTCGAATGCAAAACTCTTTAATTCCTATTCTTAGATTTATATCTTCTGGTTTGCATGTGTTAGAAATTCTATCCAATTATTCCAACAATCTTAGAATAGAATTCTGTAGCTTCTGTTACATTCTGTTTGCTAAAATTCCTATGCACGCACTATGAATTCCACGGTAGATAAATTCTCGACCAACATTCACAACTCAAAACCGCAGAAGTTTGATGGTCAGAATTTTAAGCGGTGGCAGCGCAGGATAACCTACTGGTTAACCTGCCTGAAACTGTCTAAGGTTCTCAAAGAACCTGAAATACTGTCTGGTTTACACGAACTTGTCAGGACCTTCGAATTAGAATCATATAATGAGACAGACTTTATCTATCACGGGAAAATCCTTAGTTGTTTATCTGACACGTTGTATGATATCTACTGCACGACTACCACTTCCAGAGAGCTTTGGGAAGCCCTCGATAAGAAATACTCCAATGAAGGAGCAGGTTCTGAGGTTTACATTGTAGACAGGTTTCTAGAGTTTAAGATGGTTGATAAGAAGTCTGTTGTTGAACAGACTAACACCCTGCAAACCATTATTCACGAGATGTCTCAGAAAGACATGCCACTAACTGATAAGTTTTTGATTGCTGCCTTTATAAATAAATTGCCTCCGTCCTGGAAAGCCTTTGGCTTAAAACTGAAACACAATAAAGAACCCATATCCTTAGATGAACTGTTTGTTTCTCTCCGCATTGAGGAAGAGAGTAGAACTAGGGACAAGGAACCTTTGAGTGCTGAATTCGAAGCAAAGTTACATATAGCTGAATCCAAGAGAAAGCCTAAGGGCTAACCCTTTCAACAGAGGAACAACCCCCAGAACAGGAACCCTGCAAAGAAACAGTTCCTTAAGCCAAAACATGTTATTGGAAAAAATAACAGGCCAAAGCGGGAATGCTACAACTGTGGTAAGTCTGGCCACTTTGCTAGGCAGTGTCGCCACAGGAAGAAGGATCAGGGATTCCAGAATCTTGATCGTCGAACTCCTGTTGTGGACGCTCCTGTTATTCCTCAGGCTCAGGTTGTCATAGCCGGGACTGAATCTATCGATACCGATGATCAGAGGTTTGTAGCTGTATGTTCTGGTTTTGAGACCTCGTATCAGCATACTGATCGGTAGGTTGATACAGGGGGAAATGTTCATGTATGTCCTAATATTGATTCATTTTTCTCCTACCGACGGGTTGAGGAAGGCGAATCAGTAGCTATGGAAAACTCAAGTGCTGCCAGAGTGCTTGGAAAGGGACGAGTGAATCTCAAGTTGTTTTCGGGCAAGATCCTCCATTTGCATAATGTGCAACACGTATCGGACATGAACAAAAATCTTATTTCTGGATATTTGTTAAATAAACATGGCTACAACTTGTTTTTGAGTCTGACCGAGTTGTAATCTCCCTAAACGAAAATTTTATTGGGAAAGACTATCTTTGTGGAGGTCTGTTTAAACTGTCTGTTGACATGCCTTGCAACATTTTAAATTCTATTATAAATAACATTGATTCTACTTATGATTCTGTTACAAATACAATATCTTCTAATCTTGATAGCTACGATGTTTGGCATGGTCGCTTGGGACATGTGAATTTTAATTTTGTAAAGAGAATGTCTGTTTTACAATTAATTTCCAAGATTGATATGAGCAAGAATGAAAAATATGTGATTTGTACTCAAACCAAACAGCCTAGAAAGTCCTTTCGTTCAATTGAAAGGAATTCTCAGCTTTTGGAGCTTATTCACAGCAACATATGTGAACTAAACGGTATCCTCACTCGTAGTGGTAAGCGTTACTTCATCACTTTTATAGATGATTATTCCAAATACTGCTATGTTTACTTGCTTAGAACAAAAGACGAGACTTTTAGTAAGTTTGTCTTTTAAACCTGAAGTTGAAAATCAGCTTGAAAAGAGAATAAAAGTTCTTAGGTATGATCGTGGGGGTGAATAGACCTTTGTTGAATTTGATTCATTTTGTGAAATGCATGGAATAATACATGAAGTGACTGCCCCTTATGCTCCTCAACAGAATGGGGTAACAGAAAGGAAAAATAGGACTTTAGTTGATATGATTAATGCTATGTTAGGTAGCTCTGGTTTATCTGATAATTTGTGGGAGGAAGCCTTACTTTCTGCATGTCATATTCTGAATAAAGCTCCTTTTAAAAAGACTGATAAAACCCCTTACGAATTATTGAAGGACAGAAAACCATCTTTAAAATATTTTAAAGTGTGGGGGTGTCTTGCTAAAGTCTCTATCCCTCCTACTAAGAAAAGGAAATTGGGACCCAAGACCGTTGACTGTGTATTTTTGGGTTATGCTCAAAACAATATTGCTTATAGATTTCTTGTTATTAAGAGTGAGGTTAATGGTATTGATGCAAACACAATTATGGAATCTAGGGATGCTACATTTTTTGAAAATACTTTTCCTTTGAAAAATAGAACTCCTAAATCTTCTATATCTACACAAGTTCCTATTGCAACATCTACTTCTCACGTAAAGACCCTAGTTGAACCTAGGAGGAGTAAAATAACCAGAAGAAAACCAAACCTAGGAGAAGGTTTTTTCACTTACCTAGTTGAAGAGGACCCTATATCTTATCAAGGGGCTATGCCTAATGTAGATTCACTATTTTGGAAAGAAGTCATTAATAGTGAAATAGATTCTATTATGTCAAATAGAACATAGGATTTAGTTAACCTTCCTGTAGGTTGCAAACCAATCGGTTGCAAATGGATCTTTAGAAAGAAGCTAAGATCTGATAGGTCTATTGAGAAATTCAAAGCAAGGTTAGTTGCTAAAGGGTTCAAACAAAGGAAAGGAGTAGATTTCTTTGACACGTACTCTCCAGTTACTAGAATTGCCACAATTAGAATGTTAATTGCTATTACATCTGTTCATAAACTGTTTATTCATCAAATGGATGTAAAAACTGCTTTTTTGAATGGAGATTTACAAGAAGAGATTTACATGGAACAACCTGAAGGATTTGTTGTTCTAGGACAAGAACACACGGTATGCAAATTGATTAAATCTCTTTTATGGGCTGAAACAAGCGCCTAAGCAATAACATGATAAATTTGATAAGGTAATTCTATCGTATGGTTTTGCTATTAATGATTCTGATAAATGCGTATATAGCAAAACTGTTGATAGCTCATGCGTGATATTGTGCTTATAAGTTGATCAACATTCTTATTTTTGGCACTGACATGGATATTATTGATGATATCAAAAGTTTTTTGTCTCAAAATTTTGATATGAAATATTTAGGACATGCAGATGTGATTTTAGGACTTAAATTAAGTCGCACTTCTGAGGGAATTGGTATTTCCCAATCTCACTATACAGAAAAGGTTCTGAAAAGAACTATTTTGATTCTAAACCTGTAAGCACTCCATATGATGCAAGTATCAGGATGAAAAAGAACAAAGGAGACAGTGTGGTTCAGCTGAAGTATTCTCAAAAAATTGGATGTTTGAACTATATTGTTAACTGTACCAGACCTGATTTCTTACACAGTAGGAAAACTTAGTCGGTACACAAGCAATCTGAATAGTTCACATTGGACTGCCTTAGAAAGGGTAATGAGATACCTGAAGGGCACGTTATCCCGTAGATTATTCTATGGAGGATACCCATCTGTATTAGAAGGGTACACTGATGCAAACTGGATCTCAGATACAGATAGACCAAAGCCACAAGTGGATATGTATTCACATTGGGAGGAGCTGTTGTCGCTTGGAACTCTACCAGGCATACCTGTATATCTAGATCGACTATGGAGGCAGAGTTCATAGCTCTTGACCTCACCAGTGAGGAAGCAGACTGGCTCAGGAATCTGGTAACAAATATTCCTCTGTGGAGCAAACCAGTTCCTGCTATCCCTGTACACTGTGACAGTCAAGCTGCAATAGCAAAGGCTCAAAGGACAAGCTATAATGAAAATTCCAAACATATACATTTGAGGTACAATCGAGTGAAGCAATTGCGGTCCAGTGGAGTAATTGCAATTGACTTCATCAGATCAAAGAACAATTTAGCGAATCCTCTAACTAAAGGTCTCTCAAGGAGACTAGTGTTGGATACGGCAAGAGGAATGGGGTTGAAGCCCATAGATTTGAGTCACCTCAAAGGCAACCCAACCTTCGATTGGAAGCACCAAGAAAAGGTTCAATGGGTAACAACAAAATTGATGTGTGATTGAAAATACTATATGATTGTAACTTTAATGAACCATTCCTCTACTATATAGTGTTATCTGCAATAAATAAGAGGTTGATTATAAAAATCTTAATGAATATGTGGCTTGTAAAGCAGGGTATATAAATTGCAGGTACCCAAAAAGATTCACTATTTGAGAGTGAAAGTGGGGCCGCTTTCTATGGGAACTCGAGCTGTTTTCTAGAGCTCTCAAGAAACCGAGATAAGCACATGGTCGAAAAGTGCACAACTGTTAATACGATCAAATGTCTGCAATGTGTTTGTGTATATGTTGAGTCTGTACAAATAAGATTCTAAGTTCAAGACTTACGTCACTTTGGGTCTGTATAGATGAAATGTACAACACTAAGGGGAGGTTCAACTCCGGAAGACACCTTCCTCTGATACACATTGTAACTGCTCATATCTTGTCTACTTTCCTATCATTCTATCGTTCTATATCCTTTATTGTCCCTTTATTGAATCATGTGGAGGATTGTTGGTTTTTGTTGCTTGTGAAGCAACACCAATGTGATTCAAAAAGGCATCTTCTTTTTTTTAGTCCCACAGAAAAGAAGAAAAAATTCTCCTTTCCATATAAAGCTTTACCCTCCTTAGTGGGTAAGTAGATTTTGTGGGGGATGGGCTACATCCCATCCAACCCACGAGCGGGTACGCGATTAAATGTGTTTTTGACGCGTTTATTTGTCGCGCACTTAGCACTTTGCACGTTTGCACGCCGCGAACCAGACCAAGGGTATAAAGGTAATTTTCTAACTCATTTTAATTTTATTTGATTTAATTTTTGAATTAATTTGTTCGATTGCCTGATCTTCCGTATACCTGTTACCACGTAATCCCGTTACGGAATTTGTGGATTACGGAGATAATTCTGGCCACGAACAGAGAGATTTGAGTTTAAAAATCAAAACAATTGATTTGTTTTTTGGATACGAAAAATCTCTCTCTCTCTCTCTCTCTCTCGTTCGGAAATCTGTTCGCACAGAAGAAAAAAATCGCAACCAGAACCTTTCTCCTCTCCTCCGTCCAACTCCTCTCTGGGCAAGGCTGTGATCATTCGCAGGATTCACTACCGGGTGCACGGTGTTGTGGATCGGAAGGGATTCATTGTATCTCGGGAACAGATCGCCTGCAATCTGCTGCACTGTTCGTGGGAGAGAAATTCTATTCTAAGGACAGCGTTGTAACGTGCCTTTAATCCAAAACTCTTTAATTCCTATTCTTAGATTTATATCTTCTGATTTGCATACGTTAGTGTAAAAAGAAACTTTACTATAATAACATTCATATATTGGAATAACAAGTAGGATGGAAGTCAATTATAAGTCATTAGCAATTCCAGCTTTTTCTTCAGTCTTTCTTTTTCTTATACCCAAGTTACAATTGTGGATCTCACACTATAATCTTTCAGTAATAATCATTTAAAAACAATTTACATTGTGAGACAAGATGCAAGGTAAACTAGTACCACAAAGATGCAAGATATCACATTAACAATCATTATTGTGCATGCTCAACCCACGCGGCTAAAAGGCCTTATATGAGTTTACAGTTCTCTCTTTAGAATAAAACAACCGTGTTTGTAGTTATACAAGATAAAGATGGATAGCAACTTGAATATATAAAGAATACTTCCAAAAATAATATTACCATCTGTCATTTTGGCCTCGATGATTGGCACATCTTTATCATCATTTACACGATCGTAGCCATAACGACGCTTCCATGTACCCGTTTGTTCATCAAAAACACGTTTGTCCTTTTTATGATTCTTAATTCCTGTATATATGAACAAGCAATACGACTGAAGTAAGTTAAAGCTTAAGAATAAAAAGGCTAAATTGTATGAATAATATGAATTCCCAGGAAGATTTAACCTTTCATTTTAGCAAACTGTTCCCACTTTGTAGGAGGCTTGGGCTTTGGAAGCTGAAATGAAATGAATTTAAATGTCATTATACAGGATAATATCATAAAGCTAATAAGTCAGCAGAAGAGAATGGAAGATGGGAAATGATTCACAATATAGATACCATAAAAGTGCATGTCACCTATCATCATCATCATCATGGATCAACAATGGAGCATAAGAAAGCTCCGTAAAACAATTGACCAAGTTTTTACGACTAGCTATCAACGACTCAACATTGACGTCAACCTTGTGTTTGGTGCCAAATTCTTGGCCAAGGTAGCTATGGACAAGCAGCTTGTTGGCAGGTAAATTGACCTACCTAATATCTTATATCTTTCCGCTAAACCAGATAACGATTATATATGAATTCTTTTTGTTTTTTATTATTATTTTTTTTGTTTGGATTCTATTTTTTTTTATGTTCATAGAATTTAAAGTTTATGGATGATTATATAGTGTTCCCATTTCCCATTTCTCTGTTCCTATTATTCCCATCTCCATTAGTATTCCCATTTCCGGGTCATATTATTCCCATCTAAAACAAACAGCAATATCACAAAAAGAAAATTAAAAGTTTCGCAGCGGCAATACAACAAACAGCTTACGTGCTTCTCCCTGGGGAGCTTGGTGGTAGGAGGGGGCAGCTTGACGAGAGGACCGTCCGGGTCAGCGGTCGATGGCAAGCCGAAGAGAGCGTTAGCGATACTCTGCACCAACTCGGTCCCTTTATCGATACAAACTCTCGCCAGCTCCTCTCTGTCAAAAAAAATCAAAATAATTCCATCGACAACCCTAAAAATCCTAGTTGATAAATTTTAGTCGTACCTGGTAGAGGGGATTGATTGGAAATGGTGGGTCGGATCGAACGCCATTAGATTTCCAAGATCGATTTGGTACTTCTCCGCCTCCATTTCTTTGGGTAGAGGAAGAGGAGAAAAGAAAAAAAAAATGGTTTTGCGAGTTCAAAGCTTAGATTTTTAGGGTTTATTAGTGAGGGTCCGCGATTGTGAACCTGGTCGGGAAACTTACGGTTTAAGAGGTATTTGTACCCTGTCGAAGCCCGATAAGCTTTAAGGATTGGAGTCAGAGTCGTGTCCGATACTTGAATTGTAGAACACTCCGCTGCGAGTCCGAGTCGGAGTCCCTACTTTGGGTTGTTGCTACTTCCCGTATTGCTCATAAATATTTAAAGATAGTGTTAAGTCAATATTTTTTATAAGGACACATCAAAAGTTAGATCATGGCTGTCACATTCTTAACTTTTATTTATTTACAAGTTTATCACTGAAAAATTTACTCAAGGCTAATTTACTCAGGGCAGCCCTGATTCTTAAGTATAAAACACAACTCTAAACAAAGAAAACAAAAAAACATCTCTTTCTCCAAATCTCATTTTATTTTATTTTGCTCTCTTCTAATTTCTCATATTACCCAGTTTTTTTTTTTTTTTTGCTCTCTTCTAATTTCTCATGTTTTTTTCTCTAAACCCTAGTTTATTGATGAAACCCTAGTTATAGAATAAATTGGATTACCAAATATATCAAATCTACTAATATATTAATTAATTTTTCTTTATTAATAGAAGAAATTATGGATGAAATCTATTTCTAGAGAATAAATTGATTTGTTGAGGACTGCCAGGAACTGTGACAGTTCTAAAAGAGTATTGATCACTGTCCGGATAGGGGTGTAAAATGGACAAAGTAGTCCGTTGTCCGTACGTGTCCGGCTCGATAAATGGTTCGACCGTGGGCCGTCCGATTGATTAACGAACAAAACTTGGACATATTTTTTGGTCCGTTTAAAAATCGGACACGGACACGGTCATATCCATGTCCGGTCCGAATTTGTCCGCGGACCGTCCGATAGTGGAAACTCCTTTTGGTTTTGCATCAATTATGTCATATCATTTTGGTTTTGCATCAATTTATTATTGTCCGGTCTCGATTTTTATTAACCTTTTACCATTGTTTGTTGTATTCTTAACCTTCCATTATATTTTCTTTCAACTTGATTTTTTTTTAGCAACTATCAAGTAATCTTGATAAAATAATAGCTTTTGATAATATATTTAATTTGTCCGCGAACCGTACGATTGAATTAACGAACAGTGGTTGTCCGTGTCCGTCCGGTCCGAATTCGAACAGTGGACTGTCCGTGTCCGTCCGTCCGAACTCATTTTTATTTTCGGACCGAACACGGACAGTGGACTGTCCGTGTCCGTCCGACCCGTTTACACCCCTATGTCCGGAACTGTGACAGTCCTGAAAGGACCTTGTTGACCTTCCTATACAACAGGACTGCCACAATTTCTGACAATCCTATAATTATTGAAGACTGTCAGGAATTGTGGCAGTCCTAAAATCGAAACGGCTGAATGAAAAACATATGTTATAATATATTTCTATCTTGATAATATAGTGAAATATACATTTTTGGGTTTATTATTATGCTTTTTTTTTTAGAAATAATGAAATAAATATGTTAGGATTTATTTTCATGCATTATTTGTGAGGAATATGATGAGAATGAAAATTGTGGAGAGGAAAACTAGGATTTTGATGGAGAAGAAAACTAGGGCTTATAATAGAAAAAGGGAAAATTTATGAAATGCCCAAAAATTTAAAAAGTTTTATGAAAAACCCACCCCAAAATAAACTTTCATCGCGTGCCCAATATTAACTTAAAAATTAAAAAAAGGGCACGGCATGACCCTTTTGCCCTTCTAATTTATTAAGAATATCAACAAACCCAGCAAGTTTTATGAAAAACGGTTCGATTCCAGAAGCTTGAGAATTAAATACAAAACCAAACGACTCTTCAAAAAAGTGTCTCTATCGCTCCCTCCTCTTCCATACTCTGTTCGGTTGCGATTTTAGGTCATCTCCTCCAAAAATCTTAGAAATTTCTTACAAGAAATTGCCAGCGAATCTCCATCACAATGTCGCAATCATCAGCAATGGATGTAGACCAAGTTAGAGAAGAAGGAGATAAAGTAGTTGTTGGAAAGCAAACGAAAGGAGGGATGAAAGTTAAGAAGGTTGCTCGTAGACGAAATGCTCCAAAAGAAAAAGAAGTGCAAGAAGCAGTAGAAGAACAAGAACAACAAGAACAAGAAGTAGCAGGGGAGGAAGAAGAAGATCAAGAAGAAGGGAAGAAAAAAGGTAAAACTTTGAGACCTGTTCATTCTCCGTTTATATTGACGCGGCAAATGAAAATGATCATTCTCCGTCTATAAAATACACGGAGGATGCCCTTTCTGTGTCATTTGAACTAGAAATGGCCATTCTCCGTCTATTTTGAGACGGAGAATGGCATTCTCCGTGTTTAAACACACGGAGAATGGCATTTTCTGTGTTTTTGACCTAAAGAACGAGCATTCTCCGCCTAATATGAGACGGAGAATGTCATTCTCCGTTATAAAATAGACGGAGAATGACCTTTCTTCTTGCATTAACCTAGAGAAATGAACATTCTCCGTCTTACTGACACGGAGAATGTCATTCTCCGTCTATTTTATAACGGAGAATGGCATTCTCCGTCTCTTTTGACCCGGAGAATGACATTCTCCTTGTATTTTGACCTAAAGAATGAGCATTTTCCGCCTTATTGAGACGGAGAATGTCATTCTCTGGGTCAAAATAAAGGGAGAATGTCATTCCCCGTGTTAATACAAAACGGAGAATGCCATTCGCCGTCTATTTTAATACGGAGAATGTCATTCTCCGTTTTGTATTAACACGGAGAATGGCATTCTCCCTTTATTTTGATCTAAAGAACGAGCATTCTCCGCCTAATATGAGACGGAGAATGGCATTCTCCGTATTAAAATACGCGGAGAATGTCATTCTCCTTGTATTTTGACCTAAAGAATGAGCATTCTCCGCCTTATTGAGACGGAGAATGTCATTCTCTGGGTCAAAATAAAGGGAGAATGTCATTCTCCGTGTTAATACAAAACGGAGAATGACATTCTTCGTCTATTTTAAAACGGAGAATCACATTCTCCGTCTATTTTGACACGGAGAATGGCATTCTCCCTTTATTTTGATCTAAAGAACGAGCATTCTCCGCCTAATATGAGACGGAGAATGGCATTCTCCGTATTAAAACACGCGGAGAATGTCATTCTCCTTGTATTTTGACCTAAAGAATGAGCATTCTCCGCCTTATTGAGACGGAGAATGTCATTCTCTGGGTCAAAATAAATGAAGAATGCCATTCCCCGTGTTAATACAAAACGGAGAATGACATTCTCCGTCTATTTTAAAACGGAGAATCACATTCTCCGTCTATTTTGACACAGAGAATGGCATTCTCCCTTTATTTTGATCTAAAGAACGAGCATTCTCCACCTAATATGAGACGGAGAATGCCATTCTCCGTCTTACTGAGACGGAGAATGCTCATTCTCCGGGACAAAATAAAGGGAGAATGACATTCTCCTTGTATTTTGACCTAGAGAATGAGCATTCTCCGTCTTTCTGAAGCGGAGAATGAGCATTCTCCGTCTTGCTAACGCGGAGAATGGCATTCTCCGTTTTAAAACACGCGGAGAATGCCATTCCCCGTGTTAATACAAAACGGAGAATGTCATTCTCCGTGTGAATACAAAACGGAGAATGCTCATTCGCCGTCTATTTTGACATGGAGAATGACATTCTCCGTCTAATATTAGACGGAGAATGGCTTTCTCCTTATTATAATAAAGAAGAATGTTGACGTAAACCTAATTGTTGTTGTTTTTAGGAAAAAAAAACTGTCAGGAACAAAGAAGAAAGACTTTTCCGTGCAACATTCACCCCAATACTCTCTCTCATGGATGAGGTGAAGGAAAAGTTTGGCCATTTGCCTGAAGCAGTTGTTGAAAGCTTGAAGAATGTAGGATTCTACAACTTCGTAGATGTATTCTACAGAACTAAGGTGAAAAATCAGAACTATCTAAAGTCATCCAAGGTCTGGAGAACTTGATGGGGACTTATTTGGAAGAAGATGGAATTGGATATTTCCAATTGAGCAGCAGTGTCAAGGTAGCACCAACTGCTGATGAGATGGCAACCATTTTCGGTCTGCCAATGAATGATGACACTGAAGTTGATGAGAAGTATTTGAAGATCATCACTGAAAAGCAGAAGACCCCCCACCAGCAGACTCATTCAGCATGTATACAGAACACTTCACAAGATTGCTGAAAAATTCCAAGGGAAAAAATGCTGAAGTCTCAAACACAGAAGTTAGGAAAAGGATCTTAGAGCTGCTGGGGGGCGAAAATGCAAGTCCTGATGAACTGGCCAAGTTAATAGTATTCAACTTGTGCCAAACAGCATTCTTCACCAGAATGGGGGGGTCGAACTTGCCATACAAGTTCTTCGCTCTGGTGGAGAGCACAGATGTTATAAAAAGCATCTGTTGGCCTCGGATTATACTGGGGTACGTCATGGACAGCATAAAGAGGGCTGTTACAAAATCTGAAGATGGTGATGTTGATATATCGTACAAGAAGATTGAAGGTTGTACGATATACTTCTTGTATTGGTTTGCAGAGCACAGTCAACTGATAGAGAGGAAGTGCAAACCAACAGTCGCATCTCCGAGATTCGATACATGGGATGGGAATAGAATCTCGATATTCCTAAAAAATGAATATCAAGGTGCTCAAATGGATTCGGATTTGATATTCAAGGATCTTGTTGCATTGAATGTTGATGAACTTGAAGAAGTCCCAGCAGAGCAGCAATGTATAGAAGGTGGAGATAATTCTGTTGATGAAGAAGAACCACAAACTGAAGCTCAAGCACCAGCACCCTCTACAGCTGACAATGTAGATATGTTGCGTGTCTTGCAGGAGAAATCTCAGCTTATCGCTGAGAATGAGCAACTCCAGGAAAGAGCCCAGCAACTAGCGGCAGATGTAGCCCAACAACGTGCTGTGGGGCTCGTTGCTGATGGCTTAGAGATGGAGTTAGACTCTTTAAGGAACGAGAAATCGCTCCTTACTGATGATAATAAGAAACTCCGTAAGCGAGTTGAAGAACTGGAGGCACAGGGGTCGGAACTAGACTCCCTGAGAAAGCAGAAGTCTGAGCTTACTGCTGATAATGAGAAGCTTCGTCAACGTGTTGAGGAGCTACTTCTAAAAGGTAAGATTTTATATTTTTTGTCTATTTTAATCTGTAATTATCTGTATCTAACAAGGAGAATGACCATTCTCCGTGTCAAAGTACACGGAGAATGAAGTTTTCTGTGTGTTTTGACCTATAAAATGTCATTCTCCGTGTCAAAATAGACGGAGAATGAACACACTTAGAATGACATTCTCCGTCTATTTTAAGACGGAGAATGACATTCTCCGCTAGTATTTTAACACGGAGAATTATATTTTCTGTATTTTGACATAGAAATGGCCATTCTCCGTTTAGCTTAACACGGAGAATGACATTATCCGTCTATTTTGACGCGGAGAATGACATTCTCCGTCTTTTTTGACACGGAGAATGACATTCTCCGTCTGTTTTGACGCGGAGAATGACGTTCTCCGTTTTACTTAACAAGGAGAATGACCATTCTCCGTGTCAAAGTACACGGAGAATGACGTTTTCTGTGTGTTTTGACCTAGAAAATGCCATTCTCCGTGTATTTTAATACGGAGAATAACATTCTCCGCTAGTATTTTAACACGGAGAATGACATTTTCTGTATTTTGACATAGAAATGGACATTCTCCGTCTATTTTGACGCGGAGAATGACATTCTCCGTCTTTTTTGACACGGAGAATGACATTCTCCGTATATTTTGATGCGGAGAATGACGTTCTCCGTCTATTTTGACACGGAGAATGCCATTCTCCGTCTATTTTGATCCGGAGAATGACCTTTCTCCTTGTAAGTGTAACAGAGAATGGTCATTCTCCGTTTAATTTGACACGGAGAATGGACATTCTCCGGATTAAACTAAACGGATAATAATATTTTTCATTGTTTTTAAAAAGAAGATTATATAATATTGACATCATACCTCTTGTTGTTGTTTGTTTTTTATATCAGTGAAAATGACAGAGGATCTCAAAAAAGAGAATAAAAAGCTCAATAATGATAACATGCAACTTCTAGAGGAAGTTGCATCGTTGAATTACGAAATCAAACAGAAGAATGATACAATCGTTAACCTCGAAGCAATGGCTAAAGCATTGCAAAGTGGGGAGACTCAAGCAGTTCCCCAAAAGCATTACACAAGAGCAAATGAACCTGCTGGAACTAAAAAACAATCAAATGCTGCAGATGAGGATGATTTTACTACATTGCAAAAGAAGAAAACATCCGATGCTACAACAAGTAAGAAGGCAGGTCCTGGTCGGAAAAGAAAAACTCCTTCCAGTCCCAGAAAGAAAGTAGCTCATGCTGGGAAAAAAAAAAGCTCCTTCCAGCCCCGAGAAGGTAGACAATAAAAAGGAGATGTCAGCTCCTGAAGAACTTGAGGAAGAATCTCCTCAAACAGCAAAACTTGTTACAGAGGGAAAAATGCTGATGCAATGTCCGAAGCTCAGACTTTGGAACCTTGCAGACGATGAGCTGAAGCAACTATACAGGAGCATCGTATACCCAAGAAGGATGTCTCCAACGTAAGTATTCTAAACTTGAACCAATTTTTGTACAATTCACAAGGGAGAATGATCATTCTCCGTCTCATTTAAAACGGAGAATGACATTCTCCGTCCAATTTATAACGGAGAATGATCATTCTCCGTTTATATTGACGCGGCAAATGAAAATGATCATTCTCCGTCTATAAAATACACGGAGGATGCCCTTTCTGTGTCATTTGAACTAGAAATGGCCATTCTCCGTCTATTTTGAGACGGAGAATGGCATTCTCCGTGTTTAAACATACGGAGAATGGCATTCTCCGTCTATATGAGACGGAGAATGCTATTCTCCGTTATAAAATAGACGGAGAATGACCTTTCTTCTTGCATTAACCTAGAGAAATGAACATTCTCCGTCTTACTGACACGGAGAATGCCATTCTCCGTCTATTTTATAACGGAGAATGGCATTCTCCGTCTCTTTTGACCCGGAGAATGACATTCTCCTTGTATTTTGACCTAAAGAATGAGCATTCTCCGCCTTATTGAGACGGAGAATGTCATTCTCTGGGTCAAAATAAAGGGAGAATGCCATTCCCCGTGTTAATACAAAACGGAGAATGCCATTCGCCGTCTATTTTAATACGGAGAATGACATTCTTCGTCTATTTTAACACGGAGAATGACATTCTCCGTCTATTTTATAACGGAGAATGATCATTCTCCGTCCCATTTAAAACGGAGAATGACATTCTCCGTCCAATTCATAACGGAGAATGACATTCTCTATTGGAGTTATTTTTTATGCAATTTTATTATTAGCCTATATTATTATCATAATCGAAACTAAATTTATGTGCAGTGATAATGTATACATGTACATTCCAAATGCTCAAGAAGAATGTAAAATAAGAAGAAGAACCAATGATGTCAGCATGTTGTTAAATGCTAAAGAATTTCAAGACATCCTAAATGAGGATGAAATAGAAGCCGGTGTTATGAACTACTTAATAAAGCTTATCAACGAAGTTCAAGCCGATTTAAGGAAGAACATTCAGTCAAGCTCGCAGGGTGCACAATGTAAATGGTCTGCAATCATGATGCCCCATTCATTGGTAAGAATCAAAACTGAAAAATAAATATTAATGTGTACAGCTACTAATAGTGTTGTAAAAAACTAACTCATGATATTATTTTTTGTTTTTTTTTTGAAAACAGCATACTGTCCAGATTGTCGATGAAGAAAAACCAACATCTGGAGCACTGTACAATTTCAAAGTTGATATAGAAGATTTTATCATGGAGCTGGAAGATGACATTGAATGGCTATTCGTGCCACTCTTCCGCGAGGAGAATAAACACTATACGCTGCTGGCATTCAACTTCAGCTCCTATGTTTGGACGCACTACAACTCATTGCGGAAAAACACGGGCGCTAAGGGAATCCAGGATGCAAAATACATGAAGAATAAAATCGAGCCAATTATAATAAATAAGATTGCATTGATGAGGAATAAAAGTCCAGCAATCCAGGAATACGAAACAACAGAGCTCAAGGTTTGCAAAGAATGCCCACAGCAACTATCACCCAGCTGCCTGCTGTATGTTTCATATTATATTGAAAAGTTGTCGAGAGCTCCATTTGATTTACAGAAGAAAACAAACAAAGAAGTTCACAATATTATTGTAAAGAGAAGGCTAAATTCGGCTAAGCTTTTGCTTATGAGTGACTGTGCAGTTCCTTTTGTACCATAAAAGAAAATGACAATGTAAATTGGCTAACAAATTCCTTATATATATTCTGTTTGTCATGTTTCTTTTGTAATGTATTTGTTTTCCTTTGTAATGAAATTCAATTTTTCGACTAATTTACATTGTTCTATATATGTAAATCTGTTTTGTTAAAGTTCTGTTGTTTGATTCAAACCTATAATGTCATTATCTGTGTTAATACAAACCTATAATGTGTGCATTTGGAACTTAGAAATGGCCATTCTCCGTGTCAAAATAGACGGAGAATGTCATTCTCCGGGTCAAAAGAGACGGAGAATGTCATTCTCCTTGTATTTTGACCTGGAGAATGAGCATTCTCCGTCTTACTGACGCGGAGAATGGCATTCTCCGTTTTAAAACACGCGGAGAATGATTATTCTTTGTATTTGACCTAGAAAGGAACATTATCCGTCTTAGGGACGCAGAGAATGCCATTCTCCGTGTCAAAATAGACGGAGAATGTCATTCTCCGGGTCAAAAGAGACGGAGAATGCCATTCTCCTTGTATTTTGACCTAGAGAATGAGCATTCTCCGTCTTACTGACGCGGAGAATGGCATTCTCCGTTTTAAAACACGCGGAGAATGATTATTCTTTGTATTTTTGACCTAGAAAGGAACATTATCCGTCTTAGGGACGCGGAGCATGCCATTCTCCGTGTCAAAATAGACGGAGAATGTCATTCTCCGGGTCAAAAGAGACAGAGAATGCCATTCTCCTTGTATTTTGACCTAGAGAATGAGCATTCTCCGTCTTACTGACGCGGAGAATGGCATTCTCCGTTTTAAAACACGCGGAGAATGATTATTCTTTGTATTTGACCTAGAAAGGAACATTATCCGTCTTAGGAACGCGGAGAATGCAATTCTCCGTGTCAAAATAGACGGAGAATGTCATTCTCCGGGTCAAAAGAGACGGAGAATGCCATTCTCCTTGTATTTTGACCTAGAGAATGAGCATTCTCCGTCTTACTGATGCGGAGAATGGCATTCTCCGTTTTAAAACACGCGAAGAATGATTATTCTTTGTATTTTTGACCTAGAAAGGAACATTGTCCGTCTTAGTGACGCGGAGAATGGCCATTCTCCGTTTCGTATGAGACGGAGAATGTCATTCTCCGGGTCAAAAGAGACGGAGAATGCCATTCTCCTTGTATTTTGACCTAGAGAATGAGCATTCTCCGTCTTTCTGACGCGGAGAATGGCATTCTCCGTTTTAAAACACGCGGAGAATGATTATTCTCCTTGTATTTTTGACTTATAAATGGCCATTCTCCGTGTATCTAAAACGGAGAATGATTATTCTCCGTGTTAAAACACACGGAGAATGGTCATTCAATACATTATAAAGTCAGAGAGTATAAAGGAGAATAAGTTCTTATGCTGTTAATATATATGTGAAACATCAAATATGCAGAATTCAAACTGTTACCATTGATATCAAAAAATGTAAGATATGTATTCAAAAAACAATTTCCAGTTATATAAAAGAAGGAATATATGTGTATGTATTAATGAGGGGGCGCTGCCCCCTTGACCACCATAGCAGCACGTGGAGGCAGAGGACAAGTGCTGCGATTGTGATTGCATAATTCAAAACAATTCTGGCACCTTATCTTTCTCTTCTCTTTTCCCTTGTTCTCATATTTGCTCTTGTAACGGTCCGTTTTTGGTCGTCCAGGACCCCGTTTCGGAACAGGGGGTAGAACAACATCAGTGGGATTATTTTCAAACTGTTTTTCGCAATCTGGAACTGGACGAATGGCACATGAATATAACTTCTGGTAATAAT
The DNA here is from genome assembly GCA_029216955.1 of Iris pallida. Taxonomy (NCBI): domain Eukaryota; kingdom Viridiplantae; phylum Streptophyta; class Magnoliopsida; order Asparagales; family Iridaceae; genus Iris; species Iris pallida. The sequence goes on from JANAVB010018197.1 coordinate 1,878,448, forward strand.
CTGATGTCCAATACTGCTCCACAAAGTCGTAAACAGATTTATCTGAACCAACTCTGATGTATTGTATTGCATGGCTGCATGGAAATCCATATACCTTCCATCTACGACAACTACAATGACAATCAAGAAGATTCACCATATGGGAGAAAGTATCTGCGATCACCTCAAATTCGAAATCACCGGACCGATATACCCTATAACACATGCCATCATCTGTAAGCTGCTTCAGCATATCCTCAGCGTATGGAGTCAATTTGCTATTCAAACCAATTGCATCCTTGTGGCGATCCGAAATCATCTTCATCATCTTCACACGGATGACATTTACAACTGCTGATATAGGCAATTTCTTCTCAGCCTTTATCCATGCATTGAATGACTCTGTACAACTAGAAACAACCTCACCGTATCTACATCCCGGGAAGAATGCGTTTGACCAGTGTTCAGGTTTTTGTTTATTCATCCAATTCACAACATGACCACAATTCAGATCATAAATCTTCTTGATTGCTTGTCTATACCCACCTTTATACAGAAAAACAAATAAGTATTAAAGAATTAGGTCAATTCACAAAATTATGAAAAAATAAGTGCATTCTCATAAGGATAATAGTCATTCTCCGTTCAAAAGCTAACGGAGAATGATATTCTCCGTTCTATGCAAGACGGAGAATGGTCATTCTCCGTTCAAAAGCTAACGGAGAATGACATTCTCCGTTCTATGCAGGACGGAGAATGGCCATTCTCCGTTTTAAAACACACGGAGAATGACTATTCTCCGTCTTACTGACGCGGAGAATGGTCATTTTCCTTGTTAAATTAATGGTAAATGCATAGAAAATGTGCATATATCTGTCTCATTAACACACCTGGAGTTAGAGCATATACTGCTTGCCTCCAAGCTTCAAGTACATGCGGATACACTCTTTCATTTTCTTTCTCTTTCAGCGGTATGTTATTCTTCATATGATAATAGCAATAGCTATGATAATCATTAGAAAACACTTTAGGGACTTCAGAAACTAGACCGGTGCCTTGATCCGAAAGAAAAACAATACGCCTACTACATCCAACAACATTCTTTAGATTTCTAAGGAACCATTCCCAATTATCGCCATCTTCGCCTGAGACTATACCGTATGCAATAGGGTAGAACTGTTGGTTACCATTCTTCGCTGTAGCAGACATCAAACATCCTCTAAACCTCCCTGTAAGGAAAGTGGCATCCAAATATAGCATCGGACGACAATATTGAAAGCCTTCTACGCAAACCCCATATGAAAGAAAAAGCCGCTCAAACCTCATTGATGAATCATCTTTCTGGAAGTCGATAACGGAACCATTATTGGTTTCCTTTACCTTGTTCACATACCAACACAAGTCACTGTAAGATCTAACATCATCTCCGTACATTTCCTGGTGCACCAGCCTAATTCCGTGGTATGCCTGTCCATATGTAACAGATAAGTCGTAGTCGACCTTGAAATCATCGACAACAGATTTTGCGGACTTTTTAGGATGCATCCGAACAATGTCACTAACCAAACTTTTCACAAACTTTGCTGGAACAACCAGATTACCTTTATCCATATAGCCAGCTCCATAATTATGTTCTCCCACATACCTCTTCACCTCAAAAATTTGATTATCTTTCGAAATAGATATAGCATGGAAGCTCCACAAACAAGCATGTGTCTTGTAATTCTTGCAACAAACAGTATACCTCCCCGGCTCAGATTTCAAAATGTGGAATGGATGACGAGATTCAAAACATACCTTTCTAACAGCATTCCTAACTTCTTCAACACCATTTAGAAAAATCTGACCAACACCAGTAATTGATCCAGGCCACATATCCGATTTCCTCTTCTTCACTGTCCCAGTTGAGCCCTCATAAAATTGTACTACTCGTTTGTCCTTTACAGTAGGAGAACATCTACTCAAAGAACTAGAAGAGGAAGACGAAGGTCTCATGTGAAAGCTTTGACAAGGAAAAGATGTTGATGAAGAACATGGAGAGTGTATTTGCTCCACATATAGATCAAAACTCACATCATGAGTACCGTTAAAACCACCAACCAATGAGCGAAGCCAAAAATCACTTTCAACATACAGTTCAGTCCCATCAGAGTGCAAAAACCTGAAACGGAAGGAAAGTGGATCCAAAGAAGTCCATCGATCGCACACTTTATTCTTTAAAAAATCCACGGTACTTTCATGTGTGACACGGCAGAAAACTATGTCTCCCTTAAAACAAATGTTAACTAAACAACTTGATTCCATATCTTTCCCCCCTGATAACATAAAAACATAAGAGGCCACAAATAGAACAATAAAATTCTCATCTAATAATGATTATTCTCCGTCTAAAAATAACGGAGAATAAATATCCTCAGTTGGAACTAACTTATAATGATCATTCTCCGTCTAAAGTAAAACGGAGAATGTCATTCTCCGTCCTAATTAAGACGGAGAATGTCATTCTCCGTCCTAACTAAGACAGATAATGTCATTCTCTGTTCAAATTAAGACGGAGAATGGCATTCTTCGTCCTAATTAAGACGGAGAATGGCATTCTCCGTCCTAAAAATATACGGATAATGATCTTTATAAGAAGTAATTGTCATTCTCCTTTAAAATATAACGGAGAATGCTATTCGCATAAAATAACAAGATTAAATATCTCACTAACATTTTCTAAGTTAATAATCTTCATAACAAAATCAAATTCAGCATAAATTTCGAGATATACGAAGCTGATGGATGAATTTCTACAGATCTGAACTCTCACCTTGTTTTAAGATCTATAAAAAGAAAAGAAGAAGATCTTCTATCCACAATTGACCTAATCGCCGGAAACCACGAAGATGATGTTGATGATGATGATGATCGATGATGATGAAGGATGATCGACGTTCGACTGACGAAAACCACAGTGAACTACGAACGATTCTGCGATCTCTAATAAAGATTATATCAATGGATTTCAAATTTCTCGTGAAGAAGAAGAATACGAATTTCTCAATCCAAATCTGAGTTTGCGAATTCATAATTATATATAGATGTCCAAATTTACGCGAAGGGGTATTTTTGGAATTATGATAATGGCAAATTTTGTAAATACATAGCAACTAGAGAGAATCTTGAAATATTTAACGTGTAAAAACTTAATTCTGGACATTTCATAAAAATAATCCAGCGGGTGGGCATTTCATAAAAGTCCACCCCGAAATTGGGCTTCTCAGCAATTTCCAGATAGAAAAATTGTGGAGAAGAAGATGAAGAAAAAGATATATAGTTTGGGAAGTGAGAAATGGTGAAGAAGAAAAAGAAGAAAGTTAGGGTTTTGGAAGAGAGAGAGGAAAATTTACAAATGAGAGTAAAATTTAAATTTTTATTTTATTTTATTTTATTTTTGGGGTGGGGGGTGGGTTGGGACAGTCCCATGAGTAGAAAAATAGGATAATCCCATTAATTTTCTCTCAAACATGGGCTACTCCCAATTATGGCTAGTCCTCATCAAGTTTTGATGTGCCCCTATAAAAAAATCTAAGTCAATTATATGGGAAGATTTATGAAATGCCCAAAAACTAAAAAAGTTTTATGTAAAACCCACCGCTAAAAAAACTTTCATCGCGTGTCCAAAATTAGAGAAACTTATCCAAAGCGGATTCCAAATGACCCTTTTGTCCTTCCTTTTAATTTATTGGAAACACCCACAAAACTGCTCTTAAAAAAACGTTTCAATACTCCATCTTCTTCCATACGCTGCTCACTTTCGAATCTAGGTTTTCTCCTCAAAATTTTTCAAAAACTCGTCAAAAAATTTCGGAAAGACCGGGACGAACGACAAAAGTGCTAAAACGGAGGTCCAAACATCATTTTTTTGCGAATCTAAAATTTCAGAAGGCCGTCTAACGGTGAAGCTATTACTTTCAGTCTCCTCGACGATACGCTCATTTTGCGATAAACGGGACCTCGTTTCGACCTCCCAGTCAAAAGTTATGGCCCTCCAAAGTTTCAGCTAACCATAAAATGCAGGAGAATGGCATTCTCCGTCTTAATTTACACGGAGAATGACCATTCTCCGTCTTAATTAGGACGGAGAATGACATTCTCCGTCTTAATTTACACGGAGAATGGTCATTCCAGTGTTAAAACGCAGGAGAATGACCATTCTCCGTGTTAGAAACACGGAGAATGCCATACTCCGTGTTAAATGAAACGGAGAATGTCATTCTTCGTGTTAAATAAAACGGAGAATGGCATTCTCCGTCCTAATTAAGACGGAGAATGGCCATTCTCCGTGCTAAATTAAACGGAGAATGACCATTCTCCGTCTTAATTAGGACGGAGAATGCCATTCTCCGTCTTAATTAGGACGGAGAATGCCATTCTCCGTGTAATTTATCACGGAGAATGGTCATTCTAGTGTTAAAACGCAGGAGAATGGCCATTCTCCGTGTTAGAAACACGGAGAATGCCATTCTTCGTCTTAATTAGGACGGAGAATGCCATTCTCCGTCTTAAATAAAACGAAGAATGCCATTCTCCGTCCTAATTAAGACGGAGAATGACATTCTCGGTCCTAATTAAGACGGAAACGGAGAATGTCATTCTCCGTGTTAATTAGGACGGAGAATGGCATTCTCCGTCCTAATTAAGACGGAGAATGCCATTCTCCGTCCTAATTAAGACGGAGAATGGTCATTTTCAGTGTTAAAACGTGTAATTTAGTTTTTTCAGGAATAAAGAGTTTCGCTCTTCTTTCAAAGCGATGATAATTCTTATGGAAAAGAAGAAGAAAGATCTTCTCTCCACAATTGAAGATCTGAGTTCAAATGTCTCCACGATGAAGATGATGATGATGGTGATGATGATGACGAGCGATGATCTGAGTTCGACTGAAGAAAAACACACCGAACTACGAACGATCTTTGCGATCTCTGCTGAATATGAGAGCAATGGAATTCAGATTTCCCATGAAGAAGAAGAAGACGAAAATCGCAATCCAGATCTGAGTTTTTTGAATTCAAATACATATAGATGACCAATTCGCGCGGAGGGGTAGTTTCGGTATTATAAAAATAGCAGTTTCTAGCGGGTGGCATCTAAAAGGGAATCTTGGAATATTTAACGTGAAAATACTTAATTCTGGGTATTTCATAAAACTTATCCAACGGGTGGGCATTTCATAAAAGCCCACCCCGAAATTGGGTTTCTCAGCAATTTCCAGTATAGTTAGTATAGATATCCTTTTAAAAAAAAATTCTCTGTATATTTACGAAATTACTTAACTGTCTGTTAAATCCAATAAACAATTTAAATCTGTGAACATATATCAGAGTTAGGTCATACTATATTTTAAACAATTTGTTTATGGTAAAACATTTTTTTATATTATATAGTAATATAGATTCTAATTTACTAACACTATAAAATAGGGAATTAAATAATAAATCATAATTTTATAATCAAATAAGTGCATATATGTCATTGACAAAGTTAACCTGAAAGAAATCTAATACTTGCGACGAAATCAAGAGGTTGGAATTAATTGTAGTATGCAATGAAAAATACATATACAATTACAATGAGATTGCATTGGACAATGAATTATAATTTTTTAATCTATCGTTTTTTTTTTAAAGTTAAGTTAAAAGAAAATATATCTTTTTATAGAACAATTTTCGGGACTTCATTATCGATAAGACTTTAGAGTCGTTGTAACAATAGTGCAATTTTTATTTACTATTAACTAGTATATATTCACGTGTATTACATGTATATCCTAATTGTCTATTAATAATTATTATTATTTTACTTTGAAAGGGCAAAAGATAAAATAAAAAAAGCAAACTATATATATTTTTTAAATTCTTATATATTTAATTCAGAAAATTTACTGTACAATAAAAATATTAATAATAATTACTAGAAACGATAAAAGTTCAGAAAATTTAGCATACCGATAAGATCCGACATTGCGTCTGTCGGAATTTGGAGTCACGCCCAAATTCCGACAGACCGTCTGTCGGAAATTGGGAAAACCCAATTTTTGACAGACCGTCTGTCGGAATTTGGGCGCGACTCCAAATTCCGACAGTCGCAATGTCGGAAATAGAGAGAAAACCCGCTCCCCCCCCGGTTCACTTGGTTCACGTGGTCGTAGCGTTGGTTCACTTGGTCGTAGCGGTTGACTGAAGTTTGTTTTAAAAAAAAAAAAAAAAACCGGCTTGGTAGATGTAGAGTAAAGTTTGGGTTGTTGGGAGGAGAGTAAAGTGTTTGGTTGCTGTGAAGCCGAGAAGGAGAAGGAAAAGAAGAAGAAGAAGAAGTAAGAAGAAGAAGAGGAGGAGGAGGAAGAAGAACGAGAAGAAGAAGAAGAAATTGGATGGTAATTTTTTCTTTCATATCTTGTATATTGTTCATCATTTTTATTTTAGATCTTGTATCTATTATTCACCCTTGTATCATAAACACTAATATTGATATTTTTCATATTTTTTAGGACACTAATTTTGAACCATAGTAACCAACAAATGGTATATAAAATGACACACTAATTTTGATCTTGTATCCTATTGTTCACCTAATGTTGATATTTTAGATCTCTTATAAAATGTGTAAGTACGGTTCAAAATTTTAGATCTTGTAACCTAATGTTGATATTTTGAACCCTACTAATTTTGAACCACTATCAAAATCCTACGAGTTTAATTTTGAACCACTAATGTTCATCCTTGTATTGTAACACTAATTTTGAACCACTAATTGTGTGTCATTTTATATATACCACTAATAACAACACTAATGTTCATTGATATATTAATGTTCTATAGCTCTAATATTCATTGATATCTACAATTAGTGTTCATAGTTGTGTACTATCAACGAAATTTAGGGTTATATACTTTTAATTGTGGTAGTAAATAAATTTATTACAGATGGCTACCCAAAACGATGGTCATATACCAGGGGGGCCAACTACAGATTTGATTAAGCAGCAACGCAAGTCGCACATATGTAGTCTGATATTTACTGGAGAGGTATATATACTTTTAATAAATTGTGGTAGTCAATAAATTTTTTATTTTATATGTTTAGTAATAATATAGTTTGTATGTTTTATATATAGCCATGTGATTATAAAAGGGAAGTGCGGCTTCGAGAACACAATACATGGCGCTATGAGGGCCAACTTGGTTTCTGAAAATTGACTAGTGACCAAGAAGCTTTATTGCACGTATTTGGTTTTCATTACCTTGACCAAATACGTTTTCTACGTCACGATAGAGACCTGATTCTGAGTCTAGTGGAGCGCTGGTGGCCCGGACGAAATACGTTCCAGCTACCTTTTGGAGAAATGTCTATTGTGCTTAAAGATGTTGCAAATATTTTAGGTCTACCTATCCGATATAAAAGAAATTGTATTCCAGGCATCAAAAAATCTTTCAAAAGATATTCTTAAACCGTTTAAAAACCAATTCCAAGAATCAGTGTTTTCGCTCTCAGCAACAGCATATGCAATAGGATATAGTTGATAGTTAGGATCATGAGCACAAGCAATAAATAAAATACCTCTATATTTAGAGGAAAGAAAAGTAGCATCAATACTAATCACAGGTAAGCATCCCCTTAGAAATCCATCAGTGCATGCCTTGAAACAAATAAAAATTCTTTCAAACCTATTATTTTCTGTAATCTTCATAAAACATTGACTACCTGGATTTGTCTCAATAATTCTAAGACCATACTCTTCGAGACTACTATATGCATCAATATAACTACCATTTATTTCGGATAGAGCAAGTTCTCTAGCTTTCCAAGTCTTACAATATTTAATATGTATTCGATGTTCCCTAAATATATCTTTTACAACACAAGATGGACTATACGACTGATTATCTCGAATTTTATCAATAATCTGATTTTTAACCCATACAGTGGTAGCTAATGGATGAGAACCAGTTGTAAGTCCAACTAAATAAGAATGAATATTTTCTAGCGTTGCAATAGAAAATCTTTCGCCTCTACCTATGGCTTTAGCGTATACCCTCCAATGACAATTTGAACTATTACATTTATATATAATTCCAGTAGCATTATTTAAAGTAGCTGAACAAGTAAAATTACGTCTAATTGCTAGATCACTAATAAAACTTCTAAATTTAGAACGATTCTCAAATTGTTTTCCAATAAATAATTCAGAAGTGCTAAGGCTATCAACAGAATCATCAAATTCATCATCTAAATTTTCAATTAGATCATCACTATTTTCGTCATCGTTATTAACATCATCTACTACATGTTCTTCTTCAGTAAATGGAATAACTTGATGAGAAGAACTAGGACCAGCGTTAAAAGTATTACAAGCAGGTATATTACTTACATTCACAGATGGGGGCGGAGTGACATAGATATTAATATACGGTGATTGTGCATTCACTTGAAGAACAAATTTCCATGCATCTTCACTATCTACATTTATACAATTAGATACGAAAATATGTACTAATATAAATTCGTAGTCGATAGAATATTGATCAATAATTAGATTATGTAAACTAAGAAATGAAATATTTCGATCAACTAAAAGAACTTGGGTTAAACCCCCTTGATACGCTAACCCATTTAGTACACCACCAAGCGAGCATAGAATTGTTAGATTTCCATCCATGTTGACAACAAGATGAACTTTCTGTAGGAAGAGAGGAGCTTCGGCTTTGCTGAATGAGAGAGATTGTGAAGTGAATAAGAGAGAAGTAGTAAAGTGAATGAGAGAGATGCTGTGAATTGGTTTGATACTTATAGATGGTGGTGGCTCAATATAGTCGTTGGAATTAGAACGTTACAATTGTAACGTTGAGAATTGTAACGTTAGAAAACCAAACCCATCAAACCCAACAAAAGATAACCCATCTCAACCAAAAAAATAAATAAACCAAACCCATCCAACCCAACTCCAACAAAATATAACCAACAAAAAAAAACAACCAAACCCACCCAAACCCCAACAATAATAACCAACCCAACCCAACCCAAAAAAAAAAAAAAACCAAACCCAAACTAACCCACCACCCAACTCAAACCGTAAACAATATAAACCAAACCCACCAAAGTGGAAGTGCTCTATTTCAGACAAACGGATTGTCGGAATTTGAGCTGATGCTCATTTTCCGACAATCAGTCTGTCGGATTTTCAATATATCCATTTTCCGACAAACTATCTGTCGGATTGTATCGTTTGACAAAATTTTCCAAACATCTATCGTTTAAACAAATATTATTAAAATTATTATCGCTACAGTAAATTTTCTGTATTTAATTACCTAGTTATTTTTCTTAAATTTAATGAATGATCTCAATTGAAAAGTTAGGCAGATACATACTTGGAATAAAAAAAATTGAATGGTCAAACGGACTTTTTCTTATTATATATTAGTATAAGATACCGTTGTGATTATCAAAACATGTATTTGAACATGAGTAATTTCGTCCGAGCTCTCTAGCCTAGTGGTATTAGAGCGGACATCCGGAGGGGCCGGCAAGGTTCGAGCCCCCCAATTGTGTGTGTGCGTGTGATTTCAAAAAAAAAACATGAGTAATTTCATTTCATTATTAACTAGTCGTGCATGTGCGTTGTAGGGTTTTTTTTTTTTGTCTTTATTCTTTTTTCTAATGTATACTTGCATGACAAATTTATTTTGAAATATTATCAAATATTTTGAATAATTGTTTTATATGGTGAATATTTATTATAGTTAAAAATATGTAACTATTAATAGCTAGTAATTAATTATATTAGTGTATTTTAGATATTTTATTTCTAATTAATTTAAATATTTAATATACATATAAGGTTTTTTGGAACATAAAAAATTCACGAGATAATTTTTTAGTACTGTATATGGTATAAATATTGCGCTCAGCACGACAATCGTATTAAACATGTATAAAAATACATGGATTGAGTTTAGAGAATATTGACCAATAGTCACCTACTTAGTCATAAAGTTTCTAAAAGAAAAATGCTAAGTTTACTACTAAATTCTTACAACCTTCTTACAACTACTCTCTCCCACTCCTTACACATGGGTCCCACCGGGTCCCACCACCATTCTCACCCCCCTGCTACATGGGCTCCATCCGGCCCCACCATTTTTTTCCCTCCTCCAATCGAAGCCCGACACGTGTCCGGTTGTAGGGAGGTTGTAAATTTTGGTTGTAGGCATAGCAAAGCTCTTTCTAAAATCAAATTTTTTTTCGCTTGACCTCTCTTTTTAGGAGCCACAACATCACATCCACTAACAGAGCAATATATTTTTATCTACATATTATTTTGGGATTTTTTGACTTTCATCCCACTTCTTAATATGAATTTGTACTTACATCCCACTTTTTAATTTTATTTGACTTACGTCCCATTTTTCGTCACGAAAAGTATTTATTTTGTCACGAAAAATATTTATTTTGTCACGAAAAGTATTTTCGTGACGAAAAGTGGGACGTAAGTCAAATAAAATTAAAAAGTGGGATGTAAGTACAAATTCATATTAGTAAGTGGGATGAAAGTCAAAAAATTCCTATTATTTTAACATGTTCCTAAAAATAGCAGTTGTTCCATTGTATGTCGTACTTATATGGATTTGATTGAATATATAGATATGGTGTTTGGAAATTGTCCCAACTAGACATTATTATATTGGTTACCACATATATTATGTACTATATATATGATGTGACGTGATAATATAGATTTTTTCATTGGCTATGCAGTATTGGAATAAAATTTCTCAATTAAAAAAATTACTTTTATATATTTGTTATTTTTATAGTTCAGTTTTAGGTTTAGACACTTACTTGCTTTTGTCTCAAAAGAAAGAAAAATAAATCCAACCAAAACCAAACTAGCAAATCAAATTAAAAAAAAACTATTCTTAAACAACAGCTTCAATTCCGCTAATATCTATAGTTTCAATTTGCATGATATATTTTACCGATCGAAATATCAACATTATTACTTGACTAGTTGTATATAATTGAACGTGAAATATCAATATTGAAGAGAGAACTGGCTACTCCTTAATTAAAATAGTTAATTTGAATTAAGAATCAAATTTAAAAGTTAATTTAAAAGTTAATTTAAAAGGTTAATATGAAAAGCTAATTTAAATGAAAAGTTTATTTAAAAAGGTAATACATTATGTTGCTGTTAGCCGTACCATTTTTAAAATTAACTTTTCAAATTAAAATTTCAAATTATTATTATTATTTTTTTTTTCAAATTAACATTTCAAATTTGTTTTTTATTTCAAATCATTTTTTAATTAATTTTGTAGTTTTTTTTAAAGTGTCATTTTTTTCGGCTTGACAAATGACAAGGGGGACTCGAGCCGATGTCTTCTGCGTTGGAGCCCAAGTTGCAACAACTAGGCTACAACCCACGGATTAATTTGATAGTTTTTAATAATTAATTTTAATCTCTCTCATGATCAATCTTCCTCTTGTTAGAGGAACAAAATAACATTTTTCTTAGTCTCTCATGATAAATAAATGTGACATTTCCATCCTCTCACAGCATGTTTTTTTTATTAGTATTAAGTAGTTTTTGTTGTAGCAGGTGAAGATATAAAACATAGGTGGGTTTCGTATCTACTGAAAAGTGAATTATTCGTTCCATGAATGAAAGTTATAATTAAAAAAAAGGCTTAATTGTACTTTGCTATCCTCAACTATTCCGTTTTTTTAACTTCATATCCTAAACTTTTTTTTGTAACAAGTTGATACCCAAAAAAAATTTGGGACGAAAATATCCCTACTCAAACCTTAAAATTACCTCCCCTCCCCCTCCCCCACTCCGGCTACCCCCTCCCTCCCGCTCCGCCTCCCCTCCGGCCACCCCCCTCTCCCGCGTCCGGCCAACCCCCCCTACCCCCACCGCGAAAGGTTACCGGGTTGAAATTCAGTCTAAATTCATTCTTATATAATTTTCAACGGTTACCGGGTTAAAATTCAGTCTAAATTTTCAAAAGTAATATGGGAGGGAGGTCGAGTTTCTTAGCGGATGCCATGATTTGTATTTTTATTCCCATATCCGTCGTATAGCTTTGCTTTTTTAATTCCCACATGATAAATCTTAATAATGGTTTTTATGTGAAAAGATAAAGTAATATTATTTGAATTAGTAATTATCTCAACTTAAATTTAAATACATACCCAATAATTCTATCTATTTGTATTTAAACTAAAGCCAGCCGTCCCAACCATATTGTTTATATTTTTACTTAAGTCCTAACACATCTCATCTCCGTAAAAGTGTTCTCAACATCCATCAAACTCTCACCACCATATATATACTCTTCTTCTTTTCTCCCACCATAATATATACTCTACTTCTTCTTCTTCTTCTTCTCCTCTCCCCCTATGTATATATATACTCTTCTTCTTCTTCAACTCATCATCCTCTAAGAGAGAGAAGCAGAATGGCTGGCGACAACAACGATGACGGACGTGATAAAAGAAGCAAAATGGTTGACCACAACAACGACGACGGACGTGATAAGATGGTTTCCGATATCGAAAGAGTGAGAAGCTATCTCCTCCTTTTGTTAGATTTTCTATACATTTGGTGATTCAAGAAGCTGTTTGGTTTTAATTGATCGTAAAGAAAAAAAATCTTCGAAGTATCGGTTTGTAGTTGTTGATATTTTTTAATACTATATTGTTCTTGTTCTTGATTCTGATACGACTATTTTGGGTGAGCTTGGTATCGTAATAATTATCATATGATTGATTAGAAATTTGTCAGGTTGGATATATTTTACGTTCTTGTAATTTTGATTTCGTTAGAACATGCAATGCAATGCCATGTTGTTTGCACATGATTTACTCTAGTAATAATAGTTTCTTGAGAATTTTACCTCTCATATATATATATTTCAGGTGGCTAATTTGATTGACTTATGCATCTTGGAATATATGACCAAGGATGAAACTGCGGCTCGTCTCTTTAAGGAACACAATGTGGAGCCTTGTTATACAGAAATCGGTATGTTTAATATTCTATTGTTATTAATTTAATTTTTACAAGTTCAGACATTTAATATTCATCACTTAAAAATGATTATCTTTTTTTTTCATTCTTTTTTTTTCCAGTTTGGAATAAGCTTATTGAAGAAAATGAAGATTTCTTCAAGAAATATTATGTCAGGTTGAAGTTCATTAAGCAAGTTAAGCGATTAATGAACATAGTTGCGCGTCTTGGGATTGATCAGACCATCGACTCTATGCTACGTCAGTACGTTGTTTCTCTTGCTCGTGGTTATCGAACACTCAATGGTACTAATAGAACATGTATGTATGACTACCATGATCCATCCCTTAAAAATCATGTATACCATTATTTTTTTCGAAAATGCTCTTTGGTACGCGCTGGTGCAAGCACGCGACTGACGATGGTGGCGCCGGTGGGCCCCCTCCTGCTCCGTGCTCCTCCTCCTCCTCTTATAACGACACGACGCCTCAGCCATCCTGCGCCGTCTTCTCCGCTGCCGTCTCCTTCTCCGCCGAAGCTTCCCCTCTCCTCCCCTACCGCTCCGCCATCTTCGGCCTCGCGCGTGCACCGGCTGTGCGCGCACGCGAGCCAAATAGTAAAGCTGTTTTTTTATTTTGCTTAAATTTAACTTTTATGATACAGATCCAGACCCAACAAGTAAGATGAACCCCTCTCATGGTCCATCTACGGATCCTTCCCATTCAGGAAAAGGGATCCATTCCAGCAACTACAGTACTCACAATCATGATATCCCCCCTCAACATATCGTCGAAAGCCGTTCAGGAGAACATAACGTCGTCGGCGACGTCCTGCTTCAAATAGGAAGCGAAGGGAACGATTTCAGTAACCACAATTGCATTATTCATGTCCCGTGTCCACCTACAACGAACCCGCAGAGCCTCAATGCTGACACCGGTGGCCCCATCCATTATCCGGACACGGAGACACCAACAGGAATGCTTTACAATGACGGTCTTACCGAATATGAAGTGGAGCACTATTCAGGTCAAGGTTTGGCCAGCTACGTACCTTACGGCCCAAGCTCAAGTGAACAAGCAATGATGATGGCTCCGGTTATTGTGGACCGATCTCCGAACGACGACGACGACGACGACAACGATAATTGCACGCCCCTAGTTTCGGATCCATCTACGAGTGGCATGCAGCCATATCCGATGCAACAATGAGATTGAGAGAGGTATAATAAAGCAACGGTGAGGAGCTCTGATATATATTGTACAGAAAATTGCATATTTAGCATCAAAGATTATTGATAATGCTTTCAGAGCATAAAAATTGCATTTTGAGACACAAAACTCCATCGGAAAGGCATATTAAATTGTTAAAAAATAATTTTCCAATCAAGAACCACACCCTTTGGAAGGGCGCATTTTGCACAAAAACATCCTTCCGAAGGGCTTATTTTGTACATATATTTTTTCCAGTAACACGAAAATTCTTCCTTCCGAAGGGTGTTTTGATTGCAAGGTGAAAAATATGTGGAAAAGAAATTAATTCGAAGAAATTATTTTACTAGAAAATTTTTTTGTGGAATTTTAAAATATTCTTATGGAAAATTTAATTTGGGTGTTTGATTGTCATTATTTTACACGAAAAATAATTATTTTCCATGAAAAATGATATTTTACTATGAGTTGGGTCAGTTTTATTTTCCACTATTTTAGAAGAAAATATAGAAAATGGTAGTTATTTGGAAAATAATTCTATGAAAAATATAAGGATCAAACACTACAATTTGTGAAGAAAATATTTTCCATAAAAAAAAGTCCAATCAAACATATATTAAGTCGAATTCGTCACTGAAATTCCAATTTCGTCACTAAACTGTCGTCGCTAAAAGCCTAAATTGAAAGCATAATTTCGTCACAAACTTTTGTCGCTAAAATTTCGTAAATAACCATTTCGTTAGATTTTCTGTGATAAAAAAATCAACTGTTAAAAATATGACATTCATAATGGCGTGTTCATCACATTCTAATTAGACAAAAACTCTCTTCATAATGGCATATTTTGTGTAAATCTGAAGGCATTTTGGAGCGCTCTGAGCTCGATTTCAAAGAAATTTGATATCGTATACGCAATTTTTCTGTTCTTTGTAATGTACAAAGTTGGTGACAAGTCAGTTGGGAAAGCATTCAGCGTTTATATGGATCGGGTTTCGGATACAAATTTAAGAATTTGGAACCCGAAAGGTTACCGGGTTGAAATTCAGTCTAAATTCATTCTTATATAATTTTCAACGGTTACCGGGTTAAAATTCAGTCTAAATTTTCAAAAGTAATATGGGAGGGAGGTCGAGTTTCTTAGCGGAGGCCATGACTGGTATTTTTATTCCCATATCCGTCGTATAGCTTTGCTTTTTTTAATTCCCACATGATAAATCTTAATAATGGTTTTTATGTGAAGAGATAAAGTAATATTATTTGAATTAGTAATTATCTCAACTTAAATTTAAATACATATCCAATAATTAATTAGTAATTATCTCAACTTAAATTTAAATACATACCCAATAATTCTATCTATTTGTATTTAAATTAAAGCCAGCCGTCCCAACCATATTGTTTGTATTTTTTTACTTAAGTCCTAACACATCTCATCTCCGTAAGTGTTCTCAACATCCATCAAACTCTCACCACCATATATATACTCTTCTTCTTTTCTCCCACCATAATACTCTTCTTCTTCTTCTTCTTCTTCTTCTTCTTCTTCTTCTCCTCTCCCCCTATGTATATATATATACTCTTCTTCTCCTTCAACTCATCATCCTCTAAGAGAGAGAACCAGAATGGCCGGCGACAACAACGACGACGGACGTGATAAAAGAAGCAAAATGGCTGACCACAACAACGACGACGAACGTGATAAGATGGTTTCCGATATCTAAAGAGTGAGAAGCCATCTCCTCCTTTTGTTAGATTTTCTATACATTTGGTGATTCAAGAAGCTGT
The DNA here is from genome assembly GCA_029216955.1 of Iris pallida. NCBI lineage: Eukaryota > Viridiplantae > Streptophyta > Magnoliopsida > Asparagales > Iridaceae > Iris > Iris pallida. The sequence goes on from JANAVB010018197.1 coordinate 1,894,474, forward strand.
TTGGTTTTAATTGATAGTATAGAAAAAAAAATTCTTCGAAGTATCGCTTTGTAGTTGTTGATTTTTTTAAATACTATATTGTTCTTGTTCTTGATTCTGATGCGGCTATTTTGGGTGAGCTTGGTATCGTAATAATTATCATATGATTGATTAGAAATTTGTCAGGTTGGAAATATTTTACGTTCTTGTAATTTTGATTTCGTTAGAACATGCAATTGTTTGCACATGATTTACTCTAGTAATAATAGTTTCTTGAGAATTTTACCTCTCATATATATATATTTCAGGTGGCTAATTTGATTGACTTATGCATCTTGGAATATATGACCAAGGATGAAACTGCGGCTCGTCTCTTTAAGGAACACAATGTGGAGCCTTGTTATACAGAAATCGGTATGTTTAATATTCTATTGTTATTAATTTAATTTTTACAAGTTCAGACATTTAATATCCATCACTTAAAAATAATTATCTTTTTTTTTTCATTCTTTTATTTTTCAGTTTGGAATAAGCTTATTGAAGAAAATGAAGATTTCTTCAAGAAATATTATGTCAGGTTGAAGTTCATTAAGCAAGTTAAGCGATTAATGAACATAGTTGTGCGTCTTTGAAGACACGATTTTTATAAGTTACATTGGGTTTAGTGCTACACGATTTGAAACATACAATGCTATTAAGCTGAATAGTATTTGTACTTGTTCGATTTTGACATTTTAACTACATAATTTTATTTCAAGTATTTTTTTAAAAATTTGTTAGTTCTTAATAGTTGTGTTTGTGGCTGGGTGTTTAAATAATAAAATAAATAATAATATTATTTTGTTATCGATGAACTCTTATTTTAAGCTAAATTCGAACTTGTTTTAGTCTATGAAGTTTAGAGATATAAAAATTGAGGATTAAAATTAAAGTGTCAAAAATATCAAAACATTATACTAATGTGTTGTTAACCAGGCGTCATCAACGTTTGACAAGGAAGACACTACAACAACCGGGATCACGCACGCCAACAGCTGTGAGTCTGTGACCTCTCCGATGATCGACACGTGTAGTCAGAGTTCGATGCTTCCAACAGAAAAAGAGAAATTTGCGACGAAGGGAAATTTTTTTATCGGCTTCTCTTTCCCCAAAATTTGTCGGGGAAGAGAAACTTTAGCTTTCTCATCCCCTTCCTAGGAATCTAATCTGACCCTAGCCCTAAACCTAATTTTTCACCGACGAAATCGAATAAAGATCCGATTTTTATCCCCAAATTCCACGGAATTCTGATCTGGCGATGGACGGGAACAAAGACGAAGCCCTCAAATGCCTGCGCATCGGCAAGGACGCCCTCGACTCCGGCGACCGCCCCCGCGCCGCGAAGTTCCTCGCCAAGGCCCGACGCCTCGATCCCTCCCTCCCCCTCGACGATCTCCTCCTATCCGCCACCGCCGACGAACCAAACCATGACCCTAATCCCTCGATCCCCGCCGAAACCCCCGATCCCTCCTCATCGTCCTCCTCCACGGCTAGGGTTAGGATTTCGAAATCATCGTCGTCGTCGAAGGAATACACCGAGGAGCAGGTCACGATCGTGAAGCAGATCAAGACCCAGAGGGACTACTACCAGATCCTCGGCGTCGAGAAGTCCTGCTCCGTCGAGGACGTCCGGAAGGCCTATAGGAGGCTATCGCTCAAGGTCCATCCCGACAAGAACAAAGCCCCCGGCGCCGAGGAGGCCTTCAAGGCCGTCTCCAAGGCCTTCCAGTGCCTCAGCGACGAGGAGTCTCGGAAAAGGTACGATCTTGTCGGCGACGAGGAGCCCAACTACGGCCGGGCTCCCGCTCGCCGTCACTCCCACCACCAGGGGTTCAACGGGTTTTACGACGACGAATTCGACCCTGACGAGATATTTAGAAACTTCTTCTTTGGTGCCGGCGGCCAGCGGGCTGCGACCCCTTTTGGGACTTTCCATTTCCGGACCGGCGGGATGGGCGTGCCGACCGGAAACGGGGCCCAGCACGGTTCGGACGGTTTCAGCATTCGGAACCTGCTCCAGCTTCTCCCCGTACTCTTGGTGTTGTTGTTGAATTTCCTGCCGTCGTCGGAGCCGGTGTATGTCCTGTCGAGGAGTCACGGGTACGAGCATAAGCTGGAGACAGCGAAGGGCGTGGCTTATTTCGTGAAGTCGGCGGGGTTCGAACAGGAATACCCGTATGGTAGCAATGGGAGGGTTGCGCTCGAGAAGCGGGTGGAGAAGGATTATGTCGGGGTGCTCGCTCAGGGTTGTAGGTCTGAGCTGCAGCGGCGGCAGTGGGGTTTGACGAACAAAATGCCGCATTGCGACATGCTGGAGAAGTTTCAGGCCAAGGCTTAGCGGGGCCATTCGCTCAGGTGCGTTTTGCTTGCTTTACTTATTCCTATTGTCCATTGCATTATTAAGTTCCTGATAAATTTAGAACTTTTGTGATAAGTTGTTGCATACGTTTGTTTGTGCATGCTTGATTAAGAAATGTTAGGATTTGCATCATGATTAAAGTGTGAAGATGTAAGCTTGTTCAAAATTCAAGTAGATTTAGATTTCATCACCAACGAAAGCATCTGTGTTAGTAGCTGATGAATGACATTCTAGTTGTTTCCTGAGTTGTAGACATGCGCACGTGCTATTCCTTTCGTCTTTTCCATTTCCGTACATAGATTTGATTGGCCATGATTGTTATCTTGTATAGACGGAGAAACTATAGAAGGAGAATACCGGAGAAATGGAATTTCAATTTTGTATGAAGAAACATGACATACATTATTTCTGATGCATTTATATGAAGTGATCCTGATACATCTATTATGATCCATATGGAAATAAATTTTTCCAGACACTAGCTGAATTTCCGGATATTCCAGAAGGTATGAATGAAGAAAAAGATTTTTGTCCCCGTTATCTGCTAAGTTAGATTTGTAATGCCTGAACCTATTCTTGTGTGAAACCAGCACAGTTGAGGCCAGATAATGCATGCATATGACTAGGCTTGGTGCAGCTCGAGTTATGGGGCAGATCCAGTGCCGGACTTTAGATTTTGAGACCCTGAGGCAAACTATAAAAATGGTGCCCTCAAAGCCTAATGTTCATAAATTTTTTTTATGGACGATGATACACTAGTATTATCAACACAAAACTTAGGAAATAAAATAATAAATTTAATACAATATAATATCCAAATTAATATGTCATAATAAATTTCTAATGAAACTGAAGATGTTCCAAACCAAAAATAAAATCAATATATTAGGCAAATAAATAAATAAAAAGCTAACAATTTTTGGGGTAGTTCATTGATAATAATAAAAAGGAAAATAAAAAATGTAACTTATTCTCTTATTTAGTTACCTCCCAGAGGACTACAAAATACACATAAAAAAGAGATTGGCAACAACGAAAGGGTAGAGGAGATTGTGAACATCAGACTGTTAGAGCAAAGGAAGGAAAAATAATTTTAACAAGACTGTACCAATTTTTTTCTTTATTCTGACTAACCGACTTGTCTTTTGGTATTCTAGTATATGACGTTTAGACGGGGTCAGCCCTGTCCTAGGCAGCCAGGGCGATGGCCCAGGCCCAAAGAGTATGAGGCTCCAATATATATATATATATATATATATATATATATATAATCTTGTATTTAAAATAGAACTAGTACATGGTGGTTGTTATGCTAGACTTGCACATTAGAAGTCCTATGTTCAATTCGTGGTTGTAACATTTTTTTAAATTTACTTTTATTTCAGTTTTTAATATATATTTTACATTATACATGGGTCTCATTTTGAAGTTTTGTCTCGGGCCCATGAACTCAAGGTCGGCCTTGCGTTTAGATATCCTATAAAAAAATTATACTATGACTAAAATGATTGGAATGAGTTTGATGGACCTTTTTTAAAATTGGACTTACATACATTAAATAGTATATATATAAAAAATTGGTGCCCTATAAAATTTTGGGCCTGAGGCGACCGCCTCATGTGCCTCATATAAAATCCGGCCATGGGCAGATCTACTATCACAATTTAGTAGTGAAGAAATACGATTAAGTTTATTATCTGTTGAAGGCTATACTGCACAGCCAAAATACGCATGAGTCACACGACATAGACATCGATGTGGCGTGTCTATACATATTTCGGTGGTCTGTTTTGTCTAACATACAACATTATTAATGAACTATTTTGGATGCCCATTCTCCTGAATCTCCCATGATAAAGACAGATACCAATGGAGCTCTTAAAAATGAAGGTCCACAGGGAGGGGCCTATGTTGATAGGACCACATGTTGTAAGTTCAACTTTGAGCAAACCAAGCTGCATGCATTGGTGACTGGTTCCTGACTAAAGAAATAAGTTAATAATATTCTTATAGTCGTGGTGTTTTTCGGATAAGGAACATTTGGATTTTATTAAATGGATGCGCTATTGAAGGTATAAGAATTTTTTTTTTTTGACAGCCACGCTTATTTTCTTTTAGGGCTGAACAATATTAACAGATATAGAAGTATGAACCCGCAAGTACATAGGATGGACAAGGCAAAGGAATAAAGCCTGCCTTTTATACTGTTTATGGGGAAGGGACTAAAATTATATGGAAACTCGATACGGTCACATATTAGAATGTCATTTCTTAGTATTATGCAACTCTGTTACTGCTCCTTGCTTCCATAATTCGGCTCATAGCCTTCTCAATAGGTCCTTCCACCTTTTTTTGTAAGAGAAATTTGTATCTTCTGACTAGCTATGTTCTTCACCAATTCTTCATCTAACCCTTCCGGTAATAGGACTTGGCGACCAGCTTCCTATATCTTCTGACTAGTTATGTTCTTCACCAATTCTTCATCTAACCCTTCCAGTAATAGACTTGGCGACCAGCTTCCTATGCATTCCACGTAACCCCTCACTTACCAGCGGGTTTCGCTGTACCCCGTTGAAAATTCTAACTTCTGTCCATGGTCGTCCTTCCTTATTTGTCACAATGAGTTCCAAAGTCTTGCAGTACAGTCAAGTACAAATGTACAATAGCGATATTTGGTTTCAGCCAACCTCTTGGTGTTGTTTTGTCGTCTCTCTAAATCTCATGTCCTTACCTTTCAAAATAGATAGAAAGTACCAGACGATTTGCATGATCGACAATCTGGCGTTTCAAGTTTTTAAAGGCGGTTTGAGTCGGCTAGGCAAAAAGCCCTAAAAGTTGTAGACGGGGCCTCAAGGTAGCGAGACTGGAGCCTCAAAACTAAAATTTTGAGGTGTGCAATAGTTAGAGTTAATCCAAACATTTAGTCACTTAAACTTTTGATGCCCCAAGTCGTCAACGGTTGTCCCTTTATGGGTAAGAAAAATTATGTAAGTTTGAAATAGAGCAAACCAAGCTTATTAAGGTGGCAATGACTAAAAGGTTTATGCGGGGTGCTCAATAATAAAATTGGGGTGCATACTCTGTAGTAAGTCAAGGCGAGCTTGTCGTTTATGTCCTAACGTATTATGGTTTTCTTCTAACTTGCATGATAAAAGAATATTTAAAAAACTATAAGCTTCCCATGGGAATCTTGTTCGTCATTTTCATCCAAGTCTTCTCCCATCAAAATGGGGTTTGCTATGGAGCATAAGAAAGCTCCAGCATAAGAAATCTCCATACAAGATTTGACAAAGTTTTATGATTGGATGTTGACCCGATGTCACAACCCTCTTATGTAGGTTTGGTTTCTAGATTACTAGCCAATGTAGCTTTCAACATGAGAGGGTCATGCCATAAATTTAGGTGGCCAGTTGGCAGGTAGGTAGACCTATCTTTCGAATTGTAGCTTAAGCTCATGCAACCATGGATGACTCACAAAGTTTCCGTAGACTATAAAAGTCTAGTTGAAGTGGTAAGATGATACATTTTGCTAAAGGAATCACATTTATTTTTACGAGACATTGTGCCAAAAAGTGAAGGAATGACAATCCCAACAAGTGTAGACTTCAACATGCGAATCTTGTTGTGTGTACTAAATACACAAGTATAATACTTAAAACACTAATTATAAAGTTTTCATTTTTCAATCAACAAGCAATCACTAAGATTATTGCTAACTTGAAATAGCAAGAGCAAAATAATCAGAGCAATATATAAAGATAGGAAGACTGAGGGAGAGTTTTATGTGCTGCCACCTGGTAATGGATATCATAGTCAGAAATAGGGATGTGATTTGATGCGTAAGATAGACGAGACACAAAAGGGAAGGAAATGAAGAGGGCAAATGAAACAACTATTGTACCTCCTCTTTGTAGTATATTTTTAAATTTTAATAATATCCATAGCTTTAATTTATTGGGCTTGGGTTGCATACCATAGCATACCATATTCGAAAAAAATGATAGGGAACAAGTAACATTTAAGGCAGGTCGAAGTAGCCACCTAATGTGGCAAGGCGATAGAGACTCTGAAACGCCTAGGGGGACGCCTAAGGCAGTGAGACGGGGGCCTTTTAAAACACTGATTTCTTTTCATTGGTCGAGTGAACTCAACACGCAATAGGACACTGTTCCACAATTTGTTTCTTCAAGCTTTGAAGCTATTGTATCTGTAGTATGTATCATTCTTGTCATGGTACACCTGGTTGTATGTATTGTTCTGTATCACCAAGTTTTACACAATCCATCTTGTAGGATGTATGTTTTCTGTATCGTCAAGTTTTCCATGGTCATGTATACTAAATTGTAGTGATCGTCGTGATGATATTATCCAGTTGAATACCCTTCTACTGTACTAAAAGCTGATTACTTAATAATCATGAGATCTCCTTCATAGTATACCTGCATTGCATAATATAATAATGTGATTTTTAGTATCTTTCTATTAGTTCTTTAATTTGTACTTATTTTCTTGGCCCTTGTATGATTTCAAATATGGATGGGATGAGAGATGTTCTTTAGGAACCAACTGTCACCCCCTCCCCACGTTCCCCTCACCCCCACCTTCCTTTTTTTCCTAAGGAATGTCTTATTAATATCACTTCCTTGAATCAAACAAAGAAATACGAAGAAAGTGTGTGGAGCCCATCCACTTCTTATTTCCTTGAACTTCCTGACTCCCTGTGGGGGGATAAGTGAACCAAACAATCCCTTTGGGTTGGACTATTTTGAGGAAGGGGACATGGATCCAAAATATCTGGATCTTCTGCACACATCTGAACCAAACAGGATAGCTTGGAAGTTCTTCCCAACTTCCATGTTCTTCTGTCCCAGTTCATAAAAGCAAACAACCATGTGTCATGGGACCTCTGTTGCACGAGTCGGGACATAGGATACGAATAAGGACATGATACAGACAGGTACAGGTACGGGATACACATTGGCGGACCCAAAAAAAATTTAGAAGGTTGGGGGGGGGGGGGGGGGGAATACCTTAACTTATTTAATAGGACATTTTATATGACTTATAAGAAGGAAAAAAGCAGTTAATAATGTGGCTAGAGAGACCTTCAAGTTAAAAACTTGCTATTTCATCAATTGACCAGGTGGTCTATCATTACATATTGAATTAACGATGTTTTAATTTAATAATAGGACAATTAAACTATACGAGTGTGAAACCGAAAACTCACCCCCCCCCCCCCCCCCCCCCCCAACTGGTGATGCAAACATTTTCAAATAGGTATTGTTTAGACACGTATGTTGCATGAGTACGGACTCGATACAGGTACATGCACATTTTCCCTTGTCCGTGCAACATGGCATGATACTCAAGTGCATTGTGGGGGAGGTGAGTAGGCAAGTGAGAAATAGATCCATCGTCTGAACTCTGAAGGGACCTGTGGTTAAAAGCAAAGTTAGAGGCCAAGTTGTAATACAAGGATGGAAACGTAAGCCTTTCATGCTCATCTCCTGTCTTCTGGCTGTAATGAGCAACTCATAAGTCATAACGTGCTCCATTGTCACTAAAAGTCAGTTACCTTACTTGCACTTAGATTCTTAAACTAAACTATGTTTCTATGATGTAAACACTCGCATTGGTTAGTGATATTTAATACTTGTCAATAATAAGGTAATGTATGAATACCATATAACCGAATCGTGTACAGCGTACAGATAGCATCACCTTGTGGAGGTGATTAAACCTTTACATTATTACTTTTTACTATGTTGACATAATGTGATTGACCATCAAGTCCCGCATTATATATTCAATGCTTTGGAACTCAGTGGGAAAGGCTTGCTATCATGTTTATGGAGCTAAGTTTACATATGGGTGACTATGAAAGTGAAAGATATATCAAGTGGGAAAGCCACAAGGTCGGAACATGTGAGGGTTTTCTTGAGGGAGCGGGACAAAGGGTGGACCACTGAGGTGAGGTGCATGATAAAGAAGCTTGAAGAAATCATTGCCGCCTGTCTAGATAGTACTGAAGTTCTTAAAATATTGACCCTCTTTTGCTACAATTTCACTTGTTTTGCCCATTTTTAGTTAGTGCTTCTGCGGAAAAAAAGTTATGCTCTGTATATTCAATATTCACTTTTTTTTTTTTCCGGTTTGTAGGTCGAGGAAAGGTACGAAAAGAATCACTTAGGATGGACACAGCTTGGTGATGGCTCTGGAGCTTGCCAAGATTTTTCCTCGTAATATTTGGCGACAAGATCTACATAGTTGTTACTAGCTGCATTAGCAAAACTGTTACTGTATATCAAGATTGTGGCGGCAAGAAACTGCAGTTGAGCTGAATTATTTTTTTTCTTCATTAGTGTTGAAGCATGCTATTTTGGTATAGAAATAAATCTGGTTTTTGTATTGACCCTCACTTGTTAGTGAGATATTTGTTGTTTTCTTCTTTCGTTATGATTATATGGAAGACCTCACCAGTTTCATGAATGTATTACCAGAGGCACAAAAAATTGCTGAAGTGGGTTCCCCCCTTAGGACAATCGAAAGTTACTAGTATTGTTAATATATTATTGTTTTGTTGTTTTATTTTTCGAGAGTAGACTCTGGAAAAACTTTGGTGGCAATTACATACTTCCTTCTTTGGTAGGAAGAGAACTTATTTTGGTCTTTTTATAGGTTTGTGATTCTTGGGATATAGATTTGATAGTGAATCAGACTATCAGAGTATTGAAATTCAATCTACTCTGTTTATTAATTGATCTGTTGGAGAAATAGATGATTCACAGGTCACCCTTGGTTACAACATTCAGTTTGCGAGTATCATGAGGTCTTGGCTCATAAGTTTTCATGGGTATAAGCATCATATCTGTAGAGCACCTTTTAATCATCACTAGTAATGCACGTATGTAAAAAAAAATGGTTGAAAAATAATTTACATTATAATTTGTTATAGTTAGGGCTGCAAACGAGCCAACCCGAGGCAAGCTTTTGTAAGCTTGAGCTTGGCTTGACTAGAATAGCTCGAGCTTGATAAAAATTTTATTTTAGAGCTTGAGCTTGGCTTGACTAGAATAGCTCGAGCTTGATAAAAATTTTATTTTAGAGCTTGAGCTTGGCTCGAGTTTGTTTATATTAAGCTTGAGCTTGACTTAGTTTGAGCTCGAGCTTGGCTTGATAAGCAAGCTTGATTCAAGTTTGATAAACAAGCTCGATAAGCTCAAAATCAAGCTTGTTAAGCTTGATTTCAAGCTCACTCAACTTTATTTCAAGCTCATTAAGCTTGATATCAAGCTTAAAGAGCTTGATTTCAATTTAATTAGGTTTGAATTCAAGTACCATTAATATTAACAATTTATTTATAAAAATTTAATTAAAAAGGTTCCTTAATATCAATTATTAAGGGCATATAAATATATAATGCACACACATATATATAAAATTAGAATTCAATAAAGAACAAACGAGCTCCTAAACGAGCCAACTCGCAAGCTCATAAACGAGCCAGCTCACGAGCTCAAACGCAAGCTCATAAACGAGCCAGCTCACGAGCTCAAACGAGCCGATTACTTCTAAGCTTGAGCTTGGCTCGTTTATTAAACGAGCTCGAAAATGAAGCTTGAGCTCAACTTGTTCAGTAAACGAACCGAGCTCAAACGAGCTTTTATTGAGCCAAGCTTCGAGCAGCTCGCAAACGGCTTGGCTCATTTGCAGCCCTAGTTATAGATAATGTTGTGATAATGTTGTTATGTGGGATGGAATCCATCCAGAGAATATTTTCCACAACATGAGTTAAAAGTGTCACTGTAATTAATATTATGTAATAAAATAGTTAGCTAAATTTTATTTAGTTATTAATTTTTAATTACGTGAGAATATACATACAGCTTAAAAAGGTTCCTTTTGATCCAACAGACAATACCAGACCATGTATAATGGGATACTCGTTTTAAGTTCAAAGAATGAACTGACGATACATTGCCCAAAATCGACTGACTGACCATTCGGTAATAAACGCAGAAAATTGAGAGAGTAAGTGAATCCTTGGATGTGTAGGAAACTGTTTTCTTTCTTTTCTCTTGTTCACTTATTTTGACATCCAAATGCATGAAATGAATAATTTTTTTTCCAAAAATTTTCATATAAGATAAAAAAATTTATCCAAATTATAAAAAAAGTAAGAAGTTTAGAAAAATTGTATTTGGGGTAGCGACACGACATCAGAGATGGCGCGTTGTGGTAGCACAGCGGAGAAGAAGAGGACGCGCCAGCGATGGTGGCGCGCGCACAGGAAGCTCCACGGTTGGTGGCGCGCGCACCAGGACGCGCCATCAATGATGGTGCGCGCCTCTCCCCCTCTGCTCTTCCTGCCATCCCCCCCTTTTGCTGCTGGACGCCATGGACGATGGCCATGCGCCACTCTATGCCAAAAAAAAAAAAAAAAAAATGCCACGCGCCATGGGCGATGGCGTGCCCCACCACGCACGCCATGGGCGCTGGCACGTTCTGCTGCGCGCGCCATGGGGACTGGCGCGTCCCTTCTGGCCCCTCTACAAACCCACCACTCGTCATTCGTATTGTTGTTTCGTTATCCATAATGTAATTATACTAAACTTTTTAATTTTTTTATAAATTTGATAAATTTTTTTTACTCTAGATGAAAATTTCTTTTTCTTTTTTTTCTTTCCCGAATGTCATAATTCCGTGAACGAAAGATGATGGCTTTCGAGCGTTCGCCTTAGGACTCAAGAGGAAAGCTCTTCCAAGTGTTTGATGTCTAGTCCCAAACAATCAGCCACTCTGTATATCTCGGCCGCCATCGGATGACTGCCATCATCCGACGAGAACTTATGCATATGTAGGGAATCGCCCCCGACACCGGCGTCGACCCAGCTGAACCCTACCTCCTTCTTCACCCCTCTCTCCCTCATCCTCCTCCGAACCTTCGCCACCCCCTCCCACTCCCCCTTCTCCGCCAGCAAGTTCGACATGAGCACGTACGAACCCGACTCCATCGGCTCCATCTCCTTCAGCGCCTCCGCCACCCTCACCCCCCTCTCCACATCCCCATGAACTCTACAAGCCCCCAGCAGGCTCTGCAGCGCCGACAACCCCGGCCCCTTCGGCATCCCCTCCACCACATCCTCCGCCTCGCCCAACCTCCCCGCCCTCCCCAACATGTCCACCACGCACGCGTAATGCTCCGGCCAAGGATCCATCCCGTAGTCCCCGACCATCGCGTCGAACACCCTGCGCCCCACGTCGACCGTCCCTTCGCCGCCGCAGGCCACGAGGACCGCGAGGAACGTCACGTGGTCGGGCCGGGTGCCCGACGCCAGCATGCCTTCGAAGAGGCCCATCACCGCCGGGTAGTTCCAGTGCTTCGCGTGGGCCGAGATTATCGCCGTCCAGCTGATCACGCTCCTCCGGGCCGTCCCGTCGAACACCCTCTGCGCCTCCTCGACGCTCCCGCGCTTCGCGTACATGTCGACGAGCGCGCCCGACACGTACTCGCCGGTGTCGAGGCCGAGCTTCACTGTCCGGCAGTGGCACCTCCGGCCGTAGTTCAGGGATATCGTCTGGACCGCGGTGATTGCGCCGAGGACGCTCCCGAAGGTGTACTGATTCGGCGTGTGATGAGCCATCGAAGAAGAGAACATCTCTAGGGCTTCTTCGCACAGTCCATTCTGCGCGTATCCTGCTATCATAGAGTTCCAAGAGACGATGTTCGAGCTGCTCATGCCTTCGAAGATTTTCCTCGAATCCTCCATGGACTCCAATTTCGCGTACATGCTAATTAGACTGTTCGAAACATCCACCTCCCCGGAAATCCCCGACTTGCAGCAGATCCCATGAACCATTTGGCCTTCTCGAAGCAAATTTCCTGCAGACACGGCGTAGATCAGCGCGACGAACGTCACATTGTTCGACTGAACCCCCTCCAGTCTCATTTTGTTGTAGATATGAACTGCGTTATCTGCGTCCATCGAAATCATAGTAGTCCATGAGATGACATCCCTTTCTCCCATGCTCTCGAAAACTCTCTTCGCGCCACCAACGGACCCGTACTTGTAGTACAGCGACATCATAACGTTAGCGACCGTTGTAGCCGTGTCGAGGCCTAGTTTCATCGTGAAGCAGTGGAGCTGGAATCCAATGCCGAACCTTCCTTCCTGCACGCACGCCGAAATCGTACTGGCGAACGAGACGCGATCGGGTTTCAGCCCTTCTTCCCCCAGCAGCTTAACGAACACCCGGATCGCCTCCGACCCGGAACTCCCTTCCTGGGTCAGACCCGACAGCAGCGCATTCCACGAGACGAGATCCCTCCTCGCCATATCGTCGAACGTCCTCCTCGCCTCGCCGAGACAGGCGCTCTTCGAGTAGGCCGTGACTAGCGAGTTGCCGACGAAGGTGTCGGACGCGAACCCGGACTTGAAAACGAGCGAGTGCAACTGCCGGGCGACATCCAGCTCCTCGATGTCGGCTGAGACGGCGAGGGCCGTGGTGAAGGTGACGGCGTCGAAGCTGACTCCGGCTCGATGCATCGCGACTAGAAAGTCGAACGCGTCGAGCCCGGACGAGAAGGAGGAGAGGACGGAGTTCCAAGAGACGGTGTCGGGGCTGGGCATGTCGGCGAAGACTCTGTGGGCGAGGGCGGGGGAGCCGGACTTGGAGTAGAAGCTGATGAGGGAGTTGGAGACGTGGGCGAAGGAGGCGAGGCCGGAGGAGACCGCGAGGGCGTGGATTTGCGTGCCGGTGCTGCCGCGGGAGGACTTGAGGGCGAAGGCGAGGGCGGTGGGGTCGAGCGCGGCGGAGGAGCGGAGGATGGCGCAGATGGTTTGGAGGGGGTTGTGGGGGCTGCTGGGAGTTGGCTGGGGAATTCGGTCGAGCAGGTGGTGGGAGGAGAAGAAGCGGAGGGATTTGAAGCCAGGCATTGGCGGGAGAGAGGAGTTTTTTGTTCGGGGTGTGACTTGTTTCCGGATGTGGTTTGGCTTAATTGCGGGTTGCGGAGTATGGATCCGAGTCGTATGTCACCACAGCTTCATTGTGTCAGTTTATGTATAAGAAAAACTGAGGGACAAAAATTAGGTCAGATTGCAACGTCCTAATATTGTCCCTATAGAACTTCTGCAAGCATATGCTTTGCACATAGGGGGCTCAATTGCTTTCATGGTACCTCAAGTTATACCTAAGTAACAATATGATACCTAATTTATTATTTCTTACTTTGTGGTACCACAACTTCTAATTAAGGTCTTTCACGGTCCCTGTTGCCAAATTCAGTCAACTAGCTAACGGTTTCCGTCAACTGTTGCCAATTACTTCGATGGTACTCCAAGTTATACCCTATTAACTCCATATTATAATTAATATTAATTTATAATTAATATACCATATTAATTTATTATACCATAAAATTAATATACCATATTATAATAATTAATTTTATATACCATATTATAATAATTATTATAATTAATATATAAATTAATATTAATATTAATTATTATATTTTCAAGTTAATATTAATATTAATATTAAGTATTAATATTAATATTAAGTATTAATATTAATATTAATATTAATATTAATATTAATTTATAATATGGTATATTATTATGATATGGTATATTAATTATTATAATATGGTATATTAATTAATTAATTTATATATTAATTATCCAAGTTATACCATATTAATTTATATTAATTCCAAGTTATAATTAATAATTAATAATTAATATTAATATTATAATTAATATTAATATACCATATTATAATTAATTTAAGTTATAATTAAATTATAATTTAATTAATTAATTATAATATGGTATATTTTTATTATAATTTAATTAATTATTAAATTAATTTATAAATATACCATATTATAATTTAATTAATTAATTATAATATGGTATATTTTCCTCGTTATAATTTAATTAATTATTAAATTAATATACCATATTATACCCTATTAGTTATAACTTAAAAAATATTACCAAAATTTTACAACAGTGCACATAATATAAATTAATATTAATTTGGAATTAATTATAAAAAAATTTAATTTAATAATCAATTATTATAATTAATTTATTTTAATTTTATAATTAATTTTTTTTGTAATTAATTATTAATTTTTTTTGTAATTAATTATTATACCATATTAATATGGTATATTTAAATTAATTATTATAAATTAATATTACAAAAAAATTGTTTAAAATTATTATAAGTTATTTCCTCTACACGTATTATAAATTATTATAAATTAATTATTACAAAAAATTAGGTACTTGGAGTACCACCGAAGTAATTGAGCCTATTTCCGTTAGCCAATTGACGGAAATTGGCAACAGGGACCGTGAAAGACCTTAATTAGAAGTTGTGTTACCACAAAGTAAGAAATAATAAATTAGGTACCATATTGTTACTTAGGTATAACTTGAGGTACCATGAAAGCAATTGAGCCCACATAGGGGGAAGGGGATGCAAGTGAGTTCATTTGTAGACTTTTGCTGCAGCTGAGGTCGGTTCTGTCGTTTGATCTTCATATGCTGCACTTTTCTTCATATGTTCTTCAATTGAGTTTCAGTTTTTGAACTACAGTTTCCAGTTTTTCAGTGGTAACGTTACCTTATTTAATTCGATGGTGATCCTATCACTTGTGGGGTGTCAGCCAAACATTGAAAGTGTGTATTTTAGCTCCCACCTACACTTTCAAGTGGTTATCCAAACAATCTACATTGTAAGTCTCCACTTGCGGGTGGACAAAGCCCATTGTATCCAAACAATTTTGGAAAGTAAAATGTATAGTAAGTGAAATGAGTTACATCTCATGAAAGTGCCACTTTCACACTTCCATGCATCTACATCGAACCAAACATGCCCATAGCTTGCAGCAGCTGTAGTGTTGGAACTGCAAACCGGATGACCAGACCGAAACAGAAGTGATGAACCGCCACAGACTTTTGACACTTTAATTTGGTTTGCGGAATCAGGATCTTGAAAAAGAAAAGTTATTCCTTTTCCGTGTTTGGATGTCAAGGAAGATGAGTAGGATGCACATTGACTCAAGAAAAATATGGAGGAAATGATTTCCTCCACCAACCCAAGAATTCACGATTCATATTCCCTCTCAATTTTCTTGAGATTTCAAACACCGAAAAGTAAATTAATTGGAATTACAATTTCCAAAGAAAGAGAAATAAAACAATAAAGAATCAGTTTCTTTCAATTCATTTCCGCGAACCAAAGGAGGCAAAGGCTAATTTGGATTGCAATTTTGTTTCGTCCCTTTTGTTCTTCTGGACTGCTCGGGCAAGTGTTTCTAAAATGTCATTTATATCCAGAATGAATAACAAACTTGAAAAAAACAACCACCTATTCGCAATGGAAACGCTCGCCTCGTCAGTTTAGCGGCAAATGGAATGGAGTTTCAAAATGTAATTGCAATTCGAACTAGCCTTTAGTTTAACAAATGTATAGGTTCAGATTCAATCGATACCAGTGTACTTTTAATTTTAAACCAACTCCAAGGCCGCGTTTGCTTCGCAGAATCAGAGCCTTGAAAAAACAAAATCATTTATTTTCTATGTTTGGATGCTAAAGAAAAGAAGCAAAAAAACAAAAACAAAAAATTTACAAAGGAAAGAAAATATAGGAGAAAATAGTTCCCTCACCAGCCCAAGGATTCACTTTTCCTTAAATTTTTTTTTTTTGCATATCTTCTGACTATTCTGAAAATCTCCAAAAACAAAACAAAAAATCATAAAAATTATAATTTTTTCATGCCTATGAATAGAATTATAGAACAAAGAATTGATTTCCTTTACTTTCCGCAAAGCAAACGAAACAAGGCCTAAAGATTAAAGAGTGATAAATCTCTCTCCTGTTTCCGACCACCACTTTTCGTTTGCTGGAAATTTTGTGAAACGTTTACAATAGTGGTTTAATGGAAAATCCCTATGGGCTGATAACCTGTAGAGTACTTCAAATTCTGGTAAAGAAAGATGGCAATTCCATTTTACAGTGTTTCCAATAACCCATAAGTACTTTATGTCGAGCAAGCCTGGAATTATTTTTTCAAAATTCCACCAAGACTCAGATTTATCTAGTTCCTGAACCGATGGATGTTTTTACTGACTACCACAAGTCGAATTAAACATCAATCAGCATTAATAAGTTAGAACAAAGACCTATGTGCTCTTCTGAAGGAGCAAGCCATACAATATAATATCATCTTTGAAACAAAATCCACTAATTGCAAATGAGGCCGCCTTCTTGTTTACTCGATTCTTTGATGATACGCATTTATAACGTACTGGTTCAGCTGCTTGCCAAACTTCTTGGTAGAGAAGTTCTCGGTGACATGGCGACGTGCCTCTTTACCCATCCTCTCTGCCATACAAGGGTCAGAAATGAGTTTAGACATCGACTTTGAGAATTCTAGAGGAGTCGGCTCACAGAGGAACCCTGTGATTTCATGCTTAATCGTTTCCACGGGTCCTCCGCTGTTGCACGCAATTACAGGCTTTTGTGCTGCCATTGCTTCTAGAGGGACGATACCGAAGTGCTCATCCTGCAATTTTCAAAGAAAAAGGCAACTTAGATTCAGAGGGTACAAACTTCTGAAGCAGTGGCAAAAGAACACAAATGCTCGTAAGCAAAATCCAATATATAGCGGGAAAGATCAAATTTTGGTTTTCTTTCAATAAGCAAAGATCCCGCCAAGAATATCAAACATAAACTTTACAATGGAGCTTATTCAGGGCCAAAACAAATTGAGAATAGAATAGCTACTTGATTGTCAATCTTTGGAAATATCAGTATGAAAGGAAAAGATAGAGCTGTGATCTTCTGTGCGATAAGGGAAAAATTAAAACAATTATCCCCTCTGATGCACTAAGAAAATCCTACAATCAGAGTAGAAAATCCTACAATGAATAGAATCATACATCTTCATATCCAGACTTTGAAGACTGAATCCTATTTAATCTGCATCTTTTAGTAGGTAGGATAGCCACACAGTTAGACAAGATCACATTTACAAATCCGTAAGTGTTGCTTTGCAGCTTCAAGTAAATGAATAAATAAAAAACTCGCCCAGGGAATTATTGTGTACTACACATTTCTAATATATTAACACATACCAATATAATGTAGGAAAAAAAAGATGAACAAACACATATTATGGAATTAAATCATACTACTACGCATACAAAGAAGATAGGATCCAACCCTATACTTGAATGAAACACTGTAGGACCATATGACAATCCTAGAGGCGGGCGAACAGGGTGTGTATCCAGAAACTACTTTAAGTGATATGCATGTGCATAAAATTAAACTAAAGGATGGAAATTGCAATAATAAAGATAAAGGGTTAGATGCTCGCAAGATGGGTTTATATCTTTGTTCATCTTTCCAGGCTTCCTCAAGCTTTCTGCTTGAGATTTGCACTATTCGGAGCCATTTAACTGGATCAACTCCAAGTCCTTACACAGACCACACGTATTATCTGGCACGGACTGCTCCATCAATTTTACAGTTCCCCTCTCTCAAAACAAAGATTATATATTTTGCTCAAGGAAAGCTAAAATGTAGAGAATCTGGCACCAAAGGCTCTTATCTTTCCGAACTTTGTGATGCAGCTTAGGCTTAATGGAAGACGGTCAAGACAAAGGGCAAATAATTCTACCAATTGTCAAATGATTTTTTATAGTGCATGCTCAAAATGAGCAGGTAGGTCGAAACCAGGAACTTCAGGAATATATTCCCCACATCCACCTAGTATATAGACGGAATCCAACTCTGAACCCAAACATTACAAAATCCATTATTCCTACCATCAGAGACACACACACACACACATAGGATCGTAGAGCTGGAGGATTGCCACAGATGATAAGTCGAAATGAGTTGGTGAGATAATAGGCTTGGGTAGAAGAAAGAAAATAAAGGGGTTCGGATAACCAGTGAGGGGAACTTCTAAAAGGAAGTCAGAATCAGCTTGCCAAGAAGCAAGAATTCCCAAATAATCTGATCGCCCTGGGTTTTAAATTTCTACAGGTTTGGTCCCTTTACACTGCAATTTTTAGTACAGCAAAATGCATCTATTTAGGATTATCTTGTGCTCTCAGAATCAAAATGCGGAATCCTTATACGATGCTAGAGAAAAGAAGTGTATCCAAAGAGAAATGAAGTGTATCCAAAGGGACAAGATGTATGCCTATATAAATTATCATAAAGGTAGGTATAGTATCAATGTGTTATTAATTACCCTTGGAGTAGGAAAAAGAAGAAGAGAAACTCATCCATATAAATGCATCTTGCAAAGGTTTTCAGATACAATGCAATAATTAATTACCTTTGGAGTATACAAAACACTAATGCATCGGGAGAGCAGTGCATTTCTTTCTGCTGTTGAGCAGGATGTAAGAAACGCCACTCGATCTGAGACTCCTTCAGTTTCTGCCAACCTTTTAAGTTCTTCTAGGTACTCAACATTTTCCTTGAGACGTTTATCAAAGCCACCTGAAAAAACTCATGAGGTTTGTTGAAATTGAACACCATAATTTCTTTTCATCACTAACCATGATGAGTGTCAAAGTAGAAAACACAACTTCGTTCTCTTTGAATGAGCACAAAACTTTCTAATAAATGATTATACGAGCATGATCTAAATATAAATAACTATTTCTATCATTTACAAGATTTTTTACACAGTCCACACATGAGCATCATTAGCCCTAAAATATGGTAGATCTCATATATTTGCATGGTACATTCTGCAGGGATAGTTGAGATAAATTAAGAATATCTTACCAGGAAATTTTTACTAACACTCAGGCCAAACACTTCTCTAATCCAGCATTATAACAATGGATGCATGCTCAAAGAATCCAGTAACGGTTTAAAAAACATAAGAAATTTGGTTTCAACCATTGAGGAGCCTTATTTTCAAGAAGTCACATTTGAAGATCTTTTTCAGGGGTTTCTCTGAGTAGCTCTGAAATCAATTTATAGCCACCTACTTGTCCTTTAAATAACCTTTCATAGTGAAAGACATTAAGTATCCAACCTGAAACATGCACCAAAGCAGATCAACCTGAACCTGTCAGGCTAAGAAGCACAGTTTTGGATGCAGCATAGGGGTGTAATGAACCCAAGAACCCATATTGAAGAAAGTCTTGTTTAAAAGCTTACCAAATTTTAGCAGAACCTTAGCTATTTAAACCATGTAAGAAACAGTAAGTATATACAATAATCTAGATTATACGAGATCTTAAAACCTAAAATAGTGTGCAACTTACAACATGCTACCAAAGATATAAGATAATAAGCATGATCTTTTTAACAGTTCAACCATTAGAAATCTCATAAATAAGGGGTTTTGATAATAAACTTTAGCTTCTAAATGCGGATCCAATAAATTAAAAGTTTATGTAAGCGACTTATTAGGGTTTTGGATGCTAAGACATCCGTCCTGAATGTCCTTTTATAAAACTCACAGGTAACTCCAAGTTGGGTGATATGATACTACAAAAGCATGTGCCTTGTCCAGTTTGAACCATCCAAGCATGTGTGCATGCATACTATATAGAAGGTTAGTGGAAGAGAGCAAAACTGATAACCGAACAAAATACTATGAAAGCGTGATTACCTGCAATTGTCAATGTTGCTTCTGACAAATTATTAGGAAGACTACTTTCGAAGGAACAAAGTAATGCAAATGCTGAAATCGCTAGCTGAAGATTTTTTTTCCTTTCAAAACGATTAATTGAAAGGAAATTTAACCTGAACAAAACGAACAGGTAAGAAGCTGCTACAGGAAGAAGCACTCATGGTTTTTTAACTATACAGTAACAATGAAAATCCACATTAAACCCTAGAAATTCACAAGATATATACAAGCATGTTGTTTACTTGTAAGTGCAAGGCTCCGAAAACTGTTCCAAGTTAACTGCAGGGTAAAGGACAGCAGGTTCTACTCCTCTTAAATGAAGGCGCCGAAATGTGTTGGCAAACGTATGTGCAGTAAACTTACTGTTCACAAGTACCATATCTGCCATGCCTGTAATTGCCAGAAACAATGGTGTAAGCATGTGAGATGGGGATTTGAAGACATGATAGTAAATTGAGAGTCAAATGGAGTATCTAAAAAGGAGTCTGTGTGCAATGTACCAGTAGTTGCTTCTTCAATCATGTCAATGGGTTTCCTATACATCCTCCGAAGTGCAGTTGTATGTTGAGCAAGCAACATATCCGGGAAATGGCAGTAAAATATTACCTGCAAAATGAGTTAGATAAAAAATTCATCACGATTCAAAAATATGTCCAAAATGTACTTATATGACTCAAGACATTACCTTTGTTGATCTTTTTATTTTCATCAAGGGAATGACAACGGAAACTTGGTCTGCCAATATAATGTCAAATGAGGGCCACATAACCAGGACACAGAGTGCAACAAAAATACATCGAAGATATGCACATACAGCATGGAATCTGTAGAAAATATGGCGAGGAAGGAAACAACCATAAACTGTAACTGGAAAAGAACCTGAAAGATATTATAAAGAATAGTAAGAATATAATGACCAAGTAGAAGAGGAAATGAATAATAATCAAACAAAATATGTTAAACAAGGATAGTAATGCCCTCATAAATATCATAGCACCTGTCCATTGAACAAGGACTCTAATTGAGCATAGTAAGCATGGTGTGTCTCAGCCATCCAATCGATGATTGACACTGTTATCATGATCCACATCCCTGATTGTCTACAAACTAAAAAAAATCAAATAGGCTTGACAATCCTAACACCCCGCTCTGTCAGACAAAAGGGAAATTACAGGGGTCATCTCAAAGAACCCTCCACATATCCACCATGTAGAAAGCCCCATCGCAAGAGAGCAAGATTGGTATAAACAGGGAGGCGAGGCACATGTGACACATAGTACATAGGAGGGGATCTGTAGAGACAGTTAGGGCTTCACCAGACCGCAACTGAACTCCCTAGTATCCTAGTGGGGGCCAGCCACCTAGTGATTGAATGGGTCCTACCTGTGACAGATGCAAGGGCACCCGAGTTTGGGGACCACCCCACAAACTCAAACAGGTCCAGTTCCAACACTTACACACACACAAACTAACATATATATAGTGCAGGTGACCCTGAATTCTTTGCTCTAATGCAGCATATCCAAGTTTTACTTTTCCTTCTAGATGTTCTTCTTGAAGTATAGGTTGTTATGAGGTTGTACACTCTAAGGTCAATGCCTTGTCTTTAGCTTCCTGCTAACCTTGGATAGATGTAGCATATCCATATAAATTATTGACTAAATCAAACGATAAGAAATTTAACGATAAGATATGCAACAATATCCTATTCAGGTTCATTATCTTTCTGGATATTGCTTTACCATGAAAGGTGAAATACAATGGATATAACCTTTTTACTGGAAAAGCAAAGATACTCACTGGAAAGAGTCTCCTCAAAACAACGGTTCTTGTCATGATGTGCAGTGAAGACATGAACACTGTGGCCATTTGATGCAAGTTCAACTGCTGCATCAACAATTAGTCTTTCAGCCCCACCTACATATAAACATCAAGAATTCAGGTGACACAATGCTTTAAAATAGAAAGATACAAGAATAGCTCGACCTATGAGCAAAGCAAAGTGTAATATTCAAAAAAAAAAAAAAAAACATAAGCTTCAATATTTTTGATCTATTTAGATTTTATAATTTGGGGGAAAAATAAATAAAATACACTTACTTAATACAGTATAGTATTACTTATCACTACCGGAATGAAGCTAACTATTCGGAATGGAAGATTGTCTAGTCTTCGGCAAGAGATCACGAATTGGGAGAGACACTAGCATGAAAGATTGGGTGTGTGGATGGCGAAGGTTGGGTGGATATTGATTTTCAAGGTAATGTGGTGTGAAATATCAAATATCAAGATTTAGAGGTTTGGGCATGGTTAAAGAGAAATCAAGGAGCATCAGGATATGGGTACTAGCAATTGTCGATCCAATCAAGATGTGAAACTTGGTTGAGAGAAGGTCACATGGTGTAGCTTTCTACGACGGACATCATTAAAGTATGGATCAGCTGATGTTTCTAAACGATATGAGAAAGGGAAAAAAAGGGAGATATGTAGAAGGTATTGACGTAATACTTGAAGGTAGCAACTGCCAGTGCACTAAGAAGTAGGAAGCACTGACAAGTAGGAAGCACTGACACTCGGCATTGTGTTCGTGACCCGTCATATCGGACACACGTATTGATCACAAGACAGACACATTAGGGCACTTCAAAGATCAGAGGTTTCTCCATATTGAATCGTGTCCGTGCAACATAGCCAATGTGAAACCCCCTGCATCAGTTCAAGTTTGTGACTTCTTTCTTTTTTTTATAGCCATGTGTTAAGGTGCACAAAAATCGGGCTTGAGAACTGTGTTCTTAAAACATTGTTTACGACTCCAATACTACGAACAAAGTAATGGGAAATCTTTGAGTTATTTAGTTTTAGGGTCTCGTATAATATTTGAAATCCTCCATACTGTCCATAATAGGGTTTGGGTCTCGTCCTGACCTTGGACTTTGGATGACCGTCCAAAATGGAGACCTAAATGCAAATTTTGAATATTATACTAGATCCTAAACCTAAACGTAAATTTCGAATACTATGGAGATCTAAACGAAATCTACAGGTGATCCCAAGTCAACCGTCAATACAAGAACCAAACCCTCTTCTGGAGGGACCTAAACGCAAATTTTGAATATTATACGAAACCCTAAAACTAAATAACACAAAATCTTTCTTGAGTGCATGCAGGAACTAAATACAATCATCTTTTAACACTTCGCTCTTCAGTTGACCATGCCCAGGAAAAGGAAAAAGGCTATAATGTTCTATATTTCGGCTAATTTGCACTAAATACCTTCGGCTTTCACGCA
Source organism: Iris pallida (assembly GCA_029216955.1). NCBI lineage: Eukaryota > Viridiplantae > Streptophyta > Magnoliopsida > Asparagales > Iridaceae > Iris > Iris pallida. The sequence continues at coordinate 1,917,833 of JANAVB010018197.1, forward strand.
TTTGCATGTTCCTACCTCATTACAAAAGGATAAAATTGTCCTGTGAATGGTTTTGCCTGAGGAAGTTGGTTGCAAACGCTCAAAAGTTCAGCGATTTGCTAATAAAAATAACAGTACGGAATAGAAGCCTATAAAAGCGTGAGATTTGAATGTAGTTAAATGCAAATTAGCATTCTTTTGTTTTTTTTGGTTCTTCGACAAAGCCACCAGGAAAAAGAAACTAATAAAAGAAACGTAATTATTCCAATGATCAAAGTGGTCTTCTCCTCCTATGCGCACCATCTGCTCGATGAAATGACAAAGACAAGCGAGGAATTGATTGAGAGAGAGAGAGAGAGAGAGAGAGGGGCGAACCAACCGATTCCGAGATCGGGATGGATGATGGCGATCTTCAGTTTCGGACTCCGGTTCTCCTTCTCCATCGGTCTTCTTGGGGACCGGCCGGGCTGTTGTTACCGTACGGTGGTCGGCGAGGGGAGCAGGGGGAGGGGAGCGGGGAGAGGGGGAGGAGGGTCGGAGGAGGAGGCGGAGGGGGGTCGGAGGAGGACGTCGGGGGGTGTGGGGGTGGAGTGGGGTTGCGTGGGTGCGTGGTGGGGTGGGTGGGTGGGGGGGGGGGGGGGGGGGGGTGTTGGGGGTTGGGTTTGGGAGCAGAGGGAGGAGAGGAGAAGGGGGGTAAGATAGGAATTAAAAAAAAAAAAAAAAAAAACTTAATTGCACTTTGCTATCCTCAACTATTCCGTTTTTTTAACTTGATATCCTAAACTTTTTTTGTAACAAGTTGATACCTCAACTATTATTTTTTTTCAACTTGATACCTAATTTTTTTAAAAATCCCAAAATGTCCTTATCCCTTCCCTTTTCCTTCTCCCCTCCCCCCCCCCCCCCCCCCCCCCCCCCCCACCCCCCCCTTCCGGCCACCCCCACCCTCCCGCTCTGCCTCCCCTCCGGCCACCCCCCTCTCCCACGTCCGGTCAACTCCCCTTCTCGTTTCCGGCGCCACCGCCGCGGCGGCCGGCTGCGGTGGGGGTAGGGGATTTGAGGGGTTTGGGGGAGGGGGAGTAATTTTAAGGTTTGAGCAGGGGTATTTTCGTCCCAAAATTTTTTTGGTATCAACTTGTTACAAAAAAAAAGTTTAGGGTATCAAATTGAAAAAACGGAATAGTTGAGGGTAGCAAAGTGCAATTAAACCAAATTTTTTTTTAAGTAGAATAGGTCATGGGGTACGCGGATAGAGCATTCTATCTTTTATTTGTGCTAATTTGCACTTTAATACCTGAACTATTCTCTATTTACTAATTTGATATTTTACACTATTTTTATGAAGGAGTTGACAGAAATATCTAGATTTTGCAACTTATTACCCTACGGTGGTAGAATGTCACTCAATCTAACTTAAGACAATTTTGTTCTCGGAAAGAAATCTTTGTACAAGTCAAGGAGGGTCTCGGATGGATGTTCAACTAGGATGAGGAATATTTTAGGATGTGGGACAAGTAAGGAGAAGGTCTGGGTGAGTGTTCAATTTATTCACAATCGAACTAAAATACTCATAATCGAATAAACTGAAATTCTAAAAGTTTAAATCGAAAAAGAACCGAAATTAGCGAAAATCAAAACCAAACCTAATCAAATAACGATTCGGCTTGTTCGGTTGGACTATTTCTATTGTATAACGGATAGAGTTCAAAGTTGAAATCGTGGTTAAATGATACTAAAAATTAAAAAAAATTATACACAGATTTGTTGTATTTGCGTCCAAAGTTAAACTAGTTGTTAAATTACCAAAATTTGATTTCAAAATACATAAATATAATTTTTGCTTTCAAAATATACACATTTTAATTACAACATATGCATAGAATTGAAGGTATTTAACATAATTGCACAAGTCTTATTCGATTTTGGACCGAAACCGAAATTTTATTTTTTTAGCATTTTCAAAATCGAAATCAAACCGATTTTTTTTTCAAACCGATCCGAATCTCTTATTCAGTTCGATTTTCGGTCCAAACCCGATACTGCTCACCCCTAGCTACACATGGGACATGGACACAGACACAGACAGACGAATGTAGCCTGGTCCAAAATTTTGGGAAAAAATAATTTATTTTTAAAAATATTTTCTTAGTTATTTTATACTATCTTGTTCGGATTTGAAGTATGCAACAATTAAGTGACAAAAAAATATATTTTAGGATCTGCTTGGCAATTGTAAGAGTAGCGGTTATTAAGTGTTTTTAGAGTACCGGTTATGAGCGATTATGGGGGATCCGATTTTAGGTGGTTTTTAATTAGCGGCTTTTAAACCAGTCCAATCCATGCTTGGTAATTCACTAATGAGCGGCTCTGAAAGTTTTTTACATGAATAAAATTAAATAGGAAAGGGTATTAGTAGTTACAATTATATATTTTTGGTGAGGATATAAATGAAATAAAATAATAAAATCGCTCAAAACCCACCAATTTGGGGTGTTTATAAAGCCACCAAAATTACATTACACTGTTTTGAAGGATTTTTGAGCTGATCAAAATTAGTACCTCAAAAAAATAAACAAGCAGAAATTTTCATGAACGGTCGATTCAAAAACACCCTAGAACTGGTGAAAACACCGTTACCAAGCTACCCTTAGGCAATGTGTAAAGGCTATAGCATCCAACATATCCGCATAAATAGGCAAAACAGGAAAAATAATACAGAACTTTATTGATACTGCTTCTCAAATGTATATACAACACATGCATATGTGTTGAAATTGTGTATGCTGCTTTTCTAAAACAAGTTGTATATATTTACATATTTTACATACATGAAATAGATAATCCGCAGTAGACTTTCTCAAGTACCCCAACCAAATCACCACTTCCATCACATTTGCTGCATGACATTTTGTTGGAACTCTTGTTTTAGTTTCACTTTGTAAGTATTTCAAATACACTATAGACAAAAGGAAAGAGACTTTTGTTTAATCCCACATCGCTTAAACCCACACTTGTGAATGGATATATATATGTTTACACCTTCTACATGGTTGTGATGAGTGGGTAGTAAGAGGGGTGCTCGCACGCTCGGGGGACATTGGGCTAGAATGCACCCGGTTTGGAGGGAAGCTCCAGAAAACCTTAATCCGGGCCGTTTAGCCTCGTGCGTAGGCGGGACACGACCCTACTTTTTGCACTTTCTCTTGGTAGTGAGCCCGCGATTTATGCGGCCCATTATTTAACCGCTACTACTCATTCAACACGTCTCATACACGTTCCTGATTCTACTTCTGATATTTGGTTCACGATCTAACAGTATTAGAGTTTTGCAACTCTATTTATTCATTCGTTCTTCACAGAAATAACACACCGCTGAGATCCAAAACCACCAAAACCAAATAGAGAGAGATCAAAACGTTGTCGTTCGTCTTCTTCTCTGTTCGATAGTAGGTTGCAGATAGGTACTGCTATCTGTAACTCGTTGTTGTATCCTGGAGGAAAGTCGCCGTTCGAGCCTTACAGTTACGATAAGGGGCGAATCTTTTCTTGAGGACAGTGATTCACACGCCTCAACGATTCTGACTTCTGTTCTACGAAGATATTACTCCAACACAGTTAAGGAAAGAGAACCACATCTCTAACGTTATGCAGTTTCGTTGATCTACAATTCAAATTCGACCGAGCAGACCTACAGTAGGCGTGGATATTGACCCTGGTTTCATTTCATTCATGAAGCTTGCTATCTTTGATAGGCGAAGAACAGCTTCGGTCATGTCTGGACGTCGTCTCCATTCATCATCGACACAATCTCTTGACAAGAGAGCCATCTGTCGTCGCAGGCAAGAAGAATAAAATGCAGCGATACAACTCGGATCTGATTTCTGATTCCCTAACATTTCAGTCAAATAAAAGGAATAATTGATGTTTTATTGAAACATGAATAAAATGCTCAAGCACCTGAAGAAGAGAGCCCTTGTGGTAGTGAACGAGCTTTGAATCAACTTTTTTCGCCAGTCTGCTGGCTTGGTCGTGGTCTTCTTCTAAAGCAGAAAGAATATGAATAAATTGCTTCCGTCAATAAAACTGGAGTTTGAAGCCAGTAGTATTTGATTCCACATGAGATCACCATCTACTAGGTGTGTGATACAGTGATATTGATCCACAAGATTCTATCATTCCCTCTTTTTAACCAAAACAAAAGAAGATTGCTGTTAAATAAACAGTCAAGAGGCACCCCAATCACTTTTAGGCTTTTAGCTATGGCATTCTTCTAATTAAGTTATTGCTACAGTAAAATCAATTATCAAACCATACATGCACTGAAATTACTTCCAATTAAAAGCGACAAAAAAGTAAATTCGGACATATTGGTTATTTATATACCAGAATAGTTCTACACAATTGAGCTTCATGAGCAGTGTAGTAAAAATCTCACAGGTTTATATGCTTCATTCTTTTTTAAAAAAAAATTGGTAATGTCGACAAGGTTTATTTCTACTAACAAAAATAAACATTTATGCACACCAAACATAAAATTGTGCTCAAATAGCAACGTTTGCCATTTACAAACAAAGAGGATGCATACTTACAAAATCCACTAGGGATTGGTGATGAGGATATTCAGTACTCCCCAAACTTTGGGCTCTAGTAAGTGCATGTTGACCAGTGATTAGTTCCATGAGGACAATGCCAAATGCATATACATCGGTTTTTGGTGTCACGCACCCATCTCGAACATATCTGTTTAAAGGTAGAAGACTCATTTTGGTCTCTAGTTCCGGATTAAATTTCATATGTTCTTTTTTTTTATAGATAAATTTCATGTGTACTGTTATTTTGAAAAGAAAATGCACATCAAAAGAAATGAATCTCACTCTGGTGCAAGATAACATATGTTCTGACATCTGGAGAGTGCTCAAGAAGTTTTGCCAATACAAAATCTGCTATCTTAACAAAAGTATAAAAGAACAAATTATAAACTTTAAGTTTGCCAGTCTTAATTTTTATCAAAAGCAATGCATCAGTGAAACGGGAACAGGTGTTGCGAGTTTGTTTGTGCATGCATCATGTATGTGCACACTGTCATGTAGTGGTGGTGGTGGTGGTGATGGGTAGGGGTGGGGTTGAAGTTGGTAGGGAAGATGGGATCTAAAACTATACTGTAACATACTAGATAAGATAGAATGAAGCAAAATACCTTAGAAATGAAAAGTATGACTAAGTGGATATAAGAACAGCATATGTTAAGACTTAAGAGGATCAGAACAGAAAATTATATTATGGTTGTCTTGCCTAATTGCACATGCCCTAGTTGACATGTGCACACGTCATAGGAAAACCTTCATGCATGTATGGACACTTGTACTATACTAATGCATAAAACCATATGTACGCTTAGAGAAACATAGAAGGAAACTATTGAACCTGTAGATTTGAACATGCATGAACAAAAGTCAAATTCACATTCATACAAATAGCCAGTGTTCTAAATGCAGCCGCCTAGGCCCTAGGCGGTTTCTCTCCACACCGTTTTTCGGTAGGCGGTGGAGTAGGCGACCAACGGAGATTGGCGGCATAGGCGGAGGTGAGGCGGCGTAGGCGGGCGCCTAGGCGGAGCAATACCTAACAAGATATTTTGGCAAAAAAGGTTTTATAACCACTATGGGCATATGGTTCACTTTTACAAAACTAATACTTTATAAATCTTCGTTCTACAACTTAGTTATGCATGGAACACCCTTAAAATATGTATATTATGCAAAAAACAGTGGTAAAATAGTAAAAACTGTTCAACATGTATCAACCGCCTAGGCGGTAGGCGGACTCTCTCCGCCGCGCATCCGCCTACCGCCGTTTAGAACCTTGCAAATAGCTACACTGTAAAGGTTCACAATCACAGAGAGAGGAAGTCCCTTAAGATGAATTTAACAATTCAACATAAGAATGCTATTGAGCTGGCGGCTCACTCAAAATTTGATTTCTGTCAGAAGTCATAGAACAGCACAAAAGTATGATATACCTCTGTCAGCTAGGCAAACTTGAAAGGCTCAGATTAATTAAGGTGAAGGGAAGAATATATCGAGTGTAGTGAACTAACAACTTTGAATGTAAAATTAAATTGCACAAATAATTTGATTTCTTGTTGTCTTTCTCACAAGAAGTGTATATATGTATCTTATATTATATTATGAGTATACAGTGATATTCATTAGATTTCCCACTAGGTCCTCATTCTCACCTATGAACATGCCAGCTAACAGGCTTTGGAGAATGGTCCATGTGAGTATTGAGCATTGGTTGAAATTGGCTATTTTTAAAGAGGACCATCAAGCCTACTGGATGACAGTAGCATAATAGAAACACAACCCAAGAAGCAAGGGCTCTATAGTGGACGCTCTTGACAGCACGAGTCACTCAGATCCCTATTCCCCAATAAAAACTCCGAACATCTAACAGAAATTAAAGCCTGACAAATTTTATGACAGTTGTTAGCATCTTCCTATTTCCCACAGTCAGAAGAATAAAGAAAAAGGAAAATCTTCAGGATATACAAGTCAGGAAATGACATATGAATCACATTACTAAAATAAAATCCAAGAAAATGATACCTTTGCTCGAAAATCAGAATCCAAAAGAATATTGCTCGTTTTCACATCTCGATAGACATAAAATGGCTTTACATGTGCATGTATGTGCTCCAGACCTTTTGCAGCATCAAGAGCAATGTGTACTCTCAAAATCCAGGAAAGAGGTTTATGGCCTGTCATTATGATCCATCTAGTGAATCATTGGAATTTCTTTTAATAGTGGTCATAAGATGAATTGAAATATATACCTAAAAAAAAATAAACACCGAGTTCTATACCTCTTCGTCATAATGAATGGTTAATAAAAATCATTACCTTTTGCAGCAGGATTATGTAAGTGGTCACTAAGTGCATCATTTTGAGCAAATTCATATACGAGAAAAAGAGATTCTGCTCCAGCTGAATACCCGATAAGCTCAATCTAGTTGGTATCAAAAGAAAACATTTACTAATAGTGCAGGGAAAGCAAAGTGTGAACATGAGAACTCAACAGATCAGGATTATAATACAGAAAACAGCTATTGAGGTGCTAAAAGAAATAAAGAGAGCTGGACCGAAGAGAAAAGAATAGAGGAATGTAATAATTAAGCAAAATCTACAAAATAGGGCCTACAAAATGCTGGCACGCCTTACACACATACTGTACTTAAAGGTGTAAGGCGGGCTAGGATGCAATTTATGCATGCCTTTTAAGCCTGTGAGCCAGTCCGGCACAGAAAAGCAAACAGTGTCATGACCAAACTTCCAAAACTTGGGGAACCGCATGTCATGTGGCCCATTTCCTATTGCTTATTGGGCATGCCCATTTCAACTCCAACCGAGCTTGGTCATGCTCATGTCAAATGACATGTTTAATATACATCTGTTATATTAGTTGTAAAAAATTCAAAAATATATTAAAAGCTTTAAAAATCAACTGAAAACAAAAAGAAGAAATGATGATATTTTTATTAATGCGAAGAAGAAAAATTTCACGTGTATAAGTTAAAATGAAAGTAAATGGTTCAAATGTCAAATATGTTATTGTAAATAAACTTTACAGAGTTCAAAGGTCGTGAAATTGAAGGTATTTAAGTTCAGCTCCCTTCCATCATTTCATTCCATTTTGTTTCTACATTTTAATCTTTAGTAGACGCTTCTTGAGCAGCAGCCTTTCAAGCTACACTATAATTGCATGGTTATGTATGGCAGTAAAAACAATGCACACCACCATTCCTATTTTCCATTTACGGCGTAACTTCTTGAGAAAATTGGTGGGAGAAAAAATAAATCCCCATCAGTGGTTGGATGCAGAATACATTAAATCAAAATTAAGGACTTAAGGGGGCATTATGTAGAGTTTATTAAAATAACGAGCAACAACTATAAAAACAACCATAATTTGGCTAATGTACTTTGAACTCAAGACCACTTGGGTAATAAACTAAATAATTTACCAACTAAGCATATGGTGCCAAGAGCAAGTTGAGCCCTAGATTTGTTGGACCTTTCGAAGTACTCAAAAGGGTTGCACATGTAGCCTACAAGATTGCTTTACCACCATCCTTGGTTGAAGTGCATGATATTTTTCATGTCTCTCAATTGCGGAAGTATGTGTACGATCTGTCACGCCCCGACCCGGAATCACCCGAATCATCGTCCTCGCAGGGGGCGTGATGCCGCACGAGCCTGGAGTTGCGCTCGTGCAAGGCAAGATGACAAGTTCTCAAATGGTTATCTTTTGATTCGATTTTTAACAACGAAAGGAAAACAGAGTATACGAAACAATTCTCTTTATTGATATTCGAAACTGAGATTACAAAGGCTTTCGATAGCCCAACAATATATGCCAGATTGGCTACAACACTCAGGTTCTCTCTTGCCCACAAAGGATTTCACCGTTCCATACATCATGCCTTCTATATCTCGGCCGCATCAATCCTGTTGCAAGTCCGAGCGTCAAGCGATCGCACGCTTCAATACGCTTCGGCATTCCGAGCCTCAACGCTTTCAAACGAAGCTTCGCCGCGAGCCATCCATTCCCTGCACCCTGCATGAAGCTGGTGGGGGATCAGTACGTTCGTCCTCGCATGTACTGATGCAAAAATCTTCTTTCTAAACCGACATTGTAGTATTTATGTTGAATCATGCAACTTAGCTTATGATCTTGCTATGTTCTCCTTAGGATCGATTTCATGGCATATTCGAAAGCGTAAAGCATGTTAGCATGGTAAGCATGTTATTCGAATTGAAATAGGCAAGCAGGCAAGCAATCTCGTGTTTGTTTCGTGGCGCGACTTCTTACCAAGTCGACGCACTCGCCCTTGCACCGACGCAAGGTGAATACTTCTCATTCCTTTCCTGTCATATTATAAGTGCATCTCTAAGCAGGATCTATGTGTGCGGGACACATACGTGCCTACACTTTCAATCCATCGTTCCTTAGCTAATATGAAGTCTTGGCGTATCCGTGCCGGAATGGACTAAAGGAGTTCCTTACTTTCTTTTCTCGAATTTGGTTGGGTAGCCCAGCGTTTCACGGGTTGGGTTGCTATCCCAAACAACCGAAACGTTACCGCTGCATACCATCATTTGCGGTTTTTTCCCATCTATAAGCGAGTGCTACTCGTCTTAAGGATGTACGCCTATCAAAGATACGCATTCCCTCCTAGGCCAAACGGTTCCGGGACGCTCCGGCACTTAACCGTTAGAGGGAACACCCGTGCACGGAAGATTATCACATTTTAATCTCTTGTCCATCCCATTCGACCATGCAACGCCCTTATTATTCAAACAACCAAGCATAGTCTTGAGTCCGAGACTCGAACTTTATCATCTCGTATTTCTTCCGTTAACTTTCTATGTTCTTACTTTTCATACTTCGTTTCAATGTTCAATGGCATCATGCCTCAACTCAATGTTCGTCAACCGAACGACCCGAATGTCCCAAACACCTTTCGAGGCATCATGTCATATCCGACAGTTCCGCCACATTCATGCTACAACTGTATTCTTTCTCAACGAAACCATCTTTTATGATCTCGTGCACGTAGGCACGTTTCGACCGTATTTCTATGTTCTATAACTTAGTGTTCAATGTTCGGAACTTGCGCGCTAGGGCGCTCGCCTATTGTCTTTCAATGTTCTAGCATTTCTAACTCGTGCGCGAAGGCACGGTATGGTTCGTGCACTAAGGCACTCGCCGATTACAGTTATCCCATGTTCTTCCGGCTTGCACACCGAGGCGCTCGCCTTAGCGATATCCAATGTTCCATAGCGACTCGTGCATTTGATGCACATTTTATTTCAATTGTTCTAACTAGTGTTCGACAAACACTATGACTTATCTTCCGATCGGACCACGTCCGTGGCGTCGATAGGTTAACTTAGGATACAATGATATAATTTGACTTAGGCACGAAAGAGTAAAAAGAAGAGTCAATCCTCCCACCTTGAGTCGATACGCCTTGTCGTTTCGCCGAGCCGATGCGGCTCGATTTTATAACTTCGTTGCACGACCACTCTCCTGACTTAGCCATTCGAGCACTTCGTGCTTCATTGAATTATACGTCCGATTTGGCTTACCGTGCCCAAGTCCCAGTCCGTCGCAAGACGACGATTTGGTTTCGCGGACCCGTCGCAAAATAGGCGAAATGTCGACCTCTAATATTTTCGCGTAAACGTATAGCCTGCACATGAAAACAACTAAAATCAATACTTGCATCGATTCGGACTTGCGCCTTGGTCGATTCGATTTCTTAGAATCTTCGAGCCGATTCAACGCACTCATCCTTCGGGACAACGCGGCGCTTCGCATCGATTCACTCGATGCATTCTTTCGGGACAAGGCAACTCTTCGCATCGACTCAGTTCGATGCGTTGCTCGGGACAACGTAACTCTCGTATCGATTCGCATCGATACATTTCTTTTGGTCAACGCGACTCTTTGAGTCAACGCTTCAGCGTAATGCACCGTGCGGAGCGGGACATTACAGAATATACCACTCAAAACAAGGTTCGTCCTCGAACCAAAACCAACACTCCGACTAAGCGTTTAATAGATCGTTTCACGATCTCGTTCCACCAATGTTGTTCAGTTTCACACTATCTCGCAAGCTTTTCATTAACATTTCAAAGTCTTTCATGCAGCTAGATTTGAATTTTGTATACAACTCGGTTTGGATCCGTACCTATATTCAAGGCGTCCCGAAAATATATGTATTTCGACCAAGTCCAGTCGAAGCAAATTGGAACAAAACTGACAGATAAATTTCAATCCTATGCTTGCCATCTCGTACTCTCGATCGGACTTATCTTTAGCAACTGTTCTCGAAATTTCATCGCATATGTATATTCGATACATAGGTGATTCATTCAATAAGGTCACCGCACGCGACGCGATTCAAATTCGCATATCTCATTTCGTATATTTCATCGGGACTATCAATTCTATGCATCGCGTCAAGCCGTCGCGCATCCAATCACGAGTCTCCGCAACACCTTGCGTTCGACGTCGCTACCCAACTTATTTATGAAGTTCCACTTCGTATCTTATCTCGACATGATTCCCTTTTTGTTGACTTGCAAAAGTATCAACATTCAGGACAACGTCCGCTAGGTGACTTACCTAGACACCGTGCTTAACTTCTCCCGACGCAGCTCAAATTGACATTGCACAAAAGCCACAATCTATCCGACACAACAGTTTATATCGAGGCGACGGTGCTCAAGGCAACGATCGCCTTAACATGGAAGTCTTTACGACGCATCTTACGTTCGATTTCCTAACGAGTAGGAATTCACTAGCCAAATTCCCAACTTATTCGTCTCGCAACATCGAATGTAAGTTTTGATTCACGCAAGCTCAATTGCAAGGTGAATCTGAATCTAACGACATGACTCGTAAGTCATTCCCTTATCGTTTCCTCTCGTGCATAGCACGTTTCTCGCAATCGCCTATCCGAATCACCAAATTCGTTGGTAAATTTCTAGTTCGATCGTCGACTAATATAACCATTCAAGTATCCATCCGACGAATACTAAAAAACGAGCTACATCATTCTCAATCGAAAGTTGTTCCAACAATTCTCGATCGCCTAGACTTATCGTCAACAAGCATCACGTTAATTTGTTATCGATACAATTTCATATTGCGATATCGCATGGGTCATCTTACGGTCTACATCATCCAATTTGATTTGGCGGTCAAGTCTTCTAGGGTCAGATGTCCCGAAGCTACGCTCGATAATTGTGGATCATTAATGAAGGACAGTTTACTACGAACCATGCTATATCTTATTTCGGAGCCAAATCACGTTCCGACGATTTCTATGCGACTATCCAAATTTCGGACAAAACCATATCTATCGACGCAACTGATGCGCAACTATCCTCCGAGTAAAGTCATGCACTACCGTCAATGATTCTGCTATTCACGACGTATCTACTCACATTGAGTTCGAGTCTATCTTATTGCGGGTCGACACATGAGATACTATACGCATCGAACAATCGTCGATGACTTATAGTCTCGTCTTGATTAATCACAAGGTTCATGATCAACCAGTTCGTTTCATTCTCGTATTGTTATTTACAAAACTTTGATAGCGCGAGGCGCACTCCATTTTGTATTCCCACATCGTGCTTACGTTTCCTTGCGTATCGATCTCGATACGTCGTATCAATTTCGATAGCGTAAGGGTCAACTTTGATTCTGTTTCAACGTCGACAACTTGCATTGCATACGTCCAAGTTCTTCATAACTTTTCCGTACGTCTCGAAACGTTTCTCAATTCGTTGCATTCCGTTATACTTCGATCGCGTAACCGAGTTACCGACTATCCAACATCGAATGCGCAAGTTATACGATCACGCCCTCTAAGCTTCGCGTGTTTAGTTCATACTCAAATGAGTTTTTTTTTTGTCGCAACATAACCAATCTATCTTCGTAGGCACGATTACCCGCGTCAACCAACTCTTCACCGAAATCGCACATCGTGCGATCCGATTATAATTCGCCTCGCCTAACATTTCTATCGAGATCGCAAGTCGTGCGATTCGATTCGCCTCGTCCAACATTTTTATAGAGATCGCAAATCGTGCGATTCGATTCGCCTCGACTAACATTTCTATCGAGATCGCAAGTCGTGCGACTCATTTGTAAGTTCGAGTTTTCCTTTCCCGTCGATCCGATTATTGCTTCAAGGCATAATCGTTCCGCTAGTCTCGGTCGTCCGACCAACTTATAATTTCCGTCCGACGTATCGTTCATTGATACGAGTCTCGCCTTATCGTCCCAACTGATTTTCGAAGAACACTTGCATCAACATACCGTCATACAAATTTCCAATCGAGTCTCGGTACTCTCCCGTCCGTTGCGGACAAACCTTCCGCAATTCAAACAACGCGTCGATGCAATTCATCGCACAAGTGGTATGCCATATACCACTCGGAATCGAGTCATTCATCGCATACGTGGTATGACATATACCACTCGAAAATCAAGTCATTTTCCTCACATTATACTTAGTATAAACCAACAATCTCTTCCGATTCACGATTTCTGCAGTGATCGTGCTTGATCACAACCGTAACTTTGGTTAAATCAAGTCCGACACAACTCGGTCAATGTTCTCGTTTGCCAACATAAGTTTGGTATACAACCGAACGATTCGTTCTATTGATTTATGATATTTAGTTCTTTCCGTTGCATCTCATGCAACGATTTATTACCAATCTCCTTTGCACTCCGTGCAACGATTAATTTGATATGCGTTTTACTTCCGACACGCATTGCACATCGTGCAACGACTTATTTCCGACATCCATTGCATTTCGTGCAACGATTTATTCCCGAGTTTCAAAGTCAATGCCCAAATCCGTTCAACACATTCGATATTGACTTATCACTTTCATTTTAACACATATTCACAATTAACTCGTTGCATATCGTGCATCATTTTATTTCTCATTCAACATGTTACATTGCAACAACGATATCTCAATTCACATTTCACAATTTGTTGCACTTGCAGCTAACATTTCACGGCTCGTGCATTCAATGCAACGAACGTTTCACGACTTTCTCCGCAACATCAAGTAAATTCGAAGTACTTGTGGCAACGTTATCCGACTTTGTATTAGACTTATTGTATGGAACATCCAGTACGGCATTGAGTAGAGTCAATAGTAATTTCGAGTGGTGGTGGGCAACTCTTTGGAATTGAAGCAAGCAAACGTCCGAAGGAAATTGAGCCTAGAGCTCTGATACCAATTTGTCACGCCCCGACCCAGAATCATCCGAATCATCGTCCTCGCAGGGGACGTGATGCCGCACGAGCCTGGAGTTGCGCTCGTGCAAGGCAAGATGACAAGTTCTCAAATGGTTATCTTTTGATTCGATTTTTAACGAAAGAAAAACAGAGTATACGAAACAATTCTCTTTATTGATATTCGAAACTGAGATTACAAAGGCTTTCGATAGCCCAACAATATATGCCAGATTGGCTACAACACTCAGGTCCTCTCTTGCCCACAAAGGATTTCACCGTTCCATACATCATGCCTTCTATATCTCGGCCGCATCAATCCTGTTGCAAGTCCGAGCGTCAAACGATCGCACGCTCAACGCGTTCAAGCGAAGCTTCGTCGCGAGCCATCAATTCCCTGCACCCTACATGAAGCTGGTGGGGGATCAGTACATTCGTCCTCGCATGTACTGATGCAAAGATCTTCTTTCTAAACCGACATTGTAGTATTTATGTTGAATCATGCAACTTAGCTTATGATCTTGCTATGTTCTCCTTAGGATCGATTTTATGGCATATTCGAAAGCGTAAAGCATGTTAGCATGGTAAGCATGTTATTCAAATTGAAATAGGCAAGCAGGCAAGCAAGCAATCTCGTGTTTGTTTCGTGGCGCGACTTCTTACCAAGTCGACGCCCTCGTCCTTGCACCGACGCAAGGTGAATACGTCTCATTCCTTCCCTGTCATGTTATAAGTGCATCTCTAAGCAGGATCTATGTGTGCGGGATACATACGTGCCTACACTTTCAACCCATCGTTCCTTAGCTATATGAAGTCTTGGCGTATCCGCGCCGGAATGGACTAAAGGAGTTCCTTACTTTCTTTTCTCTCCTTCTTTTCTCGAATTTGGTTGGGTAGCCCGACGTTTCACGGGTTAGGTTGCTATCCCAAACAACCGAAACGTTACCGCTGCATACCATCATTTGCGACTTTTCTCCATCTATAAGCGAGTGCTACTCGTCTTAAGGATGTGCGCCTATCAAAGATACACATTCCCTCCTAGGCCAAACGGTTCCGGGGCGCTCCGGCACTTAACCGTTCGAGGGAACACCCGTGCACGGAAGATTATCACATTTTAATCTCTTGTTCATCCCATTCGACCATGCAACGCCCTTATTATTCAAACAACTAAGCATAGTCTTGAGTCCGAGACTCGGACTTTATCATCTCGTATTTCTTCTGTTAACTTTCTATGTTCTTACGTTTCATACTTCGTTTCAATGTTCAATGGCATCATGCCTCAACTCAATGTTCGTCACCCGAAGGTCCCGAACACCTATGTCATATCCGACAGTTCCGCCACATTCATGCCACAACTGTATTCTTTCTCAACGAAGCCATCTTTTATGATCTCGTGCACGTAGGCACGTTTCGACCGTATTTCCATGTTCTATAACTTAGTGTTCAATGTTCGGGGTTTGCGCACTAGGACGCTCGCCTATTGTCTTTCAATGTTCTAGCATTTCTAACTCGTGCGCGAAGGCACGGTATGGTTCGTGCACTAAGGCACTCGCCGATTACAGTTATCCCATGTTCTTCTGGCTTGCGCACCGAGGCGCTCGCCTTAGCGATATCCAATGTTCCATAGCGACTCGTGCATTTGATGCACGTTTTATTTCAATTGTTCTAACTAGTGTTCGACACACACTATGACTTATCTTCCGATCGGACCACGCCCGTGGCGTCGATAGGTTAACTTAGCATATAATGATATAATTTGACTTAGGCACGAAGGAGTAAAAAGAAGAGTCAATCCTCCCACCTTGAGTCGATACGTCTTGTCGTTTCGCCGAGCCGATGCGGCTCGATTTCATAACTTCGTTGCACGGCCACTCTCCTGACTTAGCCATTCGAGCACTTCGTGCTTCATTGAATTATACGTCCGATTTGGCTTACTGTGCCCAAGTCCCAGTCCGTCGCAAGGCGACGATTTGATTTCGCGGACCCGTCGCAAAATAGACGAAATGTCGACCTCTAATATTTTCGCGTAAACGTATAGCCTGCACATGAAACCAACTAAAATCAATACTTGCATCGATTCGGACTTGCGCCTTGGTCGATTCGATTTCTTAGAATCTTCGAGCCGATTCAACGCACTCATCCTTCGGGGCAACGCGGCGCTTCGCATCGATTCACTCGATGCATTCTTTCGGGACAAGGCAACTCTTCGCATCGACTCAGTTCGATGCATTGCTCGGGGCAACGTAACTCTCGTATCGATTCGCATCGATACATTTCTTTCGGTCAACGCGACTCTTTGAGTCAACGCTTCAGCGTAATGCACCGTGCGGAGCGGGGTATTACACGATCCAAGTCAAGTAGTGGATTTCGGCTAGCTAGAGATGCAGACATACTTATTATATGCTGAAAACCCTATTCAAATCTTGGATAAGAAAGAGAAGGTGCTACAAAACCGTGTTGTATCCTTAGTTTGAGTGCTTCAGAGGAATCATTTAGACGAAAAGTCGACATGGGAGCTGGAAGACGAAATGCGAGAAATGTATCCTTCAATGGTCGAGACTGTAGGATAAGTATGATTGCATTACTTTAGTTTCGAGGACGAAACTTGTTCTTAATGGTGTACGATGTAATATCTTGTTCTCAATTCGAATTATGTGATAACTCCGTCCAATTTTTGGCTCAACAGTGAGATTTATTTTTGACTCGGCATGGGTCTTGATTATCAAGTTGGGTTACTTTGTGGGCTTAATTACTTAGTTGGATTATGGTCATGTCATTTTGGATTTGGGTCCAATGGACCGTAAGATTTTGGCTAGGAAGAGAGGCTTACTTAATGGGTTTGGATTGCTTGATTTTTTGGGTGAGGCCCACTTATATTAAGAATACCCACTAAAGAGATCTTTTGCCATATCAAATCGTACCTTGGAAGATCTTTCGATATCTTTTCTAGGATTCTTTGACATCTTTGGAGATATTCTAAATTCTCGGGAAGATCTTCTAGGATCTTTTGTATCTTTAAAAATATGCGGGTATCTAGATGATTGCGACAAATATATTTGGAGATATCTTTGGTAACCTCATGACCATTTGGTTGAAATCCTCTTTATCCGTTGATTTGGATTTGGTTGGAACTAAGTCCAAATTCATTGAATCAAGCCATGATGAGATCAAGTTTGATATTTTGTTACATGGAGATAAGGACTCTTTATCTCTTCCTAACCACTTCTAATCTTCTATATGTTACATAAAGTGTCCCTCCCTCACTCATTTCATTTGCTCCACATTATTTTCTACTTTGAGAGAGAGGAGCGAAAGCTTTGTCGAATCGGACGATAGAACTTGGAAGGCAGAAGAGGTGAGGCTCAAGCTTGTGAAAGATCTCTCTTAATTCTTCCTTTAGGAATTTCTTCGAACAAGTGAGTGGCTACGTCGATCTCTTCTCTCACTTCTTAATAAAAGAACTCTCTATCCTCCATCTGTCTCTATGATCATGATACCATAATAAAATGAACCAAAATTAAAATACATTACTAATATGCTTTTATGTTCAATACTAGTGTTCTTATGTTAGTTGATTCATGATATTATAGATTGCTGCCTGGTACAACTGGTATGAACTAATATAACTGATAGGAACTCATGGTAGAGTTATGTTGGTATCCTGGTATACTAATAATAATTAGGTAGTAATGACCAATAAACTGTATCTTGTTAAAAAGGAATTATAGAGCAACTTAAAAGAACTTATAACTCATTTGGATGGTTTCGAGAAGGAAATGTAGACTAAATAATGATGATTAATGTAATGTATTCTTTTTGAGACTTGGTTAATAATAATATTATTAGTGGAAATATTAGGACCGTTTTGTCGCTATTTGAGATAATCATGGAAGGGAGAATTCTGTTTTGGGCAGTAGCTCGAGGAATGAGGAAATAATGGATGAAATGTTGTTGTGTAATTCCTTATGCATTTGTTCTTCCATTATGTTATACATATGTATTTATACATAGTTGAATTTGTCTGGTCATGGACAACTTGTGCACAAGGTTTAATTCCTCGATCAGTGACCGAAACACTGGATCCGTATCGACCTAGGAAAAAATGGTTGTGTTCGTGCAAGATGGTTCTGGTCGGATATTACAAGACAATTAGTAGGCTAGCTCTGACAACGTAACACAGTTGACGTAGTCCAAATTGATGAGATATGCCAGTGACCATCATATAGACAAGATGCATCAAGGTAGTCAAAGATGCAATGCGTACTAAAGATGTGCGTCCAAGCAAAGCAAAGTACAAAAAATAAAAAAATAAAAAATACATAAATAAATTAGTAATGTAAGAAATAAAATCAAATAACATATTAAAACCAACAAAACAATGTTAAAACATAACAGAGTAGCAATAGCAATCAAGAGAACTAAAAATAATTTGTGTACTCTAACAAAAAGTAACAAAATGAAAAAAAAAACACAAATTGTAAAATAAAAGTAAAACCTAGAACAATCATTGATCTTCATCAGACTCCATCAAATCATCATCACTACCAATACTCTCATTACTATTATTTTCTGCTAGGTGAGCCTATAGAGCCAAAATAAAGAGCAAATACACATGAAGAAAGGCACCTCGCCTAGTGAGGTGCAAGGCACAATTGATGCCTCTTGATGTGAGGCGTGCCTTTGACTATACTGGAATGCATTCCTAACAATGATTTTTGTAGTGCCCCGTCCCGCTCAGTCAATCGGAGGAATCGAAACGCCGACGGCGTTCGGACTTAGCCACGCAACGGCTTGCTCGAAGACTCGCACAGGTGGGTGGCTTCAGTGAACTTGTCTCGGCTTGGCCTTCACACTAATAAAACGAAAGTTTTCAAATACACAAGTAGGCTTGATAATAAAAGAGATGCATCCACATAGCTAAGGGAATAATTCCAACTTGGGTCAGACTGAGTTAGAATATGGAAAGGCCCCACGGTCGGCTTAGAAGTTTGCTCAACGTGCTTTCAAAATGACACTCGGTCCTTTGTTCCGTGGCTTGGGAGAAGGAAAGTTGGTATTCGCCACAAAGCTGAAATTAGCCCAAGTCATAGGCGTCGCCCGCGTAAATGCTTGATAAAAGCACGTCTGGTCCCATCGTCGAGGGCTTGGCATTGCCTTCGCCTGTCCCGTGGTTTAAATCGTATTGCACGGCTTGTGGCTTAAGTCTAGGCATCCAAAGAGCTTGGTTGTTCAAGTCGAACGCGTGCTCGGCACATTTTCATGATGCAAAACTTGGCGTAGCCTTTGCTCGTCAAGTCGTTGTCTGAATAAGTTAGACAAAAGTTTTGCTGGGCTATCGAAGTCATAGCAAGCACTATCCCCTGTTGTCTGCGGTTGTCAAGTCACATAGTCCCACGAGAACAAGACTCGTCATATAAAGTATGTGACTTGAGCGATAGTGTCGCCTAGAGAACAAGTCAGTCTAAGGCACGAGCCACGGTTGGTTTAGGTAAAAGCATGCCACGAACAAAGGAACACGTTATGTTCAAGTTAAGATGGAAGACAACTTGGTAATCGTTCCCTGGATTTCAAAGGATAGAAGTTCACGAGATCGGTCCCGCTACTTGGGAGTCTCGATAAGGAAGTCCACGCGACTGGTTGTCGCCGAGATCGGTCCCGCTACTTGGAAGTCTCGATAAGGAAGTTCACGAGATCGGTCCCGCTACTTGGGAGTCTCGATAAGGAAGATCGCGAGATCGGTCCCGCTACTTGGGAGTCTCGATAAGAAAGTTCACGAGATCGGTCCCGCTACTTGGGAGTCTCGATAGAAAGTTGGAAAGCATGGTCATGATTAAAAAAGGACTTGGTAGATCGAGTTGAGTCTTGCATGGTCATTGGACAACTTGCGCGCAAGAGAAAATTCCTCGAACGATCCCGGGGCACCGGGTTCGTGTCGGCCTAGGAGAAATTGCAGATATTGTACGGCCTTCATCGACGGTACGACTCGATTGAAGTTAACCGTTACAATATAGGCTGCGGGTCATTCGGTGGGAGCTCGTACCTCGCACACGAATGGTCACCGTATGCAAAGATCCAGTATAGCTTGACATTGCTAGTGACTACTCATATAGATGTGTCGACATAAGAGCAGCTATCCGCGTGTATGCCTTTGGATTGCGTCGAGTGCTAGCAAGTTACGAGTTAGGTTAACAAGGTATACTTATAGCAAATGCTAATCTTAAATCGGCGCGGGTTAGGTGTGCACGGTTGCAACACCATTCTGGAGCCTAAGATTTGGCTATAGCAAGGACGCGTGCTTCGGCATGAATGTGGCATTGTCATCGAGTCGTCTCGAGTTAAGTCAGGAAGGACCGTAAAGCAAGTTGGTTAAGTCTGTTTGATACTTGGGAGGCACAGCCTCGATCTTAAGGCACGATCAAGTCTGTTGGCACGACCAGCACGAGTCGTCCCCTTGACGTTATTGGCACGAGAACGGTCTAGAAGCACATAAAACAAGTGAAAGTCTTGGCACGGCCGAGTTTGCATAAGTTTCTACTTGGCGAGACACTGCCTCGAATATGTATTGAAGCCACGAATAGAGTATAGCACGACCCTGTCATTGCGTTGCCAAGTATAGGCCAAGGCGTCTCTATCCTAAAACTGATCCTAAAACAAGACTAGAAAGACAATCAAAGAGGGATTAAGCTGCACAAAGTAAATGAACGCGTCGGTTTTGTATGGGTGGACGAGGAGCTCACTCCACCAGTACAGTTGAGTACTGACACCCACACAGTTTTTATGTGCAGGCACAGGTAGAAGCCCGATGGCACGGAGCTCGCTTGGATGTGTCGAGGCACGGAGTTCCTTGGCGTTTCGAGGCGTGCGGCCGCATGGAGTCAGAACTTATACGGGACATAATGTATAGACATCGCCATTCCGCATAATCTGCCACTCGTCGCTTGAAGCTTGTATTGAGAAATGAGAGAGAGCATAGTGACCTGTAATATGAGAGAAAAGTGAGCTTGAGAGACTTGTAATTTGGCCTCGTGCCCACATTGTAATCCTTGTTCAATATCAATAAAAGAGTATTTTGCTTTAAATTTTCGCTGCTGACTATTCAATGTTTCTGCATTGGGACTTCTGTGCGACGATCCCGTCGCTTAGTTTGTAATCGACCGTTATGAACCTGCCTTGCGTGAGCGCAATCTAGGCTCACGCGGCATCACGCCTTAGCGAGGACGATCGCTCATAGGGGAGCAGAGCGTGACAATTTTGCAGGTGTAGTACATCCTAACCCTTGTTTGTACGAAAGAACCGTGACCGTATACAAGAATCTATGTAAATGATGTCTTTTACATTATACTCTTTATGATGCTTACAAGTTACAAGTACAAATGATTGAGTTATTTTTGGTTTGAATGGAAAGAACATAAATGATATGCTATGTAAAGAACTTAGAAAGAATAAGAAGATCACCTAATAATGGAAGTTACTGCACATGATTAATGTGTTTAATTTACGTGAGTTTGGTATGCATTTCCATGTATTGACCCTCATCTCTAGATATTCGAGGAATACTTAAGAGGCTTTGAGGCACTAGAAGCTCTCATTTTGATTCATCGCATTCAATTTCCTAGAAGATGTTTAGTTTCTTTTAATTAAAGGACACGTATAGGACCTTGTCATTTCATTTATTTCAAGATTGTAACCCATAAGGAAATGTTTTGGTTGCTAGGCAAGAACCCCAGTTTCCGCTGCTATTTGGCTATTCAATGATACATAAAGTTGTCTCAATCATTCTGCTTATTCCACTGTGACAACCCTGATATATGAATGTTGATTTAGAAATGTTATATTCAATGCATTATACAAGTGCAATTAAAAGTTTAAAACTTGTACGACATCATGTTTAGTTGGACTCGACTCTTGAAAACCGGGACGTGACAAGTCCCACCTTACATCTCTATTGCACTTGTTTCCAAATTTGTCATGTATCACATAGGGAAGAAGAGAACAATGAATTAAACTTAATGACTATCAAAGACTACCTGCTCTTATAACATACCATGAGAGTAGCTAATCGCATACGCTAGTTCTAGTTGTATTTAACCTAAGGTCTTCCAAAAATTAACAAAGGATAGTTCACACTGTTTGTGCTTAGTTCGGAGGCCTTTCTAGCTTTTTTGGTAGATCTTATTTGTGCTCCCTAGGCCAAGACTCTTGTTCCTAACAAGTTCTATTTGTATTTAACCTAAGGTCTTCCAAAAATTAACAAAGGCTAGTTCATACTGTTTGTGCTTAGTTCGGAGGCCTTTCTAGCTTTTTGGTAGATCCTATTTTTTTAGAGTTAAAAGTCCAAATGGTGCCTAAGGAATGTCATGGTCGTCATTTTGGTGATCGGTTTTCTTTTTTTGGTTAATTTGGTACTTAAACTTTATATATTTTGGTTTAAAGAGTGTCTGAACTAGGTTTCATTGGTATTTTGGATGAAAATTGTTAAAAATTGACATGTGATGGTCACGTGCCTTATTTTTAGGATTATTTTTGTCATGGTCAGCCAAAACGTCAGCTATAATTGATTGTAGAGCCGTCATTGTGTACTCGACAAAAACTATTTGTTTATATATTAAATAAGGCACGTGACCATAACATGTCCATTTTTATCTATTTTCATCCAAATTAACCCCAAAAAAAGTTCAACCGCTAAAACGGCAACCACTACATTCTTCATGGTTCATGCACAATTTGGATAATTAACTCTATTTTAAAAAAATAATTTATAATCGAAGACAAAACCAACGAGAAGAGATAAACCCGCAACCGGGATGAAAAGCCTATCTCCGGCGTAGATCTTCGACGAATCGGAAACATTATTCAGCCTAATAATCCGGCCCATGCCCACCCGGAAACGCAAGCTTATCATATAGAGCGTATCCAAGTCACCACCTCCGAACCCCCTCTAACGCAGCCGCACAAGAAATCAAGAGTCACATTTGTGGTCTCTATCAGACGCTTATCGGGCTTCTCCAGAGGAGGAGCCCGAACCTCTCCTGGACCGTCCTCCACGTATCGCCCCTTCGGACGGCGTAGGCCGTCTCCCACACGAACTCACTGTTGTCGGTGGGGCAGCTGTAGCCCCCAACGAGGAACCCGTCCCCGGTCCTCCCGACGGCGTCGGGCGGCACGATGAACAGCGCGGCCGCATCCTCGGCGTCCGCGGGGACGCGAGGCGATAAGTGGAGGGCGGCCGGGCAGGAGTCTGTGAGCAAGACATTGCAGCGCATAGGCAACAGATCATAGCAACGAATGTTAGGCAACAACGACGACGATATGATCAGGAACATTCCTCCATTCATGGAAAGTCAGTGGAGCTCGATCGATCGATCACTACAAACAAACAATAAAGGAGTGGGAGGAGAAATGGTCACCTGGCAGTTGATGATGGGAGCTACAAAAAGGAAAATATGTAGTTTATGCAGAAGGCGACACTGCCGGCTTCGGAGAGAGGAGATTTGGCTCGGTCAGCGGAGAATCCATCAGCAGAATCTGGAGGAATTCACTGCGTTTGGCTATGAACTAGAGGTTTTCAACAAAATGTCGCAGCGAGGCAGAAGTTGGTAATTTGCACCGGGTCTGGTCTTTGGACGCTTGTTAGGGCCCGTTTGGTAAACCGTATTTGGGGGTGGAATTTGAATTTTTATGGATTTAGAGACAAATCTATGGAATCCTATGTTTGGTTGGAGATGGATTTGGATATGAAAACTATGACAAAATCCAAAACTTGGATTTGGTTGGATTTTAGAGGAAAATAATAATTATTCTTTAATAATTTCGTTAAAATATTTATTATTTAATAATTTTGTTAAAAATTAGTAAATTAAAAATTAGTTAATCTTTAATAATTTAGTTAAAAATTAGTTAATTAGTTAATTTCGTTATAATCATAATTAATAATTTATTAGTATTATTATAATATTAATTAATATTAATTTATTATTTAGTTAATAATCATAATTTACTAGTATTATTATATTATTATTATAATATTAATTAATAATTTATTAGTATTATTATAATATTAATTAATAATCATTTCCTATGTTTAGTATTATTAATTAAAAATTGGTTAATTAGTTAATTAGTTAATTTTGTTATAATCATATTAATTATAATATTAATTAATAATTTATTAATATCTATTTTATTATAATCTTAATTAATAATATTTTAATCACAATTAGAATCATATTTTATAATAATTTAATTAATAATTTACTAATCATAATAATATTAATTATAATTACTATTTTTAAAATATTTAATTTATAGTTAATTAATCGTTAATTATTAATTATTAATTATTAATTATTAATTATTAATTATTAAATTATTACTTAATTATTAATTATTAATTATTAATTATTAATTTAAAATCGTTAATTATTAATTATTAATTATTACTTAATTATTTATTATTACTTAATTTATAATTACTTAATTTATAATCGTTAATTAATAATCGTTAATTATTAATCGTTAATTATTTAATTATTAATTATAATTACTTAATTTATAATTGTTAATTATTAATTATTACTTAATTATTTATTACTTAATTATAATTAATTAATTACTTAATTATTAATTTATAATCGTTAATTATTAATTATTAATTTATAATCGTTAATTATTAATTATTAATTTATTAATTATTAATTATTTAATTTATAATTACTATTATTAATTGTTAATTATTTAATTTATAGTTATTAATTATTAATTATTAATCGTTAATTATTAATTATTAATCTTTAATTATTAATCATTATTTATTTAAAAATTAACTAATCATTAATTATTAATTTTATAATTAATAATAACTAATCGTCAATTATTAATTACTAATCGTTAATTACTAATCGTTAATTATTAATTTTATAAATAATAATAACTATAATTAATTATAATTAATTAATAGCTTAATTATTGATCATGACTATAATTTAATTATTAATCATAAAACCAAATCCTATGTTTGGTTGGAGTTAGAGTTGGATTTGGAGTTGGATTTGAATAGTAAAATCCATGATTTGGATTTGGAGTATTTCCAAATCCAAATTCAAATAGTAAAATTCGGTTACCAAACAAGCCCTTAGCAATTCGGCAAAGAGAATCGACATAGTACAAATAAAATATATTAAAAAAATTAATTAAATATTTGTCAAACAAAAATATTATTTTACATACGTAGTTAACTTTGATTAATTAAATATATTACTATTAAATATTTTTGTCAAATTTGTCAATATTATGTACGAAACACGATAAAATTTACATTAAAATGTACGTAAATATTATATGTTTCTAAAAGATGGTAAAAATATTTTCTCTAGTAAAATATAACAATATATCTTGTAAAGGAAAGTTTTGAGTAAGAATTTCACATAGGTTGAGAGCAGAGTTTGACAACCCATAAGGGGCTGTTTGGACAAATGTAACTCTTTGAAAGTGTGAAAGTGGCACTTACGTCATGATGAGTTGCAGTTGAAAGTGTGAAAGTGGCACTTTCCAAAATGTGTTTGGATGTAAAATTTTTTGTCTCTTGCAAGTGGAAAAAAAATGGGTTTGGTGTTTGGATAGTTGTTGAAAGTGGAGAAAAAACGAGTTCGGTTGTTTGGATGGTTGTTGAAAGTGGATATTGGATTGTAGATATGATAACCCATAATTAAATTAATTATGAAATATTTTCAAAATAAAAATTATCAAATAACTATTGATTATTTTAATTGATATTTTAAATTTTGTAAAATAAAAGAAAATCTCATAATAACAAAAAAAAATTTAAAAATAAATTAAATAAATTATCATAATTAAATGGACAAAAAATATTTCTGGAGAGTTTATATTTTATATTTTCAATTTTAAATTATCATAACTAAATTACTAACCCATAATTAAATGAAAAAAGTGGATGTTGGAGTTGGAGATATAGTAACCCATAGTTAAATTAATTACCATAATTACCATAATTTATTATTATTATTTTAACCACAATATAAATTAATTATCATTATTAAATAGATTCTCTTTTTCACATTTCCATTATTATCATAATTAAAAAAATTAAATTAGTTACCATTATTTTCTAATTATCATAATTAAATTATTACCATAATTAATTTCCATACTAAAACCATCTCTCTCATGTCATAATTATTGGCACCGGAGGTTAAGATTATTATTATTACTATTAAACTTTGTAATTACTACTTAAGTCTAAAGTATCCTCTCTCTCTCTCTCTCTCACGTTCCAGATCTGAAAATTTCCTCATCTCCTCTCATTCCTCTCCTCTCATTCTTTTCATTCCTCTTCTTCAGCGGACCTTCTCCTCCAAACTGCCACTGGAGGCAGCGCTCCCTCCCTCCCAACCATGGGCCTCCGGCGGACGTCCGCTGGGCGCTTCCTCCCTCCCTGCCACACAGGTCTCCGGCGAAGGACGCCCGCTGGAAGCGGCGCTTCCTCCCTCCTGCCATTTTTTTTTGTTTAGAATTTTTTAGAGGCGTGGATTGAACCTTTACACCAGCTCCAAGCAGTTCCATTCCGGCTAAAAATTTGTAACTCAGTCCTCCCTCTCTTTCCTCCTCCAGAGTTCCTCATTTTTTTCTCGGATGTCAAAGTGAGAAAAAATATGGGAGACAAGAACTGCGAACGGTCGCATCAAGGAGTTCAACCTCACTTTCAGGCCTCGTTTGGTTCGCGGAATGGAAGGGAAAGGAAATCAATTCCTTGTCATTTCCTTTCCTTTGGAAAACTTTAATTCCTATTGATTTTTCTTTCCGATGTTTGGCAATGCCAAGGAATTTGGAAAGGAAAGTGAATACTTCAATGTGGGAAAGTGATTCCTTCCTTGGATGGATGGAATCACTTTCTCCCCTAATTTCCCTTCCATTGGAAATCACTTTCCTTTCCTCCTCAATTCCTTGGACGTCCAAACATAGGAAAATAATCACTTTCCTTTTCCAACCGGAAGATTCCGCCAACCAAAAGAGGCCTCAAGGTTCCTACCAAACACTTGAACTCGCGTGAGTTCCAGTGAGTTTCAATATTTGTTCACAGTTCAGTCCCACTTACCAGGAACCAAACAGCCCCTAAGTATAACTTGAAAATGCATAATTGTAAACATTTCTAGACTCAAGAGGTTATCTTAGACACGAGTCATCATTGAACGTGTAACTTTTCTTAGATCCTACTTAGGGTTGCAACTTGTCCAAAGTTGGAAGTTTTTATCATGATATCAAATTATAACTTCTTATAATTACCGGGAGATTTTTTGGGTGATACAATCATCTCATTCAATACCATGATATGACCTTAATGTGGAGTTGACGTGACGATAATTTAGTGTTAAGTTTTTTTTTATCACAAATAAAAAAAATTATGATATAATTCAAAAATATCATTAGAGTAACACAAATAAAAATTTTGAAAAAATATGTTATCTGCAATCCTAAAATTGTTATTAAGTTTACTTCACGTCAGCGCCAGGGGGCATAGTCAGTAAGTAGGTCCCTAGGCCTAGGGGGCGCTGCGCCCCCTAAAATTTCAATTTTAAAGTATATATGTAGGCATTGCGCTGAGTTGTTATCTTCTTGGTAGGTTACAGGCTTACATCAAAGCCTACAGGAAAGACTAAAGATAGGAAGTCATATCAGATGGCCAGAAACTTTATATATAGAAAAGAGGGAGAGTCATATCACTTAGCAATAGGTAATGTAGATGTATTTGCTTTAAAAGGATAGAACAGGTGCATGAAAGAGGGAGGGTCGTAGACTCATAGGTACTTCACCTAGTTCCTACAAGCAACCTTAATAGTTCCTACAAGCAAGCTCAGATACTTTCTAGTACTATAACATTAGCCTTCTTCTTCTTCTTCTTCTTCTTCTTCTTCATTTTTTGTTAATTGGATTTTGGTAGAGTGGGAGCAAGTTGAACATGTTAGATTATATGTGTAATGTAAACATGGCTCATAAGTCCAAATGTAAACACTATATATATTACAAATCCTAGCAATGAGAGCAAGGCATTATTATTTTCTATAAGGTATCAGAGCCTCCAAAAAAATCCTAGCCGTCAAAACCTATCTTCCTCCACCCGCGCTCGATCCGGTGCCCCTCCTCCCGATCCGGCGTCCGACTGCACCGGACAACCCCTACCCGCGGATCCCGCGCGGCGCCCGATCCGGCGCCCCTCCTCTCGACTGAACCCGCCGGCGAATCGGCGACCCCTACGCGCCTGCGCGCGGCCCCCAATCAGTGATCCAGAACGTCAATCCTGAAGAAACATGTGTTGTATGTCTTGAAGAATCTCCTATTTCGCCATCTACCATGCTTGCATAAATTTCACAAAGAGTGCATTGACTCATGGCTTAGAAGGAAGATGTCTTGCCCTATATGCAAGTCTGGTATTCCCTAGAAGGATTCACGGCTTACTTAAAGCTTACATTGGTTGACCACTTCGGGTGGTCAGATCATCCACTGCTGTTTGAGATGGATCTTTGGCTGACCTCCTATTTAGGTTTGGAGTGTTGACCCCCTACGCGCCGACCCCTACGCGCCTGCGCCGACCCCTACGCGCCAGATCCGGAGCCTCCGACCCCTACGCGCCAGATCCGGCGCCCAGATCGCGGCCGATTCGCCGCCGATCCCGTCCATCAGCGGCTGATTCGTCGCTCGTTCGGCCGATCTGTCGGCGTTGTACAAAATTTTGTACACCCGACATTCGCGCCTCCGAGTTCTACGCGCCAGATCCGGCGCCCCGATCGCGGTCGATTCGCCGCCGACCCCGTCCATCAGCGGCCGATTCGCCGCTCGTTCGGCTGATCTGTCGGCGTTGTACAAAATTTTGTACACCCGACATCCGCGATGGCTGATGATGCTGCGTCCAGCTACTCCATCGCGACTGGCGGTGGCGGTGCACACAACCCAAATTATCCTAATCCGAAGGATCCATATTTTTTGAGTTCTGCTGATCAACCAGGAAATATCATTACTCCTATTGTTTTCCGTGGATCGAACTATGCCGAGTGGTCTCGGTCGATACGTCTCTCCCTGATCTCTAGGCGAAAGATCACTTTTCTGGAAGGTACTAAAATCAAACATGTTAATGATGCTAGTAAATTACTTGATTGGAGATGTGTGCAAGTACTATTGGTTCAATGGGTTCTTAATACCATTGATCCGTCTCTGAAGAAATCTTTGCCGTACTTTGAGGAGGTTTATCCATTGTGGAACTTGTTGGAGAAAAGATTTGTTGTTAGCAATGGAACTCGGAAGCAACAAATTAAGGTGGCTTTGGCTGAGTGCAAACAAACGACGTCGATGTCTGTGGAAACCTACTTTAAAAATTTGCAGTCTTTGTGGGATGAACAAGCTGCTTATTTTTCATTGCCTACTTGTACCTGTGGTGAACTTGCTGCAAAGCTACAGGCTATGAGGGATGAAGACCACTTTCAGGACTTTATGTATGGGTTGAATGCTGAGTTGTATGGTCATACTCGATCTAATCTTCTGGCTCAGGATCCTCAGCCAAGTTTAGATCGGGCATACCAGGCAGTCCGTGAGGAGGAGGATATGCGAAAATCTCAGGTCCAATCCGCTACTGAGGAGGTGATGGCGCTGGCTATCAAGACTTCATCTCGTATTTCTACTACTTCTAATAGTAGAACCTCATATTCCAGGGACAAATCAGGTATGCTCTGTACTCATTGCAAGAAAATAGGTCATGATGTTGCAACTTGCTTTGCCAAGATTGGCTATCCAGAGTGGTGGGAGACTCATCCTCGGCGTGAGGGCGGACGTGGTGCTGGTGGTGGCAGAGGCCCGGCACCACCGCAGAGACGTGATGGGAGACGTGGTGCTGGTGGCGCAGGGGTTGTTCATCATGTCGCCGCTGCCGGTCATGGTGTCCCTGCTGGTCTTGCTGGGAGTTCGACGGATATGATGCATGGAGGGTATCCTTCACCACTCTCAGGTGAACAATGGCAGAAACTGATGAACTTGCTGGGTAACGACAATCCTTCCAACCCTGGTCCTTCAAACTCTGATCGTCTGATGGGTAAGAATTCTTCTGTCCCTTGGATATTCGATACTGGGGCTACTCTTCATGCGACAGGTTCTCGTGATTGTTTAGTTGATTGCTTTGAGGGCCCTGTCTGTCCTGTGACTTTGCCTGATGGGAGCACTATTGAGGCTGTTCTACGAGGCAAAGTATTTTTGACTGCTTCATTGGTGTTGACGGATGTTCTTTATGTTCCGACATTGACTTGCAACTTGATCTCTGTCTCACAATTGATTGGTGCCAGAAATTGTGATATGTTATTTACTCTTGATTTGTGTTTTGTTCAGGACCGAAGTACGAGGATGGTGATTGGAGCAGGTGAACAAAGGGGTGGACTTTACTTATTGGGGGAGGTTCCAGCTTCTTTGGCTTCGGTAATCCTGGCATGCCGAGAGAGTGATTCCGAGGTTTGGCATAGTAGACTAGGGCATCCTTCAGATAAAGTAATACAGACTTTACCTTTCCTCTCTGGTAGTAGTGTGTTTTCTCATAAGGCTTGTGATATTTGTCATCAAGCTAAACAGACTCGTGATGCTTTTTCTGATAGTAGTAGTCGTGCTTTGAGATGCTTTAAACTTATACACTGTGATCTGTGGGGACCATATCGTGTTCCATCATCTAATAGGGCACGATATTTTTTGACTTTGGTAGATGATTTTTCTAGAGCTGTTTGGGTTGTTTTGTTGGAGGATAAGTGTGTTGTCTATTATATGTTTCTTAAATTCATTGCTATGGTGAAGCGTCAGTTTGGGGCCGATGTACGTCGTGTGCGGAGTGACTGTAATTAATTGGCCTAAATTGAACCATATCCATATTTGGGTAAATAAATAATATACGGGGACTCCAATAAATGGGACACAAGTTTCATGTGGGTAGTAGGCTTCGTGTGGGCCATGTCCATATTTGGGGTCGACTAGGTTGGGTCGATGTCGGGTCCCGAAATTAAATTGGAATTTAAGTCAGGTTTTACGACAGATAATTAATTGGCCTAAATTGAACCGAAAGTTGTGCGAAGGAAATGGAGCACAAGAGGGTATGTCTGAGTGGGACACAATGGTCATGGGTGAAGAGCGTCTCGAGTAGATCAGGCATGACAAGTTGGTTTCGAGAAAATGACAGGTCTGGTGCTCCTAAATTAAAAGTCACGGTAACTCGCATATGATGATCAAGGAAAAGAGTGAGAATTCAATTAATAATTAAATGGTCTAATATTTACCCGAACTTGTGCGAAGCAAAAAGAGCACAAGGGAACAAGTTCAAGTGGGACAGGATATATCAAAATGAAGATAATCTCGTCTACTACAAACTCCAAGAAGGAAGTTTCCAGAGACTGGCATCCCTGATGCTCTAGAATTCCAAGTCACGGTAAAGAGCATTAAATTAAATAATAATCAAATAATAATATCTGTTCAAAATAATTGATTTATAAAATTGAAAAAAATGAGCCCAAAATTCAGGGGCTTACAATCCTACCCACTTTATAAAAATTTCGTCCTCGAAATTAAAGGTTGGTAGTGGGGTTAAAACATGATAGAAGATTTAGGCAATATTTTAGGCACGATTCAAGAATGACGAGTTTGCACGATCAAGAAAATCGATTTACAATTGTTCAGGCACGATGAGGGATTTGGCACGATAGAATCATGATATGAACAAAACTATATGTGCATGATTTCAGAAATAAGCCAAGTCATTGGGGCACAATTTTAGAGACGATTAGAGGAATCGACGATATAAATGAAGTTCAAGTACGGGGTGATCTGTAGGACTTAGGTTGATGGAAATCAACCTGAAAGTCACACATGCTCGATCAAGATGAAAAGCCAACCATGACCAAAACAAGGTTTGGCATAGTTGAGATAAAATTTCAGACACAAAACAAAAATCGAAGTCAATGTCTTATAGGCCCGATCAAAGATTAAGAAGGATGATTGATAAAATCATGAAATACTATCCAAGTTCGAACGCGATTAAAATCGAAAATAGTCTAAGTTCACTTGGCACGATTTGAGGGTTAAGATTATCAAGATCATGAAAATCAAAGTTGGATAGTCATGATCTAAAACAGGGCTAAGAGAAGCAAATGGAGAGAAAAAAATTTGAGAATAGCACGATTGAGAGATAGATTGGATAGAAATTAGATTATAGGTTACATAAGCACGATCAAGATCCAAGTTCAGCTATGAAAGACGGTAAAATCATGAATTCAAAATCAAGGTCCTAAAAGCACAACTTAGAAAGGAACCCAAGTCACAAGGTGTTTGAAGTCATCTAGAGTCTAGTCAGCAATCAAGACTCTTTGGCACGATAAACAAGACGACTAAAATTGATTGGTCATGGACAGAAGGGAATCAAAATCTTAACAGTATCAAAATTTAAGAAACAATTTAGATATGAAATTTTCAAAATTTTCAGAGTTTCCAAGTGTAGATGACAGATGTAGATATGATGTAGGTGATTTGTGTAATCAAGACATAGCTAAACAAGGCAAAGGAATGACGGCAAGATGAGAAAATCATCATGCGATGGGAGAGAAAATAATGATAAACAAGAAATAATGGTAGGAATTATCTTGCTCAATTGGTAAAAGAAGTGAATCAACTTAAGATATGACCTGATAACCATACACGTCTATCCAAAATCATGTTGCCAGAATTCTCGCCACGCCAGTAAGCATAGCGGTAATAAACAATGAAGTCCATAACTATGGTATACACCCTATAATCATGTCATCTAGATTCCTTACCACGCCAACCGGTATGGCTGCAAGAGAATCTAAATGACATAACTAGGATAGTATATCCAAATCAGGCTCCATGTCCTTGTCTCGCTAGCTAATATGACTGCCATGAATTCTAAACTCCATCAATAAAGTAGACACTTACTGTTCTCATCGTCCTTATCCAAAATATGTTTATCAGGATATCTTAACTCAATTCTTAAAAGAATTATCTGAAACAAAATCAAAGGTCAACAACGAATATTAAGATTTAAAATTCAACAACAAGTCAAGGGTAAGTTAATAGAAACAACGGAAACAACTTCCGAGATAGGGTTCAGAGGAAAATCTCAGGGAAAGTCCCGAGGGTACTACCTAGGTCAATATAGAAAATGGTGGAATATAATCTAGAACAAACCTCGACCATAATACGAGGTTGGTAATCATATTCTCTCCCCAACCTAGATGATATACAAGTCCAACTTATACCTTCCCTCTGGGGTCCACAAACTCATCCCAAGAAGGAATAAAGTTTGATACGGACAGATATTTCAGAAATCATGACGAATGGAAACAAGTGGGAAAAGATTTGAAAGCCTTCGAAATAAGATTCCCCAGGGGTTATCCCTGGAATCTACCAAGAGTTCCTAATATGTGACTGAGTACCAAAATCCTAAAATATTCTATGACTCAACCTTAATCCTAGGGCAGGCTCGCAGTAGTACAGATAAGCTCAAGTACTACCACGACTTCGCATTAATTGCAAAGACTGACCTGCATGGGCCACCACTAAAAACGTGTCATGACCCACACCCGGATATACGGGTACGAATACGTGGGCCACGTCCAGCCTACGCCGCGGTATCGGCGGTAGAACGCTGTCAAGAATACTATACTAACTACAACATCTAAAGATCCATAACTAGAAATGTACTCATGTCACATCATGAAAACTAAGGAAGATAAGACAAGAAATAATAGCGATATCTCTAAAACAACTAGAATCTACAATGATCATAAGACAGGAAGATAATGAGGGAACAACAAGACTAACTAAGGAATAACTACCAGGCAACTCACATAGAGGAACAGTGTGAACCACCTCAGCTAGAATCATCCTGCAGTCCAACAAATGTGGCACAACTACTCCTAAAATTTTGTCAACATATCCAGTCAGGATGGAACGAGCACAAATCTCAAATAACAGTTCTAATTAGACGATATTGAAAATGTAGCAGTAAATAGAGAGAATATACAAGAAATCATGAAATGTACATGTAAGTATCATGGCAAGGTATACTGTAATCTAGAGCTAGAACAAGGCAAGTAAAACTGATCATGGCATGTACAAGAATCAAGAATCATATCTCTAGGTGTGTGAGTACTAGTTTCAACATGTGGCCGGCTTGGGTCTTGCACAAGGTCTACTGGCCTGGTTAATCATACGTGAGGTGTATGATTAACACTCACAAGGTCAACAAGAATAACAAGGTGGATAATGACCACACATCTACACTAATACTCCCCGTCCCCGACTAGTATAATGGATCCAACCATGATACATCATGACATGCGATTCTCCGAGAGGGTAGCTAGCCTTCGCAGGAATCGTGTCTATACATGCACAAGGAACAAGAAAGTCTTGCACAAGATATACCAAGGAAAGCGAGGAATAATATCTCATGACGGGATCCAGGAAAATACCAATCCGTGTGAACAATGTGTCAAGAGAACAAGGGTATCTACACTAAATACAAGAAACATAAACGATATCATAAAACAGAAATATTATCAGAGAATGTACTCGCCTGGGGTCCTGCTGTCAATATGAATCAGGGTTCAGAGTAACGCCACAGACCTAAAAATAAAATAATACAAGAGCTGATCAGGGTCAAATGACATACTAACATCTAGGTCAAACTAAGACAAACTGGGTCAAGGTTGACGTACAGTTGATTTTGGTCAACTGGTCAACTCCGGTCAACTCTAAGTCTAATCTAGGTTAAATAGGTCAATAGTTGACCTACAGTTGACTTTGGTCAAAAAGTCAACGTTGGTCAATTCTGATCAAACCTAGGTCAACTGTTGACTCTACTTCGATGTCTAGTCAAAGCAGTCAACCATGGTCAAACTGGGTCAAAGCTAGCCTCTACAAACATCTACAGGTCAACACATCAATTTTAGTGATTATGAAATCACCAGAATCAATGGAACTCAAAATACCACAAAGGAGAAAAATTATAATAATAGGGTGAAAACCTACAGATGTTGTCGGATGATGAAACTAACATCACCAACGTGTTTAGAATGGTCAAATCAGCTAGGATAGCCTGTCCAAAAGTCTAATTTGGACGCAGGGGCAAAACGGTAATTTCGGGCCAAAATGATGTCCGTCGTTGGACACACTTTGCACCGAAAAATGTGCCAAAACAAAAGTGCACAAAACCTAACAAATTATATGTCCACGAATCTAGAATGACGATACGAACCCAACGGTATATCCAGAATTGGATTCCGTTGACCCGATCTCAAATTGGTCCGTTTACCAGGACATTGAAATTCCGATTTGCACGGAAAGGCGTGTCGGAGCCAATGTCCTCAAAACTCAGCAAATTATATGTCAACGAGTCCAGAATGACGATACAAACTCAACGGTATATCCAGAATTGGATTCCGATGAGCCGATCTCAAAATGACACGTTGACCCAGAAAGTGTGATCCGTTTTGCACCGAAATGCGTGCCAGGGCCCACATTCTCCAAATCAAGCAAACTTTATATGAAAACATGCCAGAACGACGCCACGAGTCTACTGGTGGTGTCAGAAATTGAATCCGGCGTCCTGGGTTCAAAAATGGAATTTTACAAGTGCAACTCTAAGAATTTGAACGGCCAACTTTGGCGTCGAATTCGACCGACCTAACAAGCTCAAACTGAAATGAAATCTAAAGGGGGCAGGAAGAGGGTTATACCAGCTGTGCACCGGAACTGACGGCACGCAAAACGAAGCTGCGACGGCGAAGATACGAACCCGCGAAGTTGGCGTCACAAAACTGTCCAAAAACAGTACAAATTAAAACATCAACTTGGTGGCCGGTTTTGATGTATCAAACGACGAAATTAACGGTTCAAATTTGACAGGGATGAAGGGGTATATACCGAGATTGAGACGGAGCGAAGAAATCGCCGATCCAACAGTCGGATTGTCCAAAAAATCGGTGCGAAGTTGCTGTCCCGGAGCGAACTTTCAGCCTTGATCCCGCGCGCGTCACGCCAGGATTCCGTGCAAAACGCACGAATAGGGTGTTTCTCACGCCAGGGAAGAGGGGACGCGCCACGGGGACCTGCCCGGGGGTGCGGCCGGCCAAGGGGGGCCGGCCACGCGGTGGCGCGCGGCCACCCCCCGGCGGCGGCGGCGCTGAACCACCGGCCAGGGCGCGCGGGGGTGCTGCTGCCCCCTGCTGCAGCAGCTGCTGCGTGCTGCTGCTGCTGCCTCGCGACGGCGCGCGCGGTGGCGCAGCCAGGCGGCGGTGGCGTGCGGCACTGCGGCAGTGGGGAGAGGTGATTATGGTAGTGGTTGGTGATGGAGCTCGTGATGATGATGAAGATGACTATGGTAATGGTGATGATGATATTAATGTGTGGAAAAAAAGAAGAAGAAGAAAAATGGAGATGATGATGATGAAGGGGTGGTTGCTGCTCTCGGCCAGGGGCTGGTTCGGCTGGGGGAGCATGGAATGTGTGGGTTAGAGAAGAGAGAGAGATATGTTTTAAGAAGGAGAGAGAGAAAGAGATATTAATGTGTGTGATTTAAAAGGAAGGAGAGAGAGTGATATTTAGAAAGAGAGAGGGGGTGTGTGTCCGGCCACATGGGGTGATGTGGTCGGCTGTAGAGGTGAGGGGGGTGATGTGGTGTGTGAGGTGTTATGGAGAGAGAGAGAGAGAGAAAGAAAGTATATATATTTATATATATATATATATATATATATATATATATATATATATATATATATATATATATATATATATATATATATATATATATATGTATATATATATATAAGAGGTATTCTAAGA
Organism: Iris pallida; assembly: GCA_029216955.1. NCBI lineage: Eukaryota > Viridiplantae > Streptophyta > Magnoliopsida > Asparagales > Iridaceae > Iris > Iris pallida. Next base: position 1,954,536 of record JANAVB010018197.1, read on the forward strand.
TATTTAATAAAGTGGAGGGAGGACGAGATATTTTCAAAATAGGAAAAGAGAAATGTTGTGGGGTATTTGGACAGTCATGATGGAGGGCAACATGGAGCTGGGGTTGGGTTCAGTCGAGCCGGGTCGGGCCAAAATCGGACATGAGGCAATATTTGAATTAAAAATAGGGATTTCTAATCATGGGTAAATAAATAATATACGGGGACTCCAATAAATGGGACACAAGTTTCATGTGGGTAGTAGGCTTCGTGTGGGCCATGTCCATATTTGGGGTCGACTAGGTTGGGTCGATGTCGGGTCCCGAAATTAAATTGGAATTTAAGTCAGGTTTTACGGCAGATAATTAATTGGCCTAAATTGAACCGAAAGTTGTGCGAAGGAAATGGAGCACAAGAGGGTGTGTCTGAGTGGGACACAATGGTCATGGGTAAAGAGCGTCTCGAGTAGATCAGGCATGACAAGTTGGTTTCGAGAAAATGACAGGTCTGGTGCTCCTAAATTAAAAGTCACGGTAACTCGCATATGATGATCAAGGAAAAGAGTGGTAATTCAATTAATAATTAAATGGTCTAATATTGACCCGAACTTGTGCGAAGCAAAAAGAGCACAAGGAAACGAGTTCAAGTGGGACATGATATATCAAAATGAAGATAATCTCGTCTACTACAAACTCCAAGAAGGAAGTTTCCAGAGACTAGCATCCCTGATGCTCTAGAATTCCAAGTCACGGTAAAGAGCATTAAATTAAATAATAATCAAATAATAATATCTGTTCAAAATAATTGATTTATAAAATTGAAAAAAATGAGCCCAAAATTCAGGGGCTTATATCGGCCTTCTCTTGCTGATTTTGTTTCCTGAGAGCTTGATGCCCACGGCACGACTTGACTTGACCCGACACGCCTTGACACGATTTTCTGTGTTTTTAAATTATGGCTAGCTTTCTCTGATTTTGGCAGTAACTTGTTCGGTGCTTGTAACTTGTGACTTTTAACTTGTAACCTGCAACCTGTGATTAATCCCCTGTAGCCTGACATCTTGATAGTGGCCGCCTCGGCACACTCTTGACTTGACTCGACTTGATAACTGGTCGTACTTGACTTGTCCTGACACCGTGGGTGTTCTTTCTTGTTGTATTGTGCAAATCTACTTGTCTTGTCCTGCATCATGCCTAGGGCGTGACTCCCTGGGCCCCACGGCCAGGGACTCATACTAAATTGGATTAGGCTAATGATTAGATCAAACTAGAACATGGAGAATTTCCAGTCACAAGCAAATCTCGTTATCTGGGCGCTTTAATGGACTTGTAGCTTGCCGACGAGTAGAGCACATTTCCAGCACACTGTCATGTGTTGCACCTCTAAGTCACCTAAGGGTATATCGTCTCCTGGGCGATGTACCCAACCATACTCTCAACCGCGGAAGGATAACTAGATAGTCTGCAGGGCTTGGGACTGGGAACTTCTCATTTGTATCTTGCTAGTAATTAGGCTTGTGATAACCCTAGTTAGTTAAGTAGTAAGCCGTAGTAATTGCTTGGCCGCTTGTGAATGGATGGTGTCCAGCCTTGTCTAAGTCTCGTCTAGTCCCTGTACCTGGTACCCCTGAACATGATTGTTTTACTTATCTTAATAACAAATGGGTAAAGACAAAGTGCTATTCAGGCGAAGGGTTACGACCCCAGTCCTTGTTTAGTTTAAGGGTTGTAACCTGGCTCCCGGAATGGTTCCACGTCCCTAGTCGTTTATTGTCCTGTTGTTCTCTTTATTACTTGTACTTTCTTTTATTCCTTATGATCTGATATGCTGGCTTTTGCTCTTATTTCGTGGCCTCCTTTGTGGCACTTGCTCTTTCTGGGGTTTGACCCAGCTGGTTTTGTGTGGCCAAATTTTGGAGCAGCTCCCGAAGATCTACTGAACCTCCAGCCCGATGGTGGCGACTAGAAGGAACCCGGGCTACGAGTGGGTTTTCCATTTTGTTTCGCTCACTACATTATAAAATTATTCTTTTGAGGCGTTTAGCCGACGAGCACCTGTTAGCTCGATGCATATTTACTTACTGTCTGCCTACGGGCTGTAACATGATTAACAAATCCTAGGGTTGATCATGTATGACTTGACTCTTTCTAGTCCTCGTATTTTGTACGACTAGCTTCATGATCAGCTGAATATGTAATATTTGGGACGCCTTTTATTGTATATTTGGTGGTCTAACATCTTCTAACTATATTACTTGCTTGAGATTGAGACAATAGGCTTGACCTTAAAAGACCGTTGGCTTGTAGTAAACCCTCATATCTAGACAGCCGTGACCGTATAGCGAGGTGGATTCTATTTCAATATACGTAGCTGGCTATGTACGCCCCCGCTCTCCAGTATTCTGGTTCTGGGACGTCACATGGTTTAAGTGGTGGCCCATGCAGGTCTTGGCATTCAAGATATGTGAGGATTTACCGGATAGATGTCTCAATCAGTACTCGTCTTTGATCTCCATTCATATCCTCTGAATCTCTGGATTTTTGCCCTAAACATGTGCTTGTATCGTTGATCTATCCTGGTCCTTCCTTATTGTTTCCTGTGTCGTCTTCTTCAGCGGCACTGTACCTGACCCCGCCGATCAGCAAGATGGAGCACTTCCCGTGGACCAGCAACCCGGAGATTAAGCCCAGCATTCCGGAGTAGCCTCCAGAGTTGTACCTCCCGGAGGAGAGCCCCCAGTTCGACCCGTCCAGCCTGCAGAGCCTGACGATGGCACCTTGGTAGGTCTCATCAGGACCTTGATAGCTTTCCAGGATCGTCGAGGGGACGCCTTGCACCAGGTAGTGGCAGATGCCTTGACCAGAGGCGGTCATCCAGGGAACAGCACGGCCAACAGCTTTAAGCGCTTGAACCCTCCATTCTTCGACGACAGCGAGGATGCGATTGCCGCGGACGTTTGGCTTCAGGATACCGAGGTGATTCTGGAAGCAGCTAGGACACCTGAGACTGAGAAGGTGGATGTGGTACGCCTGCAGTTGTTAGACTTGGCTCGCAGTTGGTGGGCAGCGCAGGCCATGGGATTAGTGGCACCCATCGCTTGGGCGGTGTTTAGAGAAAGATTCCAGATGAAGTATTTTGATGCTGTAGCTCGGTACGACCTACAGACGAGATTTACCAACTTGAAGCAAGGAGGCAGAACGGTCGACGGTTATGCATCTGAGTTTTCTAGGCTCAGTAGGTTTGCCCCCACCTTGGTGGCGACCGAGTTTGATAGGGCCCAGCGGTTCCAGCAGGGACTGTATTTGGAGATCTTGTTGGCAGTCGAGCAGTTCGAGCACCAGACGTTCGATGCAGTATTAAGAGCAGCTAGGAGGCATGAGTACACCTCCCAGAGGATCGTAGATAGGACCGGAGGTAGGAAGCGGTCCCACAGTCAGATGCACCAATCATCAGCTCCAGCCCCGGCAGCTAGGAGTTTGACCATTGGAACTCCGAGGCGGGCGGCCTCAGTGACGTCGGTTCAACATTCGACCCCGACGTACCTGCAGCAGCAGAAGCAGAAGCAGACTTCCGCGATGGGATGTTCTCATTGCGGGAAGCCAGGGCACGTGGTGGCAGATTGTCGCAGGGCGCATGGATTGTGCTTGGCTTGTGGAGCGACAGATCACAAGATAGGAGCCTGCCCGAATAGGGGTAGTTCTTCCTCTTCCAACCTAACCAGTCCATCGGTTAGGGGACCAGCACCTATGCAACAGCAGCAGTACCCGAGGCCATTGTTGTCTCAGGCCCAGGCGTTTCATCAGCAGAACCAGCAGCAGTATACCCAAGCCCAAGTGCAGAGTAGGCAGAGAGGTTTCCAGCAGAGGGGACCCGCAGCTAGAGGACAAGGTCAGGCCATGATGATGACTATGGAAGAAGAAGTTGCACCAGGTGAGGTAGTGGCAGGTACTATTCTCGTCAACTCCTCTCCAGCATTGGTATTATTTGATTCTGGTGCATCGCATTCATTCATGTCTGCACGATTCGCGACACGGATAGGATTGGAGCCCGAGTCATTATCAGTGAGGCTCAATATACTTACTGGTAATGGTCTTGTGGGAGTAGATCGAGTGTTTTCCTCGTGTCGGATCGTAGTTAGCGGTAGAGAGTTTCCCGCTAGATTTATAGAATTCCCTATGGCAGACTATGATATAGTCTTAGGCATGGATTGGTTGAGGAACCAGTATGCTAGAATATACTGCCATGTTGGCAGGGTTATCTTTAGTATCCCAAACGAGCCAGAGTTTTCATTTTCCAGAGGCGCAGTGGAACCATCTTCTCCAGTATTACGGATGGCCGTAGCAGCAGTACAGTTACCCAGGATAGTTGAAGAGTTCCCAGATGTCTTCCCAGAAGAACTTCCAGGGATGCCGCCAGAGCGGGAGATCGAGTTCACTATAGACTTGATCCCCGGGACAGCACCAGTATCAGAGAGAGTCTACAGAATGGCGCCTTCAGAGTTAGAGATTTTGTACAAGATAATTGAAGAACTCAGGACTAAGGGATTCATTCGTGCAAGTGGATCGCCTTGGGGAGCCCCGATGCTTCTTATGAAAAAGAAAGATGGTACGTCCAGGCTATGTGTAGATTATCGTACCTTGAACTCGGTGACAATCAAGAACCGATACCCTCTCCCGAGGATAGATGACTTGTTTGATCAGCTCAAAGGGGCTTCAGTGTTTTCGAAGATAGACTTGCGGTCAGGATACCACCAGATCAGAGTCAGAGAGCAAGACATCCCGAAGACAGCGTTTAGATCGAGGTATGGGCATTAGGAGTTTCTTGTTATGCCCTTTGGAGCAACCAATACGCCAGCTGTATTCATGGACCTCATGAATCGTATTTTCATGCCTTACTTGGATCAATTCGTGATCGTGTTCCTAGATGATATCCTGGTCTACAGCAAGAACGAAGTAGAGCATGAACAGTATCTCAGGATCGTCCTTCAGACGCTTAGAGAGCACCAGTTGTACGCCAAGTTCAGCAAATACGAGTTTTGGCTCGATCGTATTTCGTACTTGGGTCACATCATTACCCGAGGAGGAGTGGAAGTGGACCCCCAGAAGATTATGGCTATCGAGTCATGGCCAGTACCTAGTTCAGCGGTAGAGGTTCGCAGCTTCCTTGGATTAGCCGGCTACTACCGGCGGTTTGTTTCAGATTTTACAAGGATTTTGGCACCGATGACCCAGTTGACCCGCATAGATGTGCAGTTCGCTTGGACAGCAGAATGCCAGGAATCATTTAAGAAGTTGAAGCGAGGTTTGATAACGGCTCCCATTTTTACACTTCCAGATGGGACCGGAGGATTCACAGTTTATTATGACGCTTCAGGCAGAGGATTGGGGTGTGTCTTGATGCAGCATGGGGAGGTAATATCTTATGCATCACGTCAACTTCGTGATCATGAGAAGAATTACCCGACCCACGATTTGGAACTGGCATCAGTAGTATTTGCACATAAGCTTTGGCGACACTACTTGTACGGAGACAGAGTAGAGATATTTACTGATCACAAGAGCCTGAAGTATGTTTTCACCCAGAAGGACCTTAATATACGACAGAGAAGATGGCTTGAGCTATTGGTGGACTACGATATGGATTTGCAGTATCATCCAGGGAAGGCTAATGTTGTAGCAGATGCATTGAGCAGGAGAGCCGGAGTTTACTTCCTAACGACGCAACCAGAATTATTGGCAGATCTTCAGAAGATGGGAATTGAAGTGGTTCTTCCTACCAACGTGGCGTTGATGGCCAGTCTAAAGGTTCAGTCCAGCCTAGTTGAGAGGATCCGGATGGCGTAATCTATATATTCCAAGATTCAGCGACTCAGAGCAGAGTGTGAGGCAGAAAGAAGGCCAGAGTTGTGCATTCATGAAGATGGTACACTTCGGCACGGTACTCGTCTTTGTGTACCCAGTAGAGATATCAGACAGGAGGTCATGGCAGAAGCTCATAGTTCACAGTATTCTATTCATCCCGGTAGTACGAAAATGTACCGTGATATTCGTCAGCATTTCTGGTGGAATGGCATGAAGAGGGAGATAGCCCGATTTGTCTCTCGGTGTTTGGTTTGCCAGCAGGTTAAGGCTGAACATCAGAAGCCCGCTGGATTTCTTCAGCCCTTGCCAATTCCAGAATGAAAGTGGGAGCATGTGACCATAGATTTTGTGACTGGATTGCCTAGATCCCCAGCTGGTAGAGATGCTATTTGGGTTATAGTTGACCGGCTCACGAAGGTGGCTCATTTTCTCCCATTCAGAGTTGGGCAGTCTACGGCTCAGCTAGCAGAGATGTACCTCAGGCAGATTGTCAGGCTTCACGGTGTGCCAGTCAGTATTACCTCGGACAGGGATTCAAGATTCATGTCACACTTTTGGCACAGCCTACAAGAGAGTATGGGAACTCGTCTCCAGTTCAGTTCAGCATATCATCCGCAGACAGATGGTCAGTCAGAGCGCACAATCCGGACACTTGAAGATATGTTGAGATCTTGTACACTTGACTTCGGTGGTTCATGGAAGGATCACCTGCACCTGGTAGAATTCTCGTACAATAACAGTTTTCAGGCCAGCATCCAGATGGCACCATTCGAGGCACTGTATGGTAGGAAGTGCAGATTCTCGCTAGCATAGGACGATGTCGGAGAGAGACAGATGCTCGGTCCAGAAATGATTGCCCAGACAGTTGAAGTAGTCAGAAAAGTCAGGGATCATCTTCGGGTTGCCCAAGATCGCCAGCGACATTGGGCCGATGCCCATCGGCGTCCCTTAAAGTTTGCTATCGGCGACCATGTATTCCTTAGGATCTCGTCTAACCGCGGCATCATTCGCTTTGGCGTACGGGGAAAGCTTAGTCCTAGGTATATAGGGCCGTTCGATATCCTGGAGCGAGTAGGAGATGTATCCTATCGTCTTGCTCTTCCGTCGTCGCTAAGTGAGGTGCATGATGTATTCCATGTATCCCAATTACGACAGTATATTCCGGACCCGAGCCATATCCTAGACCATTCGGAACTGGTTGTTGGTACCAACCTTTCGTATGAGGAGAAGCCCGTGTCTATTTTGGACCGGAGGGAAAAGATACTCAAGAACAAGACTATTAGTTTAGTCTGTGTTGCTTGGGGTCATCACTCTCTAGGTGAGTCAACGTGGGAGCGTGAGGATGATATCCGATCGCGATATCCCTACCTGTTTGACTCGTAAGGTATAATGTCTTTCTTATGCCTTAGGCTTTTCATTCCTTGATTGCATGTATGATTGTATGATTGAGTTGCTTGGTGTAGTTGTTGGTGCTTAGTGTAGCTTGCCGTAGCAATCTCTAGCTCCTTGATTAAATTTCGAGGACGAAATTCTTTTAAGGTGGGTAGAGTTGTCACCCCCGTTTCCCGTATTTCGTATTGATACTCGTAGTTGGATTTTGCCATATATTTTTATTTTTCTCGACTTGAGGAATTTTGGGTTTTCTCGTATTTTGGGTTTCAGCTTGGTTTTAATTGGATTGGTTTGATTTTAAACCCAATAGAACACTTTAGCTTATACTCCACCCTTATTCCACCACAACCACCCTCATTAAATCTCCACCAACCATTCTCTCTCCTCATTACTTCCCCCATTAATTCTAACTCCTTCTTCTTCTTCCTTCTTCCACACAACACCCCACCCATAGGCAAGTGCATCTTGCCACCACATGAAGACCAAATTTTATTTGTCTATTAGCTTAATTAGATGAATTGGAACAACATTAGAACTTAACATTTTTGGATTTGGAGCTTGGATTCTCCTAGATCTAAGTTTTTATCATTTTCGGAATTCCTTGGATTTGATCTACCAAACTTGGATTTTTGCTTATTTTGATGCTTCTATGTTGTAGAGAATTGAATTTTACACAAGTTAGACTCTTGAAAATCCGGATTTCGTGTTTTAGTGACCAAGTTGTGATGTTCCAAAGATTTGAAGCCATGGGTGTTCTTCCTCTTAGCAAGAGGAAGAAGAAGACCCCCTCCCCCGCACGCGCTCTTTAGCGTGCTGCTGGCCCGCGCGCCTCGCCGCCTTGCGCCCCGCGCGCATGGCTACATCGTGCTGTCCTCCCCGCGTGCGCTCTTTAGCGTGCTGCTGGCCCCCGCGCCTCACTGCCTTGCGTCCCGCACGCATAGCTGCATCGCGCTGCCCTTTCCCGCGTGCGCTCTTTAGCGTGCTGCTGGCCCGCGCGCCTCGCCGCCTTGGGCCCCGCGCACATGGCTGCATTGCGCTGCCCTCCCCCGGCGCACTTGGCCCCTGCGCACTTGGCCGCGCCCCCGGCGCACTTGGCCCCTGCGTACTTGGCCGTGCCCCCTGCGCACTTGGACCCCGCGCACCCTGCGCACTTGGACCCCACGCCCCCTGCGCGCTTGGCTCCCCGCGTCCTTGGCACGCTGCGACCGTTCCCGAATGCGTCTCTTGGCGCCGTTTGCCCGAGCCCCTTGCCTGGCACACCCTGCGCCATGGCTTCCCCTTCTGACCCTTGGTGTTCCATTGGTTCTCGGCCTTCTCTTGCTGATTTTGTTTCCTGAGAGCTTGATGCCCACAGCACGACTTGACTTGACCCACACGCCTTGACACGATTTTTTGTGTTTTTAAATTATGGCTAGCTTTCTTTGATTTTGGCAGTAACTTGTTGGGTGCTTGTAACTTGTGGCTTTTAACTTGTAACCTGCAACCTGTGATTAATCCCCTGTAGCCTGACATCTTGATAGTGGCCGCCTCGGCGCACTCTTGACTTGACTCAACTTGATAACTGGTCGTACTTGACTTGCCCTGACACCGTGGGTGTTCTTTCTTGTTGCGTTGTGCAAATCTACTTGTCTTGTCTTGCATCATGCCTAGGGCGTGACTCCCTGGGCACCACGGCCAGGGACTCATACTAAATTGGATTAGGCTAATGATTAGATCAAACTAGAACATGGAGAATTTCTAGTCACAAGCAAATCTCGTTATCTGGGCACTTTAATGGACTTGTAGCTTGCCGACGAGTAGAGCACATTTCCAGCACACTGTCATGTGTTGCACCTCTAAGTCACCTAAGGGTATATCGTCTCCTGGGCGATGTACCCAACCATACTCTCAACCGCGGAAGGATAACTGGATAGTCTGCAGGGCTTGGGACTGGGAACTTCTCATTTGCATCTTGCTAGTAATTTGGCTTGTGATAACCCTAGTTAGTTAAGTAGTAAGCCGTAGTAATTGCTTGGCCGCTTGTGAATGGATGGTGTCCAGCCTTGTCTAAGTCTCGTCTAGTCCCTGTACCTGGTACCCCTGAACATGATTGTTTTACTTATCTTAACAACAAATGGGTAGAGACAAAGTGCTATTCAGGCGAAGGGTTACGACCCCGGTCCTTGTTTGGTTTAAGGGTTTTAACCTGGCTCCCGGAATGGTTCCACGTCCCTAGTCGTTTATTGTCCTGTTGTTCTCTTTATTACTTGTACTTTCTTTTATTCCTTATGATCTGATATGCTGGCTTTTGCTCTTATTTCGTGGCCTCCTTTGTGGCACTTGCTCTTTCTGGGGTTTGACCCAGCTGGTTTTGTGTGGCCAGATTTTGGAGCAGCTCCCGAAGATCTACCGAACCTCCAGCCCGATGGTGGCGACTAGAAGGAACCCGGACTACGAGTGGGTTTTCCATTTTGTTTCGCTCACTATATTGTAAAATTATTCTTTTGAGGCTTTTAGCCGACGAGCACATGTTAGCTCGATGCATATTTACTTACTGTCTGTCTACGGGCTGTAACATGATTAACAAATCCTAGGGTTGATCATGTATGACTTGAGTATTGCTAGTCCTCGTATTTTGTACGACTAGCTTCATGATCAGCCGAATATGTAATATTTGGAACGCCTTTTATTGTATATTTGGTGGTCTAACATCTTGTAACTATATTACTTGCTTGAGATTGAGACAATAGGCTTGACCTTAAGAGACCGTTGGCTTGTAGTAAACCCTCATATCTAGACAGCCGTGACCGTATAGCGAGGTGGATTCCATTTCAATATACGTAGCTACCTATGTACGCCCCCGCTCTCCAGTATTCTGGTTCTGGGGCGTCACAATAATAATAGCAATCATGATAATAATAATATTATTAATAATAAAACAATAATAATAATAATAAGGAGAATATTAATAATAATAATAATAATAACAGTTAACAAAAGAAGTAAATAAAATAATAAAAAAACTGTGAGGAGAACCTTTTCTCGGTACAAAGGAAAGGAAACAGAAGCAAGTAAAATAGAGAAGGGAGTGAGAAGGAGGATGGAAGAAGAAATCGAGTGGAAGAGAGAGAGAGAGAGAGAGAGATGCGGGCGAGAGAACGGATACGACCGGCGAGCTGTGAGCCACTGGATCGAAAGAAGCGGAGGGGAACGGAGTCTCGGGAGAGTTGGCGGAGGTGGGCGGTTGGTTGAGTGGTGCGGGGAGCTCAAGGAGGCGATCGGGGAGAGGGGTTTTGCGGACGGTGGTCGGAGCTCGTCGGCGGGCGGAAGAAAGAGGGGGCGCGGCACGGTCAGAGCAGACGGGCTCGGCTGGGGGTCGTCGGGGGCTCACCGCTCCGGCGGTGGGAGAGGAAGCGGAGGCGGCGGTCTGGTGGAAGAGGCGATGGAGGGTTTCAGTCGGACGGAGGGGCTCGGGAAGAGTCGGCGATGGGTTCGACGGCCAGGCGGGGCTCGAGCGCGGCTAGGATGCGCTGGTCGGGCAGATCTGAGCGCTGGGCAGCGCTCAGCGGCAAGGGGGCAACTCGAAACTACGGTGGAGGGAGCGGAGGACTTCGCCGGGGGAGCTACAGCGGGGCGGAGGATGGCCACGGCGGCGCCGCTCCGGCGAGGTAAGGCGGTTGGTGATGGGATTTGTTTGTTTTTATTTGATTTTCATTAGTTTGGTGGTGGCTCCGACGATGGCCGTGAGGGCGGTGGTCGTGATACTGGCGATGGTGGTGGCGGTGTGGTTTGGGTGTGTCGGTCGGAGGGTGGCGCTAACGGTGGGGGTTTTTTTTGGTGGCGGCACGACGGGGGTGCTGGGAGGAGTATGGCGGTGGTTGTGGTGGTAGATGGTCTGTGGTGGCGGCGAGCATGGCCGGGTTGGGTGGTCGACGCTGGTCGGGGTCTGTGGTGCGGTTGGGCCCGAGTCGCGGCTGAGATGGGGCGAGCGTGGCGGTAGGTGTATGATGGTGGTGATGGCCTTGGTCGGAGAAGACGGGTTCTTGCCGGGGTGACGACGAAGATGGATTAGCATAGGTTTAGGGGTTTTAGAGAGAGAGGATAGTATCGGCATGTGTCCTACGAGACACGGGATGGGTTGACGTCCGGGGTTGTCGGACACGGATAGGAAAACCACTGTATTTGTATTAGAAATAAAATATAGTGAATGGAAGGGGGACACGGACACGGTGCACGGCACTGTTGAGGATGGTGGAAATTTTATGGATGGTTGGAGTAATTTATGGAGGAGTACCTGCCTATTTATAGGATTTGAGAATTCCCATTTGGATAGGATTAGGAAAAGATGTAAAACCCAATTAGATAATTCATGTATTAAATTAAAATTAATATAATCAATCTAAATCCAAATTAAATTCCAATTTAAATCTAGGTAATCTAACTTAAGTATAAATTCTCACTTTAAATTTAAACTATTTAAATTAAATCCAAAAATCTAATCAAAGATTTAATTTGCCACAATAATTCAAAAATATATTTTCCAAAAATACTAATAATAATAATTTTGAAAATTCATTATTATTTAAAAATAAACTAATAAATAATTACGAATTATATATGTACGTCCAAATAATATTTACATAAATATACTTTTATAATATACCACTTTATAGGAAAAAATTATTTATTATTATAACTGTATAAATGAAAGGCTTTATGAATAAAATAACAAACTTGGAAATTTTGGAACGATAACAAAATAATTATTATGTATATTATTTTGAAACCAAAAAAAATAAAATAAAAATATTTTTTTCAAAAATATGTACGCTCGCACATATTCGCACTCGTCGAGCAAATTCGAAAAATGAACTTTCGCGCACGACGTACCATAAGACTACGCGACGTACAATACAAATTTTAAATCGATACCAAATTTAATAAATAAAATAAAAAAAATAGTAGAAATTTAGGGGTTTTACATCCTACCCAACTTAAAAGAATTTCGTATTCGAAATTAAGAATTCGTAGGGGGTGGGAAGGCACAACGGTAGATAGAAGGGTTCCTTAAAAGAAGTTTACATGGTCATAGTCTATGTTGAGGATATGATTAAGAGACGATTGTAATCACTCTTAAATTCAAGTGACTAAAAAGTCAAGATTGTAGACTTAGGGTCGAGGGAAAGGTCGAGTAGTTCAAGACAAAGATATAGTTACATTGGGTGGTAATGGTGATAGGACAGTTAGAGAAAGTTCTAGTATAACACCTTCGTCTTTCTAAAATAGGTGAAGGCGAAAGCAATATAGAGTTCGAAGGAGACGTTATCGAATACGAATACGTGGTTCAAAGGCGACCGAATAATTCAAAGGGAGTTGTCAAGGCAGTCGCGGATGGGACTCTAAAGGACAAGTTTATCTATGTCCCCATCCACGTAGAACGATAGATAAAAGCTAACCCAAGTGCACTCGGTTGATCAGACCATCCTGCACTGGTTCTAATTAGACAATATGTTAGTGGGAGCGACCCAATTAACATATATCTTGGACAAGCTCGATAAGGAATAAGCTTGCAAAAACTAGGCTACATTAGCATCATTAGTCAAAATGGTAAATACATAGGCACGAGAGATTAAGATTAAAAGAAGGCAGAATGATTCTAAGTCATACAGTCGTCCTATAGTCTTCTTGTCCAAGTCCTTGGTTGGCTAAATGGGTTAGGGTCCTCTAAATTCTAGAATCTAAGTAAACTTGCTAATATAGGTCACAAGGATAAAGGGATTTCTAGGTCACAAGGCATTCTATCCAACTTAAAAGAATTAAACTAAGGGTGTTTGGGACATCTAACTTGTAGGGTCAATCTCTAGCAGGCACGAAGGGAAGATAAGGATAATGATAGAAGAAATCAAGCAAGATGCAATCGATGAGTTGGTCGAATATGGAATCGAGAAAAAAGGTCAAGTATGTGGATGAGATCCTAGACTTCTAATCCTATTTGCAGGCTTGCTTGGTACGGTAAAGTAACCAAAGAATTCATCTTGACCTGTATGGGCTACCACAAAAACATGTAACGCCCCAGTCCAAAATACGTAGGACTAGGAACGTAGACATGCCAGCTGTATACATACGAAGTATACTCCAATATATGGAAACCTCGTATGAATACATAAGATGTAAAATGCAGTAGAACCATAACTAATCTCATCCACACAAAAATAAATGAATAAAAGATGTCATATAATGATAATGAATTGTCTTGATACAATATGTTGGGCGGAGACAAATCCACTACCAACAAGTAAAGAAAAAATACATGAGGAAAGAAATAGTTTTGGGCGAGCGAAGCGAAGACGATCCAAGTGCAATCATCCTCGAAGAAGTAGAGATGATCACGGCTAGAGCTAGAGCACCTGCGAAAGACAAGAGCACACACTTGGAGAGATAACCAGGTCCTCAGAGGGACGTAACAAGACACATAATATCATGCCATATAAACTGAATAAATATTGCTCAAATAAATAAGTCAATTGAATTATAACATGGTCCAATACGCACCTATTGAACGAGCGTACCATCCCCCCAAACAAACAAGGACAGGAGATGGTAAACTAATTCACGGTGATGTATCTTTCCATGCCATGAATCGAATATGGTATCCGGACCCCAACAAGGTTCAATACCTTCTCATCGAAGTAGTAAGTCACACCTACAACCAAACAAGGACAAGATGTGACGAACTAATCCGCGACAAGTTATTGTTCCAAGCCACGGTCAGATACAAGTACCCAAACCAAAAGTACTCGTACCTAACGGATAAAGGTGCCTAACCGTTCTAAGTGAAATGTAGTTAAGAACAATCCTTCCTGCGCATGGGCCCTGGCTAAATAGGATCGGCATAGTCCCCCCTTGGGGCACCAGGGGCCCCATCAGTAAGAGCATAACGCTCCGCAGAACGTCAGTGGCCGTCAGTAATCATGGGTAATCTGACCCGCGTCTCCGACGGAGCTCACGGGTTACAAAAGGGAAAGTGCATCGAAGTCCATACGCTAAGGAATTGTCCTCCCCGCCCAATGCCTACTGTGTTGTATCCACAACACAAAACTACTATAACCGCTAAGTCAAACTAGCATGCAACCTCTATTAGTGGTTATTCCTATCGCACGGCTTGTACGCACTGGTGGCCAGCCAATCACGCACGTCCGTATTCTACATGCGACACACAACTTCGTGGTACTACGTGTCAAGGCCAATGAATGCAACACACAAGGTGGTCCCTTAAATCTAGATTTAATGTGTAAGAAAACTAATACATAGCAGGAAATATAAATGAACAGTAATTTCTAACAGGTTATGCCATGATCATAGTTTATTTTGCATAAAAAAATAAATAATGCATGAAATATGAGCTAAAATAAATAAACAACAAATGACAAGGTGTCTTGCCTGGTAGGACGCCTGGTGTATTGCGATGATCAAGCTGGCATGAACTGCAACTTCGGTACAACAACTATACATGGTGACCTCGGGTGGTGGTACGGACAGTTCCATTGGGTCCAGAAGGGTTAAATTAGTTAGGATGGACATAAAGTAGTCCAGATTTGGAAGGAATAGGAACATTATTAGTCATGGTCAAGAATCGGCAATTGAGGAGATTTGCGGAAATAAATAAATAAGTATCTTATTTTGAAAATAGTTTTGATAGCTGTAAATAATTTATTGAAAGAATACTTTTAGGTAAGAAAATATACTTTGAAAAATCTAAGAACCAGTAAAGTACAAGAACTAAATTTTTGTCAAAGTAGTTTTTGGAACATTTATATTTATAAAAATATATTAGAAATCTTTTTGAGAATAATATTTATAAGTCATAAAATTTGTATTTAAATCTAAAGGTAAACTAGCCCCAAATGTTTGGGGATAAGTCCCTACTAATTTGTTACAAAATATAGTTTTTTTTTAGAAAATTTTTTACTACATATTTTAGTTAATAAAATAGTATCACTACTTGGTACTAACAGTATAACCACAAAATAGTTTTTAAAGCTTCCCATATTTTTTTTATAATTCCTATTTTAATAATGCTAACAAATTAACATACAGTTCATAAAAGGAACATACTAGCATAATAATAATAATAGCAATCATGATAATAATAATATTATTAATAATAAAACAATAATAATTTGTAAGATTAATAATAATAATAATAATAATAATAAGAATAATAATAATAATAATAGTGATAATAATAATAATAATAACAGTTAACAAAAGAAGTAAATAAAATAATAAAAAAAACTGTGAGGAGAACCTTTTCTCGGTACAAAGGAAAGGAAACAGAAGCAAGTAAAATAGAGAAGGGAGTGAGAAGGAGGATGGAAGAAGAAATCGAGTGGGAGAGAGAGAGAGAGAGAGAGATGCGGGCGAGAGAACGGAGACGAGCGGTGAGCTGTGAGCCACTGGATCGAAAGAAGCGGAGGGGAACGGAGTCTCGGGAGAGTTGGCGGAGGTGGGCGGTCGGTTGAGTGGTACGGGGAGCTGAAGGAGGCGATCGGGGAGAGGGGTTTTGTGGACGGTGGCCGGAGCTCGTCGACGGGCGGAAGAAAGAGGGGGCGCGGCACGGTCGGAGCAGACGGGCTCGGCTGGGGGTCGTCGGGGGCTCACCGCTCCGGCGGTGGGAGAGGAACCGGAGGCGGCGGTCTGGAGGAAGAGGCGGCGGAGGGTTTCAGTCGGACGGAGGGGCTCGGGAAGAGTCGGCGATGGGTTCGACGGCCAGGCGGGTGTAGGTCCTAAAAATCAAGTTGCATTTACCAAATAAGCAGAGAAAATTAAATTGTGCACTCTTCAAATGGACTGCACAGGAGGCAGATTGCGCTACAAATCGAACGCACGAGCTGAACTGCGCTACCACCCAAGCGGCTACGCTGACGTGGCAATGCCATCATTACCTGACAAAAATCCGATCTTCTGACAGCTGACAGCCTGATAAACGAGGAGTCCTTTCATTTCTTGTGCAGCACAGCGTTCGAGGGCAGCTGTACCGCCAGCGCAGTATGACAGCTCAACTTCAGCACAGTTTGACCAAGCCTGAGTCTCAGCGCAGTCTGATGCTAGCGCTTTTCAAGTGGCACAATCCATCAAAATAACTGACATTTATCACGTGGCTTACATGCCATCGATTCCTCGCCACGTGGCAACCGCCTGTGCACGACCATGCGCATTTCAATCAAACAATACCACGCGTCTAATACAGTTGGCCCGCGATCGAGTAACTGCCAGCGCAGTTCGCTGTTTGCGCAGTCTGTTGCTAGCGCAGTTCATCATGCGCAATTCAGAATAACTACAAATTAGTTATTTCTAGAACTCTATAAATAGAGTTTCAAGTCCTTCATTAAAGGGATCATATTATTATTGTCACCAGAGATCAGGAGTTCTTGTCCAAGTGCTGCTGCATTCTTCAGAGGCTATCGTCTTCAAAGTTTACATCGTCCAAGGGATAAAGCGATCGTCTTCAGATCCGATTCCTATAGTTGTACTTTCCCAGAATTTAATTGTAATCTTCTTACAAAGTTTGTGAAATAAAGACTTTTATTTTTGCAAACAAAATGACGACTCTGCTGGGGACGATTTTCTCCTCCGACGAGGAAGTGACAACTCAATGTGACGTTGCATCTATCGGAAAGACGCAGAAGACGTTGGTTGTGAAGGTCAACCAGACTGCCTATGAAATAATGATCAATTCTGGGGCTACTCGTCGTATTGTGGCCTCTGCCAAGAGCAAAGTTCGTTCAGTGTGGACTCCGAAGTCCTCTGCGCAGTCCTCTGTGCAGTCATCTGCGCAACCTGCTGTCTTTGCTGTTAAGGAGCCAGTAGCCTCTTTTGTCCTTGTGCAAAACACCACCCGCGCTCCCAAAGCACAAGCTAGAGCTCCTGAGCAGTGTACTGCTCCTCTTGCCACAGCGCAAGCCACTTTCTATGCTGCTCTGGCAAAGTGTAAGGCCCCTCTTCCTCTGGCGCAGTTGGCAACTTCCTTCCCTCTTGCGCAATCCATTACTCCTGCAACCAGAGTGCAACTTAAATATTCTGAAACCAGGACTCCTGCTGCGCAAACTATAGTTTCTGTGGCCAAAAGGCCATCTGTCAAATATTCCCAAGCGTAATCAGCCAATACGCCTATTGCCACTTCAACCTCTACGCAAGCTGTTCCAGTGCAGTCTAATAGGGATAGCCCTTTGGCTAATCTCCCTTCTTCTCACAGCAAGGGAAAAAACTCTGCTCCTCTTCCCAAGCACCTTGTTGCTCCAGCGTAATCCACTGGGGGTAGTCTGTTGACTGTTCCTCCTCCTCCTCAGAACAAAGAAAAAGGCCCGTTGGTCTTTTCTCGAACTTCCTTGTTCCACGACTTGGAAGACAACAGAGGGAAATGCTTTTTAGCCAACCCTTCTTCACAAAACAAGGAAAAAGGTCCTTTGGTCTTTTCTCAGTTTTCTCCAGTTTTTACCGTAGAAGATCCATCTGAACGTGCCTCGGCACCAATCAGTACAAGAACTCTCTCAAACAAGAGCTCTTATTTCCCTGCCAAAGGGAAATGTACTGATCAAAGAGGTATTCTGCCTACTCCGGTAGCGGAACTCCAAGATCTCCCAACTCTCCGGATATTCCGCTCAAAACAGGGAAAATTACTGGTATCTCAGACAGAAACCACTGGGGGTGAGTTTGCTGATCTACGGACTTATCTCAATAGACCAGCTTCTATGAAACGCAAGCAGCCAATGCCGAAGATCAACCTGCATCAAAGGCGAATTTCTAAGATGAAAAATCCTGACACCTATGCTAACGAAGTGAGTACTTCTCTATATACTCACGGGACAAAACATCTGAAGAACCGAAACCATGTTCCGAATGTGGTCAAAGAACATATCCCTCAGACTTTTTCTCGTCCCGTCATTATTCCTGACCTCCGAGAACACCTCAAGTAAAAATGGAACAACATCTCAACACCTCCAGTTCAACCACTTGAACATCATTGTAATCACAAGGTTGTCATCAAGTGCTGTTGCCAGACAACAAAACGATCTGTTTTCGATCGTCTGAATTTTGCAACTTCTGAACCAATGTCAGAAGATGAAGACGAAGTATTGTATGCTTCCATCAATATGGCTTCTCGAGACACTGGGGGTAGAAAGTGCTCCAAATACGGCAAGCCTCGCAGGCCCAGCCAGCGGTACTTAGATTTACTCCAAGAATCTTCTGAAGGAGTATTTCGACACACCCGATCCCGAAGTCGAGACACAATGGGGCATGAAAATCTTCTCCAAGATCCCTCTGGTCATCTCCCTATTTCTTATTCAGGAGATAATTTCTTCTCTGATTATGATGCATACAGTAAAAGTTCTGAACAGACAGTGTCTTCTATTGTGCCCAGAGAAGTGTCAGCCTACGTTGTCACTGAAGATCTAGATGCTTCTAGTTCGGCAAATGATTTGCTGAAATGGTCGCAAGTATACATTCTATCATCGTGGCTCAATATACGGTACCACCAACCGCACCTGCTGCAAACCCTGAGATTATAGCATCGTCGGTGCCTGTCAATGCAGGTCTGGGGGTAGTATCTCCTCAAATATCCCCTGTACAAATTCAATCCACACCCAGTCAGTCAGGAGCTGGGGGTAGCACTTACCACACGGTTCCTCCCCCTAACACTATAATTCAGCCTGCTCCTTCTTTATCCTCAGAAGATGCTAATAAAGCTGTCAAACTTTTGCGCACTCAATTCGAGGCTTTTAAAGACAAGAAATAATGAAACCGGTTGAATGGAAGGAAGTCCCATTCCGGTTGAATGGAAGGAAGTCCCATTCGAGGCTTTTAAAGACAACTTACAGAGATTGGGGATCAAACTCTTGCGCACTCAATTCGAGGCTTTTAAAGACAACTTACAGAGATTGGGGATCAAACAACCCTATCCGGTTGAATGGAAGGAAGTCCCATTCCCTCCAAAGTAAGATTCCCATAATTTCGCTGTTTGACGGCAGCACTTCTCCGAGTCAGTTCATTAACCACTTTGAGGTAATGACTGTACAACTTCAGCCAAATGACGCTCTTCTTACCAGGGTATTTGTCGGCTGTTTAGCCGGTATAGCATACGATTGGTACAGAAGCTTGCCTGATGGCTGTATCACTTCTTTCTCGGGTCTTAAACAAATCTTCTTGGAGCGATTCTACGAGGGAATCAACGAGATGACCATGTCGGCCCTCAACAAGATCAAACAAAAAAATAATGAAACCGCTGAGAGTTTCATTGAAAGATTCTGCCGAGAAGCATTAAAGATGCCTCCTGGAACTCCGGTCGCTGTCACTATAGATACCTGCAAGACAAATCTTTTGCCTATCATCAGCATGTGGACGGGGTCAACTCAATTTCAAGACTGGCCATCATTCATCGTCAATGCTAAAGCAGCCGAAGTTAGCGCTGACAAATTCAAGCAGTTGGGGGTACACATGTCTAACTCCGACCGGGATGAACACCCGACAGCTAGTAGCGGTTATCGCCAGAACAACCGCAAGGGTAAAGAAACTTTGAACATCAATTTGAAGAACAAAAAATCTCTGGCTGTCAACGTAGCTCCACCTACGTCTACTTCTACTCCTTCTGCCCCTCCACCAAGGGAACCTCGTCCGAAAGTAGAGTACTCCTTTGACGAGAACGACACCGTGAGCATCTTCGATTGCTTGATCAAAAACAATAAGCTCCAACTCCCAGACCCGAAGAAGCCTGACGAGGTCGGTAAGACTGATCATCCCAAATATTGTGTTTATCACAAGTTTATTGGGCATCCCACTCGAGCATGTTATGTGCTCAAAGGCAAGATTCAAGAGCTAGTCAATGCTAGTGTTGTCACCCTTCAACAAGATGAAAAGACTGTTACCGCAAACATGGTCTCAGTACAATTCGATAACTTTCCTCCACAGATGATACAGCATGGTGTCATCCCTATCCCCAAGGCCACTCTTCAGATCGAGAACCTCCCTCCTCCATGGAGTGAAGGTCTTGTCCCCTTATCCCTTGATAACGGTGAGATTATGTGGATCCACCCGGACCTTGTTGCAGATTTCGAGACTCCTTTCAAGCAAAAAGACCGCTCCAAGGGCAGAACAAAGATCTGCAATATAGTATCTTTTGACCCCATAGTTGAAGAGGAAATCCTGCTGGGTACCAGGTCAGGGAAAGCCTATCTATGGGAGTTTCCCGAAACGCAAGAAAACCCTGCTTCTTCTTCTGAGTTCGCTCCAGTGCAACCTGCTTCTACTGAGGGCATCCCTGTTGTGTCTTCACCGGTTATAGAACCCATTCCCCCTAAGCCGATGTAACACCCAGTTTTCCAGATGAGGGTATTTTTGAATTTTTGTATTTATAATTATTATTTATTGATATTTATTTTACATTATGATTTTTGGTGATTTTTAATTATTTTTTTAAACTATTTAAAAATGGTTTAAGTCATGACTTGTGATTTTGGTGTGCAGCTAGTGAAACCGTAGAGACTGCATGACCTAGAGCCTAACCGTGTCATTAGGATGATTTAATTATCATTTTTAGCCTAGGGATATTTTGGTCATTTTGACTTATTTGAATTATTTGATGATTTATGGAATTGGTGAATTCTAGGTTGACTTGACTTGTTGAGACCTAGTGAACTAGCCTAGAGCCTAACCCTAGCTATGGTAACCCTACTCTAACTTAGGTTAACCTACATTTAGTCATTAAAAACTAATTTTAGAATGAGAGGATTTGGTTTAGTGCATTTAAGTCATGGTTTATGATTTCATGAAATGATTTATGCCTTAATGTTTTATTTGATCAAGACTTGGCCCATGGTCCATAACTAGAAGCCCTAACCCTAACCAAACCCTAAATGACCAGCCATAGGGATCCCCACCCTATATAAACACTTATTCTCTAGGGCTTGCCTCCTTCTTTCATTCATTTCAACATTGGAAAAAGAAAGGTATTGTCCCTCTTCCGAAAATCCCCATAAATCTATTTTAAGTCCTTTTTAATCCTAGTTTCTTGTATTAGAACCTAATTTCCTCCTATTTTCTGTTTTTGGAGTTTAATCACAGCTTTGGGTCAATTTGGAGCTTTTGGCACTAAGAGGAAGAATCTCCCATTTGATGCTTTTCCAAGCTTTTTGCACACATAGGTAAAACCCCTTAAATTGTTTTATATTTCTGTTTTCTTTGCATGTAGGGCTAGATCTAGGACTCCCCTAGGTGTCCCTGAAATTTGGGTGAATTTTGTGTCCGTTTGGTGTCCGTATCGGACACGTGTCATGGTGAATGTTAGGTGTTTGTTGAAATGCCTAAGAGGGATTTTCTTTCTGTTTTTCCAAATCTTTTTGAATGAATTCCTAGATCTATATGTGTACTTTGCATTCGTGTCCTTCTGAACATATTTCTGGACACGTTCGTGTCCATATTTGAACACACACGCGTGCACGAGGACACCGTGCAGTGCCCTGCTGCTCGGGTGCCACTGCGGACACGACACGGGCTCTTGTGAGCTGAAATTTGGTGGACACGATGGCCTACTGTATGACACAGCACACACAAAATTTTAGAGGATTTTATTGGGTGGTTCGAGAGAATTTCAACCCGTACTGATTTCGATACTGCACTGCACACGGGCGAGACACGTTCTGATACGTGTCTCGTGCTCAGGACACGCGTGTCATGGACACGTTGAAGACACCTAGACATGTTCCCCTATCCATGGCGAACCTAGGGACACGTCCACGTGGCATGAAGTGACACGAGTCGTGTCCACGAGTCGACTGCATCGCAGCACGATACAGTCTGTGCATGCATGTGTCTGTGCGTGTTTCATGACTTGGACACGCCGTGTCCAGTCGTGGAGACACGTTGGGACTCGTGTGGACCTTGAACACGTGTACGACTCTGTACTAAACTATTTTGTATGTATTTTATTGTATTTTCGAAATTGGTATTGAGGATTCATATTCTCTGATACATGTTCTGTGTTCTGTTTTCTTACATAGTTAATTAATTAAATGGTTAATTAAAGTATCTAATGTTCAATTGTTAATATGTGACATAATTACATGCCTAGGGATGAGTTTGTGAGGTTGGGTTGATGGCACTGTTCCTATTTGAACTGAGATGTTGAGTTCCCATTCTCTGTTCAGTCATAGTAATGGTATGTTTCAGTTATGGGATATTCAATACCCTTCGAATAGATATTAAACCACACTTCAGTCATGAACATGTGATACTCAGATTTGAGTTCAGTCCAAAATTGTATGGACAGTCCCTACCCATTTTGGTAATTGATTTTCTTATTTTTTAACTGAAATTGAAGTCAATTTGCCATGTATACATCTGAATTTATATATGGGTTTCAGTATTGGTTTTGAATGAATTGGGGTTGAGTTATTTCCTCTGTTTTCCTGAGATACTCACTTCTATACACACTTTTGAACTTAAATCTATGATTCCAGCTGATCTGAGAATTCCTAATGCTTAATGTTAACTCTGAATGTTGTAAACTGAGAGCTATCACACCCCTCCTGTCAATGCACACACACACACAGATAACTGAGATTCTGTAAAATATCCTGAGAAATATTTTGATATGTATATTGTTAGGATTTCATGTTGTATATATCTAAGTATTGGTATCAAGTTGTTGATTAGTTAAGATTAGAGTTGCCTTCGAATTCATTTCCAGAAAACTGGAATGAACTGTCAATTGGGGTTTTGAACTGATTTTTGAACTGTTAGATTTCCTGAGATAACTCAGGTAATTGTTTTCACTGTTTAAATGTTGATTCACTTTTTAAATGTCTGATTCACTGTTTAAATGTTTAAATGTGTGCAAGAGAATGCATTGGTAAAAATTTGTTGTAGTGCAACATGATATGTCCACACACACATTGTTCCCTACTTGCATGTCCTGCCTCTTTTGGAGGGTGTACAGGCATGTTGCCATGTCCTGTATTGAGCATTGCCCTTCTTATATTACCTTTGTTCACTGCATCCTCCTAAGTCACACACAAATCTGGACCTGTTCCCTTCCTTAATCTTGTGAACTGTTACTGATTTTTGAACTATCTTTTGGTTTGAACTCATTGAAACCTGGGCACTTGATCAAATTAGCCACTGCACAATGTCCTGCATCATGTAATGTTTTGGTTGTGCAGTCCTAAAATTCTTAGGTTGTTCAGTCAAACTTTCAGCCCCATATTGTAGCATACCATAGTTCCTATGTGACAGCCCTAAACCCAGCTATATGACAGTCCCATGGCTGTCCTCTACCTGTCCATTGCATCCCTAAATTCAGTTCCGTACACATCCCAAAACACAGCCCTACAAGCCCACAAACCTGTCCTAACATGTCTATTTTTATACCTCATTAGTTAGCCTATGGCTGTCCCCTTTTGATGTCCAAAACCAGTCCTTGCTCACTCCCAAATCAGCCCATGTTTGACCCATAGGTGTATATATATATGCATCAATGTAATGTTATATATTAAGTATGTTATCACAGCTTGATTTTTGTATGAATGGTTATGTATAAATTAGTTTCAAGTATCCATATGATGGTATATGTCAAATTTGATATTGAATATAATGTTTGACATGAATAATACTTGTATGCACATATGTAAGCAATGCACTTATAGGTATATAGGCAATGTAGATATATATCTATGTGAATGTATGCAAATATGCCAAGGAATGCAAGTTCTAATATGTGAATGTAATGTAAGCATGTATATATATGTAATATGAGTTCTCTATGACTTGTGATGGTGTGTTTGCTAGCCTAGGCTTGGTTAGGCCTAGTATGACTTGACTGGACTTGGATGGGCCTAGTTGACTAGAGTGTTGACCAAGTTTTGACTTAGATCTAATATGACCTAGAAAGAGCCTAGTTAACCTTGTTTGATTTGACTAGAGTTGACCAAGTCAACATTGACCTAGACAGTTGACCCAGAGTTGACTAGAGTTGGACTTTGACCTAGATTGGCTTAGAAATCATGTAGTTTGTATTGTAGCTTTCAATTCTCTTGTATTTTACATATCATGACCCATATTACTCTGTTTAGGACATTATGACTCTGGTGCAGGCATCTGACATTACACTACTCCTTTCAGAGTATCAGGCGAGTACATTCTCTGATAGTTCTCTAAATTACTTGTCAATTACTGTATTTCAGTTCTAGTTAGTTGTATGCGATTCTCTGTTACAACACGTGTGGATATTTCTGGATTCATGTATACGACACACATTTATTTTCTGGCCTATATTACTGGTATCATCATTTTCGGCTTCTATTACTGAAATCATTTACTGGAATTACCCCGGAATCATTTACTGGTATCATTATACTTGGCTGGACTCATCTTGAATTATTGTGTCAGAATTCTGGATTCACTTGCTGGGAGGAGAAATACTAGAGTAAGACATGTAGACATATCCCATTTCTGGAATCACCCTTTGCTGGAATCATACTGGAATGATAACCATCTCACACCCGGCCAGGTGTGTGATGTGCCGGATTACCCATAGCCGTTTACATGTCGATCTTGGTATTTTAAAACACACTGCTAGAGTATAGGCTGGACTCACCCTGGAATCATTGATCACTATAACTGGAATCGTCCCTTACTGGATTCATCTTGTATGAGATTCATCCTGTACTAGACTTATATTGGAGTTACACTGGTCTACATTGTTGCCTGGACTTTATATCATATTATCCTGGTTTAGCTAGTTCTATTTTTACAGTCTTCATTGCTATGATTCTTCTCTTGTTTAGTTATTTTCTTTCCTTGTACTTTATCTGTCTTTCTTACCATCACCTGAATATAAACTGCCATTTTCATCAATACAACTGTCTATAACTGCTTTATAGTTCTCTGTCATTTACTTGGGTTTTCTAGATGAGATGTGCTCGTTCCTGTCCTGACTGGACCTGTTGAAAATTTTACAGATGATTACCCTGAGGACACATGCCCTACATTTTACTGAGGAGATGGCTTAGCTACCTATGGCCCCGACACTCAGGAGTGATCGGGAGTTTAGCTAGTCTGTCTTGTTTTAGGTTTCTTGTTTAGAACTGGAGGTGTATATTTATAGAATTGAGACTTGAGATGTATTTGAGATTATTCAGATGTTGTTATTATTTTCAGTAGTTATTTTTGTCTTCAAATTCTTAGTTACATTTCTGTGTTATCTTATCGTGCTTAGACTGTGATTGAGTTACACCATATCTTATACTTGTCCTCCGTTCGGAGTTGATCATGATGAGTACATTATATACTGCATGAGTTGATGGTTAGTTAGAGACTTAGAACAGCGTTCTACCGCCGACACTGCGGCGTAGGCTGGGCGCTGTTACGTACTCGTACCCTCACAGTGGGTGCGGGTCGTGACAGCCGATGGCAGCCGACAAAGGCAAACAACAAGTCCGCTTCGACAAGCCTTTGAAGAAGTTATCCCCTTCTGGACTTGAGAAGCCATACAACTTTGATATTTTGGCCCAACTAGCCAATACACTGGCCAGGCTGTCGATCTTCGAGCTCTTGCGCCTCTCCAAAGAGACTCGAGAAACTCTGAGTGAAGCTTTAATGCAGGCGGAAACCTGTTTAACTTTTCTAAAGAAGCCGAAATCAGAGCCTGTATCTTGCCTCCACTGTCACAGTGTGCTGGAGTTAATTCCAAACATTACCACACAGGATGATATGCTGATGGAAGACAATAGGCATGACCGTCCTCTATACTATACAGGATACATCGACACAATGAAGGTCGATCGTATTCTGATAGATCCAGGGTCAGCACTCAGCATCATGCCGAAGACAATGCTAGATGCATTGAAGATCCCAGTGCATAGTCTTTCCGGCACAATCACCACCATCCTGGGGTTCAACCAGGAAAGGAGTGAGCCTCTGGGCAAGATTCGCCTAAAACTCCA
Organism: Iris pallida; assembly: GCA_029216955.1. Classification (NCBI taxonomy): domain Eukaryota; kingdom Viridiplantae; phylum Streptophyta; class Magnoliopsida; order Asparagales; family Iridaceae; genus Iris; species Iris pallida. The sequence goes on from JANAVB010018197.1 coordinate 1,980,741, forward strand.
AATAGACAATCTCCGCACAAAGGTGACCTTCTACATTATAGACAATCATGGTTGCTCTTACAATGCTCTTTTGGGGAGACCATTCCTTCACGAACACAACATTGTTCCTTCGACTCTCCATCAATGTTTCAAATACGTTAATGACAATGGAGAGGTTCAAAAATAGGTTGCGGATCTCTACCCTTTCAAAGGTGTCGAAGTATATTGTAACGATGCTCGTATGTATAAAGATGAGTTCATGAAGGTAGTACTGGCTCTGGACACTGAAGAAGAACAAGAAGCAGTGCCCAATGAAACCCTCATCATACCTGTAATTAAAGGGCATGTTTCTCATCCTCAGTCCTCCAAACCACTGGCTATTCACTTGCCAGTCCGGAAGCAACCAACCGATGGTGGTCAAGATCAAAGGGAGCTCACCTCTTCTGAGCCACTTGTTATCGACCTACGTCTCATTTTATTCTGGAATTTCATCATAAAGCTTAGATGTCTCCGGAACAGGGTGAGCCGCTAAAAAGTCAGCCAGTACTTGACCCTTAACAGACTTTTGTGGAACATAAACCATGTCGTACTGGGCTTACAGAATGGCCCATGTAGCCAGTCGGGAATTGAGTGTGCTAGGTTTCTTCATCAGTACACGAAGAGGATTAACTCGGGAAATAACGTGAATGGTTTGGCCGATGATATAATGCCGAGTCTTTTGAACAACGAACATAAGAGCTAGGCATTCTTTTTCAACCGGACTATAACGGTGTTCAGCACCAATCATAGTACGACTAAGATAATAGATAGCTTGTTCATGGCCTTCTTTGTTCTTCTGGGCAAGTAAAGCACCCAATGAATGATCCATAGCACGGACATACATTAAGAATGGTATGCCTGAGATTGGTGGCACCAAGACTGGTGGGTTCATGAGATATCGCTTAATATCATCAAATGCTCGTTGACATTCTTCAGTCCAAATGAAAGATATACCATTCTTCATTAACTGGGTAAATGGTCTGCAGCGTCCAGACAGATTTGAAATGAACCTCCTGATGTACGCAAGTCGACCTTGGAATCCTCGTAGCTCTTTTAGGTTGCGTGGAGGACGCACCTCTTGAATGGCTTTGATCTTCTCGGGATCCACGTGTATACCTTTAGAGGTAATGAAGAAGCCGAGAAATTTACCACTAGAGACACCCAAGAATGACTTGGTGGGATTCATTTTCAACTGATGTTGGCGCATTAGATTGAAGATAGTTCTTAAATCTTGGATGTGATCTTCCTTTTGACGACTCTTGACAGCAATATCGTCGACATAGCATTCGACAGTTTGTGCAGATGATCTCGAAAGATGGTACTCATAGCTCGTTGGTAAGTTGCACCAGCGTTCTTGAGACCAAATGGCATCACGGTGTAGCAGTAGACTCCGCGAGGAGTGCGGAAAGAAGTATGTTTTTCATCTTCAGGATTCATCCGAATCTGATTGTATCCGGAGAATCCGTCCATGAAGGATATCCTTTCGAACCCACAAGTGTTGTCGATCATGACGTCTGTGATAGGGAAAGAAAACTCATCTTTTGGACAGGCTTCATTAAGATCCCGGAAGTCGATACAAACTCGAACTTTGCCAGTTTTCTTCAAGACTGGGACAACGTTGGCTACCCAATCTGGATGTTGTTCTTCTCGAATAAAGCCACAGGCTATAAGCTTTTTGACTTCATCATCAATCGCGTCCATCATTTCTGGCTTGAATCGCCTTTGATGCTGTTTAACTGGCTTTGCATTAGGCAAAATATTCAGTTTATGAGTAGCAACTTTAGGATCTAAACCTGACATGTCTTTATAACTCCAGGCGAAGACATCAATGTATTCTCGAATAAGAAGAATTAATTCTTGCCTATCCGCCTCGGGGAGATTCTTGCTGATGAATATCAGACTAGGTGACCCGTCTTCTCCCACATCAATTTGAACTAATTAATCTTCGGTAGGAGGTTCCCGTTGTTCGAATCGGAGTTCCCATTGGGTATCCATTCGTTGAGCCCAAGGATCTGTTTCGGGATTTTCTTCGATATCTTCGTCATAGCCTTCTGGAAGTTCAGCGGAGACCATATTAGAAGATACAATCAATCGATGAACTTGACCGATGCTGGTGTCAGAATCCCATGATCTTGAATCAGAAGAGTTGGAATGCTCTTCACTATCGGATTCGAAGACTTCTGGAGATAAGACTGGAGGTGAAGCATATCCGAGGCCTCTTTTCGTCCTGCTGTAGTACATCTCTGATTTTTCTTTCGGAACAACTGTACGGATAGGAGTTCGTCTATCCTTACCGTAGTTGAGGCCATTTTTGAAGTCAAACGACAAAGTTGGAGACGTCCCATATCGTTATTTTTGCTATCATCCGTATAGCTGATTTTTGTTGAACGATTCTTAACTCTTCCTGAAGTCGAGCAAACTCTGCATTCAGTTCAGCAACCTTCTTTTCTTTCTCCCCAGCAGCAGACGCTAATATCTCCATCCGGGAATCATACTCTGAAGCCTTTGTGGCATAAGTGTCCAAAAAAGTCTGGAAAGCAGCTTTTGTGACTTTAGCTTCACGAGTCATCCTTTCAAACTCAGCATTCACTAGGGGTTCTACCTCTCCCTGATTAAGATCTTTATAAATCTTAATAGATGCCTCTAGTTCATCCAATATGTGTTCAAGATAGGCATCTTGAGCTTCATCACCCTGACTTCGGATAGCACCGATCAGATAAATAGTTGGGGTTCTAACGGTGATAAAACCAACATTCTCTCTTTCTATTACCCTTTCTACTAAGGGTCCTAAGGGAGTGAAGAAGAGGTTGGTGAAGGAACCAACTATAAATCTGTTGGTAGCCGCTGCACCGGGTGTAGCAACTACTCCTGCGGAAGTTGAAGCAGCAGATGCCTGTACAGGTGGACGTTCGGCTTCTTGAACATGAGCTGAAATCTCTCTGGACAAAGGAGCCATGGTGGAGCTAGTTGCCCCTCCCAGATGTTCCTCTGCAAAATCAAATAAATACCATCAGTGTGCTGTCATTAGCGACTATCAAAAAGGATCAAAAATAAAGGCAAGCTTACCATTGCTGGGTCTAGTGACAAGTTTGTCATCTGTTGACATAGGTTGCAACCTCGCAGAAGTGGCTTCAGACATCACTGCCTGACTACTTCCTGCTTCGGAGCCGCCTGAAAAATGTCGACTGCTGCTAGCTATCGCTGTTGTTGGCACTATATCAGTGCATACTGGAGAAATTGGAGAAGATTGAATTTCTGCATAAATGAAAGTTAAGATATCAGTCATTTAATCTATAAAAGAAGATTATCAATATCAGCCAATACCTCTTGGATCAGTGACAGTAGCTTCCTCCGGAACTATGTCATTAACAACATTCTTTTCTTGGGATGCATGAGCATCAGCATCCTCTTTCGGATTCGGAGTATCATCAACAGTCTCTGCTGATGTTTCTTCATCATCCGCACCTTCTTCTCGGGCTTCCTCGCTATCACTTGCGGCGATCGGATCTATATCATCATGGAGGCCGAAGTCACAGCCTTCTAGAGCCTCAATCATTAATTTGTCTTCTTCAGCACGAAGTGATCTTGGAGAAGCTGGAAGATGGGCAGTTTCCGGTGCAAGTGTAGGAGATCGCAATACGTCGAAAGACGTTTCTGACTCGTTGATTGGAATCAGAGTTGCAGTTGCCTCTCTTATTTTTGCAGCTTCATCCTCTGTCTCCGCGATCTCCTCTCTTGTCTCTACAACCTCGTCCCTCTTCTCTGCACTGGAAGCTTCCTGTCTGGGCTCAGGGGCAGGTGTAGGAGACGGCATCATAACTCCGGCGACCGTACTTATCAGGACCGATGCCAGGATAGGTCTTGGAGGAGTGACTACTTTCTTTTTGAAGGCTATTTTCTTTCTGTGTAGAGGTCTCTCCGGGCTCTCTACGTCTATAGCATGTTCTTATCTTTGAATGGAGGTCGGCGCCTCTTCTCTCTGAATTGACTCAGCCTGTTGCCGAGATTACGACTGGGTAGTGACCCTTTCCGATGATTCTAAAACAATCTTCTTCTTAGAGACTGGAGAAGAAGGTTCTTCTGCCTTCCTCTTTTTCTCCTTGGCCGGAGATCTTACAACTTTCAGGGAGACGCGCAGCGGCTCGTAGACTTCTTCAGGGAAGTTGGCTTCCCTCGAAGCTTCTAATGGTGCATCGGCTGGTTCATGCTTTTCATCATTACCAGGAAGCACCAGAACAGGTGCTCCTTTCTTAAATCGAGTTGCCGTTGCGAAGCTGTCTGCCAGATTGAAGTTTTCAGCAAAAGTGTTTACTGATGTATAGAAGATCGAGTATGTATACAACATGCGAGGACCTCGATCATTTCTGGACGGCATCGAGAACGTCGTCCTTGTGTCCCGAGCATTATAATATGCCCAAGCCCGGGCTCCATCAATTAAAAACTATTTTTTTTGTAGGCATGTGATAGCATTACCTACATGGAACTGGTCATAACCGAATTAGCACGCAAAACGGCTGGGAAGATAAGGTTCGAGATAGCATTCATCCTCGAACCGGTATACCAGGTGTGACGGCCGGATTGTCCTCAGCCAATCGAAAGCCGTATGGCCCAAAGGCTGCATCCTTCCGGAGTCCACGAGGTTTGTAGACATATGCTCATAACCGACTGGAGGGGTAACGCAGTAGAAGCTCCATCCTCTACCGAGATTCAGTACGCGTCGGCAATCTCTCAAAGTGGTATAAATCCACTTGCATCCAGAAAATCTTCTTAAAAAGCTGCCGCCCACTGCCCCCATATCCGGATTCATTAGTGAAGGATGGTGTAGAAGCCGCCATCCGAACAAGTATGTGTATGGCAGTTCCAGCCGGGTGAAGTGTCCTTTCTCGCCTTTCCCTTTAATCATTGAATCGACGAAGAGGCGAAGGCCGGCGTTCACCCTGCGTGTCATTGCTGACAGCAGATCCATCCGGTAGCCAAAGACCAGACGGACAGCAGCAAAAAGTATACCGCGGTGGAAGCGGTCGACTGCACTGGCCCCAGGGACGACATATCGTCGGAGCCAGTAAGTGAGGAAACCTGCCAACTGGGCTTTCTTCGACATGGGCCTATAACCCATCCTCATGTAACTCTCAATGATGTCGTCTTTCTTAAGGGGAGGATATTGAAGATCATCCTCGATCTTGATATCCATATCTCCATGTGTCTCCATCATCCCCATCACTTCGCTATCGCTAAGTGGTCGGAAGTAGTTAGGATGGCAGTTTTCATGCTCCTTGGTCTTTTTCTCGATAATATGGTTAAGGAAAAGGTACAGCAACCATTTGGTGGAATAGCAGGTGCCGGCCGTGCCACTCTTGTAGTAGAGAGAACAGATCTTGTACTGACATAGTAGCTCTTCAAACACAGCCACCATGTCAGCGTTCTCTTGGCGCAGTCTGTCCAATTCATCGTTTGTCGGGACAAACTCTTCATAGGGGATATCCCCCATTGGCAGGTTGGAGATGTACTTCATCTCGTACAAAGCTAACCTAATCTCTCCGTGGGACGTCATGAAAGTCCCGGTCCTATAGTTGTATCTCTCTGCCAACGCGAGGAATAGATGAGGATTGGGGGGAAAGCCATAAACAGTGGCATACACTGCTTGGTACAAATCAACTTCCTTGAGCCGCGCTTCAAATTGGACCAATATCCAATTGGCTATACAGATCCATCTTTTATTATCCGGGTTCATGAGGCCCGTCAATCGCAACTCTTGATCTGGATATCTTCCTTCTACCTTCGCAAACTCATTTGCGAATATCGGAGTTCTCACCGGTAGTAGCAGGGAAGAATCTTCTGGCGGGATACAGCCAGGCTTTAGTCCTCTAAGTAAGGAGCTATGGCGCTCAGAGGAACTGTAGAATATATCTTTGTTGCCATACCCCTTCTTGACATAGATATTTCCTGTTCGAGCTTGTTGAAGCGGAGTTATATCCCATTCCATTCTTCCGAGATAGCCTGCAAAAGCATATCGAGACAGAGGAAGGCATCTAGAGATCTCCGGCAGAAGGATTATCTTCTCGCCCCTCTGGAAAAGTCTCTGTTCCATACGAGGTCTTGGCTGAGAATTCTTGTCAAAGGCCTCACCAAACAAGAATAACGGCTTCTTATGAGTAACTGTGTCAGCAGTCTGAAGAGGCTGCCCGTTCATCAGACACAGCAAAGTCTCATTGTCCTGTGCAATCAATACGGCTTGCCGAGATGTCGATAAGGCGTACTGAGGAAATGTCACATGAGATAGATCTTCCTTATATTCAGGTTCAGCCAAGGATCCTGCAAAGACCTCATAGTTGGGGTCTTCCCTGAGGTTAACTGCATCGAATAAAGAAACAAGGATCAGTGCATATAAAATCAAAATTCTACAAAAGATCATCAATTTGTGCAAGTTGTCAGATTGCGCCAACACAGTCAGCTTGCGCAAGTTATCAGATTGTGCCAGCACAGTCAGCTTGTGCAAGTTATCAGTTTGCGCTAACATACTTGTGCAAGACATCAGTTTGTGCTGGCACAACTGACTTGCACAAAACGATGGATTGCGCCGAACATTTTGTCAGCGCTTTCCATCCGATTGCGCAAGAGTATAGTTTTCATAAAAATGAAAACTATTGTGAATGCAACCGAAACCCTAAACAGGGTTGCGCAAATACCATCAATCTCTAAAAAGAGAGAGGTATGAAGGTCTGAAAACATCAAAATCCTAAAAAGGGTTTCGATCGTAGTTCTTCATTTCACCTTGCAGTGCTGGATGACCCGTCTCATGACGAGAAACTCGTGGCGCAACACGAGTCGAAGGCTCGGCGGGGGCGTTGCCCTTCTCAGTGGCTGTACGCTTGGGAGCCATCGCTATCGTCGGCGGAAAGAAGAAGCAGTAGTCGGAGTTGGAATGGAAGCTTTTGTCTCTTGAACAGTCGAAAACAAGTAAAGGATGAAAGAAAGAAAAAAAGAAACTATTTATAGTTTTTCAAGTGTAACGGCCACCTCCGATTGCGCCACAAAAGACGGAACTAATTCCTCCAAACGCGCAATCACAGCGCAACTTGCGCAACTTGATTTTAAATTCGAAATTCAAAGTATTTTGATTTGACTATTTTTAAATTTCGAAAACTTTGAAGGGGGTCTTGTAGGTCCTAAAAATCAAGTTGCATTTACCAAATAAACAGAGGAAATTAAATTGTGCACTCTTCAAATGGACTGCACAAGAGACAGATTGCGCTACAAATCGAACGCGCGAGCTGAACTGCACTTCCACCCAAGCGCGCTACGCTGACGTGGAAATGCCATTATTACCTGACAAAAATCCGATCTTCTGACAGCTGACAGCCCAATAAACGAGGAGTCATTTCGTTTCTTGTGCCGCACAGCGCTCGAGGACAGCTGTACCGCCAGCACAGTATGACAGCTCAACTTCAGCACAGTTTCACCAAGCCCGAGTCTCAGCGCAGTCTGATGCTAGAACTTTTCAAGTGGCACAATCCATCAAGATAACTGACATTTATTACGTGGCTTACATGCCATCAATTGCTCGCCACGTGGCAACCGCCTGTGCACGACCATGCGTATTTCAACCAAATAATGCCATGCGTCTAATACAGTTGGCCCACGATCGAGTAACTGCCAGCGCAGTTTGCTGTTTGCGCAGTCTGTTGCTAGCGCAGTTCATCATGCGCAATTCAGAATAACTACAAATTAGTTATTTCTAGAACTCTATAAATAGAGTTTCAAGTCCTTCATTAAAGGGATCAGATCATTATTATCACCAGAGATCAGGAGTTCTTGTCCAAGTGCTGCTGCATTCTTCAGAGGCTATCGTCTTTAAAGTTCACATCGTCCAAGGGATAAAGCGATCGTCTTCAGATCGGATTCTTATAGTTGTACTTTCCTAGAATTCAATTGTAATCTTCTTACAAAGTTTGTGAAATAAAGACTTTTGTTTTTGCAAACAGCGGGGCTCGAACGCGGCTAGGATGCGCCGGCCGGGCAGATCTGAGCGCTGGGCAGCGCTCGGCGGCAAGGGGGCGGCTCGAAACTACGGTGGAGGGAGCGGAGGACTTCGCCGGGGGAGCTACAGCGGGACGGAGGATGGCCACGGCGGCGCCGCTCCGGCGAGGTAAGGCGGTTGGTGATGGGATTTGTTTGTTTTTATTTGATTTTCATTGGTTTGGTGGTGGCTCCGGCGATGGACGTGAGGGCGGTGGTCGTGATACTGGCGATGGTGGTGGCGGTGTGGTTTGGGTGTGTCGGTCGGAGGGTGGCGCTAACGGCGGGGTTTTTTTGGGTGGCGGTACGACGGGGGTGCCGGGAGGAGTATGGCGGTGGTTGTGGTGGTAGATGGTCTGTGGTGGCGGCGAGCATGGCCGGGCTGGGTGGTCGACGTTGGTCGGGGTCTGTGGTGCGGTTGGGCCTGAGTCGCGGCTGAGATGGGGCGAGCGTGGCGGTAGGTGTATGATGGTGGTGATGGCCTTGGTCGGAGAAGACGGGTTCTTGCCGGGGTGACGACGGAGATGGATTAGCATAGGTTTAGGGGTTTTAGAGAGAGAGGATAGTATCGGCATGTGTCTACGAGACACGGGATGGGTTGACGTCCGGGGTTGTCGGACGCGGATAGGAAAACCACTGTATTTGTATTAGAAATAAAATATAGTGAATGAGAGGGGGACACGGACATGGTGCACGGCACTGTTGAGGATGGTGGAAATTTTATGGATGGTTGGAGTAATTCATGGAGGAGTACCTGCCTATTTATAGGATGTGGGAATTCCCATTTGGATAGGATTAGAAAAAGATTTAAAACCCAATTAGATAATTCATGTATTAAATTAAAATTAATATAATCAATCTAAATCCAAATTAAATTCCAATTTAAATCTAGGTAATCTAACTTAAATATAAATTCTCTCTTTAAATTTAAACTATTTAAATTAAATCCAAAAATCTAATCAAAGATTTAATTTGCCACAATAATTCCAAAATATATTTTCCAAAAATACTAATAATAATAATTTTGAAAATTTATTATTATTTAAAAATAAACTAATAAATAATTACGAATTATATATGTATGTCCAAATAATATTTACATAAATATACTTTTATAATATACCACTTTATAGGAAAAAAATATTTATTATTATAACTGTATAAATGAAAGGCTTTATGAATAAAATAACAAACTTGAAAATTTTGGATCGATAACAAAATAATTATTATTTATATTATTTTGAAACCAAAAATATATATATTTTTTTCAAAAATATGTACGCTCGCACATATTCGCACTCGTCGAGCAAATTCGAAAAATAAACTTTCGCGCACGACGTACCATAAGACTACGCGACGTATAATACAAATTTTAAATCGGTACCAAATTTAATAAATAAAAAAATAGTAGAAATTTAGGGGTTTTACAGTGACAATGACACTAAATTTAATTGTTTACGAGATTATTTTTCATCTCGAGGTGTATTGTTCCAGACATCCTGTGTTAGGACACCTCAACAGAATGGAAGGGTGGAAAGAAAACATCGACATATTTTAAATATAGCCAGGGCATTGAGATTTCAGGGTTCTTTTTCTGTAGATTTTTGGGGAGAATGTGTTCTGAGTGCATGTTATCTGATAAATAGAACACCTTCTAGTATCCTGTATTTTCAGTCTCCTTATGAAGTTTTATATGGTTCGGCTCCTTCGTATGATCATCTACGTATTTTTGGTTGTCCGTGCTATGCGTATGATTTGAAATTCCGACATGATAAATTTGCTAACAGGAGTAGAAAATATATCTTTGTTGGGTATCCACTTGATAAAAATGGATGGAAACTGTATGATTTGGAGACTGGTGAATTCTTTGTGTCCCGTGATGTAACTTTTTATGAAAAAGAATTTCCTGGCTGTGGCTCTGCTAGCGAGATGTCTTCTGCGACACGCCATACATCTGTTGAGGTGCCGAGAGATGATATAGAGGCTTTTGGGATGGTGCCGGCTACGGTGGCTGAGGCCAGAGTGGTTGCTGGTGGCTCGGCACCGAGTGGCGAGGATGCACAGGTAGCTGCAAAAGTATTAACAGGAGAGTCCGCTGGGGGTGATGCGGATACTACTAATGATTGTTTTCCATTAAAATCTTTTGATTGTTGTTTGCAAAAACAAAAGTATGAAACTTTATTGATACAAACTTTGTAAAGATTACAAGAATTCTGGAAAAGGTACAACTGTAGGAATCCAATCTAGAAGACGATTGCTTTATCCCTTGGACGATGTGAACTTTGAAGACGATAGCCTCGGAAGTTGACTTGAAGGCAAAATCCTCAGAGAATTGAAGGCAAAAGCCTCGGAAGAATGCAGCAGCACTTGGACAAGAACTCCTGAACTCTCTGATATTTCTGAACTTTATGTCTGATCTCCTTGAATGAAGACTTAAAACTCTATTTATAGAGTTCTCGAAATAACTAATTTTTAGTTATTCTGGATGGCGCAAGTTGGATTGCGCAGGAACTGGATTGCACAGCATCAGACTGCACAGGCAGTTGTTGGATCGTGGGCCAACTGTCTTGGACACATGGCATCTTTTGATTGAAATGCGCATGATCGTGCATAGACGGTTACCACGTAATGAGCACTTGATGGCATGAGTGCTATATGTACTTTTGTCAGTTATAATGATGGAATGCGCAACATAAATTGTGCTGACTTCGGATTACGCTGGGCTGGATTGCGCCAGCATGGACCGCGCAACAGACAGGCTGGCAGATTGCGCTGCATGTACAGCTGTCCTCGAGCGCTGTACGGCGCAATAAACGAACAGTCTCCTCGTTCTTCGTGCTGTCAGTTGTCAGAAGATTTGATTTTGTCAGGTAATGATGACTTCTGCCACGTTAGCCTGCGCACTTGAGAGTGTGCGCAGTCTGGTGTACGTAATTTGAATGATGTGCAATCTGATGTCTGTGCAGTTCATTTGAAAGATGCATTTCTCGATCTTCATGACTTTGTTGATGTGTGCAACTTGATTTTTAGGACCTACAATTGTAAATTTCAATACAAACAGAACAGTGTTACAATGTAGGACTTAGACGTAGTCCTAGGAGTACACTTTTGTTTATCTGGGTCCCTTGTGCCGATGGAGCGAGTGGTAATACGTTGACTCCGTTGACGATCTGACGACGGTTATCGGTTCTCTGAAGGTCTGAGTTGCTCTGGGTGCCGGAGCTTGCGGAGAGAAAGAAGATGTTGAGTGTCTGTACCTGCCTCTCTGTATATCAGCGGTTGTGCGATATGTGATCTCTGTCTGTGTATCTCTGTGTGTAGAAGAAGGAAATGATCCTTCTATTTATAGTCTGCAGGCTGGCTGCTCATACGCGCATATGTAGGATGCGCCTGTACGTGGGGACGCTACGTGGTGATTGCTGATGGAGGCGCATGGATGATGCGCTTTGATTAAGAAGTTGAATCCTTTACGCTGCTGTTGTGGGCTGGCACGTAGCAAGGGAGAGGATCTTTCTGTTGCGGAGATCTTGGGTGATTAGCACCCTTTCATCGGCTGAATCGAGTCAAAGGACACGTGTCGTAGGCCCATGGCTCGGAGATCTCGGATTTGGTGGGGAATGATCTGGTAGGATGCGCCTGGGATTGGGCGCATGAGGAGACTTTGGCTTGTAACCTTTAGGAGTCACGAACCATTCGGGGCGCATGGCTTTTGAGGCGCATGCGAGGCTTCAGTAGTGGCTTTACTTCTGTCTTTAGGGATCAGAGAAAAGTCTGAGGTGCATGGCTTTTGAGGCACTTGCAGAGCTTCAGTAGTGACTTTACTTCTATCTTTAGGGATCAGAGAAAAGTCTGAGGCGCATGGCTTTTGAGGGGCATGCAGAGATTTGGGCGCATGGCTGCGGAGGCGCATGCGAGATGGTTGGGCGGCCACGTGGCTGTAACCGCCGGAGGAAAGTAATGATGATGCTGACATAGGTGACGCTTCGTCTTCTGAAAAAGCTGCCAACTGTTCAGTCCTCGGGAGACGTGTTGCCAACTCTGTCAGACTTCAGCATTTAATATTTTTTTGGCAGGTGATGGACTGTTGAGTGAGCGCTTCGATCGGCGTTCCATTAGGCGCATGGGGGCGCTTGGTGCTGAGGGGCGCGTCTATGTGATGCACGATCTGACCGGCGCATCCACTCCGCATGACACGTCTTTTGGTGCGACTGTTACGTTCTTCGAGTGCTTTAAATAGCCGTTTTTGACTTGGCTGAATTTGAAGCGTCAGGTTCATCACCATTAAATACAAATTTATTGCATGGGATTCGGAGAGCCAACCACTTGGCGCATGGGTTTGATTTGCTCGGCCTATAAATAATGGCATGGAGAGAGTTTGCTTCTCGTTCTCTCACGTCCTCCCGAAATAAATTTGTTAGCTCGAGCACATTCTGTTGATGAGATGCTCCCGAGGGTGAAGATGCAACGTATTGTCTTCATTGATGCACTTGAAGGTGACTGTTACATCCAAAAGTCGGAGTCGAGGGCTTCCGAGGCAGGCGGAAGGTGCCTGTTGCATCCAAAGATCGGGATGCTCGAGCCTCGTCTCTGTTATGCTGGAAGAGCCGTAGATCAGAATTGCGGTGCTCCGATCATCTTCCTTGTCCTTTGGGAGAGCTCTTCCTCCCGCTAGAGTGGGTGTTGCCCATTCTGGTTGGGTCGAAAGCGGCTCATTTAGCCGCAGGTTGATTTGCGGTGCTCTTCTCTTCTTTGGTTTGAAGAGCTCTTCCTCCAACTAGAGGGTTGATTGCCACCCTCGTTCTGCTCAATAAATGCTTTATTAGTCGAAGCATTAGATGGCGCATATGCTGACACTTCATGATGCGCCTGGCTGGAAGGGCGGCACATAACTGAACTGCTGAAGGGATGCACATAACTGAGCTGCTGAAAGGATGCGCCCAGCTGAGAGCGCTTGGTGGGATACGTCTATCACGACCCGCACCCGCTTTTCGAACGCGAGCTCGTGAGCAAGCCAGCTACGTATCGAACGGACTCTAGCCCGACTCGAGTACGTATAAGCTGTCAAGGTCATGGGTATCATATCTAATCTAAACTATATCTCAATCCACATGAATCATATAAACAAGAATGAACAAGTATGGGTCATGGTCTGCAGCCCATTAGCATATTGTTCGATTAGATTCTAAGAATGATATGAGTCTATAAATAAGCAGAGTATATCATGGTACTGAGTATAAAGCACGAAAAGATAATAAAGAAATATCACAAGCAAATACCTGTATCAAACATCGCAATCCTCTACATCCTGCTCTGCTAACTAACTCCATGCAGTCGCTAAACCTGAAGAGATCATCAGGTCCTTAGAGGACTAGCAAGATACATAAAAACGAGCCTTTCTAACAGTTTATTATGCATGGAGAAAAATACAGGATAAATAAGTAAAACTGAGTAATGAATAAGCACGAATCTATACACTGTCTACACGAAAATGAACTGCTGAACAAGGACTAGAGAACTCATGTCAAGATATTAACGGATAACCAAAACGAATACTCAAACCCTCGTCCCTGGTATGGACTCGCAGGTTTGAACAACTACTAATCCTCGTCCCTAGTGTGGACTCGCAGATTAGCATCACCCTCGTCCCTAGTGTGGACTCGCAGGCGTAAACCCTATACTGCTAACCCTCGTCCCTAGGTGGACTCGCAGGCTAGCATCTACTACTAACCCTCGTCCCTAGTGTGGACTCGCAGGCTAGCATCACCCTCGTCCCTAGTGTGGACTCGCAGGCGTAAACCCTATACTACTAACCCTCGTCCCTAGTGTGGACTCGCAGGCTAGCATCTACTACTAACCCTCGTCCCTAGTGTGGACTCTCAGGCTAGCATCACCCTCGTCCCTAGTGTGGACTCACAGGTGTGGACCAATAACTACTAACCCTCGTCCCTATTATGGACTCGCAGGTTAGCTTCAAGGTTCAAGACACGAAGGCACGACTCAATCAAGGCACGACCAATAAGACACAAGGCTAACTGTGAACACGGTCTACAAATCAATGGTACCAATATATGAACAGGATATGAAAGATACATATCAATAATATAAGAAAACTGGATAATAAATAAAGACAGTGGATGTAAATAAAGCTGTGTAGAAAGGCAAGGTATACTTGCCTGGGGGTTGCACGAAGAACCAACAATGTAACTCCAATCAATAAGTCAGAAAGTCCAAGTCATCACAACTGTCTCCGAAAGCTGAAATAAACATTACCAACATTCTCAGAATAGTCAAATTAGCTAGGATTGCCTGTTCTTAAGTCCAATTCTGGACACAGGGGCAAAACGGTAATTTCGGCCAAAAACGATGTCCGCCGTTGGACCCGTTTTGCACCAAAAAGCGTGCCAGAGTCAACGGTCTCTAAAGTCGTCAAACTACATGTCTACGGATCTGGTTTTTCGATACAAACCCAACCGTATGTCCAGAGTTAGATTTCGGCGGGCCGTGCACAAAATCGTCCGTTGAGTGGGACCGTGGGGCCCGCAAAACAGTGATTTTATCAACTGTCTCAGAATCGAACCGAACTTGGCATGCAGGACCAAAAAAATGATACGGTCCTGTTGACGCAAGTTTCATCTCGATCTGACGAGCGTGCACAAAGTAATTGGAGAGTTTGTAAAGTGCACGATACGGTAAATTTTGACGGATACGCATCAAATTCGTCGCGCACACGCGACCAATTTGAATTCCGTCAAATCCCACACGACCACGAAACCGTTACGCAGCTTTCGATGCCTACTGTGCACGACCACGTCGCCCGATTTGGCGGGACGCACGTCGCGTGGATGAATTTCTATGTTTTCAAAAACAGGTTTTTCTCAATTTTCTAAATCCGTTTTCTCGGTGTACAGTGGACAAAATCAGAAACTACGAAAAGGGGATTGAAGTCTTATAGGTTGTCTATGAGTGACTTCAAATAGTTTGCTAAAATTCTTAATATACAGTTCATAAAACACTGCCCAAGTCGGGTTCTTGGAACGGGTTCTGTCCTGTTTTTGGTCATATTTTTCATCGACTTTGGGTCAATTTCTCGGGCAATCCAGTTCATCTAAATTAAATCTAAATGAAGGCAAATAAAGGTGGTTATATCAGGATCATACCTGAAGAATCATCTCGATAAACGATGGAGCAACGATCATGGACTTCGATCTTGAAGTCGGCTTCCCGCAGCCCCTGCTGCTGCCACTCTGTGTTTCCTCTCAGCGCTGCATTCGCGCGGCTGTGGCCGCGCACGGCGGCGGCCCAGGCGACGCGCGCAGGTGTTGGGGTCGCCTAGGGTGGCGCTCTGTTTGAGAGTTAGGGTTTGGGTGTTGTTTGTTTACGAGAGGAAAACTCTCGATTCCTTCTCTATGTATACGTTCAGTATACAGAATGGTCGGGCCTGTTGCACAGCTGAGGAAATCCTGGGCCTGGAAGCTGAGCTCGAGCTCATGGAGAGTTCGGGTTGGGCCAACTCGGGGTGGTTGGGCCCGGACTGTGGGCTTCTGGGCTGCTACTGTTTTTCTTCTATTTCCTTTTTGTCTAATATACATACATACATACATATATATATATACGTATACCTATACTATATATAAATGTATAAACACACATATTCGCATATATATTTATTTATATCTATGTACACCCATATATATATATATATACATATATCTACATATATATATTTACATGTATATATATACACACCCTTATAACAAATTAATATCTATATACGTACACGTATATCTATATATATATACATATACATATACATATACATATACGCGTATACAAATATATTTATATATACACGCATATACATATATCTAATACACACACACAAGTACATATGTATTTATATATATTCATATATATATCCACATATAATATTTATTTCACAAATAATTTAGAATACTAAATAATATATTTTTATTATAATAAATCTAATAACAATAATAATGATACTAATAAGAAAATCTATACTAAGTGTACAGACAAAATATGTAGTCTAAATATTCCAAAAATACACCAGGATAAATAAGAAAATCATTTAAAATACTTTTAGATACCTTATGAACATTAAATACTTATATATGTATAAAATAACCGTAATAATATTAATATTATATAACTTCAATAAAATAATAATAATAATAATAATAATAATAATAAAAATAACAAAATTCAATAAACTAATATTGGTGTATATACCATCATACACAGTCTAATTATCCCAAAAATGTACAAAGACCTATTTATATACAATTATTATTGAATATCACTAATAATATTATTTATAATATTTAAATACGAATATTTAGAAATATTCCTCAGTTATTAAAATGGAACACAACACCATCTTACAAAATACGTCAACACATATGTCATTGGACGTCTCGCCTGACTACATGGGCTTGAGCTCAGCTCGGGTCCAGTCCGGACTAGTTTGGTACAACCGGGTCTCCTAAAACTCAATAATATAATTAAATAATAAATAAAATCTTCGGTAAGGGTTACGTCGCAACTTGGCTTGGTTTTCCTAGTTAGGACGTCACTATGACTCGGTCTTCCCTACCAGGGCTAATATACTAGTCAAAGCACGCCATTATACTATCCGTGCCACGATTCCTAGCCGTCTTGTACTTCAAAACTCGACCATGATTAAAATCATCTACCGTAATAATTAACTAAATAATCATTTATAAAATTCTAAAATCATTATTTAAATCAAATAAATAAAAAATAAAAAATTATTCCAAGAATTTTTGGGAAGGGGAGCTACAGCGTCTGACTGAGAGCGCATGGTGAGATGCGCCTATTTAAGAGTGCATGGTGACTGCTGCGCCTGGCTGTAGACCTAGGGACTTTTCTTTTTGTAGAAGTTCTCCTTTGTACAGCCTTTTCTAGACATGTAATAGACTTTTATATGCAAATAAAAATCCTCTTTCAATGTCTATACTTTTGCTTCTGTGCCAAGTACTTTGTCTGAGCTCCCTGGCGCATGTAGTATTTGGCGCATAGGATTTCTGGTCCTGAAAATTCCATGCTTCTACAAGACCCCCTTCAAAGTTTTCAAAACTTTTTGCCAAGTTTTGGAATACTTTGAATAAGAAGCATGGTGGTTGGGGAGCATGACTGTTCGGGCGCATGGATACTCCGCGCATCAGTGATGGGGCACATGCTCCTCTCAGTTAATGCAAATGATAACGCCTCGATAACCAAGAAGACTAATGATGATCTTTTTGGATTTATTTGCAGTTATCTCCTCGCAGAACCCGAAGCGGCGGCTGAGGTCACACTTCATCGGTTCACGCGTGCGACTGAGCCTATAAATAGGCGTGAGGTGAAGAGAGAGAGAGTTCTTCCTCTCTTTGCTTTTATCTTTTAGAGTTCTTCTTTGAAAAACCCTAACTTTCTCCCTTCAAGGAATGGCTCCCAAGACTCCTCGCGGCGGTGCTGGCAAGGGAAAGGAGCCTGCGGAGTTCGCCGAGGAGGACGCTTCTGTCACCATTGTGACTCCGGTCGACGTTCGGCCTGCGGTAATGGGTGGGTGTCGTCTTTTCCATGTTTAGACGAGTTTGGATCACACGGCTGATGGTGTGCTCTAACTCTTTGTTGCCGACGCGCATGGACTTCTGTCCTGATGATGCGACGAGGTTTTACTGCTAACGCACATGGGTTTACACCCTGATGATGCACCGAAGCTTCACTGCTAACGCGCATGGGTTTACACCCTGATGATGCGCCGAAGCTTCACCGCTGACGCGCATGGGTTTACACCCTGATGATGCGCCGAAGCTTCACTGCCGACGCACATGGGTTTAGACCCTAATGATGTGTCAGGCTGCTTGACACACTTTGTCTTCTTAAAGCTTCTTGCCTGACTTTTGTTTTTGTTGTGTCAGTGTTGATGACTATCCCTTTGCTGAATGAAGTCCTTCTGGACGCTTCTCTTTGTCAAATGGGAGTTGATTTCGACGAGGAGGTTATTAACCCCGCGAAGGATGCTGTCCTACTGAATCAACCTCCTGAGAGAATGCTGCAAATCCAGAATCAGTCGCCGGTTTTCCTCCAGAGTATGATGGAGTGCGGTAAACTGGAATCTGCTGAATCCGAGGATGTGACCTTCTTAAAACCTGGCTTTTTGTTCGGTGACCGCCTGATCTCCACCGAGGTGAAGATACTGAAGATCAAAAAAGACTGGTTCTTCTCTGCGAAGGGCATGGTTCTGTATATGCGACAACTTGAACGCCAGTTGCCGCTGACGGCCTTCTACCGTTTAGCTTCCAAGAGAAGGATGTCCTGGGAACTTACTCATTCTCAAGGAGGGGCAGTGGGGGTACTATTTCGATTGATGCTACTTCGAATCAAAGGGATACCTTGGCCGCCTCGCGAGTCGGACCCTCGTTCAGTTGCCGAACTTTGCGCCCTAGGAGCCTTTATAGTGAGGTCCCTAATGACACCTTTGCCTTTAGTGCTTCGACCTTTGCAAATCGGATGCTAACATCGAGGGTCATGTATCCGAAAGGTAGCTTTAGGGTTGAAGGTTGGTGTCACCACATGCCGAAGTGGGACGAGTTGACCCTTTGGGTGTTGTCGAAGTTCAAGGCTGAGCTTAAAGAGATTGGGCTGACGGTCGCTGTCCGTGCCACACAGGCTGGCGTGGATCTCAATAAGCATATGTTTCTCACGCTTCTGGAAATTTTCAATGCCCAGACTGGCACTTTCTTTACTCCAGTGGGGGAGTTGGGATTGGCTCTCCATGAGATGTACGAGGTATCCAAGCTTCCCTGGGGCTCGGAACCGTACGAGGAATATTTTCCATCAAACGAAGAGATCCTTGTCTTGGAAAAGAAGGACCCGGAGATGATAGTTGTTTTCAAAGAGGTGGCGAGCCATCATTATCTGATGCAACGGAGGGACAAAGGTAAGTCTCAGCCTCATGTGACTGCTTGGAGGGATTACGTCTTCAAACAGGATTTGGCAGACTCCTCGAAGATCCGGTTTAGGATTCCGCAAGGGCTGAAACCTGCGGAAGTAACTTCCGAAATGAGCCGACTAGACGAGAGGGCTCCCCGTTCAAATGAGAGTGGCAAAAACGCGTATAGCTGCTTCTGGCACTGTGTGCACCGGATGTCATCTAAGGCAGTGTTGACGGCATACTTGATGATATGGCTCCGGGATTACGTGTTCGTGGGCGGATCTGGTTCTGTGGAGAGGGTACACCGGAACCTCATTTTGCCAGCAGTGAAATTGGCTTTTGGTCGCCCTTTGGCTCTCCTCCCCGCGATGGTATGTAACCTGTTGCGGGGCTTGAGGACCTTTGCTGAGGATGTGATCCATGGGAGAGGTAGGAACGACAACTTTCCTCGGGCCGAACTACCATTCCATTATCTGATGGGATGGTTGATTCTACATCATCCGAACGTGATGAGTCCAGGCCCGAAGGAGGACCATGTTGAAGGTGACGCCTTTATCCGCCGCTTCTACAAGAGGAAGTGGTTGCACACTGGCATCCCCGTCTGCAGGAGAGTCTTGTCTTATCTTCAGGGGTGGGAGATCGTCAAGGTCAGTCCCATCTTCAAAGCTTTCGAGGCTGACCAAGATTTGGACGACTCTGGTGAGGATGCGATTACTCTGCCGAAATGGGGTTTTTGTTGGGTTGCAAAGTATCCGTCCTTCCCACTTGGTCTACCGTAACCAAAATAAGTGCTATCTGGAGCCATATCTGCCAAGCCGGTTTGCTCGCCAGTTTGGCGATACCCAGCTAATGTTACGAAATCCCAGTAACAGTCTGGGGTTTGCCGGGAGTTTGCTGGATGGAGCCCGGGGCTGGCAATATTACAATGCCGGGTGCACTGGTGTTCATTTCACTACGCCAGTTCGCAACCCTCGGCCACAGATCCTATATTCGGCCGTTAAGCTGTATTGCACCATGAATACTGTGTCTCCTGATTATGATAGGGAGACCAGTTTCATTATTGGAACTCGGCTAGAGGCTACGACGAATATGTTGGTGGCGGTTCGGTCATATCGTCCACCAGAGTTGGCGGGATATCGGGCTGCTGCTGTAGCGTCAGTGAGAGATCCCCCTGCTAGGAAGAGGCGGGCTGACGCAGAAGACAGTCCGTCTGTACCGAAAAGGCCGAGGAAAGTGATGACTCCAAGGGCTGCGTCAATGGAATCAGTCCCTGCTGAGGTAAAGAGTCCTCCGCAATCTGGCTCATCTTGTCATTTTGGTGACATGTGCTTTTTTTCTTGTAGGGATCGTCGAAGAAGAAGACCCGTGTTTCGAAACCGGGCGTCAGTAAACCGAAGGAGGTGGCAAGTTCCTCTGATGAGCGAATTCCTCCGATGGTAATGTCTCAAAGGGAGGAGAATCCTGAAGATGTTGTTCCTGCGGAGGTTTTAATATCTCCAGACTATGTCGAAAGAGACACTGAGGTTGCAGCAATTTTCGGGATGGTGCAAGCCGCCGTGGGGGCCTTGGACGTTGAGGGTCCAGCAATTTGATCTTGTCACCCTGCTTCAGTATCTCGAAGAGTTGCAGGGTGTCTTCATCGTTGAAGGAATAAACTTCCTTTGGCCTTGGTGCAAGTGGAGGCTTCTGAGTAGGCACTGATGCACCTTTTGAGGCATTGACAGTCAATACTTGTTTCCTCTTCGTCTCTCGTCCGGGATTGTTGGCTGTAGGCCGTTTCCCCTTGTCCTCAAAGGCAGGGAAACTAACTCCCAGAAGGCGAGCATTAGACGCCTTCTTTTCTGCTGCTTCTGCTTCGATGATCAAGGAACTCCAGTCGGGAGGAGGAGTAGAGTTGAGCCAGAGCTTGACTGCAGGCAGCATGTTCATGCTGCAGGAGGAGAGGAGTGCATGTTCTGGCATGCCTGGGGGCAGTCTGAAGCAGGCCTGTCGGAAGCGTTCGATGAATACTCGAACTGTTTCCTTCTCCTTCTGGCATATCTCTATGAGGGATGCCATTGTCATGTCCTTTCCGCCGTCGTAGAAACGGTCGAGGAAAAGATGCGTCAATTCGTCGAAGGAAGATATAGAATTGTCGGAGAGGCTGCAGTACCAGTCGTACGCCACTCCTTTCAGTGTCCGGACAAATATGCTGGTGAGTAGCGCGTCCTCCTTCGGGAGATGTCCCGTTTGGGACTGGAAGTACGTCAGATAGCGACGTGGGGAGTCCTTTCCATCGTATGGCGTCAATTTTTGTGGTTTATATTTAGGAGGATAAACCACTTTGTTCCATTCGAGGGGATAAGGTTGGAGGATGCCCATCTTTTGGCGCTCCTCTTGTCTATTCTTGGACTCAAAGCGCTCGCGCAAGTTCCTGATCATCTCGACCACGTCTTCCGTGGAGCAGGGAGTCGGGGAAGGTGGTACAGCCTAGAGTTGAGCATTTGAGGGCTCCGACGTCCGTGGTGCTTCGTGGCGATCTGAATCCAAGGATACCCGTTGAAGGGGTATACTTGATTCTCCATTGGCCCCTGGGTCAGGACCAGTAGATGGTGCCCTGGCCAAAGCCGACCGTATCTCAAATACTGCTTGAGTCAGTGTTTGTATGGAGGCAGAGAGGGTTTTGAGTCCTCCCTCCAGGGTATCCATGCGCTGGACGAGGTCTGCTGGTGGCGCATCTGACTCGGTGTCACCGCCAGTCATGTAGACTGTCATGACACGGCTGGAGTCGGATGGCTCGGTTGAGGCTTCACTTTCGGCCTCACTCTCCTGTAGAGGAGTTGTTGCTCCCGGAGCTTCGTCTTGGCTACCCCCAGCTATGTTCTGGAGGACTTCTTCGTCTTCGAGATTCAGATCCACAGGGGCTAGACTACCCCCAGCTATGTTTTGGAGGACACCCTTGTCTTCGGGAGAAGTATCCGTAAGGGCCTGATTACCCCCAGTCCTGTCTTGAAGGACTTCTTCGTCTTCGAGATACAGATCCACAGGGGATAGACAACCCCCAGCTACGTCCGGGAGGCTGACTTCACCTTGAGGATGAAGATCCACCCCAGCTGTGCTTGAAGGAGGATCGACAAGGGCTTGACTACCCCCAGCTTCCTCCAAGAGCTTCTTCCTCCCCCGAGTGCCTTCGAACACTCCGGAGGACGAGACAGTTGTCTTGGTTTTCTTCGGCTGGCTCTTGGACGAGGAATTGCCAGTCGCCTTTCGGACTGACGAGGAGTTAGAGATTACATTGTATGAAGCAACCTTTAGTTCTGGCTCTTCTTTTGTTGACACCTTCTTCCCGAGGCGACGTCGGAGGGGTGTCGATGATTGCAGCCGCTGGAACACTGACTGTCTTGGTGGGACTGCTGCCTTACAACAGCAGTTGATGGTGACTACAACACAAGTGTGCCCTGTGAGGGGCGCATCGTGCTTGTCAGTCGACTCTCCTGACCGGCATTTGTGAGTGATCACGTTACGCAGATCGTTGGAGGAGAGTGCCACCTTCGCACCCCCTTCAGGCGCATGGTAAGGCCAAGCTCCGGGGTGGTCAAGTGAATGCTGCGCCCCCTGATCCAACACCAAACAGGCGCTCAGATCAGTAGTGGAGGGACAACATTTAAAGTGACTTGAACGAACCTCAGACGCACAACCAGAGGAGGCGCGGGAGTTCAAGACCACTGGGTTTGCCTTGCTCGACTTGGTTGCGGACGCAACAGGTGCGCCCAAGTGAGACAAGGACTTTGAAGGTCGACTCGTTTCTGGCACAGAAGCACCTGAGTCGACCTTATACAGCTTACCATCAGCAGCGCACATGATTGTGAGCGCATGCTTCTGGCTTGCTGCTGGCATAGCACGTTTGGGGCGCATGGCCCGTGCTGCCTTGGACTTCTTCGTACCAGCCCGCTGGGGTGCGTAGTACTCAGAATCCAAATTCTCCTCGCCACTACAGCGAGTGAGTCTGTTAAAGACAGAGACCTTCTGTGGTGCATCGGAAGTGATGTGCGGGGCATTAGCTGCGCCCCTGCTCTGTCGACGCATCTTCCTCGCCTGAGAGGGAGATGGCTGGGGAATGTGGTCAGCCGTACGTTTCCCCGAGAGATGCGCTGTACCGGTGGACGCATCTTGGTTGCTGAGGACGTCAGCAGGAAGGGAAGGCTGGATCGGCGCATCCCCTTCGGTGGTGGTGCCAAAGGCGTCGACCTTGCGCACCCAGACTTGGCGAGTCTTCTTCGGCTTCGGCAGCCGCTTCGAAGGACTCGCACTGCCTTCAGAAATGAACTCCTCATACGCCTGTTGATTGAGGCGTACGACCAGCGTCTTGTGGGAGGAGCCCACCTTCACGTCGTCGGATTGTGACACAACTTTTTCGGTAGAGGAGAAAGAGGTCCCCAGCAGAGACGCCAGCTTGTTTGCCATTAAAATCTTTTGATTGTAAATTTCAATACAAACAGAACAGTGTTACAATGTAGGACTTAGACGTAATCCTAGGAGTACACTTTTGTTTATCTGGGTCCCTTGTGCCGATGGAGCGAGTGGTAATACGTTGACTCCGTTGACGATCTGACGACGGTTATCGGCTCTCTGAAGGTCTGAGTTGCTCTGGGTGCCGGAGCTTGCGGAGAGGAAGACGACGTTGAGTGTCTGTATCTGCCTCTCTGTACATCGGCGGTTGTGCGATATGTGATCTCTGTCTGTGTGTCTCTGTGTGTGGAAGAAGGAAATGATCCTTCTATTTATAGTCTGTAGGCTGGCTGCTCATGCGCGCATATGTAGGATACGCCTGTACGTGGGGACGCCACGTGGTGATTGCTGATGGAGGCGCATGGATGATGCGCTTTGATTAAGGAGTTGAATCCTTCATGCTGCTATTATGGGATGGCACGTAGCAAGGGAGAGGATCTTTCTGTTGTGGAGATCTTGGGTGATTAGCACCCTTTCATCGGCTGAATCGAGTCAAAGGACACGTGTCGTAGGCCCATGGCTCGGAGATCTCGGATTTGGTGGGGAATGATCTGGTAGGATGCGCCTAGGATTGGGCGCATGAGGAGACTTTGGCTTGTAACCTTTAGGAGTCACGAACCATTCGGGGCGCATGGCTTTTGAGACGCATGCGAGGCTTCAGTAGTGGCTTTACTTCTGTCTTTAGGGATCAGAGAAAAGTCTGAGGCGCATGGCTTTTGAGGCGCATGTAGAGCTTCAGTAGTGACTTTACTTCTGTCTTTAGGGATCAGAGAAAAGTCTGAGGCACATGGCTTTTGAGGCGCATGCAGAGATTTGGGCGCATGGCTGCGGAGGCGCATGCGAGATGGTTGGGCGGCCACGTGGCTGTAACCGCCGGAGGAAAGTAATGATGATGCTGACGTAGGTGACGTTTCGTCTTCTGAAAAAGCTGTCAACTGTTCAGTCCTCGGGAGACGTGTTGCCAACTCTGTCAGACTTCAACATTTAATGTTTTTTTGGCAGGTGATAAACTGTTGAGTGGGCACATCGATCGGCGTTCCACTAGGCGCATGGGGGCGCTTGGTGCTGAGGGACGCGTCTATGTGATGCGCGGTCTGACCGGCGTATCCACTCCGCATGACACGTCTTTTGGTGCGACTGTTACGTTCTTCGAGTGCTTTAAATAGCCGTTTTTGACTTGGCTGAATTCGAAGCGTCAGGTTCATCACCATTAAATGCAAATTCATTACACGGGATTCGGAAAGCCAGCCACTTGGCGCATGGGTTTGATTTGCCCGGCCTATAAATAATGGCATGGAGAGAGTTTGCTTCTCGCTCTCTCACGTCCTCCCAAAATGAATTTGTTTGCTCGAGCACATTCTGTTGATGAGATGCTCCCGAGGGTGAAGATGCGGTGCATTGTCTTCATTGATGCACTTGAAGGTGACTGTTACATCCAAAAGTCGGAGTCGAGGGCTTCCGAGGCAGGCGGAAGGTGCCTGTTGCATCCAAAGATCGGGATGCTCGAGCCTCGTCTCCGTTATGCTGGAAGAGCCGTAGATCGGAATTACGGTGCTCCGATCATCTTCCTTGGCCTTTGGGAGAGCTCTTCCTCCCGCTAGAGTGGGTGTTGCCCATTCTGGTTGGGTCGAAAGCGGCTCCTTTAGCTGCAGGTTGATTTGCGGTGTCTTCTCTTCTTTGGTTTGAAGAGCTCTTCCTCCAGCTAGAGGGTTGATTGCCACCCTCGTTTTGCTCAATAAATACTTCATTAGTCGAAGCATTAGATGGCGCATATGCTGACACTTCATGATGTGCCTGGCTGGAAGGGCGGCACATAACTGAGCTGCTGAAGGGATGCACATAACTGAGGATACACATAACTGAGCTGCTGAAAGGATGCGTCCGGCTGAGAGCGCGTGGTGGGATGCGCCTGACTGAGAGCGCATGGTGAGATGTGCCTGTTTAAGAGCGCATGGTGACTGCTGCGCCTGGCTGTAGACTTAGGGTCTTTTTTTTGTAGAAGTTCTCCTTTGTACAGCCTTTTCTAGACATGTAATAGACTTTTATATGCAAATAAAAATCCTCTTTCAATGTCTATACTTGTGCTTCTGTGCCAAGTACTTTGTCTGAGCTCCCTGGCGCATGTAGTGTTTGGCGCATAGGATTTTTGGTCCTAAAAATTCCATGCTTCTACAATGATACAGGGAATACCGTGTTGCCAGAGGTGCCCGACGAGGTAGTATTGGGAAGAGGAATGAGAAAAAAATCACAGCCAGTGCGTTTACATGATTTTGTGACGAATGCTGTTCAAAGTAAAAGTCCCTCCTTCACCACAGCTCATCTGCTCCCGTCACTTCCTCGGGTACTTCATATCCTCTAACACAATTTCTAAGTTATGACATATTTACTGCTGGACACAAAGATTTTCTTACAGCCATCACTGCAGGTGTTGAGCCTACTTCATATCGCCAGGCCTCGTGAGATTCAGGCTGGCGTGCGGCTATGCAAACTGAAATACAGGCTCTGGAAGATAATGGGACATGGAGTCTTGTCGATTTGCCTCATGGGAAAAAAGCATTGGAAAGTCGATGGGTGCACAAAATCAAGTACAAATCCGACGAAAGTATTGAGCGCTTAAAGGCACGGCTGGTTGTGTTCGGTAATCATCAGGTTGAGGGGATCGATTATTCAGAGACATTTGCCCCGGTAGCTAAGATGCCTACAGTTCGGACGTTCTTGGTTGTTGCAGCTGTGAGAGGCTGGACTTTGCACCAGATGGATGTGCACAATGCTTTTCTTCATGGAGATCTGACAGAAGAAGTATATATGAAGTTGTCGCCCGGTTTTTTGCATAGTGAACCCAATAAAGTGTGTCGCCTGCGTAAGTCTCTATATGGATTGAAACATGCACCACATTGTTGGTTTGCTAAGCTTGCTGCTTCTCTGATATCCTATGGATTTATTCAATCCCATTCCGATTATTTCCTTTTCTCTCTTTTTAAAGGGAAGGTAGAGTTGCATGTTCTGATCTATGTGGATGATATGATTGTGTCTGGTAATGACTCAGGTGCTTTTGATGCTTTCAAAAAGTACCTTTGTTCTTGCTTTCACATGAAGGACCTTGGTGTGTTGAAGTACTTTCTTGGTATAGAGGTGGCTCGGAGTGCAGAAGGAATTTCCTTGTGTCAAAGGAAGTATGCTTTGGACATCATTTTCGAATGCGACTTGATGGGGTCTCGACCTGCTGGTTTTTCCATGGAGCCCAATCACAAGCTGGCAGAATCGACTAGTCCAAAGATGGCGGATGCAGAGCCTTATCGGAGGCTGGTTGGGAGGTTGATTTATCTATTATTTACTCGCCATGACTTAGCCTATGTTGTGCATATCTTGTCTCAATTCTTACAGGAGCCTCGACAAGATCATTGGCATGCTGCTTTGAGAGTTGTCAGATATCTCAAACATGCACCGGGACAGGGTATTCTTTTAAAAGCTGATTGTGATCTCCGTCTTTCTGGTTGGTGTGATTCCGACTGGGCAAGTTGTCCCTTGACTCGCCGCTCTGTTACGGGCTGGTTGGTGTTCCTGAGGGGGGTCTCCTATTTCTTGGAAGACTAAGAAGCAACCAACTGTTTTCCGTTCTTCCGCTGAAGCTGAATACCGATCTATTGCTGCGCTTGTTTGTGAGTTGAAATGGTTGAAGGAGTTATTGGTGTGTTTGGACGTTCGCCAGGAGTCTGCTATGTCGGTGTATTGTGACAGTCAGTCAGCTCTGCACCTGGCTCAGAACCCGGTATTTCATGAGCGCAGTAAGCATATTGAGATGGATTTGCATTTTGTTCGCAATGCTATTAGAGATGGCACCGTAATAGCCTCGCATGTTCCTACGTCTTCTCAACTGGCTGACATCTTCACCAAGCCCCTTGGAAAGCATGTGTTTGATTCTTTCCTTCCTAAGTTGGACATTTGTGACTTGCATGCTCCAACTTGAGGAGGGGTGTTAGATTATATGTGTAATGTAAATATGGTCCATAAGTCCAAATGTAAACACTATATATATTACAAACCCTAGCAATGAGAGCAAGGCATTATTATTTCCTACAGAACAAGATTGCATGAAAGCTCTCGAGCTTGATAGCGGTTATGTTAAAGTATGTTTTCCTTGCTTTTTATCATTTTTATAGTTTGTTTTGGATATAAAAAATTTAGTCTTCTTACTGTTGTTTGCTTTCATTATGTGTTTTTCCTCTACAATGTTGTGCAATTTTGGTTGATTATGGAACTCGATTGTAGTGGATGGATATATAACGTTTAACATAACTTCAAAAGATCTTCACTGATTGTATAGATATGGTGCTATTTATAGCAGACGAGATTCTTTACCAAGAGTAAGAACAACTTGTACTGGTCTTGTTTGCATTAATTTGAAACATATCGAACTGTGCAAACTACTGAGAACATTTGCAAAAAAAAGGACGACTCTTGGCACAACGGTAAGACTTGGTATTTGGTTTCCGAATGATATGGATTCAAGTAATAGAAACAGCATTTACATATTAGGGCGTATATTGGATGTCGTTGACAAAGAAGATACCATTCAATATTTCAAAGAAAATGATTATTTAATGATGGTAATAGTTTATGGTAGACATTTAATATTAATATATAATATTTTTGGAATTATAAATATATTATTATAATTTATTATTATTTTAATAGTAAGCATTGTACCTCTTAGATTAAAAGTTTAGCTATGCCACTCATCAGCGCCACGTTTTAATGTTAGAGAATCCACCACAAATAATTTTTTTACGATAGAATTCAAAAAATAAATTAGAATATCACAACTAATTTTTTTTTAAAAATATATTACCTTTAATCCTAAAATCGTCGTGACGTCATCATTTAATATTTCTGGACAATGAATAGCATTGATAATTGCCAATTGAGCCGTGAATCAAATAGTCATATGCGATTCCACAATCGTTACAGCTTTTCTAGTACCATATGGTTGTAAGCAATGGTTTTACGGGTGATTTTTCGGTTACTGGCTGGTTCACCATTTTTTCGGATTTGAGCATGAAATAAGCATATAAAAACAAACCAAACGCGACGGGTGTTTGGTCTAGTGGTATGATTCTCGCTTCGGGTGCGAGAGGTCGCGAGTTCGATTCTCGCAACACCCCATTTTGTGTAAATTTAAATTTTATGCATGAAGCCCGAAACAAATTAAAAATTTTATGCATGGCTGAAAATTTTTATGCATGGCGGACTCGAGTCACTCAACCTCATCTCCTGGCCAACCTTCGTGAGAATTATGTATAAAGACAATATTTTAGTTTACTTTATTTTATTTTCTGTGACGGGTGTTTGGTCTAGTGGTATGATTCTCGCTTCGGGTGCGAGAGGTCGCGAGTTCGATTCTCGCAACACCCCCATTTTGTGTAAATTTAAATTTTGTGCACGAAGCCCAAAACTATTTAAAATTTTATGCATAGTGGACTCAACCTCATCTCTCCTGGACAACCTTAATTAAATTTTATGTATAAAGACAATATTTTATTTTATTTTATGCATAACGGGCCAACGGCCTCGATCTCATCTCCTGGGACAACCTTCGTAAAAAGTGCGGCTCAGCTCAGTCCGGGGCCAGGTGCCGATCACTTAATTAACAGATGATACATTGGCTTCTCTTTAGCCTCGTTTGGTTCTCAAGAAAAAAAAAATTATTATTTTTTAAAATTAATATTCTTATTTATTTTTCTTTTTTGTGTTTATAATGGTATGGAAAATTGGAATAAAATGAATTATTAAGGATGGAAGAGTGAATCTAGTTGGGGAACCATTTATTTCCTATAATTTTATTTTCCTTGCTTCTTTATTTTTCTTGACATTCAAATACACAAAAGAAATATAAAAGATCTTGATTCTGCGAACCGAACTAAACGTGGCCTTACTTTCTGGTTTACATGAAACATGTTGCTAATTTAGTAACTTCATTTTAGTTGTAAACATGTTGAGGTTTGGTCCATTAATGGTACCTCTAAACGTGAGAGTAAGGAGGTGAAAAAATATAAAATATGTTGCAAAAAAATGTAAGAAAGTCGTCTATGAAACTATGAGGTTGAACTGAAGCCCGCTAGTAGGTAGGAGTGAATATTCGGTTTGAACCAAATAGAAATAGTCAAAATTGAATAAAATAATCTTATAAATATCTAAAATTAAATCGAACCAAAATTAGCCATGATGTAACCAAAATCGAATCGATAACAAATTTTGTTTATTCGTTTAGGCTATTTTTATTGTTTAATTGGCCGGACCAACGTTGGATTGTAATAAAACTGTATTAAAAAAATTATTGTATTACATACTTTCGTTGTATTTCAAAATTGGACTAGTTGTTAAATTATTAAAGTTGGAATTTAAAAAACATATATATAATTGTTGTTAAATTATTAAAGTTGGTCTTTAAAATACAGATACATAGAATTGTTGTTTAAAAGGAAATACACTTTTTTTTCAGCATAAGCTTGAGGGTATTATATAATTGAGTAAGTCTTATTCGACTTTCGATTTTGGAGCGAAACCGAAATCCGAAAAGAAAATTTGTATGTTCAAAATCGGAATTGATCCCATTTTATTTTCAAACCATAAGAATATCTCTTATTCGGTTCGATACAGTTCGTTTCTCGGTCCCAAACTCAATAACGTTAAGCTTTGGTAATAGTGTGTTTTAGTTATTATTTTGTAACCGAACTCAACTGGCTCTCGTGATCAGCAAGAAGAGAGATAACCTCCTTGACTAGACGAACGGTTTCGAAATCGAACCATAGAGGAGGTGTGGAAATGTGTGTGTGAAAATTTGGAACAATAGATCCAAATGACATACAACACAGGATGCATAAAGTTCCATATATTACATCATGGCATGTCCTGAGCTGATGGGGACCCGAGGTAAAACTTCTAAAACTGACTCTCTATACATAATGTAAAAAATAAAAGAGACAATTTTATATAGAGTTATAAATTTTGGTGTATTTATACAAAAGATGATGAGTTTGAAATATTTATAGGAAAAGGGATGTGGCGCCATCTAAGATGGCGCCCAATATAATTCTTTAGCTTGGCGCCATCTTAGATGTCGCCAAAGTTTTTTTTTTTCCATTTTTTTCTTAATTTGTGACGTAAGAAGAATCCATAAATAAAATTATCTCTTCATATACAAACTTATCTCTAAATATATCTTTTTTCAAATCTTAGATTCATTTAAATCTAATATTAGAAAAATAGCTTAGAGATAAGGTTAAAAAAATAATTTAAAATCTTAAATATTTTTTCTCAAATCCATGGAAAATAATTTTTTAAGGAAAATAATGACAATCAAACATCTAAATTAATTCTATAAAAATAAATTAATTTTACAGAATTAATTTAGTAGGAACAAATTTTTATTTGAAAATTTTATCTACGATTTCAAACGCCTAAGATGTTTTTTTTTTTTTTCTAATATTATATTTAAAAATATTTAAGAACTTATCTCTAAAGATATTTTAAATTTATCTGATTTATATATATGTACAATCAACCTGATTTGAGAAAAAAATATATTTAAGATTTTAAATTATTTTTTAACTTTATCTCTAAGCTATTTTTTTCTAATATTAGATTTAAATGAATCTAAGATTTGAAAAAAAAAATAGAGATAAGATGTTTTTTTTTTCTAATATTAGATTTTAAAAATATTTAAGAACTTATCTCTAAAGATATTTTAAATTTATCTGATTTTTATATATGTACAATCAACCTGATTTGAGAAAAAAAATATTTAATATTTTAAATTATTTTTTAACTTTATCTCTAAGTTATTTTTTCTAATATTAGATTTAAATAAATCTAAGATTTGAAAAAAAAAGAGATAAATTTGTATATGAAGGATTATTTATTTATGGATGAGAAATCAACTTCTTACGTCAAAAATAGAAAAAAGTGAAAAAAAAAACTTTGGCGACATCCCAAGCTAAAGAATTATATTGGGCGCCATCTTAGATGGCGCCACATCCCTTTTCCTATAAATATCTCAAACTTATCATATTTTGTATAAATACACCAAAATTTATAACTCTATATAAAATTGTCTCAAAATAAAAATATAACAAACTATTTTGTATTTTAACTTCTAAATCGGACTGCCCTGGACCAGGGCGTCCCTGCGTTACGGTGGGCATCACAATTTTTTTCTTATTCTCATTTCGTATTTTAACAAACTATTTACTTTCAGCCTAATTTCTATTTTAATTTCAATGTTTTCTACGAAAATTTTCTGATAAATATGTAATTGTGACTCAATTGACGCCGCGTGTGGTGTTTGTTACTCACTTACTTGCATTGTCCGGCCCCAAAACCCAACGGCCATTAGTCACTCACTCCTCCCCGACCCCCAAATTCCCTCTATGGCTCTCTTCCTCCGTCCGCTTGCATCCGGCGCACCGCCACCGGCGCAATTTAGACGGACCCGCACGCCGCGTGCGGCCTCCTCCTCCGTCGACTGGACGAAGAGCACCGACGCGGAGTTCTTCCGAGGCGACGACACCAGGCCCATCATGCTTTTCGACGGTACTCCACCCCACTCACTCACTCCACTAACCTGCGCCTAAATAAATAATACATAAATTTTTTTTCCCCAAAATTTACAGGGGTGTGCAATCTCTGCAACGGAGGTGTCCGGTTTGTTCGCGACAACGACAAGAACAAGTAATTTTGATTCATCCGTGGTAGCTAATTGAAGTAAGAATGACAGCCCATGAGAGCTATGTTGATATATATATATATGTATGTTGTAAATATTGAGCAGGAGAATTAGGTACGAAGCGCTGCAGAGCGAATCCGGCAGGAAGCTCCTGCGGAGGTCGGGGAGATCCCCCGATGACATCTCCAGCGTCGTGCTCGTCGAGAAGGATGGGTAACACTATTTCCCTTCGTCTTGCGTAAAGCTAAACCCGACTGCCCATTGTGGTATGGATTCATATGTAAAAATCCCCTCGCAAGATTCACACTTTCCGCAAAAAAGACTCAATAGATTTTTTTTTAATCGATTAAAACCTTGCGTTTTCGGTACTTTGGTCAAATTAGCCCCTCCGTTCACTAGCGGTTGCAATTTGAACGTTAGAAAAAATTCTTAAAACATCCAAAATACTCATGTACGTGACCGTTAAAGATTGTAATTGTCTTATCATCCTTTTATATATAGGTTCAACACACTTCATATTTTATCATTGTTTCCACTTTCTTTTCCATGTTCCACTCTGTTCCCACTAATGCTTTATATTTTTATATTGTTAGTTTGTTTTCTTTCCTGCGTAAATAACCCAAATAAGACTTGTTGACGGTAAATTGACGGTCCGTTGACATCGTCATTCAATTTGGGTACAAATTAGAAGGGTTTTTTAAACTACGAGTTTTTTTTTTCCCGAAAAGTGTGAATCTTGCAAAAAAAAAAAAAAAACTTTTTTCTTTTGCACTTTACCCTTTGTAGTAGGTTCTAGCTATCTACGTTGCATGGACGCAGATGATCCTCATGGCCTACTGGCTAAAGATTTTGCGATATCTGCATTTTCTTGTTGGGCACAGGGGTGCCAACGAAACCCACCACAGACCTGCATATGCTATGCCAAACCATTAGTTGTTAATACGTGTTGCACTTTGTCACATCCATATTGCTAATCAATCGTTTGACACAGTTACGTATAGAAGAGAAGACAAGCTGAAGATTATATATCTATATGTGATACTCCACTAACATCTGCTAGAAACAAAAGTCTAGAAGTCTCGATTCTCTTGTGACACTTTTCTTTTTCTTTTTCTTTTTTGTATTTGAGGACACTGAAAGTTTGTGTCGATCATATAATATCCACGTAGACTCCATGTAGCCTTGGATTAGGGACAATTGGCCATAGGATGTAAGTTCCTTGCGTCTCATGCTTGTATGGTTTCTTCTATTTCCAGTATTAGTTTTTGTATTTGGCTAAGTTTTACAATCGGCAATCTCACTAAAGATGATGCCGCTAGTTGGCTGTTTCAAGATTGAGAATTTCAAGAAGCTGGCTTATATATGGAAGAGAAGGATCAATGATTTGTTCGTACTACAAGGCCTCCATAAAGTCAAGTGATAAAAGGATCACGAGTAGGACCTAAAAGAGTGTGACACTAGCACCATCGTCTATCTTTTAATGAACAATTTTGTGCTTAATATGATTGACAAGCAAAGTACTTTAGGCCTCTGGACGAAGTTGGAGAGGCTGAGCATGGCGAAACTCTTACAATAAAATTTCTCTAAAGTAGTAGTAGGTCATAGTAAGGTTTAAGTAAAAAATATTTGTTGACGGACACATGACCATCTTTGGTGGGATCTTAATACGATTTCATAGTGTTGACATCAGCACTATTGTGCTGATGTTTTTGTATAGGAAGCTACTACGAAGAAGGACGCACTTCTGTTGAATTAGATGCAAAAAGTTCTGCAGTCTGATGGTGGCGTTTGATGTTCATTGGATAAGAAGAAGAAAGGGGAAGATACCTTGAGAAGAGAGAGGATAAGAATCATATGATCCAAAGTGAAGTTAAGGAAGAATTGTGGTGTGTGCTAGTACTTGAGGACTATGGTCACACCAGGCAAAAATCATTTTACGGAAAAGGAGAATATGTCAAATGCAAGTGTAGAGGATGATTGCAGCTAGGGGTTTTAATGAACCAAGCTATTCGCGAGCCCGCTCAAGCTCAGCTTGAATTTCTGCAAAGCTCGTGAGCCCAGTTGTTTGAGATTGAGAGCATGAGCTCGAGTCTTAGAATAGGCTCGTTAGGTAAAAGAGCTTGAACACAAGCTCATGAGCCGTAGTGGTATTCGACTCATGAGCAGGCTCGTTTTTATTCATACATTTATATAGAAAAATATCTTACACCAATAAATATTACTAATTTGTTTTGAAAGATGTATAAACACTTCGAATTTGATATTAGACTTATTGAACTACATTTCTTGTTTGGAAAAAGCTAAAAAAAGATCAATTTTTGCTTAAGTTTATCTATAATTCAAGTTCATCGAGCTTTCTAATTTAAAAGAGCGGTTTGCGGTCGCAAAAATTTTAGAGAGCCGAGCTTGAGCTTAATTTAGACTCATCTTAAAGCTCGAGCTTAGCTCAAGCTCTATTTTCCTTACACAGCTGTGCCAGACTGGGGGGGGGGGGGGGGTCGGCGGGGGTTGTGCTCTCTCAAAGCTTGGCTCGAGAAAACCCCTAATTGCAGCTATAACGGATGGGAAGATTTGCTGAGACGTTTCCAAGGTAGAAGAATTTCCTATGCTGTTGGGTTTCATATTATGACGGTTCTCATAGATGCATGTCCAAAAACAGATCATGGTTTGTGTTCCTTGGGAACATAAGAAGCACCGTTTGGTTGGGCAATGACTCAATTTGTCAGTTGTTAGTAATTGGCCAATTAAAATCAAGATGTTTGGTAGAATGCCCCACACCCTCGGATATTTATTGAAGATACACAGTGATCTAATGCCACATTGGGTTTCAGAATACTGATGAAAGGGGAGAATTCAAAGAATACATATAGATCAAAAATACTTTGAGGTAGTACCAATGGGCACTATTGCACAATGAAACCAGGATGCTCATGATGCTTTGTCTATAGGAGAACAACCTTTCAGGGACCAAAGGGGTCGTATTTCTTTTAGGTTAGCGATAGTGATTCCAATAATCTCTGATGTGGCAATTGTAAAGAGAAAAAAGAAAATAATTTGACCTGCGTTCGAGTCAGAACTGGTATGCCATTGAGCTGGTTGATACCCCAGGAAGAGGATATTGCTTGAGAGATCCTGAAAGTCAATGAAGGCCAAAGATGGTTACTTTCTCTTGGAGTGGATGTAAATATTAAGATGGATACTCTTAGGAAGTTGACATGTAGAAGACAGACCTGACCAATTCCAGTCAACTGATTTAGAGCAGGCAAGTAGAAACTATGCCACAAAGATAACTGGAAGTATTAACTTCTGAGAGTTTTTAACATCAATTGATTGTACAGTCAACTTGTTTTGTGCAGAAGTGTCACGCCCCAGAACCAGAATACCGGAGAGCGGGGGCAGACATAGCCAGCTACGTAATTCCAAAGTACGTTAATACTCTGAAATCACGTATAAGCTGTCAAGACATGGGGGTTACTCTACATGCCATCAGTCAATCCTATGGTTTAACAATCCTAGGTATCTCAATCACAGGCAATTATGCAAGAGCAAGAGTACGATCATCATACATACAATAGTAAGGCGTCCCGAACCATATATACATGACTGATCATGAAGCCAGTACCACAGAACTGATGACTAGCTAGAATATTAGTCGTACATGATAAGGACTAGCTATAGTCTAGAATACACATATCATGTTTATGCCCGTAGGCTACAATATCAAGAAAAATACTAAAACATGAGCTAAACACGTGCTCGGGGCTAAACGTTACAAGAAAAGAATTTACATATCAGTGGGAGAATGAAGAAGAGCCCACTGAGGCACTCTGGTGCTCCGGCTGGTCACCGTCGAGTGAATGGTGCGGTAGATCCTTCGGGCTCTTCTATCAGAACCTGGCCATGCAAAACCAGTGGGGTCAGACCCCAAATAGCAAGTACCACAAAGGAGGCCGAACAATGTACTTAAAACCAGCAATCATAGGCAATCAACAGAGAGAGAAAGCAATAAGTAAGGGAGGATCGATTCGTGCAGTACCAATACACTTAACCCGAACATAAGAAGGCAGTAAGTAAGGCATTTAGTAAACACAATTAAAAGTAGACTTGTTAAGCAAACGATCTTTTAAGAGTTATGCAAAGCAAGTAGTCATATGAACAGGTGAGATAAAGTAACTAGAGAACATATTAAATAACTAGAGCTAGGCAATATACGAAGAGAGGACGAAAGTACTATTCCGGAAGCCAGGTTACAACCCTTAAGCCAAACAAGGACCGAGGTTGTAACCCTTCGCCTGAACAGAACTTGGTCTTTGATCATTTATTGCTAAAGGTGACAATCATTAGGTGACACTCAGAGAGTGACAAACAGGGAGTGACAATACAGAGTACAATACATTAGAGTGACAATCATTGCAATCATTATCCTGGAAATAATTAGGAACTGGATCTAAACAAGACTTAGACTGGGAAGGTGATATACGATGAGATAACCATGGAACTATTCAGATAACCAGGTTACAACCCGTAAACCAAACAAGGACCGGAGTTGTAACCCTTCGTCTGAACAGAACTTGGTTTCTCCCACCATTTATCGGCAAGATAAAGTAAGAAATCAGGACATGTAACAACCAAGTACAAGATCAAGACAAGACTAGACTGATCGAACTCCATCCAACATTCACGACCAAGCAATAAGTACGGCTTGATACTTTAACTAACTAGGGTTATCACATGCCTAATTACTAGCAAGATGCAGTAAGATTATCCCACAGCCACAAGCCCTGCAGACCATCCAGGTTATCCAGGCGAATATTAGTACAATAAGGGTGCAACACATAACAGTGTGCTGGAAGTGTGCCCTACTCGCCGGCAGGCTACAAATCCACAAGCGCGCCCAGGTAACGGGATTGCCTGTAGCTGAGAAATCTCTTCATGACTACTGGATTATTCTAGTTGTTAACCTTAGTCGATTTCAGTGGGTACCCCTGACCGTGGTACTCAGAGGTCCCCGTCCTAGACATGATGCAAGACAAGACGGGTTCATTTGTACAAGTACAATCGTCCACGGTGTCCAAGTTATTCAATCTTGTCAAGTCGTGTTAGCCGTCGCAACAGCATTCGAGATATATCAAGTCAGGTTTATCATGTCAAGAGTGCGCCACGGCGGACCATTATCAAGAATTATCATTATCACTTATCAAGAGTGCGCCACGACGGGCCACTATCAAGAATTATCATGTCAAGTTATCATGTCAAATTTGTCAGGTCAAGTTATCATGTCGGGAGTGCACCACGGCGGGTCACTATCAAGTCATGCCATTTATCAAGGAGGGAAGAAACTTGTGCAATTAAAATAATAATATAATATAATATATATATTCTTGAAGCTAAGGAGAAACTCTACAACTTTCATGTTGGGAGTTGGGAGAAATTCGAGCCATAATTCAGTCATTTAGAACATATAACAGTTAGAAATAGTCAAAATATGCATTATGCGGCCTATTCTGCGACATGCATGCAACCGCGACACCATATGCAGCTCAACTGCGACATGATATGCGCCTACTGCGACATGATATGCGCCTCATGCGGCTAAACTACGACATGATATGCGTCTACTGCGACATGCTGTTCATGCAACATGCGCCTACTGCGACATGATATGCGGCTACTGCGACATGCGCCTCATTGCAACATGCGCCTACTGCGACATGCGCCTTCTGCGACATGATATGCGGCTACTGCGACATGCGCTTCATTGCAACATGCGCCTACTGCGACATGCGCCTTCTGCGACATGATATGCGGCTACTGCGACATGCGCTTCATTGCAACATGCGCCTACTGCGACATGCGCCTTCTGCGACATGCTGTTCATGCTGCAGATGAACATAGAAATGACCAGAAATTGTTTTTGGCCATAACTTCCTCATCCGAAGTCGAAATCAAGCGAAACAAAAGCCAAAACTGCATGAAATTAAATTCTCTACAATATGGATCAATTAGTTTTCGTAAACAAGTAAGTTTGGTAGATCAAAACCCAAGAAAACCTAAAATAATATAAACTCAGATCTACAAGAATCCACCCGGTAAAATCAAAAACTCCAAGTTCTAAACATGCTTAGAATCATGCAAGGAAGAAGATGGAACAATCAAAAGTAAATTTGTTCAAGGTTCGGCAAGGTGTACTTGCCTCTCCTCCTTGGTGAAGAAGGAAAGAAGAAGAAGATGGAGATGGAAAATGAAAATGAATAATGGAGGAGAGAGAGTGGTAGGTGGCTTATATAACAAGCCCAAGCAATCTCCACCATTCATTCCTCTCCACTCAATCTAAACCATACACCTCTCTCATAAGGAACCAACTAAACCAAACCAAGTCCAAGCCAAACCAAACCATGTTAAACCAAACCAATAAAACCAAGTCAAATCAAATTAAAACCAAGTCATGATTCATACCAAAATAAATGAAACAAGCCAGTATACGGGTCACCCGACAATTGTCAGAAATCCGTACAATGACAATTCAGCAACTTTAAATATTCTCAAAATTTAGGAAATACGAAATACAGCTCAAATAAATATGTATCCGTATAAAATACTGATACAGTGAGGCGGGCCTCACAACTCTCCACCCCTTAGAAAAATTCCGTCCTCGGAATTTCCTGAGGCTAGTCGAGCAAGATAACAAAACAAAAGCTCCAGGAACTCAACAATCTTAATAAATCAAGCACGGCATATAAGTAAAGTAAAACCATCAGTAATGTAATTAAATGCGTAAGCGGTAAATAAATGCACAAGAACAAATACAATCATGATCAAGAAGGGCTGGAGGCATATGGATCAATATGTCTCCTGAGATAGTTGTGTAGAAACCAACGTCCTCGCTGGCCTAAGCTGACTCCCAAAAATGGATAAAAGTCAAGCCTCAAGGTAAGTCGGTACCAATGACTTAGTTCAAGACATGACACTACCCAGGACGTATCATCGTAGTTGAAACAGATACATGAACTTATCACCTGTCTCAAGATACGAAGACAGAAGAGACTGGCTGATCGAGATGGACTGATATCTCTGCCTGCATGCTGAGACTGATCCTCCATAACTGGCCTGGCTAAAGAATGTTGAGCTGCCCTCGGCAAAACACGAACGAGATAATCAGAGGGATCAAGAACAGTGCCCTTGAAAGTTGAAGGACACAAGATCAAATCATGGGAACAGGAATGACCAACGATCAAAACAGATATCAAGTCAAGTATCAGAGATAGAGAATAATCCGAAGGAGATCAATAAAGATAATCGTGATTGAGATATCTAAACATGGTAACCCCCACAAATCTGAAAATCGAGACCTGCGTGGGCCACCACTAAAACCATGTCACGCCCCAGAACCAGAATACCGGAGAGCGGGGGCAGACATAGCCAGCTACGTAATTCCAAAGTACGTTAATACTCTGAAATCACGTATAAGCTGTCAAGACATGGGGGTTACTCTACATGCCATCAGTCAATCCTATGGTTTAACAATCCTAGGTATCTCAATCACAGGCAATTATGCAAGAGCAAGAGTACGATCATCATACATACAATAGTAAGGCGTCCCGAACCATATATACATGACTGATCATGAAGCCAGTACCACAGAACTGATGACTAGCTAGAATATTAGTCGTACATGATAAGGACTAGCTATAGTCTAGAATACACATATCATGTTTATGCCCGTAGGCTACAATATCAAGGAAAATACTAAAACATGAGCTAAACACGTGTTCGGGGCTAAACGTTACAAGAAAAGAATTTACATATCAGTGGGAGAATGAAGAAGAGCCCACTGAGGCACTCTGGTGCTCCGGCTGGTCACCGTCGAGTGAATGGTGCGGTAGATCCTTCGGGCTCTTCTATCAGAACCTGGCCATGCAAAACCAGTGGGGTCAGACCCCAAATAGCAAGTACCACAAAGGAGGCCGAACAATGTACTTAAAACCAGCAATCATAGGCAATCAACAGAGAGAGAAAGCAATAAGTAAGGGAGGATCGAGATTCGTGCAGTACCAATACACTTAACCCGAACATAAGAAGGCAGTAAGTAAGGCATTTAGTAAACACAATTAAAAGTAGACTTGTTAAGCAAACGATCTTTTAAGAGTTATGCAAAGCAAGTAGTCATATGAACAGGTGAGATAAAGTAACTAGAGAACATATTAAATAACTAGAGCTAGGCAATATACGAAGAGAGGACGAAAGTACTATTCCGGAAGCCAGGTTACAACCCTTAAACCAAACAAGGACCGAGGTTGTAACCCTTCGCCTGAACAGAACTTGGTCTTTGATCATTTATTGCTAAAGGTGACAATCATTAGGTGACACTCAGAGAGTGACAAACAGGGAGTGACAATACAGAGTACAATACATTAGAGTGACAATCATTGCAATCATTATCCTGGAAACAATTAGGAACTGGATCTAAACAAGACTTAGACTGGGAAGGTGATATACGATGAGATAACCATGGGACTATTCAGATAACCAGGTTACAACCCGTAAACCAAACAAGGACCGGAGTTGTAACCCTTCGTCTGAACAGAACTTGGTTTCTCCCACCATTTATCGGCAAGATAAAGTAAGAAATCAGGACATGTAACAACCAAGTACAAGATCAAGACAAGACTAGACTGATCGAACTCCATCCAACATTCACGGCCAAGCAATAAGTACGGCTTGATACTTTAACTAACTAGGGTTATCACAGGCCTAATTACTAGCAAGATGCAGTGAGATTATCCCACAGCCACAAGCCCTGCAGACCATCCAGGTTATCCAGGCGAATATTAGTACAATAAGGGTGCAACACATAACAGTGTGCTGGAAGTGTGCCCTACTCGTCGGCAGGCTACAAATCCACAAGCGCGCCCAGGTAACGGGATTGCCTGTAGCTGGGAAATCTCTTCATGACTACTGGATTATTCTAGTTGTTAACCTTAGTCGATTTCAGTGGGTACCCCTGACCGTGGTACTCAGAGGTCCCCGTCCTAGACATGATGCAAGACAAGACGGGTTCATTTGTACAAGCACAATCGTCCACGGTGTCCAAGTTATTCAATCTTGTCAAGTCGTGTTAGCCGTCGCAACAGCATTCGAGATATATCAAGTCAGGTTTATCATGTCAAGAGTGCGCCACGGCGGGCCATTATCAAGAATTATCATTATCACTTATCAAGAGTGCGCCACGACGGGCCACTATCAAGAATTATCATGTCAAGTTATCATGTCAAATTTGTCAGGTCAAGTTATTATGTCGGGAGTGCACCACGGCGGGTCACTATCAAGTCATGCCATTTATCAAGGAGGGAAGAAACTTGTGCAATTAAAATAATAATATAATATAATATATATATTCTTGAAGCTAAGGAGAAACTCTACAACTTTCATGTTGGGAGTTGGGAGAAATTCGAGCCATAATTCAGTCATTTAGAACATATAACAGTTAGAAATAGTCAAAATATGCATTATGCGGCCTATTCTGCGACATGCATGCAACCGCGACACCATATGCAGCTCAACTGCGACATGATATGCGCCTACTGCGACATGATATGCGCCTCATGCGGCTCAACTACGACATGATATGCGCCTACTGCGACATGTTGTTCATGCAACATGCGCCTACTGCGACATGATATGCGGCTACTGCGACATGCGCCTCATTGCAACATGCGCCTACTGCGACATGCGCCTTCTGCGACATGATATGCGGCTACTGCGACATGCGCTTCATTGCAACATGCGCCTACTGCGACATGCGCCTTCTGCGACATGATATGCGGCTACTGCGACATGCGCTTCATTGCAACATGCGCCTACTGCGACATGCGCCTTCTGCGACATGCTGTTCATGCTGCAGATGAACATAGAAATGACCAGAAATTGTTTTTGGCCATAACTTCCTCATCCGAAGTCGAAATCAAGCGAAACAAAAGCCAAAACTGCATGAAATTAAATTCTCTACAACATGGATCAATTAGTTTTCGTAAACAAGTAAGTTTGGTAGATCAAAACCCAAGAAAACCTAAAATAATATAAACTTAGATCTACAAGAATCCACCCGGTAAAATCAAAAACTCCAAGTTCTAAACATGCTTAGAATCATGCAAGGAAGAAGATGGAACAATCAAAAGTAAATTTGTTCAAGGTTCGGCAAGGTGTACTTGCCTCTCCTCCTTGGTGAAGAAGGAAAGAAGAAGAAGATGGAGATGGAAAATGAAAATGAATAATGGAGGAGAGAGAGTGGTAGGTGGCTTATATAACAAGCCCAAGCAATCTCCACCATTCATTCCTCTCCACTCAATCTAAACCATACACCTCTCTCATAAGGAACCAACTAAACCAAACCAAGTCCAAGCCAAACCAAACCATGTTAAACCAAACCAATAAAACCAAGTCAAATCAAATTAAAACCAAGTCATGATTCATACCAAAATAAATGAAACAAGCCAGTATACGGGTCACCCGACAATTGTCAGAAATCCGTACAATGACAATTCAGCAACTTTAAATATTCTCAAAATTTAGGAAATACGAAATACAGCTCAAATAAATATGTATCCGTATAAAATACTGATACAGTGAGGCGGGCCTCACAAGAAGACTGAAAAAATGAGCCCATTTTGTTATTGGGTTTCCATGACTGTATATGGGAAGTAGGTTTTGAGCATTACAGATAACTAGATACAAACTCTTGGAGATGTGACACACTAATAGAGAGACGAAATACACAGGAATGTCAAAAGTTCTTGGGTTTTCTTGAGTGTACTTCTCGTGAGGTTTCTTGTAATTTATCTTCTGTCATTTTCTTCTTGTATTTAAGGGTCATGAAGTTTGAGAATATCTTGTAATAACCTTGTGGCCTTGTAGGTAGTGGATCTCTTGCTCTTTCAATGGAAGTAGGCACAATAGGTTGATCTATGTAAATCCCTTGTTTTATTTTCTTATTTGTCTTGAGCTGATCTTTGTCAAGTGTCATTTCCCAGTATAAAGAAGTTTTTTTAGTTCTTCTCGAGGGTTCACTTACCAACAAATAAACAATTGATACTTCAAGTCGCCTTGTTCAAAAGGGAGACACAGATACAATTGATAGATGGTGAGTAGAAATTCCAAGGTGGCATGGGAAGGAATTCCTCGGCAAGACTGAAACTTACATGGGCAGCAACCATCCAAGCCTTTTCCTGTGATAATATGGTCAACTATTGAGCGCAAGAAAGCTCTGGAAAAATAATTGACTGTGTTTCTGTGACAGGCTCTAACGTGTCATGTGAAACCTGTCCATCTATGAGCAAGAGACCGACATTGTCATACAAGGCCAATTGATAGTTCACACCGTGCCTACCTTCTTG
This sequence comes from Iris pallida, assembly GCA_029216955.1. Classification (NCBI taxonomy): domain Eukaryota; kingdom Viridiplantae; phylum Streptophyta; class Magnoliopsida; order Asparagales; family Iridaceae; genus Iris; species Iris pallida. The sequence goes on from JANAVB010018197.1 coordinate 2,024,335, forward strand.
GCCATTACTATACTAGGGAGCAACCTCCAATTTACCCTGGACTACAAAATGGTCCAGAAGAAGTAAGGTTATATGATTTGATGTAGGAGGATTAAGGAATTGAGGTCATCTCTATGACACATTAGCTAGGTCAAGAAGTTGAAGGAAATGATGCTCCTACAGTTATTCGCAAGAGGGAGAGGACTAAATTAAATCGGTAAAAAGGAACCAGCCTGACTTCAGAGAGGAAATTCCTCAGCAATTAAAGCGACTAGATTATAAAGTCTCCTGATGTTAATTGACAGTGTTCTGGGGATACTGCCTCCCGAGGACTTCACCATATCATGATGTCCAGTGTTCGTTAATGAATGCCATTTGGTTACTCTGGTCTTTTATTTTTTTGCGCTCCACGATTTAGTCAAAGGTTGAAGTGAGTCAGTCGACATCCTGCCATCATTGCTGATTCTCACATTCTGCTGGTTGCTTCATAGGATTACGACATGGCAGACTTCTTTCTGGGTTTTCCCGAGAAGTTAAGTAGCGCGTAGAAGCAGGCCAAACTCTTCTAGTTGTGTTGGGTCGACATAATAGATATACCTGTTCATATTTCCTGACACGTGATGTCAGACTTGCGTGTCTTTCACCTTGTAGAGATAGAACGAATGCACTCGCTACTGCCTGACTAATTTGTTGAAAACGTTGTGTGGCTGTCGTGACAGATCGTATATCAAGTCGGAAGCAGTGCTGAAGATAATGGAGTACCTCGACTTACCTTTCCCTCAACTAGCGCTATTGTTAAGGATTGTACCTCTGTAAGTTCTTACTTGTTAGTTACATATAACATGCACACTCTAGCTGTTCCTTGGAACTCTTGACCCATTTGCTTCGTTTATGTGTTCTGTAGGTTCCTTAGGGACTTTGCATATGACAACGTCGCAAACAACCGCTATTTGATATTTGGTCGGACAGAAACGGAGTCTTGTGAGATATAGAGTGCTTAATTTCTTATGTTGGCCATACTCTCGTTCTGCTAATTAATCTGCCTTCACGAATGTAGTGTATTTTTACAAGCCAACGATTAGTTGGCGTGAGTGTGTAAGTGTGTGCTATGGTCATGAGCTGCTAAGTAAATTCTAAATGATCCTGTATTTGAAATAAGATTGTAAAAAAAATTTGAAACAATACAAATATTTGTGTATCCAATCGCTTGATTCGCTTATATATAGTCAAACACATCTACTTCAAGTGGTATAGGGGGGAGATATCAAGTGGTAGATGTGTTCGATGACACGGTGGAGTATAATTTTTTTTAGGTAAATTCTAAAGACATTCTACATTTTACTTCAGGGTAGCCCAGTCTTAGGACTGCCAACTTGGCAGTCCTAACATAAAAGAGGACTGCCGACTTTGTTGGCAGTCCTAATGGGCTGTCCTGGAGTAAAATGTGTTGGCAGTCTTAATGGGCTGCCGTGAAGTAAAATGTGTTGGCAGTCCTAATGGACAGCCCTGGAGTAAAATGTGGAGTGTCTTTAGAATTTACCCTTTTTTTACCATTTAATTTTTCAAGTGATGCAGTTCCGTGTGGATTCATGGGAGGGTGGACGGACTGTATGGGCCAGTGTACGAGTCACTACGATATGTAGACCTATGTGGGCTGGTGGGCCTGACTAATTAATGAGCTTTTTAATCCTTCGAGAACTAGGTGGCGAGATGAAATTCATCATTTTTGAAGTTTCATTATTTATTAGAGTTTTGATGGATGGGTTTCTAAACATCTATTTTAAATAATTTGTATCGAAAATCAATTCATTTTTAGTTTCCTGTAATATGGGTGAAGAATATAATATTTTCATCCATGTTGCTTCTTCTAGTATAAGCCTAATAAAAATTACTGGAAATAACATATTCCTAGTAAGAGAGAGAAATTATGTATTTCTGGTAAATACCCCCAACGAACACTTGAGAGCTGTCCAGACTAGACATGATGAGCAGCCGGTCAAAAGCCAACTATACCCAAACCTCACATGTGACATGTCTGGGACTTGAATCAACTTTAAACTATCCAGCCTTGAATCAACTTAAACTATCCAGCGTTTATAACTTATGTGGAAAGTAGATCGGACACTAGACGGAACTGATAGGAGTTGAGCTTCCAAACCGTAAGAACGTATATATATATATATGTATGGATTGTAATATAAAAAAAATCAACTTGAACTCCAATCTAACCAAAAGTCAACGTGGACCGAATCAAAACCGTTATGGACACGACCGAAATCCGAAATCAGCTAATCCAAACCTCACATAACCCGACTCAGACCAAAACTTAAAACGATCACCCGGATTTGATCCGACCAAAAAATATACCACATTTGACTAGATCCAAATCTCAATCGACTCCTCGTACCTAAACCAAACATGGTCCAGACTCGAAAACAAACTAATTCGACCCGAAGATGACATGAATGTAACTGGATCTGATCCGACTATGATCCCTACCCAAACTCAATATGAAACCAACCCGCAGCCACACCACACGACTATAACTACCATGAGAACGATCCGTATTGATATTTCTATTGTTTATAGACTATTGTAATGATAATTTTGTGTCCGAGCTCTTTAGCGTATAAGAGCGGACACCCGGAAGAACTGGTAAGGTTCGAGTCTCTCAATTGTGTATACGTAGAATTTCAAAAAAATGATAATTTTGTGAGACATAATAATTTAGAAAATTAAGGCAACATGATAGTTTAGAAAAGTTAGTTTATTTTTAAGCAAGAATTACTTCTTGAAAATGGAGACACTCATTGACATGCTAGGAGGACACCAAAATTTGACCATATTTTGTTGACATATTAAAAAAAAAAAACTAAAATCTGATCATATTTTCCTAAACACGTGATGCATATTTATTATACATGGAACCACCTTATTAATGTTTGAAATATTTTTCATGCAAATTTTGGTGTAAATTAAATGCCATTATAGTTCTTTAAGATTTCTTGATTCAAAAAAGACGTCAAAGTATTATATCTAAAAGAGGTTTTTTTTTTATAATTGGTTGTTGTGCGGACAATACGTACTCTTTTAGGTCAAGTTTGATTCGCAGAATTACGACATTGAAAAAAAAAAATCATTCATTTCTTATATTTTGTATGCCAAAGAAAACTAAGAGGAAAGGAAAATAATTTTTTTTTAAAAAAAATAGAATAAAGCAGTTCCCTCTAGCCACTCAATGATTCACTTTTCCATCATAAGAATTTACTTTACCTCCAGATTTCCTTGGCCTTGAAAAAAAAAGTATGGAAATTGTAATTTTTCCAAAGGAAATGAAAGAACAAATAATTAATTTCCTTTCCAAGAACAAAACTAGGCCTTAGAGGATTAGATAGTAATATTGGATAACCTTAATATAATGAAAGTATAAAACCACTATTAAACATTTAAACCTAAAAAAAGAGAGGGTTGATTGATGTATAGAACATGAAATTTATATCAGTTTATACTTTATTGTTTAAGTCGTGACATGTCCAATTGAAAAGTTTAAAATTTTAAATTTATTATTAATATTTTATTAATAAAAAAAATTAGGGTCCAAACTTTTTTAATTGAACATGTTAGAACTTAAAAGCTCAGATGATATAAAATACATAAATTAAACGTCAATTAGTCCCCAAAAACCAAAAGATAGGTTTGAGACATGCACGTGCATGCGTAGGACGGCGCTGCCCCTCCTGCCTTGTGTCCGGCCTCTCCGTCAAAGTAACAAGGCTGCCAAAAAAATTGATATATAGTTATAGGATTTCACATATACATGGATATTAGAATTTTGGTCTCAAAATTATTCGATATTAGAGTTTGGGTCTCGAAATCACTGTTCATGTAGGCTATTCTATATACATGTGAGACCCTAAAACTAAATAACCCAATATATATATATATATATATATATATATATATATATATATATATATATATATATATATATATATATATATATATATGTAGTGTCCCGTCCCGCTCAGTCAATCGGAGGAATAGGAACGCCGACGGCGTTCGAACTTAGCCTTGCAACGGCTGCTCAGAGACATCGCTCGGTCGAGACGACCGCTCGCTCAGGTGGGTAGTTTCGGTGAACTTGCCTCATCTTAGCCTTCACATAATAAATCACATGTTTTCAACTCGCACAAGTAGGCTTGATAATAAAAGAGACGAATCCACATAGCTAAAGGGAATAATCTCGACAGGTCGAATTGAGTTAGAATATGGAAAGGTCCAACGGTCGGCTTAGAGTTGGTGCACGGCATGCTTTGAAAATGACACTTGGTCCTTCGTCCCGTGGCTTGGGAGAAGAAAAAGTTGGTATTCGCCACAAGCTAAGAGTTAGCCAAATTCATAGGCGTCGCCCGCATAAATGCTTCATAAAGCATGCACGGTCTCTTCGCCCAAGGCGTGGCATAGCCTCTGCTCGCCGACGGGTTAAGTTGTTCTGCACGGCTTGTGGCATAAGTCTAGGCACCTCAAATAACTTGGTTGTTCAAAGTCGAACGCGTGCACGGCACGTTCCCACGATGCAAGGCTTGACGCAGCCTTTGTTCGTCAAGTTGTTGCAAAGTAAGTTAGGCAAGTTACGTTAAGCTATCAGGAGGATTAGTAGTAGGCACGGCTCTATGAGTTCCACGGTTGGGTATAACCACATAGTCTCACGATTGTAAGGCCCGTCATATAGAGTATGACTTGGGCGGTGGTGTCACATAGAGTTTCAAGTTGGTTCAAGACACGATGGCACGGACTTAGTATTTTAAGGCACGGGCCACAGTTGATTTATTGAGTTTGGAAAGTGTTTCAATAGTTGTTTTTGAGTTGAGTGAAATGATAGGGCAAGAAAGAAGAATGCTCACGACTGGGTCGTTGAGGCAAGAAAGAAGAATGCTTGCGACTGGGTCGTCGAGGCAAGGTCTCAAATGTGAGAATTATTGAACTTGGCCCTGAAAGAGATGGTAACACTAGAAGTAGATTGACTGTGTGAGACGTCAGCTTGAGTCGAGTCTTGCATGGTCATGGACAACTTATCGACAAGGTAGAGTTTCTCCGCACGACAACCCGCGGCTACGGGACCGATGCAGCCTAAGGAAACAAAAATGGCTTTGGGAGTCTAAAATAGCTGAGCCTGGGGCAAAGTATTCGGTGGACGCTCATCAGGGCTAGCTACCCGCTTTGACCGTCCATCCTATACTCAGCTAAAAGGGAGTCCACAATGGCTCTGGGAGCCAGTAACCAAGTCATATAGATGAGTCGGCATGGCGACAAATCCGCGTGTATGTCTTTGGATTGAGTCGAGTATTGAGTGTAGTATATCAAGGAAGTTGAGTTGAATGTGTGAGTATAGTTGGAACACAAAATGTTGGTCCTAAGATTTGGTTGCAGCATAGGCGACGTGCTTCGGCACGAGACGTGGCGTCGAGCCTTAAGTTGTTGGCATATAAGGTGCATAAGTTGGATTTGAGTTGTCTTGAGTTTAAGTCAGGAAACGCCGCAAGGCAAAGTTGGTCGAGTGACTCTTAGTTCACATGTCTTGATTGGGTCTGTCGGTGATCGAAGTAGCAAGGACCGCGAGGCGGCGATATGACTAAGTCTCATTGAGTTGCGAGGCACGGCCTCAACAAGGACTTATAGCACGGTCACACGGGAATGGAGTCTTATCGCGTAGTTGCGTCTCTGATTTTGGCCGAAAGGCAAGCACGACTTGATAAGTTAACGTTATTGAGTCAACGTTGTTGTTGCAAGCACGGGATGGTCTAGAGACATAAAATAGGCCAAGGCGTCGGTCCTAAAACTGATCCTAAGGCAAGACTAGAAAGACAATTGATAAGAAGGGACTATGTTGCACGAAGTAAATCAAACGTATTGGTTTTGTATGGGTGGGCGAGGAGCTCATTCCACCAGTACAGTTGAGTACTGACACCCACATAGTTTCATGTGCAGGCACATGTAGAAGCTCGTGGTGCGGAGCTCGCTTGGATGCGTCGAGGCACGGAGTTCCTTGGCGATTCGAAGCGTGCGGCCGCATGTATTCAAGACTTATACAGGACATAATGTATGGACGTCGCCTTCCAAAGCATCCGCTGGTTCAAGACTTGTATTGAGAGATGAGAGAGAGCTGAGTGACTTGTAATGTGAGATGAGTGAGCTTGAGAGACTTGTAATCTTGGCCTTGCGCCCATTGTAATCTTTGTTTCAATATCAATAAAAGAGTGTTTTGCAATGACTTGTGTTTTGTTCTAATTTCTGCTCTATTCTTCAATGTCTCTGCATGGGACTTCTGTGCGACGACCCGTCGCAGCTGCTGAAATCGGCCGTTATGGAACCCGCCTTGCACGAGCGCAATCTAGGCTCGTGCGGCATCACGCCTTAGCGAGGACGATCGCTCCTACGGGAGCGGGACGTGTATATATATATATATATATATATATATATATATATATATATATATATATATATATATAACCCTCAAGGTCTGCTTGGATTGAGGGTTAAGAGAGTTAAATGAGGAAAAATAAAACCACGCTTGGTTTGAGGGTGGAGGTTTAGGAGGGAGAGTTATAGAGGGTTAAGTGATGGTTTATTTTACGCTCTTTTGTCCATTTTTTTTAACTCCCCAAATAGGAGGGTTAAGAGGAGGATTGAGGGGTTTTGTTTAAAAAGTCATAAATACTTCTTATTTGTTCTATAAAATATCATAATTTTTTCTCCATTTTTTTTTTCAATATGTTGCTTCGTAGCTTTCTAATTTGTGAAGATATTTTGACAAATTCTAATTAAAATTTTAATCAAATTTAATTTTATGACATATGTAATAATGCTATTTTTGTAACTATCATATTTTTAGGATAATGCTATTAGCACTCCTAGAAGGCTAGAATGTCATTCGACACTACTCTTTAATTTTTTAAGGTTCGAATTTCAAATAAATATGACATTAATTTCAAATATGGAATTCGAATGTTAAAAAATTGAAAAAAGTGCTGAAAAATATTTTAGGAGTGTTAATAACAGCACCCTATTTTTATTAATTATACTCTCACTCAAAACCTTCAATTCAAAAAAAAAGTTATTAAACAACCCCTCACTTAATTCTTCCTCTAATCCAAATCTACTTAACCCTGCTGATTTTTTTCTCCCCCCCCCCCCCCCCCCCCCCCCCCCCCCCCCCCCCCCCCCCCCCCCGATCCATAGAGGGCAATACCGTAAAGAAGAATACAAAAAGAACAGGGGCAGAAGAGGTAAATAACAGCCTAATCTGTTATTCCTTCCTCCGGGACTTGTTATCCATCCACAGGAGCAACAAGCCTCCTTGCTCGCACAGTCTCATCCTTGTTGCTCTTTCTTCCTCTTGACATGGCTAACTCAGTGAGTCTAGCCTATGTAAATTCCTTGACTACCCCTGCCAAACCATCAAATCTCCCCCGTGTCCTCCTCCCCAAGCCCGCCCCGGTCTTCTTCCGGAACCCTAGCCATCTCCAATCCACCGTCCATCCTCTCAAAGCAACGGTACGTAGCTCCAAGAACTCGCTCACCAATTTTTTTTTGTTTTACTATATTTGATGCTTATATATAGAAATTTGTTGGTTATGTTCTTCCCTTTGTTAGAAGGCAGATAGTGATCAGCCCAAGAAGATCAACAGCATTCTCTGCCCCGAGTGCGACGGAAATGGTATGCACGTGCAATTTCACAAGTTTAGAGTTTCCCGTCGCATTTAATTAGTGGGAAGATGAGATACTGAAAGAAAAAAAATGTCCAAAAATAGGTTCGACCATTTTTGACTTTGACCATATATATGATTAGATTTTCATATATTGGACTTCCGGAATTGAATGTCGTCCCTGGAAGTAAACATCTTGGCGGAACCACATCAATTCTTGTTTTTCAGTTGTGAATTTTCTCTGAGGTGTTCTCTGATTTCTTCGGTTTATTTGCCCCAACAAATACGAAAATACCTGTTCGCCTACCAAAACTTGTGTGGATGTTCACAATTTCATGGCACTGTAGTTTTTTTTTTTTTTTTTTTTTTAAACTTTGAGTGGAACAATAAACATCCACACAAATTTTGACCACTAGTTTCGCACATGCAACCTTAAACGTAATGGTGAACATCCAAACAAGTTTTGGTGGATGAACAAAATGGAGTCAAAATATACAAGGTGGTAATTGATGAAAGAAGAACAAGTTGTCGAAATAAATTGTGTCCTTTAATCAATATCTTCCCTAATTTTGGATTTCGGAGAAATTATTAAGTGGGATGGGCTCACCACGTGGCAATGGTGAGCCTTGAGCCCCCTCCAATAGTGCCAAACACACCACTCTTTTTCCCCCCTCCAATTTAGTCTTAGTGGTGTGTCATGACACTATTGGAGGGGGCTCAAGGCTCACCATTGCCACGTGGTGAGCCCATCCCACTGAATAATTTCTCCTAATTTTGGTGGTCTGCAAGAGTTGATAGATTTTATGAACAAATAAACAGGTGCGAAACAGTGTTCACAATGCGAAGGAACAGGGGTGAATTCTGTGGATCACTTCAATGGCCAGTTCAAAGCTGGGGCACTTTGTTGGCTTTGCAGGTATACAAGTCATTTTGATTTAGTACATTGTTGGTGGCATACTTCTCCCTTAGTTTACTTCTTGTTCCATGGGCACTTGCAATATCATGTTCCTTTATTCTTGAAAAGAAAATATGACGACTATACATATTTAGAGATTAATGACACTCTTTTACACTTTGAATCATGCAAATCACATAATTTTGGTGTATTACATCTATCTTTCTAAGGCTAATATCCTTAACTTCTTGAATGATGCTAGCCATAATTTTCTGTCAACATTGTCCCACATTGTGTTCATCAGCCGCATACATTTTTTTGCTTTAGCTTGAATTAATCATGCTAGACATTGTTATAAGCCAATGTTCCACATTGCCTTTAGGCTTTAACAACCTCGCAGAGGATGAGCCTGTTATAGTTCATACTGTAGGCACTTTAGACCAATATCGGATACATTATATTATCCAATCAGCGTTTGAAGAGTACAATACGCCACAAAATTACGCTATACAATATAAATCTATCACTGAATGAATTGAAAGACAGTAAAACATGGTAACGGAATAATAAGAAAATCCTTTCATGATTCTAACAACATGCAACAACAAAGAAACTATAATCATCAGACTAGGATAAACTGACATCAAGTAACAGAATCAAGCAACAAGTCAATAAATGTATCTTAGAATACAGCTTCCGGATGCATGTAGACGGCCAGGATAAGTACATCATGTCGATGCGTGTAGAGCATGACGGCTATCATTTACGATCAGACGAGTAAAGATATAATCAGATTGACCACATGCCTACTAGTGTATTTCTCCTTCCATATCTCACTCTAGGCTCTAGCAATGTGTACACGAACTATACGAGTACAGTCATGATAAACAAGTTAGTGGTACTAGGTTAGAATCACAGCAATCTCTCTCGTGCACGAGTAGACAATATGAACTGATATTATTAAACCATAAATGAGAACTAAACTGCATCATTCAAATAGTAAAGGTAAATATATAGTGTAATGTACTTGCCTAGTCTGTGTTTGATGAAGAGTCAAGGTGTCGAACATGAACATGTAGGACATAAAATGACACAATACCCAAAACTCAGACCAAATCCTCAAAAATAGGTCCAAAATATTATTCCCAAGTCCAGAATAATATAATAATCATATATATGACATCCAGAAAACCAAAAGAGTCTGATCGCGAAAAAATTGCTACAGTAGTCGAAACTGGGTCCACAAGCGGGTCCCACAATACTAGTGTTGTTCAGATTGTCTGCAACAATGTGTTTCGTGAGAGGACGAAACACGAAGGTTGAGTGTCACTATGTGAGACAACAGAATCTTCTTGGATCGTCTCGTTACCGCATGTTACTTCTCATATGCAGATTGTGGACATCTTTAAGAAGGTCCATTCAGTTCATAGGTACTCCTTCCTACTAGATGAATTATCGATGATTGATCCTCGTGAATTTGAGGGATGGTCTTGGCTAGTTGAATGTTGTTTGAGTTGTTTTTATTTGTAATTTCCTCCTGCCAAACTCAAATTGTCCTACCATCGTGAGTTTGGGGGAATGTAAGAGAGTAGTAGTACTGGAGATTTGTCCCATATCGGCTGGCAAGAATGCCCTCCTCCTACCAAGGATATATACCCCTCGATGGCAAATTCCCAATCTATTACATGCTATTCCATATTCCATTTCTCATCATAATATCGGATAAACATTTTCTAATTACATTATCCTCGTCACTGATGTGAAGAATTTAAAGCTATGGTTATCCAGGTTGAGCAACGATTCTTGTTCCCTCTTTTTTCAAGTACTAAGTAACTAGTATATTCCTGTTTTTGCATTCAAAATTTGCCAGGTATCCCGCTCGTATCTTACAGCTGTGATTTGTGCAGGGGTAAGCGGGAAATTCTTTGTGGGAATTGCAATGGAGCTGGATTTATGGGCGGTTTCATGAACACTTTCGATGAATAGCCTAAAATGTTTGTGATTCCCCATCTACCTTTGTAGATCAAAATACATGACCCTTGTATCTTGTGTCAGTCATAAGATGGTTCTGTATAAGACGGTTTTCAAATTGTCCTTTGAATGTTTAGTACGATTTGCAGCTTGAATTATGATTATGTTTAGTACTACAGTTCGAATAAGATGTTTCAAGGTGGCCTTCGGAATTTTCAGTTTCAATGTTTCCAACAAGAGGGGGTGTTGATGTTTCAGTACTTACAGTACTATAATTTTGCTGATAGTTTCCTGGTTATTCAGTGCTGACGTGACTGAAGTACCTAAGTAGGTTAATTTGATATTGCAACAGATGAATACATTGAGTAGCCTTCGAGCAAGATAGAAGACATTGGTACTTAATCTACTGGTTCCCATACATTTCCTTAAAAAATTTGTGTTGTGAAAATAAAGAGGCATCCCAGTTCTTGAATACCAATGAAATGGTGAGGTTCATTCCCATGTTTGATTGGGCTTTTTTTCCATGGAAAATATTTCCATCACAAATTTTCCACCAATTTGTAGTGTTTGATAGCTTATATTTTCCATGGAATTATTTTCCAAAAAACTATCATTTTCCATATTTTTTTCTAAAATGGTGGAAAATGAAACTTGTCCAACCCATAGGAAAATATCATTTTCCATGGAAAATAACTATTTTTCGTGGAAAATAATGACAATCAAACACCCAAATTAAGTTTTCTACGGAAATTTTTTAAAATTCCATAGAATTTTTTTTTCCTAGGATAATAATTCCATGGAATTAATTCTTTTTCCACATTGCAATCAAACGCACCATAAATGAAATGGTGAGATTCATTCTTCATTATGATACCTAGTATGCACGTATTTTAATTCTTTTAATTAACTTTGTATGTAGTTGAAAAGAGCAAAAGACATCCAAAGAGTAAATCGATGCATTGGAATACCAAAAGATTCTTGTAAGTACCTAACTAGCCATAGTAAAGAGTATTTTCGGAACAAACTACTAAATTACATATCTTCTTCATTCAGATATGTAACTTAGGCTGTGTTTGATTGGGCTTTTTTTCCATGGAAAATATTTTCATCACAAAATTTTCACCAATTGTAGTGTTTGATAGCTTATATTTTCCATGAAATTATTTTCCAAAAAACTATCATTTTTCATATTTTCATCTAAAATGGTGGAAAATGAAACTTGTCCAACCCATAGGAAAATATCATTTTCCATGGAAAATAATTATTTTTCGTGGAAAATAATGACAATAAAACACCCAAATTAATTTTTTCATGAATTTTTTTTTTAAACTCCATGAAATGTTTTTCTTAGGAAAATAATTCTATGAAATTGATTTTTTTTCACATATTTTCTACCTTGCAATCAAACGCACCCTTAGAGCATCTCCAACCCTATTGTCTTGTTAAGTGTTGTGAGTCTTAGGTGGCTCCTATTTGGCATGAGCCACAAGACAATGTCTTGTTTATGTGGCAAAATTATATCTCAAAAGACAATGAGATAGAGAAATTATCTCCAATGCAAAAGTATTGAGGAGACAATAAAAAGTATTTTTTTCAACTTCCAAGGCGACTTTTAAGACAACTACTCATCTTTTTTCTTTTTTCTAATATTTTTTATTCATAATTGATGACATGGAAGAGAAGACATTGTCAAGTGCATTGTCTAGAACAAGACAATCAACTTCACAATGTCTTCTTTAATTTTTGCCATATAAGCTTCACAATTGACTTGACAATTGCATTGGAGAAGAACTTTTGAATAAAATATTGTCATTCCTATGTGGCAACAACTTTTTTCCAAAGTCACAATAGGGTTGGAGATGCTCTTAGTATATAATTTGACTGTTAGAGCATCTCCAACCCTATTGTCTTGTTTTGTGTTGTAAATCCTATGTGGCATGAGGGACAAGTCAATGTCTTGTATAGGTGGCAAAGTTATATTCACAAATGACAATGGGTTTAAAAAGTCATCTCCAATGCAAAAGTATTGAGAAGACAATACAAATAATTTTTTACAACTTCCAAGATAACTTTTACTCTTCTACTTCTTTTTTATAAATATTTTAATTCACAAATGATGATGTGGACATAAAGACATTGTGAAGTGCATTGTCTAGATCTAGACAACCAACTTCACATTGTCTTTGCCATGTCATTGCCATGTCAACTCCACACTTTATTTCACATTTGCATTGGAGAAGTACTTTTATAAAAAATGGTTGTCATTCCTATGTGGCAACCATTTTTTTCAAACTCACAATAGGGTTGGAGATGCTCTTATGAGATGACTTCCTATTTGGGAAGTTCTGCGCAGAACTAGTCATGGGAGGAAGAGACGGTTCCACCACCAGCTGCATATTTTCTTCGAACTACATATATCCAGACACATACAAACCCAAATAACCAAATTTCAAACACTTCCACCCTCTCCTTCTTGTGACAGTTCCTTGAGACTTCTAATGTGCATACACCAGAAAAGAAAGATCATCAGCAGTAACATCACCACTTGAACCAGTCCTCCGTATCCATAAGCCCGCCTTCCTCGACAGCATCACACGCCGGAGATCTCGAGTCGCGACCGAAAACAGAAGGCGCCGTCCCTTGCCGTTGCGGCACCCGACGAGCCTCGGCCTTCACCGGAAACGTGCAACGTCTCCCTGCGTCGACGTCGCCCCCCATCGATCCGTCCGTGTCGGGGGGAGAGGAAGCAAGCCCGGTGAGCTGCTGCACCAAGCTCATGAACTCGCCAGCCTCCACGTGGATCGTCTTCGGGGACACCACGTAGATTATTACAGGCTTCCTCGAGCCCTTCTTGATCTTCTTGGACTCGTTCTGGATCGCCAGAGAGGAAGACCCATCTCCCCAGAGCTCAAACTTCGCAGAAGCCATGGCTGATATCAGAACCGCGCCAATCTGAGCTAGTTTTATAGAGGGCATTGCTGTACCTAATTCCATTAGTCAACTTTCATATAGACATGTGTTACCGAACTCAGCTGGCTCTTGTAGTCAGCGAGGAGAGATATAACTTTTTTGGCTAGGAGGACAGTCTCGAAATCGAACTGTATAGAAAAGTGTGGGTGTGAGCCCAAATGACATGTAACGCAGCGTACATAAAGTCATGTGTATTACGTCGGGCATCACAAAAAAATATATATATAGACATGTGTTTTCTTGTAAAATGGACACCTCCCGAACCGTGTGTCCGAAACAAAAATGCTGCGGTAACTTAGATTATGTCGACAGCCGGCCACTCTTGTTACAAGTCAACTGATACATGACATTAGACTAAGATCATGATGCTAATCATGTAGTTGGTGACAAGTTATGATAATTGAAGTCCAAAAAAAAAAAAAAACAACACAAGATGAGCATATGGTAGTATTATATTGCTTAAACAGAATTAAAAATAGGCCGCCAAAAACGAAAGATTGTGTATATCTTTACGCTAAGTTGAATCAAGCTCTTCTGAAAAAATATGCAAATTTGACAGATTCATCAACAACCATGATCAGCGAATAAATTTGGAGAGTAGTTCTTCTGAAACTTAAGGTAAGCACGATTACTATGCTCACATTAGTTTGATAAGTATCACTCCAGAGCAGAAGAAAGACTGATAAGAAGGAACAAGACTGGAATTTGCCTAGCCAATCCATTCAGAAGTCCCCTCTCAGCCCGGCCAGCCCAGAGGGTTGGGTTGCCCTAACTAATTTCGGTTGTCCCTTGATAATGAAAATATAAATATAGTTTTAAGTTAGATTTGGGTCGGGTCGTCCCTAAATAAAAATCAATGGCCCGAGGGTTGTCCTATGGAGAGTAGGAGTTGCCCAAGTCCGAAGTCTTGTCAGACTTATTCCTGAGTCGGCCATGCAGCAGCGTTGAGAGAGCTAACTACTCCATTACAAGAACAATGCGAAAAGTCGGTACCACGAGGGTGTCCTATAGACTATCATTAAGTACTTGATTGTCCTCTGCATGCTTGCAAATTGGGATTACCTAAACATTTAAGTAGGACGAATTTAATACTAAGAAATTCACTGAAAGCCACCAAAAGTAAAAACAAGTTGCAGTTGATGTAGATGGGAAAAACGACATAACAACAAATTCTAACACTCATCCGTATTTTATGGTTCAAGAGGTTTTCAGATTCCCTGAAAATTCAGAGTCTGCGAAGAATTCACTATAAAATAATAGAATTTTCTTCAAGGATCAGCACGAAATCTTAAGCGGTTGTTGTGCACTTGTTCTCAATCGCTTATCTGTTGAAATAGACAACTTAGTAAATCAAATAGTAGCCACGAAATTGATTCACGCATTGGATTACAAATCAAGTCAAAGAGTAGTTCCCTCTTCAGCAATTCTCCACAAATATATCCCTCTATATGAAAAAAGTAGGTGATAAGAAAATGCAAAGGAAGCTGACAAAATACTCCCTTTGTTTTTTTTTTCGAAAAAGGTAAATTTTATTGAAAAACAAAAGCTGACATTACAGAACTATTATCCCAACAAAGACACAAAATGGGTTCATCTTGGATCTAGGATATCTATATCAGTTTGTTTTTCCTTTGTACAATAATATAGTGGTTGCTAGGCCCTCAAAGATGCGTTTGTTTCATTCTCTCCAGACATGTCACACCACCACACCGAAAATCAGCTTTAGCCGTCTGTACTCTCCCGTTCCTTTTTTCTTTTGAGATTTGACCTCATTCAAAGCAGATAATAGCTCTCTATTCTGCGTATCCGGAAGTCCAAAGCATCTGCGATGCTGGTTCCAGATCTTCCAAACAAAGTCACAGTAGAAGAAAAGATGGTCCCTGGACTCCTCCATGTGTCCACACATGCAAATATGAAATATATATTATGATTATTGATTCTGAAATTTCCAAAATAAAAAGATTTCGTTCGACATGGCACTTTCAATGGTTAATCCATATCCACAGTACACTAAGTACCACTTTAATTGTCATTCAGCATTATACTGTTTCATCAAGGAAAATACCAGTATATAATGTTCCTTTTTTTTTACTCTTTGAGGTGAAGGCTAAGCCTATACCTGGTAAATATTGATCAACAAAATTAAGTCCATTTACCATAAAGCCGAAGAATAATTTAATTCTTTTGGGGGATAGGAGAATTGGAGTAATCAGCAATTTACAGTCGAGAAGTCTAAAACTTCAAACAGATTGAGGTATATATTACAGAGTTCGAGTTTTCTTGTGTCCTCCCAGGTTACTATATGTTTCTGAAGTGTATGCAATGGCAGACGGTACTTATTAGATCACATTTTGCACTGGTGCAACATAGATTTTTCAGGCAACAAGTATGAAGACAGGGTCTAAGAACAATATATATATGAAAAATGCTAAGTTCCTCCTCCAATCGAAGTCCGACACGTGACGGTCGGATTGTAGGAAGGTTGTAAGCATTGGTTGTAGGCATAGCAAAGCTCTATATATATTGAGGCCACCAATTCATTTGATTGTTGACATAAGCCGAAACATCCATATAAGGTTAGATCAAAAATATCCAGAAGTTTATACATCAACGATAGAAACTCCATAACTACTATTCCCCATAAGTAAGGGAAATTGTGTTTGGAAACACGGTGTGACCCGAACCAGAGTTGGGCCATGAGGTGCGATATTGAATTGGGCCTGTCTTAAAAGAGACTTCTCATGTAATGCATGAACCAATTCCAAATATCTACACCTCATGATCCCATCGCCTATTCGATGTGGGACTAAATTACCAACTTTGTCACCTCCTTTTGAGCGCTCAACCGGAAACGAGATACTGTCTGACAATCTCCACCTTATTGATTGTTTGGTGCCGCTCCACTTACTACATATCAATTTAGATTTTCAAGATGGAGTTTGGTTTCCTCCTTGGAGAGGTTCTTCGGATATCTTTTCTCTAGCATGTAATTCTTCATCATCACATTCCAGTTCTTACGGACAAGGGACTCATAGCATAGTTTGCAGTATCGGCCGATACCGATCCGATTCGACCGATGCCGATACAGTTTGGCATGTCCCGATCCGATATCGACCGATACCGACATTATAGGTCTCTTTTTCCAATCAATTCGACAAAGAAAATTTGAATGAAAAAGACCAATAAGCAAGTGTATAAAAGCATAGTAAAGTTGTAAAAGCATGTAAAAGAAAAAAACTAATATATTGCACGTAAATTGGCAAGGATGACTACTGTTTCATCCAATTTAAAAACTACTAAGAAACAACACACTAAATACTTAAAATTACGTCTAAATGTATAAAGCATTTTTCTAGAATTTTAATAATTTATTAATAATTATTTGTTTTTCGATACCAAAACATTCGATACTTCGATCCCAAACCGCCGATATTGCCGATACCGACGATCCCGATACTCATAGGAAGCTTCCAATACCGATTCCGATACTGCAAACCTTGGCTCATAGAGAACTGGTACAATCTCGAGATAAAGATTAAATTTAAATTTTAGTGAAATATCAGGCAAAATGGGAAGTTAAAATAGTGAACTACAACCATCTATGAAAGAGTATGCTAAGCATTTTCATCTTTCTGGAAGGAATAAGTAACCACAGTGTTATAAGAGCAGTCTAGACTCTAGAGAAAAGGATTAATGAGCCAAAGGTAAAATACTTCATAAGAAGATCATACATTAGCACAATCTTGATATATATATATATATATATATATATATATATATATATATATATATATATATATATATACTTGCATTCATGAATTCATGTCATGAGAGAACATTATACAGGTTTGTAAAGTAACAGTAACTCGAGCTATCAAAATCAACCATTTCACACTCCTTACAATCTTAAACATATGTAATATCATGAGACATATTATAGATTCAGATTCGAGAGAACAACACATCAAAGACAACAATTCACTTTGCCTGTAATATATTAAGTGTCAACACAATGTGCATCTTGTTAGAGCTGCGTGTTATGTAGATAACATGCATAAAATGTAAGAAGAACAACAAGAAGAAGAAAAGTTGCAATCTACAAAAAAAGAAGCTTTCGATTATCCACTTAAAGTGGTTAATTTTTTGACCTAGTAATTTATGCATCATTGCCGTTACGACAACTACTTGGCCAGCTGCTCAAGCACTGCTGGGGCTTTTTTCCATATTCTCTCTTCTGCTCCATTTGCCTGCAAAGGAGGCAACGAGAACACACTGACCGTGGAACTCCCGCTCCTGATCTCCTTCAGAACGCGCAAAGCTGCGACGGTACTCTTCATGTACACGCTCTCCATGAACTCAATCTCCTCAAGGTCTGCGACGTCTCCTCTGGCCAAAGATGAACCAGGAGGCTTATCCCCGTCGATGCCTTCACCATTGTCACCGGAAATGGATGGCTCTGCTTTTGGGAAGAGGTGGTCGAGCATTGCCTCACACTTCTTCACGAGCCTGTACAGGAGGTCCGTGGTGAAGAAGGGCTGCTGCAGCACCTTCTGGATGAAGGGAAGTCGGATCAGAGCTCCGGTTCTTTTGTCATATTTCTTTAAAATCTTGACCAGACCTGCTCGAATAAAAGGAAGATCGAGCGTGTCAACATCGCCATAGTATTCAAGAAAAAAATCTCAGCCAAAGGAATAGGAAGAAAATGCACAGGATATTGACTAAGGCCTCGTTTGGTACACTGTAATGTAATCGTAATCGCAATATAATCAAATGGAAAAAAAAAAAAATTGAACCAAACTAGGCCTAAATTATGTTGTGATAGAGAACCAGATATCGTAAAAGTCGGTAGTATCATAGAAATACCATACTACACTTTCTTACCCGTACGAAATTAATAACGGTTAATACATGCTTGCTTATCCAAGTTGAAAGGGGGCCAGGTGACTTTCAACTTCCTTCGTTGATCAAATAATGGAAAAGAAAAAGGAAAGAAAAAGCCAAAAATAATAGGACCTACCACTACCAATTGTTGAATCTCAAGTCCTATATACAAATTCTTGGGAGACACTTTTTTAGAGCAAATTTAGGATAAAAAATCAATTTCAATATTTGGTTTATATATTAAAAAAATTATGTTTCGGAATTGAGCATATTTGGATAAATAATGTGTCCACCAAAATATAGGAACCCTATCTCTTAATAATATGTGGGATTTTCTTTTGTCCAGTTTATTTTTTTGCCGTATTTTTTAAAAATTTTTAAGAATTTTTTGAGAATTTTTTCTTAATTTTTTCAGTTTTTTTTTTTTTTTTTCAGTTTTTTTAATCTTTTGTTTAGAATGCTTACTTTTTTCATCTTTTAGGTGACTTTTGTTTTTGTTTTTCAGTTTTGTTATCCTATTTTCATTTTTTTCAGTTTTTTTATCTTTTTTTTTTCTCGAAAATATTTATATATTCACCAGCATGAGAAAAAAAATTTCAGGAAATTTAATTCTTGGAAATATAGGATTTCCGACTTATATAGTATGCCATTTGATGCCTATCAAACGCTCCCTTAAGGGAAGTTCATCAAATCAAACAAGCTATTAGGAAATAAAAGAACCTACGTGAGAAGACTTCGCTAGTGATCTCCAATTCATCGAACAATTTCCTTGTCCTTCCACAAATAGTTTTTTATCCACATTTCGAGTTCAAGTCGGCAAAACCTAAATCTTAATTTGAACACCTTCGATCAAGTTACGCCGGATTTGGATCATATGGACTTAATATAGTAAAGGATGTCTTCTTCTCTAATTAAGCAACAGTTCTTGCAGCAACAAGTCTCTTTAAGTAATTAAGTAATTGTTTTGCCTAAAATATTTTGTCCACAATTCAGTAAGACGAATCTACTAAATCTACGCCAAGTGTAAGTGTTCCTTTTGTAGGAGCTATACATTTGATTTATTAGAAGCATTCTCATCTTTAATGCTTTTAGCAAGTCCACTAGCACTAGGCATGCATCAGAAGCTTTCAATATTGTATGGAATATCATATCGGTAATGAATGATTTTCTTCAGTATGTTTTATTACAAGAATATTATACTTAGTTCTCATGCCAATTCGGTTGCAGTTTTAGTTTGGCCAAAGTGTTTTGTGTGCTCACTTTGTGTTGTGGGTTTGCTCCTGTTGATTTTGAAATTTAGACTTATCTAAAGCATATGCGGACATAACATGCTTATCGTGGAAAGTGAGACATAATCTTAAGAGTGGAGCATATGCTGACATAACATGCTTATCGTGAAAAGTGAGGACATAATCTTAAGAGTGGAAATGTCAACAGTTGAATTTTATTCGTCGTCCCTTTGAGGTTGCTTTCAAATAAGGTTTTCTTCTATTGTTCTTACTCTTTCTAATAGTCTTATCAGTACTTAAATTTTTCAAAATAGTCAACTTCATATTGTGTCAAGTTTAAAAAGAAGAAGAACTTAAAGTTTGATGTTCTGTATATAGCTGAATGAAAAGGTGCTCTCTTATACTGATATAACTATCATAATTGTCTCATAACCTCATAAGGCTCATTTGTGCATGTAAGCAAGGTGTCATATCTTATATTGATGTAACTATCATAATTGTCTCATAACCTCAGAAGGTTGATTTGTGCATGTAAGCAAGGTAAATCGGCACCCATCCAAACCCCATGACTATAGCTACTCCATTTTCCTCGTCATTCCTTCCATTTTACTTGATCAAACATATTATGAGCAAGCTACTTTCTAAATTGGGGAACAAGTAATCATAATCCGCAAAAGACTTTAGTAATAACCCAACATAATTCCCAAGTACTTTTCATGAAAAATCCTAACTTAGTTAACAATCTGGTCAAACTCGATGCAAGTCAGTCAGACTTGGTCATATTTAGTCAAGATATTCTTGGATTATAGAAGATGGGTTAACAATAACGGTAATGACAGCAATATTTGTACTTTTGTATGACTGTTTGGCAGCCGGGATCAAGTAGAAAGTGATTTTATTTGTCGGCCAAAGTCGGTTAGACTTGGTCAAAATTAGTCAAGATACTCGGTTAACAATCTGGTCAAAGTCGATCAGACTTGGTCAAATTTAGCCAAGATATTCTTGGATTATAGAACAAGGGTTAACCATATCGTTTGTGAGAATAATATTTGTACTTCTGTATGACTACTTGGCAACTGGGGATTAAGTAGAAAGTGATTTAGTTATCGGTCAAAGTCGGTCAGACTTGGTCAAATTTAGTCAAGATACTCAGATTACAATCTGGTCAAACTTGGTCAAAGTCGGTTAGACTTGGTCAAATTTAGTCAAGATACTCAGTTTACAATCTGGTCAAACTTGGTCAAAGTCGATCGAACTTGGTCAAATTTAGTCAAGATACTCGGTTTACAATCTGGTCAAACTTGGTCAAAGTCAGTCAGACTTGGTCAAATTTAACGAAGACGCAATGACAATAATATTTGCTTTTGTATGACTGTTTGGCAACCGGGGATTAAGTAGAATGTGATATATGGTCAAAGTCAGTCAGACTTGGTCAAATTTAATAAAGATACTCTTGGATTATAAAAGAAATGTTAACCATAACGGTAGTGACAATAATATTTGTTTTTGTATGACTGTTTGGCAACCGAGGATTAAGTAAAATGTGATTTATTTGTCGGTCAAAGTCGGTTAGACTTGGTCAAATTTAGTCAAGATACTATGTTTACAATCTGGTTAAACTCGGTCAAATTCGATCAGACTTGGTCAAATTTAGTCAAGATACTCTTGGATTATAGAAGGGTTAACCACAACGGTACTAGTGACAATAATATTTGTACTTTTATATTATTGTTTGGCAACCGGGGATCAAGTAGAAAATAATTTATTTGTCGGAAGTTAATCCTGATGTTGAATCATGTGTACTTATTATTCGTTATTTGTCGCCTTGTCAATATAATTTGTCGTTTCAGAATCCGTGAAGAAAAAACGTGCAAACGTTAAAACTAAAAAAATATAACAAAAAACAAGCAAGAATATTAAGATAATATATTTAAAAAATCTACTTTAACCAGTTAGCAATTTTACGTAATAATTTATTATTTCTTATTATATGTAATATATAATCACATT
Source organism: Iris pallida (assembly GCA_029216955.1). Taxonomy (NCBI): domain Eukaryota; kingdom Viridiplantae; phylum Streptophyta; class Magnoliopsida; order Asparagales; family Iridaceae; genus Iris; species Iris pallida. The sequence goes on from JANAVB010018197.1 coordinate 2,045,976, forward strand.
TAGCTATATTCAGCATTAGTTTACAACATGATAAATATATTCTGAAGGTGGTCACACGTTGTACTGAGTGGATCAAGATTGATTGAGACGTACATGCCCTAATGATAGGGGACCATCTTCCAGAAAGTATTGTCTCTTGAGAGTTGTTTGGATAGCATAAAATATGGTGGAAGTTGGAATGTTGTCTCGATTCTTTCCACTTCCACATTAAAATATGCTGGAAGTGGAAAACTTGTCTGGATTCTTTTGGGAGGTTAAAATTGATTTTTCTTTGCTAAAAAATACCAAAAGGGAGACCTTTGTAAAAAAAAAAAATTTTAAAACATAAAATAGGTGGAAATAATTTGGTTTCAACTCGCTCACCAGTATAATTGAGAGCACTATAGTTCTCGAGGAGCACCATCTCCCCATGCAAGTCCACGATCTCTCTCCTCACTTTCATCAGCTCCTCCCTTGAGTTGGACCCATTTCCCACCACTCTCTGCACCTGGTCATGCAGCTCCTGCCGCAACAACCCAAAACCAATAGCCATCCGCCACGTCAGCACACATACCAAAACCAATAGCCCCAATATTGCAAACAAAAAGAACACACGAACATGCAGTAATGAAAAATTAAGTATTTGATTGTTCGATAAAATTGGAAAATGGTTTATACGTACATGCGTTAATTTAATATTTCACATTCCCTCTTTTTCAAATTTGGACGTATTGAATTAAAGTTTATTTTCAGTGTTTGCCAAATATGGAAAATATAACTTCTAAATCGAGCGAGATCCGAATAGTAACGAACCTTCTGGCGGATGATGTACTCCTCCTCCTTCTCCTCGAAGAAGTTATTGAACTTCACGAGCTCCGCCTCCAGGAGCTTCAGGAAGTCCTCCTCCTCCTCCGTCGTCGTCGACATCGCGGCGGCACCGTCGCTCGCGGAGAGCTTCGCCTTCTTCGCCGGAGGGCGGTCTCCTCCCCCGCCGATGAGCTTCAGCCGCTTCTTGAGCCCTTTGTAGGAGATGAACTTGTCCCTCCACTCCGGTAGCGCCTCCTCTATTTGATTACTCAAACTCTTTCCAAACTTCATTTTTTTTTTCCTGATTCTACTTTTGATCGGTTCTGTGTAAACAAAGAAGAGGAGAGAAATATAGAGAGGGACATAGCAGTTGATTATTTATGAGAAGGAAAATAGAATATTCGGTAGGAGAGGGGAGTGGAATATTCGGTTTACGCGGGAAATATTCGGAGTTTTATTAAGCGATTTGTAGTGACATGGGCAGTTTCTCTGGGGGCGGCTTGGCTTGGCTTGGCTTGGCTTGGCTTGGCTAGGCTCGGTTTTGAATTAAGCCGTTGGATATTCTTCATTGTGGAATATAAGATTATTTTTTTTTCTTGTAAATCAGACATTAGCTTTCTGGAGTTTTGTATATTTCTTACCTAAAGTACTCCATATACTTTGAGATATAAATTGGGCTAATTAGTGTTTAGACCCTGGATTTTATACCATAAAATTTAAGTCCTGATATCTCCAATTGAAAATTTTAGACCCTGAATTTTTATTTTATTTTTTTCCCTAATTTATACCCCCCTTTTATGTCTAATAATAAAATTTACATATATAGGTTAGGGAGGGTATAATGGAAAAAAAAATTAAAAATTCAGAGCCTAAACTTCACTTGGACATATGAGGATTTAAACTCTAAACAGGTATAAAATTTAGGATCTAGACGCTAATTAGCCCAATATAAATTTGTAAAAACTAAATAAATAGTAAAATTACAATGGAAAGAAAAAAAAAGAAGAAGTGTGAGAATTATATTTTCCAATTACCAAGTGTCACGTCCCGACCCGAAAAATCGTTCGTCCTCGCATCGATTATATCCGAATTATCGTCCTCGTTGGAACGTGATGTCGTACGAGTCTGGAGTTGCACTAGTACAAAACAAGATGACAAGTTCTCAAATGGTTATCTTTGATTTGATATTAGCAACTGAAGAAAACATATTATAAGAAACAATTCTCTTTTATTCAATAAAAGAACTGAGGTTACAAAGGCTTTTAATAGCCCAACGAAATTTGCGAGATTGGCTACAACACTCAAGTTCTCTCTTCTCCACAAAGGATTTCACCGTTCCATATATCGTGCCTTCTATATCTCGGCCGCATCAACCATGTTGCAAGTCCGAGCGTCAATGCGATCGCACGCTTCAAACGTTACAGCAATCCATGACTCAGCGCGATCAAGCGAAACTCCGCCGCGAGAAGACCATTCCCTGAACTTGCTAGCAAACTAGTGGGGGATTAGTACTTTCGTCCTCGTTGTACTGATCAAGACCCATTTTAACTAAACCGACATTTAGTAATGTATTGATTCATACAACATACAATTTAGTTATCTTTCTATGTTCTCCTTAGGATCAATTTCATGGCATATTCGAAAGCAGTAAAATATGTTATCATGGAAAGCATGTTATTTGATTGGTATAAGCAAGCAGGCAACTGTCACGACCCGCACCCTATTTAGGGACACGAGCACGTGGGTACGTCCAGCCTACGCCGCAGTATCGGCGGTAGAACGCTGTATAGGTCATCTATACAATCTAACATCAACAATATATATATATGTACCTGTCATCTTCGCACGGAGGATCCCCGAGTAGTGTAATGGATCCAATCATGATACGTCATGACACGGAATTTAAATAGCAGGGGGGCAGCCCACTTCCAAATCGGTGTCTATACAAGTACAGAAAATAAGATCGAACAATGTACTCATATACCAGGTAAACCAGGAATACCCTCTCATGACGAGATCCAACGTATACTAGTCCATGTACCATCGTGTCGGAATCAAGTAAGACATTACAACTGAATCGGATATAGCAGATATCAAGACAATAAAAATTATCAAAGAATGTACTCGCCTGCGGTCCTGAACAGTCAATAGGAATCGAGGCTCAGAGGATAGTCACAGACCTAAATATGAGATATACAAGAGTTAATTAGGGTTTAATAGTGATTGGCATATTTTCTAGTGTATGATATACAAATCCAGGTCAAGCTCAGCCAAACTAAGTCAAACTAAGTCACACTAGGTCACACTAAGTCAAACTAGGTCACACAAAATCAAACTAGGTCAAAGGTTGACTTACAGTTGACTTTTGGTCAACTGGTCAACTCCTAGTCCAATCTAGGTCAAACTAGGCTAATGGTTGACTCACAGTTGACTTTTGGTCAACTGGTCAACTCTGGTCAAGTTCTAGTCAATTCTAGGTCCAATGTTGAATTTGAGTCAAAATAGTCAACTATGGTCATACGGGGTCAACTCTAGCCTAGGTATCATATTCCTAGCATTTACCTACCAAGATGCCACATATCTTGGCCCTATTGGTGTTCCGATACCAATATCTTGGTTTAGGCACCAATACCTTAGCCTAGGCAATCCCTTACCTTAAAACCCAAACCATATCCTAGCTAGATAAATCCAATACCTTAGCCTTTAACCTTAGTCTCTAGATAAACATAACCTTGGAGGTATCCCAAAATCTTGACATTACCTAGGTAAATCCCCTTTACCTAGGTAATACCCAAATAGCATGGGGTAAACTCATTACCTCAAGGTAAACCCAAATACCTTAGCCTATAACCATATCTTAACCCACAAGATACCACTTGGTATCTCAAGCCAAAAATCTTGGATATCTAAGATATCCAATATCTTAGATATCTAGATATCCATACATCAATCTATCTAATAAATTTAATACTAATATATATACATATACGCTATCTTATTTTAGATATCTAACTTAAATTAACTCTCTCTAACTAACATTACCTACTAACTATAGGCTAATGGGGATTAATAGGGGGGCTAATGGGGTACCCCAATTGCATCTACTATAGCTACTGCAGCTGCCACTGCTGCTGCTATTGCTGCAACTATTGCTGCTGCAACTCCTACTTCTTCTTCTTCTCCATATATATATATATATATATATATATATATATATATATATATATATATATATATATATATATATATATATATATATATATTGTCATCCCCAATTTTCGAATTAGGAGTATTTTCATTATTTTTTAAGTTTTATAATTTTTAGAAATTTTATTTGATTTTATATGATTTTTAGGGATTTATTTGGTTTGGTTTGGATTTTATCCAATTCGGACTTAAGTTGGAGATCCGGGTAACCTGGACACTAGTGGGACCCACATACTAGCTGGGCTTGGCCCACATACCATCCTAATTAGGCTAGAAACCATAAACCCAACTTCTATGGCTTAATTAGTCATTTTAGAGACTTAATTGGTTAATTAGAAACAAACCGAAACAAACCGAACCCAACCTAAGTCTAATGGGTTTGGAGGGTTATTGGATCCACCCAAAACCCAATAACCCCCTTGGCCGGCCACATGTAGGAGTTCCCCCCCCCCCCCCCCCCCCTTTCTTCTCCACTAAGCAAACACACTCTCTCTCTTTCAAAAATTCATTTTCTCTCAAGCTCTTCTTCCTCCAAGAAACCCACTTCTAGGTAAGCTTTTAATTCTCCATTAATTTCTCCTTACCATTTATTGCTTTCACAATAATCGTAGAGGAGGAGATTCTCCACACTTTTTCCATAGAATTTACTAGGTTTCCTAAAAATTTAGGTTAAGGATTATTAGGGGTTTTCATATATATATATATATATATATATATATATATATATATATATATATATATATATATATATATATATATATATATATATATATATATATATACCACTCTATATATGAAAACCCCTAATAATCCTTAATATATATATATTTGAATTTGTATGTGTGTGTAGAGAAATGGTAGTGGTGATGGTGTGTGAGAGTGGTGGTGGGAATGAGTGTCATGAGATGGTGGTGAGAGTGTGTGTTTGTGAGTGTTTGTGTAAGTGTGTATGTATATATAAATATATCTATATGTATGTGTGTGTGTATATATATATGTAGATATATGTGTGTGTGTGTATTTATATATATATGTAGATAGATGTGTGTGTGTTTGTGTATAGGGATATATATATATATATATATATATATATATATATATATATGAAGAAGATGAGAGGGAGTAAGAAGAGATGAAGAAGAAGAAGACCAGCAGTAGCATCAGCTATAGCTGCAGTAGCAGCAGCTACAGCTGCAGTAGCAGCAGTAACACTGGCAGCAGCAGCAGCCAGTTCCCCCCCCCCCCCCCCCATTTTGAGCCCCTTAAACCCCCTATTTAACCCCCCCTTAGTATATATATATATATATATATATATATATATATATATATATATATATATATATATATATATATATATATGATAGTTAGATAGGAAGAAGAAGGAAAAGAATAAGAAGAAGTTAGAAGAATAAGAAATTAGAAGAAGTTAGGAGAATAGGAAGAAGCGGTTATGAGTTAGAAATGAGAAGAAGTTAGAAGAAGAAGGAATAAGAAGAAGTTAGAAGAAGAAGGATTAGAAGAAGTTAGGATAACAGGAAGAAGAAGTTAGAAGTTAGAAATTAGAAGAAGAATAGGAAGAAGAAGTTAGAAGAAGAAATTAGAAGAAGAATTAGAGTAAGAACTAGAAGAGGATAATAGAGGAGATCGAGTTAGAGGATGAATTTGAGCCCCGAGCGTCGGAATGAGATGAAACTTGGCGTGGACCTAGAATACGTGAATTAGATTTTGCGGGTAGGCTCCCGAGTTGAAATCGGGGTTGTAGGGCACCGGTATCGCACCGTACCATTGCGTATCTTGAAAAAATCAAGATACCGGCAATAGGCCGTAAGATGGACTAGACGTCCACTTTACCTAGGTATCTTGGTAGGTAATATATGTATAGGCTAGTATCTCACTACCTTAGGGAGCACGGGTCAAAATACCAAGCGTAGGTAGGCTAACTAGGTTTTCACCTAGGCTAGAAATTTACCTTAGAAAAGGGTAAATTAGGTAATTGGCCTACGACCAAGATTTGAGTTTCGAAGTCCAAAATGGACTTGGATATGGGTTGTAGAGGTTGGTAATGATTAGAAATAGTCACCTAGACCTAGTCTTGACCCCGGTTGACCATGGTTGACTTTTTAGACCAAAAGTCAACTATGGGTCAACACTTTACCCAATTTAGTCCCAAATTTCATTAAACTTGGACAGTTGACCAAAAGTCAACTATTAGTCACCATTGACCTAGGATTGACCTAGGGTTGACCTAGATTGACCAGTTGACCAAAAGTCAACGGTAAGTCAACCGTTGACTTAAATCGACCTAGATTAATTCCGTTTGACTTGCATTGACCCAGTATGACCTAGCTAGACCTAGAATGACTTAGATCGACCATGTACAATCTAGTTTGACCTTGTTCGACCTAGATTGACTTAGTTTGACGTGTCTTGACCTAGAATGACTTAATAGGATTTAAATTGTCTTGACTTTACTTCCTAAACATAGTATTGATACGTCTTGTTCTCTATAGGTCCTCGAGACGCTGCGTTGGATCCCGTTGATATATCATATCGTATTACAGGCGAGTACATTCTCTGACACTTTTCCAATTTACGATAATTGTTATAATTCATGTAATTAGTGTAGATATGCTTGTTCTTGACACATTGGTCACACGGATTGGTATTCATGGATCCCGACATGAGATGTTATTCCTCGTTATCTTGGTGTATCTTGTACAAGCTCCCTTGTAGTTCTTGTGCAGTATATGGACCGATTCTCGAGGAAACTTACTCCCTTCTCGTAGAATCCCGTGTCGTAACGTATCTTGCTTGGATCCACTCTACCAGTCGGGGACGGGGAGTACTAGTGTAGATGTGTGGTCAATACCCGTCTTATATATATTGTGAACCTTGTGAATGCCAATCCTATACCACACGTATGATTGGCTAGATCATAACCTTGTGCAGACCCAATCCGGCCACATGTTGTAGCTAGTACTCACACACCTAGATATATGATTCTTGATTCTTGTACATGTCATGATCAGTTTACTTGCCTTGTTCTAGCTCTAGTTTTACAGCTTACCTTGCCATGATACTCACATGTACATTCCATGATTCTCTTGTATATACTCTCTATTTACTGTCTTATAGCTTTTGTCATATCTTGTGAACTGTTGTTAGTAGATTGTACTCGTTCCATCCTGACTGGATATGATGACAAAATATTACAGATGCTGACGAGGGGGATTACTGTACCTACTACGGTCCGGATGACGTAGTGGGCATAGACTTGGAGACGTTGGTCCAGCAGGGCTTAGCTCCGCCTGACGAGACCTTACCTATTGCTTAGTTAGAGTAGGTCTTTTGTACTGGACCTTGTCTCCAGCTACTTTTGAGACTGTTATTATTATGGATTGTATTAGAGACTTGGACTTGTATATATTCTTGTGTTGGACTTGACATGTTATATATTTTATCGTCTTGTTGTCTTTATCTTTCAGTCTTTACTTTATTATCTTAGAGTTGTGATTGAGTACTCATATATATTCATTGCTTGTCCTCCGTTCGGAGTTGACCATATTCTCGACAGGTTTTTGATATATATATAAACTGTTATTAGAGAAGAAAACCTACAGCGTTCCATGCCGTTTTTACGGTGAGGGCTGGGCGTTGTCACGTGCACGTACCCTTATAGCGGGTGCGGGTCATGACATATATATATATATATATATATATATATATATATATATATATATATATATATAATATATATATATATATATACACACACACACACACACACTCACACACTCAAATACCACCACCACCACAACACTCCAACACTACCACCACCACAAACACTCAACATTCTTCCCACGCAACACTAACACACACTAACACACACACACACACACACACACACACACACACACACACACACACACACACACACACATATATATATATATATTCAAAACATCCCGAAACCTATCTGAATACCCAAATCCTCGTAATTCTACCCACTAGGGCCTAGACGCGTACCCCACACAAGCAATCTAACTCGCGCACGCGAGCGAAAATGAGAAACGAGGTCCGAATGGCCAAATGACCTTTCTGGCGACTCTGGGGTGTCCGATTTGCGATACTGCGCGATACGGGCACCAAACCTATCCGGATTCGACCCAATTTCTACTCACGAGTCCTAAATAATGATTAAAACCTATTCTAAGTGCTAACTTATCGATTGTAGTGTCGGTGCAAAAAATCACCCATGTGTTGGAATCCGAAAATTCCGAAAAAGCCCATTTTTATGATTTCTCGCAGAACGATCCCACGTATACAAATAAGGACACGTACCTAGCTTCATCTCACCCGAACTAACCTAATTAGGTCTAATTAGGCTAGGAACAACACCCAAACATGTCAATTTAGAATTTTTCTAAACTGGCACTAAACCTAGGCCAAAAGTTTCGAATTGAGTCCAATGGGTTCAAAACCTCTTCTAATGGATTATCCTACATCTCGGGCATCCTCTAATATATAAATGACACTAATTAGAAGTAATTACAAATGTTAGAGTGAGGATTTACCTCTTGGGAGTTGGAATCCCAAGGAAAAGCCCTAAAATCACTTCTTTTTATGTCAAATCACAAGATCTATGCTTCCACCACACCAAGCTAGATCTACCTATATCAAAACCAAAAATAAGAGATAAACAAGGGTTTCCACCAGGATTAGAGAGAGATCTAGAGAATTGGAAGAGATTTGACTTACTTGGAGCTTGAAATCAAAGAGGGAAAAAAGAAGATTTTTGTGAAATGAGAGAAAAGAAGGAGAGAGAGAGTTTCTTATAAATGAGAAGAATGGGGGGTACATGCTGCTGGCCGGCCACTTCATAGGGGTTTGGGGGCATTTGGCACATTACGAAAATGTCCTCCAAGTCGAAGAAAAGAGAGGTTTTGAGTTAGGGTCAAAATGGTAACTTGGAACCTCCTAATTCCAAGTTCTAAATCTAATTCTAATCCCACTAAAATCAAATGTGATTAGTCAAAAATAAATATCTGGATTTGGTCATGACAAGTTGGTCTGGTCCAGTTGGGTCCAAAACTGACCCGGGTCACTAACACAAGTCGAAATGAGACAAAACTCAAACCCGATCAAATAGAATCCCAAAACACAATATTAATAAATAAATATTCACAAAAATATTAGAATATTGAAAATGCAAATTTTCTCTCAATTTTGAAACTGGAGGTGACAGCAACCAATAACAATCTCGTGATGTTTCGTGACTTCTTACCAATGCTGAGGCACTCGCCCTTGTACCGACGTAAGATGAATACGTCTCATTCCTTTCCAGTTATGTTATAAGTGCTATGTGTAGGAGCTCTGTGTTCTTGCACTTTCGGCCCACCGTTCCTTAACTATATGAAGGTCATTGGCGTATCCGTGCCAGAATGGACTAACATGTTTCTCTTTTTTTTCTCCAAACTGGATAACCTGGCGTCCTTCCCGTACGGGTTTGCTGGCCCAGTATCCGAAGGACGCCGAACTTACCATCAATTGTGGCTTATCACATCAGTATCAGATCGCAAGTCATAACCAAAATATATGCAGCAACAATGATTATTCATCCCTCCTAGGCCGAACGGTCCTCGTACCCTGGTACAACCCGTTCGAGGGAAATTACCACACCCATGCACATGCAAATATCTCAAGTCATTCGACCATGCAACGCGCGCATCAAACTCATACAACCAAACATAGTCTTGAGTCTAAAACACAGACTTTACGTCGTCTCGCATTTCTCTATTCTTTCAATGTATTCTCACTTCATTCTTCGTTTCAATGTTCAATGGCACCATGTCCAACTCAATATTCGTCAAACGAATGGCCCGAAGGTCCCGAACATTTTCGAGACATCATGTTACATCCGACAGTTCCGCCACATTCATGCCACAACTGTTCTCTTCACAATGAAGCTATTTTTTTATGATTCTCCTGCATGTACGCACGCCTTGACACGATTGTTCTCTATTATTCGAGTCGTACATGTGATGCACGTCTCGATACCGTAATTCTATTTTTTATGCCTTAGTGTTCAATGTATGTTCCTTCCCTCCGACTCGTGCAACCGAGGCATGTCTCGATAGGGTATTCAATGTTCTATAGCTCGTGCACTGAAATACTCGTGCCGATATAGTCTTTCAATGTTCTAGCATACTAACTCATGCGCGGGGGCACGGAATGACTCGTGCGTTGAGGCACTTGTCGATACAGTTATCTCATGTTCTTATGGCTTGCTTATCGAGGTGCTCGCCTTTGCGATATTCAATGTTGCATAGCGACTCGCACATTTGATGTACATTTCATTTCAGTTGTTATATCTAGTGTTCGACACGCACTATGTTCATCTTCCGATCGAGCGACGCCCGTGGTCTCGATAGGTTAACTTAGCATACAATAATATATTTTACTTAGGCATGAAGGAGTAGGAAAGAGAAGTCAAAGTCTCCCCACCTTAAGCTGTCACGCCCCAGAACCAGAATACTGGAGAGCGGGGGCAGACATAGCCAGCTACGTATATGAAATGGAATCCATCTCGCTATACGGTCACGGCTGTCTAGATACATGAGGGTTTATCTACAAGCCAACAGTCTCTTAAGGTCATGAACAAGCCTAGTGTCTCAATCACAAGCAAGTAAGTAAAAGTCACAAGATGTATGATCATTAAATATACAATAGTAAGGCGTCCCAAACATTACATATTCAGTTGATCATGAAGCTAGTCGTTACAAAATGTCAGGACTAGCAAGAGTTTAGTCATACATGATCAACCCTAGGATCTGTTAATCATGTTACAGCCCGTAGGCAGACAATAAGTAAAGTGCAATCGAGCTAAACAGGTGCTCGTCGGCTAAACGCCTCAAAAGAATATTTTTACAATAGAGCGGGAGAGCCAAAGATAATCCACTCGTTTCCAGGATTCCTTCTAGTGTTCACCATCTGGCAGGAAAGTCGGTAGATCCTCTGGAGCTGCTCCGAAATCTGGCCACACAAAACCAGCTGGGTCAGACCCCAGAAAGAGCAAGTGCCACAAAGGAGGCTTCACTTAAGTGCTAAAACCAGCAATCAGTACAGGATATAAATAAAAATAAGAACTGGAAATAAAGAAAATACACCAGGAGGATATACGACGAGATAACCATGGAACTATTCAGATATCCAGGTTACAACCCGTAAACCAAACAAGGACCGGGGTTGTAACCCTTCGTCTGAACAGAACTTGGAATTCTCACCATTTATCGGAAAAATAAATACAAGCATTCTGGTCATTCAATAATCTGGAACAGGATCAGGGCAAGACTAGACTGGTTAGACTCCGTCCAATCACTTCACGGCCAAGCAAGAATTACGGCTTGATACTTTAACTAACTAGGGTTATCACAGGCCTAATTACTAGCAAGATACAGTGAGATTATTCCACAGCCACAAGCCCTGCAGACCATCCAGGTTACCCGGGTTAAAAGATTAGAGTTGAATTTAGGTGGGTACATCGTCCAGGAAACGAATGTACCCTTAGGTAGCTTGAAGGGTGCAACACATGACAGTGTGCTGGAAATGTGCCCTACTCGACGGCAGGCTACAGATCCCAAGGCGTGCCCAGGTAACGGGATTGCCTGTAGCTGGAAAATCTCGTCATGACTAATGTATTAATCTAGTTATTAGCCTTAGTCCATTTTAGTAGGTACTCCTGACCGTGGTACTCAGGAGTCCCTGCCCTAGACATGATGCAAGACAGGACTGGTTTATTTATACAAACACAATCGTCCACGATGTCCAGATTAATTATACAGGTCATGTCATGTCAGGTAGCCGTCGCAACAGCTATTCGAGATAATCATGTCAGGTTATCATGCCAAGTGTACTTGTCAGGAGTGCGCCACGACGGGCCACTATCAGGTCATGTCAGGTTATTATGTCAGGAGTGCACCACTACGGGTCACTATCACGTCATGCTCAATTATCAATTACAAACATATCAAGTAAATTCGTGATTATCAAGTTCAGGACAAAAGACGTAAGGATATAAAATGGACGTTAAATATCTAATAAAATATCAATATACAGGGCTATAGAAGATCCAGGGTAATCAGGCTACGCTCAGGTCAGGCTACGCTCAGGTCAAGCTACGCTCAGGCCAAGCTACGCTCAGGTCATACGCTCAGGTCATACGCTCAGGTCATACGCTTATGCCATACGCTCAGGTCATACGCTCAGGTCATACGCTCAGGCCATACGCTCAGGTCATACGCTCAGGTCATAGGCTCCCAAAAGGTAGCGTATGTACTCCATACGACTCCTTATCAAGGCAGCGTATGAGGTCCATACGACTCCTTGTCAAGGCAGCGTATGAGGTCCATACGACTCCTTGTCAAGGCAGCGTATGAGGTCCATACGACTCCTTGTCAAGGCAGCGTATGAGGCCCATACGACTCCTCGCCAAGGCAGCGTATGCATGACATACGCTTCCAAAAGACAGCGTATGAGGACTGCGCTGCGCTAAAAAGTGCGCGCAACTCAGTGGCGCAAGCTAAAAAGCTCGCGCACTGCTCACTGTCTTCTCCAAATCAGCAAGAACTCTATGGTTGAACCAAAAGCTTCAAAAGTCCATAACTTGGTCAAAATAAGTCCAAATCCAACTTTTCAAAGGTCAAAATTGGGTAGAATAAAATTCTCTACAACATGGAACCATCAAAACTTGAAAACGAAGAAATTTACTAGATCAAAACTACCAAAATCCAAAAATAACTAATTTCTAGATCTACAAAAATTAAAGCCTCAAAATGAAAAATGACAAGTTCTAATGTGTCTTAGAAACATAAGGAGAAGCTAATAGAACAATAAAAATGAGCTCTCTTGTGGAAGCAAGTTGCACTTGCCTAGACCTCTCTCTTCTCTCTCTTTGGTAGGTAAGGAAGTAAATGGAAGAAGAAGAAGAGATTAATGAAGAGAGAGAAGAAGAATAGGTAATAAATATGAGTGGTGTGGTAGGTAGGGGGTTCACCCCTTGGTTCATGATGAACCAAGAGCATCCCAAACCGAACCAAGCCAACCCAAACCAAGAATAAACCAAGCCCAGGGAGGAAATGCCAAGCCAGAAAATTATACAATACAAAAATAAATATGTACACGTATTCCAGAAATACGTAATACGAACCACAGGCATTACAACTCTACCCACCTTAAAAGAATTCCGTCCTCGAAATTTAATCAAGAGGCTAGAGGAGCAATGACAAGCTACATTAATCACATGCAAGCTATAACTAGGCAGACAATCACTCACTCAAGCAAGGAATCGAAGGCATGAGGCATAAGAAAGACATTATACCTCACGAGTCAAACAAGTCGGGATATCACGATCGGATATCATCCTCACGCTCCCACGTTGACTCCCCCAAAGAGTGATGACCCCAAGCAACTCGGACTAACTTGATAGTCTTGTTCTTGAGGATCTTCTCTCTTCGGTCCAATATAGACACGGGCCTCTCCTCATACGAAAGGTTGGTACCAACAACCAATTCCGAATGATCTAGGATGTGGCTCGGGTCCGGGATATACCGTCGTAATTGGGATACATGGAACACGTCATGCACCTCGCTTAGCGATGGTGGAAGAGCGAGACGATAGGATACATCTCCTACTCGCTCCAGAATGTCAAACGGTCCTATATACCTAGGACTAAGCTTGCCCCGTATGCCGAAACGAATGACGCCACGGTTAGGCGAAATCCTCAGGAATACATGATCGCCGACCGAAAACTCGAGAGGGCGCCGATGAGAATTGGCCCAATGGCGCTGGCGATCTTGGGTAACTCGAAGATGATCTCTGACTCGCCTGACCACTTCGACAGTCTGGGCAATCATTTCTGGACCGAGCATCTGTCTCTCTCCAATATTATTCCAGGCTAGCGGAGATCTGCACTTCCTACCATACAGTGCCTCGAACGGTGCCATCTGGATACTGGCCTGGAAACTGTTATTGTACGAGAATTCCACCAGGTGCAAGTGATCTTCCCATGAACCACCGAAGTCAAGTGTGCAAGACCGTAACATGTCTTCAAGAGTCTGGATCGTGCGCTCCGACTGGCCATCTGTCTGCGGGTGATATGCTGAACTGAACTGGAGATGAGTCCCCAAACTCTCTTGTAAGCTACGCCAAAAGTGCGACGTAAATCTTGAATCTCGTTCCGAGGTGATACTGACTGGTATACCGTGCAATCTGACAATCTGCCTGAGGTACATCTCTGCTAACTGAGCCGTCGACTGACCAACTCTGAATGGAAGAAAGTGAGCCACCTTCGTGAGCCTGTTGTAGAAGCATGGAAAATACTAAAGAAAATGACTCATACGGCCAGGAAAGACCCATGCGGCGCTGAAAGTCCATGCGGCTCAGGGTATCATGCGGCACAAGGAGCTATGCGGCCCAAAGCGTTTCATGCGGCTCAGAAGACACGTGGCCTGATAGCGCCCCCCTCCACCCACGCTGCATTAATTGCTATGATGGCCGACCCCTCTGAAAAGTGGACAGCCCTGACACCAAAGGCAGGTAATTATGGCTTTGCCATAATGATGAATCTCTAGGGAAGAGGAAAGAAATCTCTGACACAAATCCCCTGAGAGCCATAAGAATGCCACGTGGCCTTGCCACGTGGGCATCCATATGCGGCTCGCTTCTCATGCGGTTCAGAGTAAATCCTATGCGGCTCAGGCCTTAGGAGCCTCATGCGGCTCGAGCAAAGGACTTCCCATGCGGCTCAGAAGTGAATCCATCCTATGCGGCTCAGGCCATATGAGCCTCATGCAGCTCGAGCAAAGGACTTCCCATGCGGCTCCGAAGTGAATCCATCCTATGCGGCTCAGGCTATGAAAGCCTCATACGGATCGAGCGAGAATTTCTCATGCGGTTCACGAAGATCATATCCATGCGGCCCAGGCGGATATATACCTATGCGGCCCACAAGGATTACTCCTCTGTGGTTAGAGGACTCAAATAAAGGCCACTGCCCACACAGCCCTGACACGTGGGCTCATATTCATATGCGGCTCACATTCGTATGCGGCTCACTATTTATGCGGTCCAGATTCCCCCCAGCAGCTCCTAGGACACGTGTCCTAAACCGATTAATTCCTCAAATTTGCTGCCATTAAAAATTGGGTCAGATCCCAATAAATCTGGGACACGTGGCAGAAGAATAAATCTGATTTATTCGCAGATATCAGAAGATCAGCGTAAGGAAGATTTATTCCAATCAGCATTAATTGCTCATGGGATTTGGTGCAATCTACACCTAATGGCCCAGATTCATCATAATTAAAACGAATGGCCAAGATGGACCAATTTCCAAGCCGCCGCCATCTCCATAAGCTAATCATTGGCAACCCTAATGATCACATCCCACTATTATAAATAGCAAGGTGCCATTCTCTTGTAGATATACAATTTCAGAGAGAAAAATACGTATATACAGAGAGACCCCCCCAATAGTCAAAAAGAAGGAGTACACAGAGAGAAAGAGAAGCCAGAAGAGCAACAGAGGAGCAAGAAGAGCATTCCTTCGTCAACGCCTACCACCTTTTCACAGAGAGCAAAGGCTGCATACCGATCGTCCAAGGAGTAAGGCAGGGCTGCCGTCGCCATCCCGAGCCTCTATCGTCACCCCCCAGAATCTAAAATAAACAATTATACTTAGACTGCTGTACCTAGGTTTTCGTCCCTAGGCTTTCTTTGTACAAGCGAATTTGTAACGTGAAGTAAAAGTTCGGTCCTCCGATAATTGTTCTGTTCTTTTATATTTCATGGCAAACACGATGGCGACTCTGCTGGAGACAAATTTCTCTACGGCTGAGGAGTTGGTGACGCAATCGGATGCAGCCAAGCTTGGCTCCACTCAACAAAAGATGGTCGCCCGGTTCGACCAACAGGCGTTCGAAGAGATGCTCTCCGACAAGAGCACTGGCCCGGTCCAGAAGCGAGCCCACACAAAGAAGGCCAGTAAGGAGTGGAGACCCCGATCCTTCGTTCCTGCTGAAGCTCTTACAGAGATACGCTCTGTTGTCCAAGACGGCGAACAAGATTCCCCTGCGGCCCCACTTCAGATCGTAGACAACTCTGCTGTCCCCGAGTCTGGCAGAAGAAAACACTATGATGCTAGACTTACAGGGGCAAAGAGGAACTCTATGAGATCCGAGCCGCATAAGGGTATCAGACGCAGGGAAAAAGCTCATGCGGCTACATCCTCCAGCCGCATGAAGAAAACTCATGCGGCCATACCTGTCAGCCGCATAGCTTATGCGGCTACAGTTGCCAATCCCACGGATAAAACTCATACAACTATGGGAGTCAACCGCTTACAGAAAACCCATACGGTCATAATTGCCAACCGTATGCGGCCAGCCTGTACGGTCGTGACTCCTAGCCGCACAAAAATAATTCATCCGACGGCAGAAGACAACCGCATGCAGACAGCCTGTACGGTACCCAACCCTAGCCGCATAGCATCCGTTTTACGTTTCTCTGGATCAGTCTTCGACCGTCTCTCATGCGGTCCTGACCCTGATACTTCTCTGGATGATAAGCCAGACTCTCTGTTATTCAACTTGGACTCCTCTTATTACGCACCCGCAGGTGCTAAAAGGAGGAAGTCTAGGACAGCGCGGACTCATCCGGTCCAGTCAGCTGTTCCAACCTCTGGCTATCGGGGCGTCCTGTTGACTATCACACGGGCCTCGGATGGGAAGTTGTATGCAACCGCTCGAGTCCAGCCCCCGACGGCAAATGGACAGAGTGGTTCCTCTGACCTGCGGGAGGCGATCCTCCACAAACGTAAGGAAAGAGAAGGAGTGTCGGCGTGCAAAGAGTCCTCGCTTGGACATCGTTGCACCCAAATCATCGTCAATTGCTGCTGCAATAATGCGGCAGTAACGGAAGATCGGCCGTCCGTCTTCTAAAGACTACAGCACCCGAGCTCAGAAGATGAGGCACCCCCTGTTGTCTCCTGCAATTCCGCTCAAAAGGTCTCCACCGAAAGGAGGGGGAAAAAGACAAGCATCTCCAGTCCCAAGATATCAACCACTACAGCTACGAAACTGTCGTCTAAACGGTTGTCTTCCACCGGAGTATTCCAACACACCCGTTCAAAGACGAAATCTGCTGCGATGGGAAATTCATCATCCGCATCGCTGGGGGTTGGGGGTAGCACTCATCTGAACATCCGCAACAATCTAATGTTTCAGGAAGCCGAGCCCGGGGAAACGATTCTCCCATCAGGCGCGACAGGTACCGATGTCCCCGAGGACACCCGTGATTCTCAAGACGAAGTAAATTCTGAGGCTGGGGGTACTGCTCCCTCCGAGTCCGAACCAGAAGACAACATCCCCACATATCCTGATGACTTCTCGGTATATGGGTACGACTCGGAGGGTACATCTTCCACCGTCCCTTCCATCACTCCTCACGTAAGGACGATGTTCATGACGGACAGCAATCAAGGTGGTTCCAGTGATCGCCAACGCATTGACAGTCTCGAAGCCATATTACTTGCTTTGGTCAAATCTGTAGACGAGATTAAAGCGGCCCTGCCCACTCTACAAGAAGGAACGCCTGGTCAAACAAGCACGGGCCCCGCGGTCAATATAGATTCAAACTCAGCGGCACCAAACTCGGGCAATAATCCTTCCGAAATAACAGCCCCTACCGCGACAGATGAGACCCGAGAAGTAAGAAGAGAGGTCTAGGAGCTCCGAGCCATGTTCCATGCCCGAGAAAACGCTCAAGATCTCAGAATACGGCAACCATACCCTGCTGAATGGAGGGATATCCCATTCCCGCCAAGATATAAGCCGTTCAATATCAACCCGTATGATGGCAAAACCTCAGCAAGTCGGTACATCACTTACTTTGAGGTTACCACCGACCATCTGCCCCATGATGATGCCATCCTCACACGGTTATTCATTGGGACGTTAGAAGGGGTCGCCTTCGATTGGTACCACAATCTATCGGACAACTGCATCCATTCCTTCACCGGTTTCAAGCGCCTGTTCTTGGAGCGATTCTACGAAGTAGGACAGGACGTCACTATGTCCACGCTCATGGACGTCGTCCAAGGGGAGAAGGAGTTGACAAGGAACTACATCGAGCGGTTCCGCCAGACCGCCATGAAGCTGCCCTCCGGAAATTCAGATTCCTTTTTGATTGAGATCTGCCAAAAGAGATTGCTTCCTACGATCAGTCTCTGGATGGGCGAAAGTCAATTCAAAGACTGGAAGGCATTCATCATCAGCGCTACCAGTGCCGAAGAACGACTAAAGAAAGCTCGCCAATTGGGGTTGCACATCTCGGAAGGAGAAAACAAGGGCAAGCGTCCCAACAACGATAATGGGGATAACCCCTCCAACAATCGGGACAGTAAGGGAAAGCAGGCTATGGTGGCTGACACAGCACAAAAGCTCGAGTCACAACCAGCAGACAAACAATGGCCGCAAATCGATTACTCCTTCGAAGATGGCCACGTCAAGCCTATCTTGGACATGCTCATACAAGGGGGTAGAATTCAGCTTCCTCCACCAAGACGGGAGCCTCGGCCGGCTGATCTGGAGAACCCAAAGTTCTGCCATTATCACCGTTATGTACACCACGCTACACACGACTGCTACCAACTAAAAAGGTACATCCAAAGCCTCATCGATTCGAACGCTCTGGCCATCGACTTCGAAGAGGTAACCGTAGCAGCCAATATGGTATCCGTACAATTCGGCAGCCTCCCTCCGACGGAGACTCAAGACGGGGTGATCCCCGTCCCCCTGGCAACAATAGAGATTACCAATCTTTCCCCTCCCCGAGATCAGGCTGTCGGTCTAGTACCTCTCACCACCTCACGAGGGAAGGTCATATGGGTCCATCCAGACTTAGTATCAGAAGTAACCCGGCCCACACTATCTGACACCAACAAAAGGAAGAGTGAAAAAATCAGGACTTGCCACACAATCTCAGCAGACAACGAGGAAGCTACAGCCGTCGTCACGCGGTCCGGAGCGCAATCCCAACCTGTGGTTGACAACCCAACCGAAAATCATCAACCTACTACAACTGATGCTCTCGGACCGGCTCAGCCTTCGAGGACCGACAAGCCTAGACCGAAGGAGACTCGTTTCGACAAATCCCTCCGAAAGGACGCAGACCAAGGGCTAGAGAGGCCCTATAACTTTGACATCTTAGCACAATTGGCTAACACTCCGGCCAAATTATCACTATACGAACTCCTAAGGCTCTCCAAGGACGTTCGTATTGCATTGAGCGAAGCACTCCAAAATGTCGATGCCTATCTCGCTCAATCCAACCTCATCGGGGAAGACTCACCCATGGATCTCCAAGACAGTGCCTGCACGGGAGCAATGCCCAACATCGTCTTCACCCCGCAGGACATGCTCATCAAAACCAACTTACATGATCGTCCGCTATACTACACGGGATACATCGGCGACGTGAAGGTGGATCGGATGCACATTGATCCTGGTTCTTCCATAAGCATCATCTCGAAGGGTCTGCTACATTATCTCCGTATCCCAATGCATTGCCTGACACCTACAAGCACCGCCATCAGCGGTTTCAATTCGGGCAGGAGCTACCATATTGGAAAGATTCGTCTGAAGTGTCAAATTGGCGACCTCCAATCCGAAGTCACCTGCTACGTCATAGATGCAGACACTTCTTACAACATCCTCTTGGGGTGCCCATGGATACATGATTATATGATCGTGCCTTCCACACTACACCAGTGCTTCAAATACGTCGATAAACACGACTTCGTGAAGACAAAATTTGCTGATATCGATCCCTTCAAAGGGGTCGAATCCTACTACTCAGACTCCTGCCTATACGAAAAGTCGAAGAGGCACCTTGATGAAGGAGACGCACAAGCTCATACTGAGACAGCCACGGGATCAGAAGGACCCCTGACGATCCACCTCCAAGCTCGCAAACCGGGCAAGTTCGCACCCCTCACCGCCACTCTGTGGAAGGACGCTATCAGCCTCTCGGCGCAAGAGGAGCATATGATAATCCGGCTGCCAAGGTCCGACCAAGTGCCGAGACCCACAACGAAGCCACTAACAATCAGGTTACCAAGAGTCAGTCAACCACAAGCAGGGAAGCTCAACCCCTCGGACAAGCCCATGACGATACGCCTTCCCAGGAAGGGTCGTCACCCGATGCAAGGTCTGACACTTCCAGCGAACCAGCCACTCCTCGTTCCACATCAAATGCCAAACTGGGGGTCGCTAGTCTGCCAACAACTCCCCGCTCTGCGCCATCAACTGAACCACTGCCAATCAAGCTTCCTCGGACGTCCTCTCAGTCTTCGTTCACACAGGGGGTAGCCGAAGAGGAGCCAGAGCTAGCCAAGTATATGGCTACCCACACCAATGCACCCTTCGCTGATGATGTAATCCCCCTAGAAAAGATACCTTACATCATCAATAAAGGGTTATCTTTGAACTACACCGAGCACAATAAGCTATGTACAATGTATGCTATGGAACACGACATAGGCGCTCACCTCCACACACAGGTGATAAATGTGTACAACGCGATCCAGCTTACTCCAGTAGAAGACGCTTACCGAATATTCGAAGGAGGAGATCATTCGATCATCTTCGGCCGGACAAACAATCCACATCCCCGCACCATAGAAGAAGTCGACCTCGGGTCAGATGCCGGGAGACTGCCTCTGTATCTCTATAGCCATCAATCCAAATATCTCATACAGAAACAGGGGAATGATCTAGAGGCGACGCCAGGGTTGAACTATGGCACTGGGCGACGATTACCTATGAAGCCGCCAGTCCCGGCAGGCAAACTACGGAACTACTATAACAAAGCTCGATGCGGGTTAGGGTATGTAACGCCTACTACGACCCCTGAAAGTTCAGATAAAGAATGCGACTGGCAGTCACATTCAACCGGATCACCAACTTCTGACTCAGATACCAGCATCGGAGATGTGTTCAGACAAGTCATGTCAGTCAACATGGCATTCGCCGACGCCTACGAGAAAGACGAAGACATCCCCGAAATCCTCGAGCTAGAGCCATGGGCCCAGCAATTAGACGCGCAATGGGAAAAGCGGTTCGAACTGAGAGAACCCCCTACTGAAGATGAGGTCATACAAGTGGATCTCGGCAGCGAATCTTCTTCAAAACCGATCTTCATCAATAAAAGCCTAACCAACGAAGAACGGGAGTCGCTGTTAGAACTTGTCAGAGAGTACATTGATGTGTTTGCCTGGAGCTATAAAGACATGTCCGGGTTAAATCCTAACATCGCTCTTCACAAACTCAATATTCGGCCAGATGCGAAGCCAGTCAAACAACAACAGCGACGCTTCCGCCCAGGCATCATGGACGCGATCGAAGCTGAAGTCAACAAACTGATAGCCAGCGGCTTCATTCGTGAGGAGCAACATCCCAATTGGGTCACCAATATAGTACCCGTCCTCAAGAAGAATGGAAAGATTCGAATCTGCATCGACTTCCGCAACCTGAACGAGGCATGCCCCAAAGATGAGTTCCTCCTTCCTATTACAGACATCATGATCGATAATACCTGCGGCTTCGAACGCATGTCATTCATGGATGGCTTCTCGGGGTACAACAAAATCAAAATGTCTCCTGACGACGAAAGCATACATCATTCCGAACACCGATTGGCACGTACTGCTATACAGTCATGCCTTTCGATTTAAAGAATGCTGGCGCCACATATCAGAGAGCCATGAGCATCATCTTCAGAGACCACTTACGCAAGACGGTAGAGTGCTATGTCGACGATATAGCCGTCAAGAGCCGTAGCAAGAGAGACCATCTGCAGGATCTAAGGACGGTATTCGACCTAATACGAACGCCTAATTTGAAAATGAACCCTACGAAGTCCTTCCTGGACGTATCCAGCGGGAAGTTCTTAGGCTTCATCATCACTGCAAAGGGTATCTATGTAGACCCTGAAAAGACAAAAGCAATCATGGAGATGGGTCCCCCGAGAAATCTCCGCGAACTCAGAGGCCTTCAAGGAAGGCTAGCTTACATCAGAAGGTTCATTTCCAACCTCTCCGGGCGATGCCGACCATTCACGCACCTCATGAAGAAAGGAGTCTCGTTCGTATGGGACAAAGAATGCCAGCGCGCTTTCGACAGCATCAAAGAATATTTGTCAAATCCTCCGATCTTGGTGGCCCCAGTCCCTGGAAAACCATTCCTGCTCTATGTACGAGCAATGGAACACTCCTTCGGTGCCCTGTTGGCACAAAACAACGATACAGGCCACGAACATGCCATATACTATCTCAGCCGAATGATGGTGGGACCCGAACACCGATACACCGCGGTTGATAAGGAATGCCTCGCCTTGGTGTTCGCCATTCAGAAGACGCGACACTATGTCACCGGACAAACGATATATGTGATCTCACGGGTCAACCCTTTCAGAGTCCTCATGACCAAACCAGGGGCACTTAGCTCTCGACTCGCTACATGGGCAATATTGCTATCCCCTTATCATATGATCTTTGTCCCACAAAAGGCAGTCAAAGGTCAAGCCCTGGCAGACTTTTTAGCAGCCCACCCAGGCTCGGAGTCCTCCAAAATATACGAATAGATCCCAGACGAAGTCGCCAACTCGCATGCAACCTCTCACGAGGCTATATGGCGAATGTTCTTTGACGGTACTTCAAGGACCGGACCTAAAGGCAGTATAGTCGTCGGAGTCGGGATAGTGCTGGTCTCCCCTTCCGGATTGGTGATCAATCGCGCCTATTCCCTCACAGAACCCTGCTCTAACAATGTGGCCGAGTACAACGCTCTGGTCATTGGCCTCCAACTTGCAAGAGAGCTTGGGGTAGAATACCTTGAAGCATACGGCGATTCCCAATTAATCGTCAATCAGATCCGGGGTTCGTACGAAGTCTGTCACGAAGATATGATCCCTTATCACCAAATAGCGATCGATATCATCTCGTCATTTGAGGGGTTCTTCATCGAACATGTCCCCAGACTCCGAAACATCGAAGCAGATGCCTTAGCCGGTCTTGTCGCTTCCCTAGCAGTTTCGAATTATGACCGCCAATCAGTGGAAGTGATAGGCCATGAACTGGTCTGTTCTAAAAACAATGTGCAATTCGTGGCAAGTTATTTCGCACAGACGATCGATGACGCCCCAGATTGGAGACAACCATTCATCGACTTCGTCGTCTACGACATCCTGCCCGAGAACCCAAAGGAATCCACTTCCATCAGAAGGCGTTCTCTCAGATTCTTCTACGATACAGAGACGAAGATGCTGTATCGCCGCTCTTACGACGGATTATTACTTCGGTGTCTGTCCAACACAGAAGCCAAAGAAGCAGTACGAGAAGCTCATGACGGTGTCTATGGGGCCCACCAACCCGACCCAAAACTACAAGATCGCCTTCGCCGAATGGGCTATTATTGGCCCACAATGGTGGCAGATGCGATCGATTATGCTAGAAAGTGCAAAGCTTGCCAAGTCCACACGGACTTCATTCATCAACATCCGAATTTCTACATCCGACGGTGGCGTCCTGGCCATTCGAAGCATGGAGAATGGACATCATTGGTCCAATCACCCCACCTTCCTTCCGAGGACATCGCTTCATACTTGCGATCACGGATTACTTCTCCAAGTGGGCGGAAGCTGTCCCTCTCGCAGAAGTCAAGACTTCGAACGTGATCAGCTTCCTTAAGCATCACGTCATCTACCGCTTTGGACTGCCCCGAAGGATCATCCATGATAATGGCCCGCAGTTTGTAAGCCACGCATTCTATCGGTTTTGCGATAAACACCGTATTCAGAATATCGCTTCGACGCCGTACAACCCAACAACAAACGGGTTAGCAGAGGCGTTCAACAAAACGATCATCAAACTCCTCAAGAAGTTCGTCTCTTCCAATAAGCGCGATTGGAACGAGAAGCTCGGTGAATGCTTATGGGCTTATCGCACCACAGTTCGAACAGCCACCGAAAATACACCATTCTCCCTAGTGTACGGGAGTGAAGCGGTTCTCCCGTTAGAAACTCAAATACCCTCACTCCGCATCGCCCTCACTTATCAATTGACAACGGATGACAACTACCGACGTCGACTGCAAGAGTTAGAGGCCTTAGATGAAAAGCGCCTCCTAGCTCAGCAACGAATTGAGCTATACCAAGCACGCATTTCCAGAGCTTTCAACAAGAAGGTCAAAATCAGAACATTCCAGGTGGGCGATCTCGTCTTGGCAGTCCGGAGGCCGATGGTAATGACTCACAAGACCGCCGGCAAGTTCCAGCCAAAGTGGAAAGGTCTATTTATCATAGAGACAGTATTCTCCAACGGTGCTTACCGCCTCGCAAAACAAAATGGAGACTTGCTCATGCTGCCCGTCAACGACAAGTTCCTGAAGAAATACTATGTTTAAACAACATTTTCCAGATTTTCGAGTCACGTACCCGCTGGTACCACTGAAATCACTCCACAAATTTCCAAATTATCGAGTCATGTATCCGCTGATACCGCTGAACTCACCCTCATAGTTTTCCAGATTTTCGAGTCACGTACCCGCTGGTACCACTGAACTCGCTCCACAAATTTCCAGATTATCGAGTCATGTATCCGCTGATACCACTGAACTCACCCTCATAGTTTTCCAGATTCTCGAGTCATGTATCCGCTGATACCACTGAACTCACCCTCATAGTTTTCCAGAATATCGAGTCACGTACCCGCTGGTACCACTGAACTCGCACTCACCATATTCTAAATTTTCGAGTCACGTACCCGCGTGTACCGCTGAACTCATGCCCTTCTTTCACAAAGATATCCCAAATTTCTAAGTCATGTACCTGCTGGTACCTCTGAACTTACACTTTGATTCCAACATTGTCGAGTTATGTACCCGTCGGTACCCCTGAACTTACATCCTGGTCACTCTTTTGAAAGAAAGTCATGTATAACCATACCGCTGAACTTTCTTCCTACAAGAGATCCTCTCTCATGATCTAATACCTGCACTCCCGGTGCACAATAAAGGTAACGGGTCCGCAAACTTCCAAGACGGCCATGTCCTCATTACCTCTGAGTCGTCCCACTTCCGCCAAAAACAAATCACCCCCCACGTAGAACTTCCATGTCCTCATTACCTCTGAGTTGTTCTATGTACCCCCCTATCAAAGAGACCCTCATGCTCACTATGTCCTCGGCACCTCTGAGTCAGTATGATTGGTTCCTTTCTTTTAAACTCATTGTCCGTATCCAAAACCAGGGTATGTTAGGGACAATGGGTCCACGCAAAATGACCCGATAAAAAGGACTATTACAAAGCAAAAGAGTGAAGCAAATATATATTCCATTCAGTCAGAAATCAGTTACATCCACACAGTTACAGGAAAGTTCTTCATTACAGACAAGACACCTCAAACCCCTAGTTACAGAAATACGTATACAACTCCTTCAACCACATTACGTATGAAGGATGTAACTGAGGAAGATCCTCGTCCAGAATGGAAGAATCAGGATTCCCAGTGGTGTCACCCTCAGCAGTCTCGACAGTGGGGAGGACATCGTCCCTCTCAGGCTCCGATTCTTCTTTCATTGTCTCCTCCTTAACAGAGGGAGGCCCCTGATTGACGCCAGGGAGCGACGGATCCTCTACCACCGCAATATCAGCACTCGGTGGAGACACTATAAGAATCAAAAGACGAAAAAAGTGATGAAAAGTGATGAAAACGGTCAGAAGATATTCAGAAGTGTTCATGCGGCTCGTTTAAAGACAACTCTTATGCGGCTTGGGCATGGAATATATTCCATGCGGCTCATAGGACGTGTATGCGGACCACGTAATCTAAAAAGCTCGCATCAAAATGATGAAGCAATACAGCAGAGCAGCATCTTTTAGGGTTTCAGAGCACCCAATCTTCCGCACAATCCTTACCTTCGACGACAACATGAACATCAAGACGAACGGAGGGTGCGGCAATTGAAGACGAAGCCGACTTCCTGCTCCTAGCCGCAACCTTCTTCACTGCCTTGGAAGCCCTAGGCGCCATCGTTGTCTGTCAGTTGGAAGAAGAAAGCAAGACAGAAATCTTAAATCAGAAAGAGTCTAAGAGAGAAATCCTTCTAAATACCCTTCTATTTATAGAGAAAGGAGGACCAAGACCGACGCTTCGTACAAAGTAGTCGACTCTTCGGCTATCGATACGGACTAGTTAATTAGAAGTCAGAAACTCCTAGGATCCTGCCCCAAAAAGGTTTGCATGCATGACATAATGGCGTGGCGAGAAGCTATGCGGTTGAACAATCTATGCGGCCAAGATCTCTATGCGGTCAGGTTTTCATATGCGGTTCGAAGAGCACGGCCATGCTTCTTATTCAAAGTATTTCAATTTTACAAATTGAAAAATTTGAAGGGGGTCCTGTAGAAGCATAGAAAATACTAAAGAAAATAACTCATGTGGCCAGGAAAGAACCATGCTGTGCTGAAAGTCCATGCGGCTCAGGGTATCATACGGCACAAGGAGCTATGCGGCCCAAAGCGTTTCATGCGGCTCAGAAGACACGTGGCCTGATAGCGCCCCCCTCCACCCATGCTATATTAATTGCTATGACGGTCGACCCCTCTGAAAAGTGGACAGCCCTGACACCAAAGGCAGGTAATTATGGCTTTGCCATAATGATGAATCTCTAGGGAAGAGGAAACAAATCTCTGACACAAATCTCCCGAGAGCCATAAGAATGCCACGTGGCCTTGCCACGTGGGCATCCATATGCGGCTCGCTTCTCATGCGGTTCAGAGTAAATCCTATGCGGCTCAGGCCATAGGAGCCTCATGCGGCTCGAGCAAAGGACTTCCCATGCGGCTCAGAAGTGAATCCATCATATGCGGCTCAGGCCATAGGAGCCTTATGCAGCTCGAGCAAAGGACTTCCCATGCGGCTCCGAAGTGAATCCATCCTATGCAGCTCAGGCTATGAAAGCCTCATGCGGATCGAGCGAGAATTTCTCATACGGTTCACGAAGATCATATCCATACGGCCCAGGCGGATATATACCTATGCGGCCCACAAGGATTACTCCTATGTGGTTAGAGGACTCAAATAAAGGCCACTGCCCACACAACCCTGACACGTGGGCTCATATTCATATGCGGCTCACATTCATATGCGGCTCACTATTTATGCGGTCCAGATTCCCCCCAGCAGCTCCTAGGACACGTGTCCTAAACCGATTAATTCCTCAGATTTGCTGCCATTAAAAATTGGGTCAGATCCCAATAAATCTGGGACACGTGGCAGAAGAATAAATCTGATTTATTCGCAGATATCAGAAGATCAGCGTAAGAAAGATTTATTCCAATCAGCATTAATTGCTCATGGGATTTCGTGCAATCTATACCTAATGGCCCAGATTCATCATAATTAAAACGAATGGCCAAGATGGACCAATCTCCAAGCCGCCGCCATCTCCATAAGCTAATCATTGGCAATCCTAATGATCACATCCTACTATTATAAATAGCAAGGTGCCATTCCCTTGTAGATATACAATTTCAGAGAGAAAAATACGTATATACAGAGAGACCCCCCCAATAGTCAAAAAGAAGGAGTACACAGAGAGAAAGAGAAGCCAGAAGAGCAACAGAGGAGCAAGAAGAGCATTCCTTCGTCAACGCCTACCACCTTTTCACAGAGAGCCAAGGCTGCATACCGATCGTCCAAGGAGTAAGGCAGGGCTGCCGTCGCCCTCCCGAGCCTCTATCGTCACCCCCCAGAATCTAAAATAAACAATTGTACTTAGACTGCTGTACCTAAGTTTTCGTCCCTAGGCTTTCTTTGTACAAGCGAGTTTGTAACGTGAAGTAAAAGTTCGGTCCTCCGATAATTGTTTTGTTCTTTTATATTTCATGGCAAACACCTGCCAACTATAACCCAAATAGTATCTCTACCAGCTGGGGATCTAGGTAGTCCAGTCATAAAATCTATGGTCACATGCTCCCACTTCCATTCTAGAATCGGTAAGGGCTGAAGAAGTCCAGCCAGTCTCTGATGTTCGGCTTTAACTTGTTGGCAAACCAAACACCGAGAGACAAACCGAGCTATCTCCCGCTTCATGCCATTCCACCAGAAATGCTGTCGGATATCACGGTACATCTTCGTACTGTCGGGATGGATGGAGTACTGCGAACTGTGCGCTTCTGACATAATCTCCTGCCAGATATCTCTGCTGGGTACACAAAGTCTCTTACCATGTCAAAGTGTACCATCCTCATGAATGCATAACTCTGATCTTCGTCCTGCCTCACACTCTGCACTGAGTCGCTGAAGCTTGGAATCTGCCGACTGCGCCATCCGGATCCTCTCGACTATAGTGGACTGAACTTGCATACTGGCCATCAAGGCCACACTGGAAGGGAGAACAACTTCAATACCCATCTTCTGAAGATCTGCTAACAGCCCTGGTTGCGCTGTTAGAAAATAAACTTCCGCTCTCCTGCTCAATGCATCCGCAACAACATTGGCCTTCCCAGGATGATACTGCAGGTTGACATCATAATCCACAAGAAGCTCCAGCCACCTTCTCTGACGCATGTTAAGATCCTTCTGAGTGAACACATACTTCAGGCTCTTGTGGTCGGTAAAAATCTTCACCCTGTCTCCATACAAGTAGTGCCTCCACAACTTAAGTGCAAACACCACTGCTGCCAGCTCCAAGTCATGGGTTGGGTAATTTCTCTCATAATCACGAAGTTGTCGTGACGCATAAGCTATTACCTTCCCATGCTGCATTAGAACACATCCTAAACCTCTGCCTGAAGCATCACAGTACACTGAGAATCCTCCGGTCCTATCTGGAAGCGTGAGAATAGGAGCTGTTATCAGGCCTCGCTTCAACTGCTCAAAAGAACTCTGAAACTCTGCTGTCCAAGCAAACTGCGCATCCTTGCGGGTCAACTGCGTCAATGGTGCTGAAATTCGAGCAAAATCCGAAACAAACCGCCGGTAGTAGCCGGCTAATCCAAGAAAACTACGAACCTCTACAACTGTGCTGGGCACTGGCCATGACTCAATAGCCACAATCTTCTGGGGATCCACTTCTACTCCTCCTCGAGTGATGATATGACCCAAGTACGAAATGCGATCGAGCCAGAACTCGCATTTACTGAACTTGGCATATAACAGGTGCTCTCTGAGGATCTGAAGAACTATACGGAGATGCTGCTCATGCTCCACCTCACTCTTACTGTAGACCAGAATGTCATCCAAGAACACAATCATAAACTGATCCAAGTAAGGCATGAAGATACGATTCATGAGGTCCATGAATACTGCCGGCGCATTGGTTGCTCCAAAAGGCATAACAAGGAATTCCCAATGCCCATATCTCGATCTAAAAGCTGTCTTCGGGATGTCCTGCTCTCCGACTCTGATCTGATGATAACCTGAGCACAAATCAATCTTCGAGAATACTGAAGCCCCCTTGAGTTGATCAAACAAGTCGTCTATCCTTGGAAGAGGGTATCTGTTCTTGATTGTCACTGAGTTCAAGGTACGATAATCAACACATAACCTGGACGTACAATCTTTTTTTACAAGAAGCATCGGGGCTCCCCAAGGCGATCCACTAGCACGAATGAATCTCTTGGTTCTGAGTTCTTCAATCATCTTGTACAATATCTCCAACTCTGACGGTGCCATCCTGTAGACTCCCTCTGACATTGGGGCTGTCCCGGGAATCAAGTCTATAGTGAACTCGATCTCCCGCTCCGGAGGCATACCTGGAAGTTCTTTTGGGAAAACATCTGAAAACTCCTCGACTATCCTGGGCAACTGAACTGCTGCTACTGCCATCCGCAATACTGGAGGAGATGACTCAACTTCGCCTCGGGAGAAAGAAAACTCCGGCTCGCCTGGAATGTGTAGTGACCCGCTCCGCCCTAGCGGAACGCCGATTCAAACGGCAAGTGCAACGACTCAAACGAGCCGTCGACCCGAAGAGTTGGCATCGACCTGATGAAGAATCGATGCAAGGCTTACATTGGCCCGTCAAGATGAATCCAGACTTAGACTTTCAAAGGCGCACTCGGAGTATCGCTCGGCCGATGCGAACATCGCTAAGGTGGGTGGCTCCGATGAACCCGTTTCTGCTTAGCCTAGACACATAATAATACGGACACTATCACGAAAATCGCTAGGCGATAATCCCGTGCATGCTAATAAATGACTCAATGCACCTAGCTAAGGGAATAATCCCAACTTGTATGCTTGTATAGAATATGGAAAGGAACATGGAAAAGTAAGAGAACTCTCGCCCGCGCTCCACGCTCGTGCTAAGGCACAATCTTACGTTTACGTCTCTGATGCGTTCAACAATGAAACAATGAATGATTTACAACAATAAAACGGGAAGACTATCAACATAGTCGTTCCGAATAGAGCTTAGCAACATTGAAAGGCTATGGGACCGATGGGTCGCCAAGGCGACTCCCACACGGGGAGTTACAAAATGTATAAATGAATGAATGAACGAATAAGTGAATGAATGAATCAACGAATGAAAGAATGAATCGATGAACAAACGGACAAGTGAAACAAAGAAAAGAAAGAATGAATGAAAGAATAGAGAGGAAAGAAATGGTTAGCGACAGGTGTGACGGGCACGTGCAACGGGGCTCGCTACCCGCGCTGCACGGACGCCAACCTGGTCGATAACGCATTTCGGCTAAGGGTTAGCCTATGATGATAATAATACGAAATGGTCGTGGACAAATGGCACGAGCGAGGGGTGGCGTATGCTGTGTCCGTAAGGAAAAGGGATTCCGCGGCATGATCAAAGGGGGGATATGCCGGCCTAGGCGGGATCAAAGTCATGGCTTACGGGCTGCCTGGGTACGGACTCGGCCACCCGGGGGACGTAAGTGCAGGAGTATTTCAAGAGACTATCGGGGTGTGTGCCAGTCCTCACCCTATGCTAGTTGAGAAATACCACGGCTTGGATGTCCAAAATGGCTTGTGGTGCCAGCGACCGGTGCATATAGAGTTAAGTGGGCTTTACTGGTGGCGATCCACGTGCAAGTCCTTGTATTGAAATCAAAGTAGTCTAAGTTAACAAAATGAAGTGCCTTATGAATATAAATGAAATGTGATACACCAAATAAAAATAAGAAATAGCTGCAAGTGTAGATAACGTGCCTACGACATGCTAGAATCCGAGGCAGGGACACGCATTTGACATAGAAAAGTTTATATTGAATTGTTGACTAACTTGATTTACTTTGGACAGGGAAGGCCGGACGGTAAGCATGGGTAAGTCGTGCATTCATTTCCATGCACACACTCGAATTCGGCAACACGAGATAGGTCATGAAATATGCCATGAAACTGATCCTAAGGCAAGATTAGAAAGACAATGAATGATAGATATTGCACAAAAGTAAATGGAACGTGTTTGGTAATGATAGCGTTGTGGGCGAGCTAGCCTACCCACCAGTGCATAATAATGTACTGATAACCCCACAGTTTGCTTGCAGGAAGCAGGAAACGTCGGCGGGTACGGAGTTTTCCTCGAACGTGCTAAGGTGCGGAGCTATTTCTCGAGCCTTGGAGCGTTGCAAGGAGCTGGAGCACCATATACAGGACATAATGTATTGGAACATCGCCATGTATCATTCCATCTTGTAAGCCACTTGGCACGTCTTTTATGTTTCAGAGAGAGAGCTTGAGCGAATTGTAATATCGGCCTAGCGCCGCTTGTAAACTTCTTGAAAATCAATAAAGAGTTTGAATTCACTTCAATTTTGTGTTCGTTTACTTTCCGCTGCAAATGGGGACACTCTGTGCGACTCTGTGGCCTAGCTCAAATCGGCCGTTTCTGGACTTAGCCTTGCACGGGCGCAACCTAGGCCCGTGCGACATCACGTCTTAGCGAGGACGATCGCTCCTGCGGGAGCGGGGTGTGACATAGTGGTATCAGAGTACGGCTTCACGTCCTTGGACATCATTTCAATTTTCTCAGTTTTGAAAGCTCGTCGTTGGAAAAAGATGTGTACGTTCTCTCTCGTTGTGCCTTGGGATGTTCCATACAATAAGTCTAATATTTTCAAAAGCTCGTACGATTACTCGGTTGGACGGGATCGATAGGCGAAGGCCTTTGTGCCGAACCACGACGTACTTGAGTCGGAAGGAACCGATGCTAAGATTTAGCAAACGCAGTGCGTGCTTAAATGAGCTTACGCTGACGGCAAACGATTACACGAGACCAAAGTATAGTTCGAACGGGATGGTTATGCACGCAGCCTTTTGGCTAAGTTGTGCGGAGTATCGCGCACCTAGACCTTCTGGTACAAACGAGTTGCGAGTGAGATCGATTATCGCTCGGACGAGAATAAGTGAACATGCGAACTCGAATATAGTCCGTACGGGATGGCTATGCATACGACCTTTTGGTTATGTTGTGCCGCGTGTCGCACACCTCGACTTCTGGTGCAATCGAGTGGCGAGCGATATCAAGTACCGCTGGTCGGGAACGGAGATACACTTGGAGTGTATATCGATAGGAACGCTGTCAAACTAACGCTTAGGCATGCACGAGAGATTGGCTTGAATTTTGAGGATTAGTATGAACGACTTAGTACGTCGAGGCGACATGAGCGATTACGCTAGAGATTCGTCGAACGAATCTGAAGGATGTCTTAGCGCATGACGCGAACGTGATTGAGGACTAGATCATATGGCTTGAACCCGAGTGGTGTATGTGATAGGTTCGGAGAAGAATAAGAATGAGCGTCGAGGACTAGTCGAGTGGCTCGAACCCTGAGTGGTGTATGGACGTTATAGAAATTGTTCGAGCGAGACTAAAGGATTTACGGATAGAACGAGTATGTCGACGAGGCGATGCGATCGCGCAGAGCCTTAGAACACGTCACGCTTAGTTGATCGTGACTTCGAATGTCCCGAACGAGATGTCATTCGGGCAACTTGTGAATGGGCAACGCATGTTAGAAAATGATTCGAAACGATGAATGAAAGTGAATGGTCGTGATCGAGGAAACTTAGAGGATCGCGCGTACGATTTGGGATTGATTCAAATGAAATGTGACTTGAGTTTTGAACAACGATCTTGAAACGAGCTTGAGGAATAGCGATCGAACTTGATCTTGAATATCGAGAAAATTGTGGAATATCCAACTCGGACAACAGCATCAACGCACGACTCGAAATCGGTTGCAAAGGAAGATCGTCAGGTTACGCATATCGTCGATGGTATTGAGGCGTATCAAAGATCGATATGCGATAACTCGGGGGTACTCTGACTCGGCGAATGACGATCGTGCAAATGTCATTGTCCCGTTGGATGCTATACTTGGGATGTTAAAAATGTGTCGAGGAAAAGATAGATTTAGCTCGAGAATTTTCTAGTTGAACAAAATATAAATGGACTATCGATCTTGGCTTGGATAGAAAATGAAATGCTTGGATTTACTTCGTTGACAACCACAATGTTGACGTTCTTGTCTTATGCGAGCGCAACTCCAGCCTCACACATGCGTCGCACCGGATTAGGATAATCACTCCGCGTGAGCGCTGATATGGTGATTCATACAGCGGGAGTGATTGAACTTGGATGGCGTGGCAATCTGATTGCTTCGACTTGTTGTTTGACGCGAAGGTGGACTCAAAAATGAAATGGTGTGTTTGGAATTGAACTTGAGGATTGAGTAGGTCCAATCCGCGTATCGAGAATGGGTTAGTCTAAAACTCAAACAAGAGTTACGCCCCGATGAGAATGATTATTCCGCAGGAGCGTCGCATGGTGATTCATGAACCGCCGTGGATAATCGGACTCGCGTGAGATTGGGGCGCAATGTATTGTCGAGCTGGATGACCTCGTGATCGAATACACGAATTGGTTAGAACTGGTGATTTAACAGAATTGAATATGTGCAACATAAGTCTTGATGCGAATTAGATGATCATGCTCGATGTTTAGAAATTTGAGTGACGCGAGCTTGGGTAGAAACTCCTGTACAAATGAACAAATGGTTTGACCATAGGATTTGGGGCGAGCGTCGTGCAACGACCTTGCACGATGAGCCACGGACTTGACGTGTAACTATGACCTTGTGAGCTGACCTAGCGGATAGGCGGACGACCCTATGCCGAGTGATTGAACCTGTGCGATGGTATTTAAAGTATCGTCTGGACGGACGATAGACTTGGTGGAAACAAGACTTAGAGTAGGACGGAAACTGGAAGTGTGCGTGAACGACGACGAGATTGGCCCCAAACGAAGGGAATGATGGGGATGGATGATGCACAAGTAAAAGTTGGGATAACGAATTGAATCGTTGATAGGAAGAAAAACTTGATGATGGTGCAATACTTGGTTTTAATTTGAACGAAAATTACTTAGGCTTGGTCGACTCTGCTAAGAAGAAATCGTATTGATTTCGTTGACAATAACGCTTGAGAAGCGAATCGAATCATCTCGAGGACCGAGATAAACGACATATGTAAGACACAAATGAGTTCGGTTTTAAATCGAAGTTAGCAAAGCGATCGGCAAATCAAAACTATCACAAGTAGCTTGTCCGACTTCGCTAGTCGCTAAGCTTGGTTGAAATGTACGTATTCGAGGGACGCCTTGGATACATGCACGATCCAAACTCAGCGATATGATGAACTCGAATGCAGCTGCAAGTGGGTGTTGCGATGCGCATAAACGAAAGTGAGTTTGCCTCAGCCTACGACACTCACATTTGACGAATTTCAACGCACCTCGTGCGACCGTTTCAGTCCCATGATACGTCAAAATAGCAACCGAGTCGAAGAAACGGTTGAAATGAATAAGAACCAACAACTCTGAAATGAATGAAAAGCCATTCAATAAAAATCGACCAAACGTATGCGACGCGAAACTTGGAAAGGTACGAGTATAGTTCGATGCCATCGAACGATAGAGTCGTTCGATAGAATTGTCTATGAAACACGATGACATGAGTTAAGGAATGGTAGGATGACCTGCACTCAGGAAGTCTCGAGGACGAGACTTGTTTTGAGTGGTGTATTATGTAGTGACCCGCTTCGCCCTAGCGGAACGCCGATTCAAACGGCAAGTGCAACGACTCAAACGAGCCGTCGACCCGAAGAGTTGGCATCGACCTGATGAAGAATCGATGCAAGGCTTACATTGGCCCGTCAAGATGAATCCAGACTTAGACTTTCAAAGGCGCACTCGGAGTATCGCTCGGCCGATGCGAACATCGCTAAGGTGGGTGGCTCCGATGAACCCGTTTCTGCTTAGCCTAGACACATAATAATGCGGACACTATCACGAAAATCGCTAGGCGATAACCCCGTGCATGCTAATAAATGACTCAACGCACCTAGCTAAGGGAATAATCCCAACTTGTATGTTTGTATAGAATATGGAAAGGAATATGGAAAAGTAAGAGAACTCTCGCCCGCGCTCCACGCTCGTGCTAAGGCACAAGCTTACGTTTACGTCTCTGATGCGTTCAACAATGAAACAATGAATGATTTGCAACAATGAAACGGGAAGACTATCAACATAGTCGTTCCGAGTAGAGCTTAGCAACATTGAAAGGCTATGGGACCGATGGGTCGCCAAGGCGACTCCCGTACGGGGAGTTGCAATATGTATAAATGAATGAATGAACGAATAAGTGAATGAATGAATCAACGAATGAAAGAATGAATACATGAATGAATCGATGAACAAACGGACAAGTGAAACAAAGAAAAGAAAGAATGAATGAAAGATAAGAGAGGAAAGAAATGGTTAGCGACAGGTGTGACGGGCACGTGCAACGGGGCTCGCTACCCGCGCTGCACGGACGCCAACCTGGTCGATAACGCATTTCGGCTAAGGGTTAGCCTATGATGATAATAATACGAAATAGTCGTGGACAAACGGCACGGGCGAGGGGTGGCGTATGCTGTGTCCGTAAGGAAAAGGGATTCTGCGGCATGATCAAAGGGGGGATATGTCGGCCTAGGCGGGATCAAAGTCATGGCTTACGGGCTGCCTGGGTACGGACTCGGCCACCCGGGGGACGTAAGTACAGGAGTATTTCAAGAGACTATCGGGGTGTGTGCCAGTCCTCACCCTATGCTAGTTGAGAAATACCACGGCTTGGATGTCCAAAATGGCTTGTGGTGCCAGCGACCGGTGCATATAGAGTTAAGTGGGCTTTGCTGGTGGCGATCCACGTGCAAGTCCTTGCATTGAAATCAAAGTAGTCTAAGTTAACAAAATGAAGTGCCTTATGAATATAAATGAAATGTGATACACCAAATGAAAATGAGAAATAGCTACAAGTGTAGATAACGTGCCTACGACATGCTAGAATCCGAGGCAGGGACACGCATTTGACATAGAAAAGTTTATATTGAATTGTTGACTAACTTCATTTACTTTGGACAGGGAAGGCCGGACGGTAAGCATGGGTAAGTCGTGCATTCATTTCCATGCACACACTCGAATTCGGCAACACGAGATAGGTCATGAAATATGCCATGAAACTGATCCTAAGGCAAGATTAGAAAGACAATGAATGATAGATGTTGCACAAAAGTAAATGGAACATGTTTGGTAATGATAGCGTTGTGGGCGAGCTAGCCTCCCCACCAGTGCATAACAATGTACTGATAACCCCACAGTTTGCTTGCAGGAAGCAGGAAACGTCGGCGGGTGCGGAGCTTTCCTCGAACGTGCTAAGGCGCGGAGCTATTTCTCGAGCCTTGGAGCGTTGCAAGGAGCTGGAGCACCATATACAGGACATAATGTATTGGAACATCGCCATGTATCATTCCATCTTGTAAGCCACTTGGCACGCCTTTTATGTTTCAGAGAGAGAGCTTGAGCGAATTGTAATATCGGCCTAGCGCCGCTTGTAAACTTCTTGAAAATTAATAAAGAGTTTGAATTCACTTCAATTTTGTGTTCGTTTACTTTCCGCTGCAAATGGGGACACTCTGTGCGACTCTGTGCGACTCTGTGGCCTAGCTCAAATCGGTCGTTTCTGGACTTAGCCTTGCACGGGCGCAACCTAGGCCCGTGCGGCATCACGCCTTAGCGAGGACGATCGCTCCTGCGGGAGCGGGGCGTGACAGAATGCTAAAAACAACCCTGCCAATATGGCAGTCTATCCTAGCATACTGGTTCCTCAACCAATCCATCCCTAGGACCACATCATAATCGGCCATCGGGAATTCTATCAATCTAGCGGGGAATTCTCTACCGCTAACTACGATCCGACATGAGGAGAACACTCTATCTACTCCCACAAGTCCGTTACCAGTAAGTATATTAAGCCTTACTGATAATGACTCGGGCTCCAATCCTACCCGTGTCGCGAATCGTGCAGACATAAATGAATGCGATGCACCAGAATCAAATAAAGCTGAAGCTGGAAAGGAGTTGACGAGAATAGTACCTGCCACTACCTCTCCTGGTGCCAATCCTTCCTCCACGGTCATCACCATAGCCTGACCGTGCCCTCGGGGTGCTGGTCCCCTCTGTTGAAATCCTCGCTGCCTGCTCTGACTCTGGGCTTGGACTTGTGCATACTGCTGGGGATTCTGCTGCTGAAATACTTGGGTCTGAGGTGGCAAGGGCCTCGGCAATGGGTACTGCTGCTGCTGGACCGGAGCTGGTCCTCTCACCGAAGAGTTAGAAAGGTTGGACGATGATGAACCACCCCTATTCGGGCAAGATCCAACCCTATGGTCTGGTGCTCCACAAGCCAGACACAATCCCTGTGCCCTGCGACACTCTGCCACTACATGGCCTGGCTTCCCACAATGAGAACAACCCACTGCGAAAGATTGCTTCTGCTTCTGCTGCTGCTGCTG
This sequence comes from Iris pallida, assembly GCA_029216955.1. Taxonomy (NCBI): domain Eukaryota; kingdom Viridiplantae; phylum Streptophyta; class Magnoliopsida; order Asparagales; family Iridaceae; genus Iris; species Iris pallida. The sequence continues at coordinate 2,083,938 of JANAVB010018197.1, forward strand.
CTGAGGGTACGTCAGGGTTGAATGCTGAACCGACGTTACTGAGGCCGCTCGCCTCGGAGCTCCAATAGTCAAAACCCTGGCTGTCGGGGCCGGTGCTGAAGACTGATTCATCTGGCCGTGAGATCTCTTCCGACCTACGGCCCTATCCACAATCCTCTGGGAGGTATACTTATGCCTCCGGGCTGCTCTCAAGACTGCATCAAAAGTCTGATGCTCAAACTGCTCAACTGCCAACAAGATCTCCAGATGAAGTCCCTGCTGGAACTGCTGGGCTCTATCATACTCGGTTGCCACCAAAGTGAAAGCAAATCGACTGAGTCTGGAAAACTCGGCCGCATATCCGTCGATCGTCCTGTCTCCTTGCTTCAGATTGGTAAACCTCGTCTGCAGATCATACCGAGCCACAGCATCGAAATACTTGGTCTGGAATCTCTCTCTGAATACTGCCCAAGCAATTGGTGCTGCTAATCCAACGGCCTGCGCTGCCCACCAGCTGCGGGCAAGATCTAACAACTACAGGCGCACCACGGCTACCTTCTCGTTCTCTGTGGTCCTGGCTGCTTCTAGAATCACCTCTGTGTCCTGAAGCCATGCATCTGCCGCGATAGCATCTTCACTACCGTCGAAGAATGGAGGATTCAAGCGCTTGAAGCTGTTGGCCGCGCTGTTACCCTGATGACCACCCCGGGTCAAAGCATCCGTCACTGCCTGGTGCAAGGCATCTCCACGCCGGTCTTGGGAAGCTATCAAGCTCCTGACGAGTCCTACCAAAGTGCCGTCATCATGTTCTATAGGTTGAACTGGCTGGACTGGTGGCTCTCCGCCAGAAGGCACGACTCTGGAGGCTACTCCGGAATGCTGGGCTTGATCTCCAGGTTGCTGGTCCGCGGGAGGTGCTCCGCCTTGCTGGTCGGTAGGATCACGAACAATGCCGCTGAAGAAGACGACATAGGGAACAATAAGGAAGGACCAGGACAGATCAACGATACAAGCATATGATCAGGACAAGAATCCAGGGATTCAGAAGTTATGAGCAGACATCAAGGGCGAATACTGATTGAGATATCTATTCGGTAAACCCTCAAATATCTTGATTTACAAGACCTGCATGGGCCGCCATTTAAACCATGTCACGCCCCAGAACCAGAATACTGGAGAGCGGGGGCAGACATAGCCAGCTACGTATATGAAATGGAATCCATCTCGCTATACGGTCACGGCTGTCTAGATACATGAGGGTTTATCTACAAGCCAACAGTCTCTTAAGGTCATGAACAAGCCAAGTGTCTCAATCACAAGCAAGTAAGTAAAAGTCACAAGATGTATGATCATTAAATATACAATAGTAAGGCGTCCCAAACATTACATATTCAGTTGATCATGAAGCTAGTCGTTACAAAATGTCAGGACTAGCAAGAGTTTAGTCATACATGATCAACCCTAGGATCTGTTAATCATGTTACAGCCCGTAGGCAGACAGTAAGTAAAGTGCAATCGAGCTAAACAGGTGCTCGTCGGCTAAATGCCTCAAAAAAATACTTTTATAATAGAGCGGGAGAGCCAAAGATAACCCACTCGTTGCCAGGATTCCTTCTAGTGTTCACCATCTGGCAGGAAGGTCGGTAGATCCTCTGGAGCTGCTCCGAAATCTGGCCACACAAAACCAGCTGGGTCAGACCCCAGAAAGAGTAAGTGCCACAAAGGAGGCTTCACTTAAGAGCTAAAACCAGCAATCAACACAGGATATAAATAAAAGTAAGAACTGGAAATAAAAAAATACACCAGGAGGATATACGACGAGATAACCATGGAACTATTCAGATATCCAGGTTACAACCCGTAAACCAAACAAGGACCGGGGTTGTAACCCTTCGTCTGAACAGAACTTGGAATTCTCACCATTTATCGGAAAAATAAATACAAGCATTCTGGTCATTCAATAATCTGGAACAGGATCAGGGTAAGACTAGACTGGTTAGACTCTGTCCAATCACTTCATGGCCAAGCAAGAATTACGGCTTGATACTTTAACTAACTAGGATTATCACAGGCCTAATTACTAGTAAGATGCAGTGAGATTATTCCACAGCCACAAGCCCTGCAGACCATCCAGGTTGCCCGGGTTAAAAGATTAGAGTTGAATTTAGGTGGGTACATCGTCCAGGAAACGAATGTACCCTTAGGTAGCTTGAAGGGTGCAACACATGACAGTGTGCTGGAAATGTGCCCTACTCGACGGCAGGCTACAGATCCCAAGGCGTGCCCAGGTAACGGGATTTCCTGTAGCTGGGAAATCTCGTCATGACTAATGTATTAATCTAGTTATTAGCCTTAGTCCAATTTAGTAGGTACTCCTGACCGTGGTACTCAGGAGTCCCTGTCCTAGACATGATGCAAGACAGGACTGGTTTATTTATACAAACGCAATCGCCCACGGTGTCCAGATTAATTATACAGGTCATGTCATGTCAGGTAGTCGTCGCAACAGCTATTCGAGATAATCATGTCAGGTTATCATGCCAAGTGTACTTGTCAGGAGTGCGCCACGACGGGCCACTATCAGGTCATGTCAGGTTATTATGTCAGGAGTGCACCACTACGGGTCACTATCACGTCATGCTCAATTATCAATTACAAACATATCAAGTAAATTCGTGATTATCAAGTTCAGGACAAAATATCAATATACAGGGCTATAGAAGATCCAGGGTAATCAGGCTACGCTCAGGTCATATGCTCAGGACATACGCTCAGGTCATACGCTCAGGTCATAGGCTCAAGGCAGCGTATGTACTCCATACGACTCCTTATCAAGACAGCGTATGAGGTCCATACGACTCCTTGTCAAGGCAGCGTATGAGGTCCATACGACTCCTTGTCAAGGCAGCGTATGAGGCCCATACGACTCCTCGCCAAGGCAGCGTATGCATGACATACGCTTCCAAAAGGCAGCGTATGAGAACTCCGCTGCGCTAAAGAGCGCACGCAACTCAGTGGCACAAGCTAAAAAGCTCGCGCACTGCTCACTGTCTTCTCCAAATCAGCAAGAACTCCATGGTTGAACCCAAAGCTTCAAAAGTCCATAACTTGGTCAAAATAAGTCCAAATCCAACTTTTCAAAGGTCAAAATTGGGTAGAATAAAATTTTTTACAATATGGAACCATCAAAACTTGAAAACAAAGAAATTTACTAGATCAAAACCACCAAAATCTAAAAATAACTAATTTCTAGATCTACAAAAATTAAAGCCTCAAAATGAAAAATGACAAGTTCTAATGTGTCTTAGAAACATAAGGAGAAGCTAATAGAACAATAAAAATGAGCTCTCTTGTGGAAGCAAGTTGCACTTGCCTAGACCTCTCTCTTCTCTCTTTTTGGTAGGTAAGGAAGTAAATAGAAGAAGAAGAAGAGATTAATGAAGAGAGAGAAGAAGAATAGGTAATAAATATGAGTGGTATGGTAGGTAGGGGGTTCACCCCTTGGTTCATGATGAACCAAGAGCATCCCAAACCGAACCAAGCCAAACCAAACCAAGAATAAACCAAGCCCATGGAGGAAATGCCAAGCCAGAAAATCATACAATACAAAAATAAATACGTACACGTATTCCAGAAATACGTAATACGAACCACATGCATTACATAAGCCGATACGCCTTGTCATTTTGTCGAGCCGATGCGGCTCGATTTCATATCTTTGTTGCATGGGCAACTCTTTTGACTTGGCCATTCGAATACTTGTACTATGTTGAATTATCCAAGCGATTTGGTCTACCGTACCTATTCTTCAGTTCCTAGCAAGGCGACGATTTAGTTTTGCGGACAAAATTTCAAATAAGACAAAATATCGACCTCTTATATTTTAGTGTAAACGTATAGCCTGCACACGAAACAAACTAAAATTAATACTTGTCCGAATCTGACTAATGCCTTGCATCGATTCGATTTCTTAGAATCTTCGAGCCGACTCAATGCTTTCTCTCTGGCCAACTTAATACTTGTATCGATCTTACTCGATGCATTCATCGGGTCAACGTAACTCTTTGCATCGATCCAACTCAATGTATTTCTTGGGACAAGGTAACTCTTGTATTGATTTGCATCGATACTTAATCGGGTCAACGAGACTCTTCGAATCAACGACTCAGCATAATGCACTGTGCGGAGCGGGACATTACACCAAGAAACGAAGTGGTTGTCTGAGGGCTAAAAGGATGTCATCCATTACATATTATGGCTAATTAGAGTTTATATCCCGATTTTTATACCAGCTTAGAGTTTAACCCATGACTTGCCCAATTAGATTTTTTATTAGACTCTGAATTTTTATTATTTGTTTCACTTTTTTCATTGTACCCTCCCTTCCATGCTTGATAATAAAATCTTTATATATAGACTATGGGGGGTATAATGAAAAAAATAAAGCAAATAATAAAAATTTAGGGTCTAACATGTCATGGCTTAAACTCTAAACTGGTATAAAATCTAAGGACTAAACTCTAATTCGCCCTACATATTATCATGCTACTTCACTATTTTTTACTTTATATTTTGATATATATTGAATGTAACATAATTTTATTTTTTTAGAATCGTGAAAAATTATAAATACTAAAGTATTAACTGCAACAATTGCAAACAAGTCAGATATAACATAACAACATACAATGCTCCCGTAAGTTAGTATCATGAACTAGACGTGATCGGCAACTCAAACATATAATCATCTTTATTGGTCTATTATATTAAAATGTAACATATTGTAGCATTTAGTAACTTGTGTTTATAACAATTGCAACACAACAGTAACCTACTGGTAATTGTTGTTATTTGTAATAAGCCAAAACATACAAACTATATCAATATGTGGCAGCTATAGCCAAATAAATAAACGATAACCATCTGAAACAACTTATATTTCTAAAAGCTATCAATCCTTACTACGAACCTAATTACAAATTTCATTTAAAACCTATTACTAATTTGTAAAGTAACTTAAATTCTAAAAGGAAAATTTATGAAATGCCCAAAAATTGTAAAAGTTTTATGTAAAATCTACCACAAAATAACATTTCATCGCGTGCCCAGAATTAACGATGAATATATAAAGCGGGTTCTGAATGACCTTTTTGCCCTTCTAATTTATTGAAAACACCCCCGAACCTTACTCTTCAAAAAAATGTTTTGATTCTTTCTTTTCTTCCATACGCCGCTCAATTTGAATCTAGATTTTTTTCTCCAAAATCTTCAAACCTTCCTCTCCATTCACAATCTTCACACCATGTCGGCATTACCGGCAGCATCATTACCGACAGCATCACCAGTTAGAGAAGATATACCAGTTGTGGAGAAAATGAAGACAGTTACAGAAAATCCAAAAGGAAATGACGAAAAACCACGGAAACGAAAACCTAAAACAATTGCACATAAGGAAAAGAAAAACGATGCTAAGCAACAAGAAGTGCAAAAAGAAGGCATAACTTTAAGTTATGTTCATGATTCTATATAAAAACACGGAGAATGGCATTCTCCGTGTTAAAACGCATGAGAATGTTCATTCTCCGTGTAATTTAAATCAAGAATGTCATTCTCCAGGTTAAATTATACGGAGGTTACCATTCTCAGTGTTAAAACGCATGAGAATGTTCATTCTCCGTATTAAATTACACGGAGAATGTCATTCTCCGTAATTTTAACACGGAGAATGACATTCTCCGTGTTTTAATTACACGGAGAATGGCATCCTCCGTGTTAAAATGCATGAGAATGTTCATTATCCGTGTTAAATTATACAGAGAATACCATTCTTCGTGTAATATAGCACGGAGAATGTTATTCTCCGTGTTAAATTACACGGAGAATGGCATCGTTCGTGTTAAATTATACAGAGAATGGCATTCTCATGCGTTAAAACGCATGAGAATGACCATTATCCGTCTTAAATTACACGGAGGATGTTATTCTCCGTTTAAATTACACGGATAATAGAATTCTATGTGTTAAAACGCATGAGAATGACTATTCTCCATGTAGTTTAACACGGAGAATATCATTCTCCGTGTTAAATCACACGGAGGATGCCATTCTCCATGTATAAAAACACGGAAAATGTCATTATCCTTGTTAAATTACGGATAATGATATTATCCGTATTAAAACGCATAAGAATGACTATTCTTCGTGTAATTTAACACGGAGACTGTCATTCTCCGTTTTAAATTACACGGAGAATGGTCATTTTCAGTGTTAAAACGCATGAGAATGACCATTCTTCGTTTTAAATTACACGTTTAATGACATTCTCCGTATATAAAAATACGAAGAATGGCATTCTCCGTGTGTGAGGGGTGTTGGGACTTTGCATTTTCCTTAATGACTTTCTTTGAACAAATCTTAATTGCCACCTTCTTTATTGGAGGAAGTTGAGGAATTTGTGTCATGGCATCCACTTGTAACGAACCTATTAAATAAGATTCATTATGCTGACTATTAGGTTCATCTGCATTTATTTTCAATATGGCCTATAAAAAGGAATTTCTTGAGGAGCAAACTCTATCATCTTCATAGCATTTCTATTATGCACGACCCTGACTTAGCTTTAAGAGGACCCTGGCCTGGCATCAGTTGGCTGTTGACTGTGGATCTCTTCGTTCAAAGTAGTTATGTATTTGTAGAAGAACACGTAATAGTGAATCTCGAGATGCATTGGAATACCTTGTTCGAACCTGAACAACATCTTGGCAGTCCTCGTGTTTTGTCGAAAAGTTGGGGTTCATATTATGCCCTTCTCAGTAACGGTCTAGCAACCCGTTATGCTTAAAGAGCCACAGGTTGTGCTCTGCCCTGTGGAGGAATACACTTCGATGGAGATCAATCTTCTAGTATGTGCACAAGAAGAATAAGGGTTGCGCTTCTGTGAAGATTAATCCCATTCTAGACTTCTTTAGGCCTTTCTGAATCTGTAATAGATCCTTTGTAGAAGAACAATATGAGTCTTTGTAATAGATCCTTTGTAGAAGAACAGTATGAGTCTTTCTGAATCTGTAATAGATCCTTTGTAGATATATTAATAAAAGGACTTCTTTCTATACCTTCTGTTTAAATTTTATTTTTCTGTGTCTGTATTCTTTGTAACATCTGGGTGTCTTCTACAATAAAATTACTGAGAATGGTCATTCTCCGTGTAACAATGACGGAGAATGGCCCATTCTTCGTCACTCTTTCACGGAGAATGGCCATTCTTCGTGTTTAATAACACGAAGAGTGTCCATTATGCAGTCAAAAAACTAGAAACAGTAGACATAACAGACTTCAAAATAGCACCATTGATATCAAAAAGGTAAGAAATGTGTTAAAAAAAGAAAAAAAATGTAAAAAATATATTCAAAAATGACCATTATCTCCATTTTGGATGACGGAGAATGGTCATTATTCGTGTTAATACCACGGTACTTTCATATGTGACACGACAGAAAACTAGGTCTCCCTTGAAACAAATATTAACTAAACAACTTGAATCCATTCCCCCCTGATAACATAAAAACAGAAGAGATCACAAAACATGACAACACATTTCTGATCATTCTCCGTCTAAAACTAACGGAGAATGATTATTATCCGTCTAAACTAACTGAGAATGACTATTCTCCGTGTATTACACGGAGAATAGTCATTCCGGTGTTTTAAGGTATGAGAATGACCATTCTCCGTATCATTTAAACGAAGAATGACATTCTCCATATTAAATTACACGGATAATGGCATTCTCATGTGTTAAAATGCATGAGAATGATCATACTCCGTTTTAAATTACATGGAGGATGACATTCTTCATATTAAATTACACGGAGAATGACATTTCCAGTGTTAAAACGCATGAGAATTGTCATTCTCCGTATAATTTAATACGGAGAATGCCATTCTCCGTTTTAAATTATACGGAGAATGCCATTCTCCGTATTAAATTACACGGAGAATGGCATTCCCAGTGTTAAAACACATGAGAATTTCTATTTTCGTATAATTTAATACGGAGAATGCCATTCTCAGTTTTAAATTATACGGAGAATGACATTCCAGTGTTAAAACGCATGAGAATGATCATTCTCCGTCTAAAACTCACGGAGAATGATCATTCTTAAGGAAATTAGCCATTCTCCGTCTAAAAGTAACGGAGAATGATCATTCTCCGTCTAAATATAACGGAGAATTCTCTTTCTCTGTGACAAGTGAACGAAGGATGACCATTCCAGTCATATTAGCACGACGAATATCAGTCGCCTTCATATTCGCACAAAAAAAAACGAGATTAAAGATCTCTCTAATCGTTTCTCAGTTATAAATCTTCATAACAAATTCAAATTCAGCAAAAATTTCAAAAAAAAATCACAGTGAACGAAGATCTTCTCTCCACAATTAACCTATTCGCCGAAAAACTTCAAATATCTCCACGATGATGATGATGATGAACGATGATGGTGAGTAATGATCAAAGTTCGACTGAAGAAAACCACAGTGAACTACGAACGATCTTTGCGATCACTGTTGAAGATGAGAGCAATGGGATTCAGATCTCTCGTGAAGAAGAAGAAGAAGAAGACAAAAATCGTAATCCAAATCTGAGATATATATATATATATATATATATATATATATATATATATATATATATATATATGACCAAATTTGCTCGAAGGGGTATTTTTTGTACTATAAAAATGTCAATTTTGTAAATACATAGCATCTAAAGGGAATCTTAGAATATTTAACATGGAATTATATAATTCTGAGCATTTCATAAAAGCCATCCTGCAGGTGAAAGTGATTCCATCCATTCAAAGAAGGAATCACTTTCCCACATTGAAGGAATTGAGGAGAAAAGGAAAGTGATTTCCAATGGAAGAAAAATTGGGGGGAAAGTGATTCCATCCATTCAAAGAAGGAATCACTTTCCCACATTGAAGTAGGGCTGTGCATCGGTCGGTGGTCGACCTATTTGGTTCCAACCGAAGTCGAACCGAAGTTAATCGGTTTGAAAATAAACAAAACCGAACCAAACCAACCAAATGGTCGGTTCGGTTTTGAAACCGACCGACTTGGTTCGGTTTGGATTGGTTCGACTTGGTCGGTTTTGATCACATAAAAAAATGGACTGTATGTTTTTTTTGTGAAGCCTCAGTCAACTTGTACTTTGCAACAGTAAATACAATTCAGCAGCTTCAATTCAACTTGCGCTTTGCAGGTGGAAAAAAAATGCCAATTATACATATAAAAAAAATTATATACATTCAACCAAAAGCTCCTTCCTTGTGCACAGGAGCAATTAGAAAAGAATAGGAGCCGCAAGCACTCCTCTTTGAGACTAGAAAGAGAGAGCTCTTTCAACTTCAACTTGATAAATGGCTGTGATGTGAATAAATGAACCAAACCGGTATAATACAACCCAATGAACCCATATCCAACCGGCCAACCCTAATTATTTAACAAGGATTTGGTTCGGTTCGGTTTAGTCGGTTTTTGGCATAACCAAACCGTGAACCGAACCGAATCGGTCGGTTTTGAAAAAATTGAAGCCGAACCAAACCAACTAAACCATCGATTCGGTTTAAAACCAATCGATTCGGTTTGGCTTGGTTCGATTTGGTCGGTTTGACTTAATTGTGCACAGCCCTACATTGAAGTATTCACTTTCCTTTCAAAATTTCTTGGCATTGCCAAACATCGGAAAAGAAAATCAATAGGAATTAAATTTTTCCAAAAGAAAAGAAATGACAAGGAATTGATTTTCTTTCCCTTCCATTCCGCGAACCAAACGAGGTTAGAGAAAACATACCTTTTATCTATAAAATAAAAGTGAGAACCTCACAGAAACATCCGATCACAGCCCGTCTACTGAGTCCTCCAACGATATATAAAAGTGAGAAAACATAACTTTTATCTATAAAATAAATAAATAAAAATTAATGTGTTTAGGGACAAAAAGTCCAACGTAGATATGTGTTTTGTACGTAACCATCAAGGCATCAAGTGGAAGAAGTATATTGTAAGTCTTAAAAGTGGAGAGAGTATTCATAGGATTTATAGTGGGTTTAGTTGATAAATCCAATTCCAAAAGATGGAACATCTTTCATGAAAAAAAAAAAAAAAAAAAAACAAACAAACAAATTAGGGAGACCCATTTGTGCCAAGCAAGCTAAATGGCTCGGGTAAGTGGGTTTATTAGAAAATTGCATATACAACATCACAATTATGCTGTGTTTGATTGGATTTTTTTTTCCATGAAAAATATTTCCACCCCAAATTTTCTATCAATTGTAGTGTTTGGTAGCTTATATTTTTCATGAAATTATTTTTCAAAAAACTATCATTTTTCATATTTTCTTCTTAAATGGTGGAAAATAAAATTTGTCCAACCGATAAGAAAATATTATTTTCCATGAAAAATAACTATTTTTTGTGAAAAATAATGCCAACGAAATATCCAAATTAAGTTTTCCATAAATTTTTTTAAAATTCTGTGGAATTTTTTTTCTAGAAAAATAATTTCATGGAGCTAATTTCTTTTCTACATTGCAATCAAACACACCCTTAATAGTTGAAATTGCACTCAAAGAAATAAAGTTTCAAAAATTACCATCACATACACAAAACGTCATTTTAAATGACGTTTTTGTGCTTTGCACCAAAATGTCACAAAAACGTCCTTTTAAATGGCGTTCGTTGGATTTCAATTTTATTTTTTTGAAAAGATGAATCCTCAATGAGATAAGGGTATATAATAGGGGTGGTGGAGGATGGGATAAATGTAAAAGAAAATGTTCTAGAAACGTCCTTTTAAAATGTCTTTTTAAGGATATTTTGGGTCTATGTTTATAATTTTACCAACAACTGTGCTCTACTAACAATTTTTCTTGAATACAGTGCTATGTATGCAATTTTTTGTATATCCAATTCCAAAAGATGAAACATTTTATAGGGAAGTTTATTTGTGCCAAGCGAGCTAAATGGCTCGGCTAAGCTTAGCTCCGGTCAATGTTTAAAGAGCGTTACGCATTTAATGAAGGCAAACAAAGGTATAATTCCCGTGTTGGGGAATATCCTCCGTATCATTTTTCCTCCCCGACCCCTCCCTCTCACGTTTTTGTAATTTGTGACCGGCGGTGGTCCCCGTCCCCACCCCCCCCCCCCCCCCCCCCCCCCCCCCCCCCCCCCCCCCCGCCCCCAACACCGCATTCCATCCCCATGCTGTTTGTCCACAGGACCTTATCAAATACAGCCCTCCTCTAACTAGTAATTGCACATAATTCCCAACAAAATACTATAATGTAAATTATTGTTGGGAAAGAAACGCGAAAACCTTTCTCCAAACCGGAGAGTACCTGCAAGAGGACCGAGCAATACAACGCACGAACCCAAAAACAATCACACAAAAACAATCCACGCAGACACAGAGAATTTTTGACGTGGAAACCCTTGCGGGAAAAAACCACGGGACGATCGGAGTCCAACCCTGAGAAGCCTCCACTAATGGAATAGAAGAATTACACCCTCTACAAACTCCTCCCGATCCAAATCGGATCCCAACAACACTCAGAGATAAGAACAATGATTACAAGGCTACGAAGAGCGAGAACGACGAGTAGAGATTACCCGAACACGATCTCCTTCGAACAGCGACCTTCAATCCTCCGTCTTCTTCTCCGAAGTTGTAATGGCACTCTTGCCTCCTTCTCTCTCAAACTTGTGTTACTTGCGATATGTTGCACACATGAATTAGGGTTGAGAAAACTCAATATATCTCCCTAATCCCGCAACCAACCTGGACCGTTGGATTAGATCCAATGATGAAAACTCATCCTGAAATTCGCTTCAGCCCCCGACGACACAGAGTTCGGCCAGAACTCTGTGTGGGGCAACCAGCACCTACTGGCCAAATCCTGGAACGGCCGGACCGAGTTCGGCCAGAACTCGGCCTGGGACCGAGTTCGGGCCGAACTCGGATCCCCTGCTTCCAGCAGCTCCAGCAGCAACAGCAGCAACTTCGTCGCCTACTTCCCGAGCTTCTTCGACACACGAACGGTGCTCGTCGCACTCCGGGGCCTTCTCCACATAGGTTGGGAACCCCACCCACTCCAACAAATCTCCCCCTTCACAACTATGGGGAGGACGTCGTCATCCCGACGACCTGCCCGCAGTACTCAAACTTCCCCCTTGGTAGAATCTTCGTGAACATATCAGCTCCGTTGTCATCTGTATGCACCTTCTCAAGCTCCGCGTCCTTCTTCTCAACCACATCCCGTATCCAATAATACCGGATCTCGATGTGCTTGGACCGGCTATGAAACGTCTGATTCTTCACAAGGTGGATCGCACTCTGACTGTCGCAAAGCAAAGTATACTGCTCTTGCTTCAGTCCTATTTCCTGCAGCAGCTTCTTCATCCACAACAGCTCCTTGCAAGCCTCCGTCGCCGCAATGTACTCTGCCTCTGTCGTCGACAAGGCAACACACTTCTACAACCGCGACTGCCACGATACTGCTCCTCCCGCAAACATCATCACGTAGCCCGAAGTCGATCGCCTCGTGTCTACATCTCCAGCCATATCAGCGTCGGTATACCCAACCAGTTTTGGCTCGTCACCACCAAAGGAAAGTCTCCAACCAGCAGTGCCCTGAAGATAACGTAGAATCCACTTGACCGCACTCCAATGTACCCTTCCAGGATTTGAAAGATACCTGCTAACCGTACCAACTGCATGAGCAATATCTGGCCTCGTACATACCATAGCATACATCAGGCTTCCCACAGCTGAAGCATATGGAACCCGCTCCATATCTTCCTTTTCGTCCTCGGTAGATGGACACTGTTCCTCAGTGAGCTTAAAGTGAGCCGCGAGGGGGGAACTCACTTTCTTCGACCTGTCCATCCCGAAACGTTGAAGTACCCGGTGAATGTACTTCGTTTGGGACAAGTGTAGCAGCTTGGACTCTCTCTCTCGGCTGATCTCCATCCCAAGAATAGTCTTCGCTGCGCCCAAATCCTTCATAGAGAAGGCCGCGCCCAGTTGGCGCTTCAACTCCGCTATCCTAGTGGCATTCCGACCCACTAATAGCATATCATCAACATAGAGCAATAAGATGATAAAATCATCATCGACAAAATACCTCACAAATGCACAATGATCCGACGTCGTCCGTGCATAACCATGCTCCCCCATAAACGACTCGAACTTCCTGTACCACTGCCTCGGAGCCTGCTTCAGACCATACAAGCTCTTTCTCAACCGGCAGACCAAATGTGACTTGCCCTTCTCACAGAATCCCTCCGGCTGCTCCATGTACAACTCCTCCTCAAGATCACCGTGGAGGAATGCCGTCTTCACGTCCATCTGCTCGACCTCCAAGTCGAAACTGGCTGCTAATGCTAGCACCACCCGGATAGACGAATGCTTGACGACAGGCGAAAAGATTTCATCATAATCCACGCCTTTCCGCTGACCGTAGCCTTTGACTACCAGCCTCACTTTGTATCGAGGGCGAGTAGCATCTTCCGTCTGCTTCACTCTGAACACCCATCGATTCTTCAAAGCCTTCTTGCCCTTTGGCAACCGTACCAGATCATAAGTGGAATTGGTGTGCAAGGAACTCATCTCCTCCTGCATATCCACCATCCACTCCTGCCTGTGTTCGTCTTCCATAGCCTCTGCGAAACTTTCGGGCTCCCCCCCGTCAGTCAATAGCACATACTCATCCGGTGAGTATCTCGTAGATGGTCGACGATCCCTGTCACTCATTCTCAGTGGAGCCACTGGTGCTGGCTATATACCGACAGCCTCCGCCCCTTCAGGAACTACCTCTCCGGCATGCTCATCCTCCTGAGGGACACCCTGACCACCATCAGCAGGCTGATGATCAAGGTTGGGAGCAACTCCATGTACCGGCTCCCCCATAACTGGATCCTCTGCGATGTCCTCTGGAAACTGCTCGAAGCGAAATGACTCTAACTCAGGCAATTCCTCAGCCTCAGAAGGCGTCTCGGAATCCTGAGTGTTGGTCATGGTCTGATCCTCGACGAACACCACGTCCCTGCTTCTGTAGAGCTTTCCTTCCACTGGGTCGTAGAGTCTATAGCCAAACTCATCCCGACCATAGCCGACAAAGACGCATCGCCTCGTCTTCGGCTCAAGTTTGGTCCTCTCGTCCTTCGGTACATGTACGAAGGCTTTACAACCAAACGCCCGCAGGTGATTGTATGACGGCTCTTTGCAGTACCATACTTTGTCAGGCACATCACCCTGCAAAGGAGCACTAGGAGACAAATTAATAATATAAGCAGCTGTGAGAAGAGCCTCACCCCAATAACTGCCCGGCAAGTTTGCTTCTGACAGCAAACACCGCACCCTCTCCATCAGTGTCCTGTTCATGCGCTCCGCTACACCATTGAGCTGAGGTGTCTTTGGCGGAGTCTTCTGGTGTCGTATCCCTTGCTCTCTGCAATACGCATCAAAGGGACCGATGTATTCGCCGCCATTGTCGGACCGAACACACAACAACTTCTTGCCCGTCTCCCTTTCAACAGAGGCCTGAAACTCCTTGAAAGTAGGCAGCACCTGATCCTTGGTCTTTAAGGCATAGACCCAAACCTTCCTGGAACAGTCATCAATAAAAGTCACAAAGTAAGAAGCACCACCAAGAGATTTTACCTTCATAGGACTGCAGACATCTGAGTGAATCAACTCGAGCAACGCCGGCTTCCTCGAACTTGGGTAACTCTGGAAAGACACCCTGTTCTGCTTTCCAGCTAAACAGTGCGTGCATTTCTCCAACTTTGTTGACTTGAGCCCCGGAATCACTTTCCTGTTCACCAAGTAGCTCATCCCCTTCTCGCTGATATGGCCGAGCCGCCTGTGCCACAACTCGGTAGACGCATCACTGACTGCGTTCACCTCCTGTGCCCCCTCTGCGCTCTCCTCCATATAGTAGAGACCGGACTTCTTGCTTCCTCTGGCAATCACCATCGAACCTCTGGAAAGCTTCCACTGACTGTTCCCGAAGAGACTGAAGAATCCCTCGTCATCCAACCTTCCAACCGACACCAGGTTGAAACGGATATCAGGGACATGACGAACATCCTTGAGAACAAGAACCGCACCCGTCTTCGTTCTCAAATGCACATCTCCAACGGCAACCGCCTTCGACACATCTCCGTTGCCCATCTTCAACACGCCGCAGTCGCCTGTCGTGTAAGTGGCAAACAGTGCCCTATTATGAGATACATGTGCTGAAGCCCCTGAGTCCACCAGCCAAGAATTGTCATCGCAGGTGAGGTTAGTAATGACCTCATCACCTACGACGATCACATCGCCTCCATGCACCGAGGCCGCCGCTGTAGTGTTCTCTTCTTGCTTCCCCTTGTCGCCCTTCTTCTCTCTCTCTTCCAAGCGAAACAATTCCGCTTGATATGGCCCTTCTTACCGCAATGATAACACTCCGAGTCCTCGTAACGACCCTTGGACTTCCCTCTGCTCTTGTCTCTGCCACCACCTGGACCCCTGCTTTTGCCCCTTCCACGGCTCTCTGAAACAAGTGCCTCTGAGTGGTGGGATGTGGATGAAGTGCCCTGAGAACGTCTCCGCATCTCTTCATTCAACACCCCGCTCTTGGCAAACTCCAGACTGACCACGCCCTCTGGAGCAGAAGCGATCATAGATACTCGTACGGTCTCCCACGAATCTGGCAATGTACACAGCAGCCACAGTCCCTGAACTTCGTCGTCGAACTTGACTCCCATAGAGGATAGCTGGTCAACCACGCCCTGGAACTCACTCAAGTGATCCGAAATAGACGTCCCATCCTTGTATCGCAGACCCATCATCGTTCGGATCAGGAACAACTTGTTTACCCCGGTCTTCTTCGCATACAAGGATTCCAGCTTATCCCACAACGTCTTCACGTGCTCAATATTGGCAACGTGGTTGTACACGTTCTCATCAACAAACTGCCGTATGTACCCACACACCTGTATGTGCTCGAACTTCCAGTCCTCCTCGGATTTATCACTGGGCTTCTCGGATGTAAATACGGGCAGATGCAGCTTCTTGACGAACAGCAAATCCTTCATCTTGCTCCGCCAATAATGATAGTTTGTGTCGTTCAGATTCACCATGCGCACCGGCTTCGCGTCCATCTCTCCTCTCTGGTTCCTCTGTCAACTCCTGACACCCTTTGAACCTGGCTCTGATACCACTCTGTTGGGAAAAAAACGCGGAAACCTTTCCCCAAACCGGAGAGTACCTGCGAGAGGACCGAGCAATACAACGCACGAACCCAAAAACAATCACACAAAAACAATCCACGCAGACACAGAGAATTTTTGACGTGGAAACCCTTGCGGGAAAAAACCACGGGACGATCGGAGTCCAACCCTGAGAAGCCTCCACTAATGGAGTAGAAGAATTACACCCTCTACAAACTCCTCCCGATCCAAATCGGATCCCCACAACACTCAGAGATAAGAACAATGATTACAAGGCTACGAAGAGCGAGAACGACGAGTAGAGATTACCCGAACACGATCTCCTTCGAACAGCGACCTTCAATCCTCCGTCTTCTTCTCCGAAGTTGTAATGGCACTCTTGCCTCCTTCTCTCTCAAACTTGTGTTACTTGCGATATGTTGCACACATGAATTAGGGTTGAGAAAACTCAATATATCTCCCTAATCCCGCAACCAACCTGGACCGTTGGATTAGATCCAATGATGAAAACTCATCCTGAAATTCGCTTCAGCCCCCGACGACACAGAGTTCGGCCAGAACTCTGTGTGGGGCAACCAGCACCTACTGGCCAAACCCTGGAACGGCCAGACCGAGTTCGGCCAGAACTCGGCCTGGGACCGAGTTCGGGCCGAACTCGGATCCCCTGCTTCCAGCAGCTCCAGCAGCAACAGCAGCAACTTCGTCGCCTACTTCCCGAGCTTCTTCGACACACGAACGGCGCTCGTCGCACTCCGGGGCCTTCTCCACATAGGTTGGGAACCCCACCCACTCCAACAATTATAAGGGACCTTTCGGAAAATAAAGAGTAATAATTTTTCACCAAGATTTTGAACCTTCTCAAGTAGTTTGGGAACTCCAATCTCGTACTTTCACTGCCCTAAAATGTTGAACAAGATTTTCAAGAAAGCAATCATGGTACCCTTACATTTTTTTTTAGATGTCATTTTCTTCCGGCTGGCAAGCAACGCATAGGAAGGATTTGAACGTGTCCATTTCCACGGGATCTTTCAGTGTACCCAACGGACTACATCTCCATGGACGCTTTTATTTTCTTTGAAGACACGATTGGATGGAAAAAGAAACTTAAACAAATTGTCACGTATATCAAATCATAGTTTGATATTTACATATTGAATCTTATTTCGACGTGCTTGTCCCAATTTATGCACCAATAATTATTTGTAGATCATTTCTTCAAAAGCCAGGTGTTATTGGCACCATACTTTCATCCTTAGGAGGACACAAATATTTTTTATTTTTTACTCTCCAATTCTTTTTTCTTGGAAGCAATGCAAGGTATTTATTAAATAGTTCTTTGTCTTCAGAATTGTCTAAATTATGCACCATGACTGTTGAACTTTGGACAATCTTGAAGTCAGAAAATTCTTGCAATCATCCACCGTCCCAAATGTCATATTCCTATTTCGAAACTTGAACCTTCGTATTGATGGGGTTAAAAACTTCAAATTAGTGTCTTAATCGATTTTTACAAGAAAAATAGAAGAAAATATGCATTACACATAAAATTTAATAATCTAAAAAAAAAACCTAGATTTGGGGGAGAGCATAGAGGAAGAAGAGAGAAGTAGCTTGTTTGGAGATATGGAGGTTTGCTTTGATTTGAATTGGATTATGTTAGTTTTAGGTGTAATTTAGGTTTAGAGATTAATTTTGGTAATGAGTTGTGCATTGACTCCAAGAAAAAGTGTGTTGTCCCGAAAAGTACGGGCAAATTACGTTAACTATCCCTATGTTTTACACTTATTACAGAAACTATCCCTACTTTGAAACTAATTACGCGGACCACCTCTATAGTTTCTATTTTCTATAAAAATATAACACTAACTACCCCTATGTTTTATAAAATTTCTAAAGGAGAGGGATGGTGAGTGTAATTAGTTTCAAATAGGGGTAGTCTCTGTAATACTCATGAAACATAGGGGGGTTGGTGTATTTATTTTCGAAAAGTACAATAGAGTAAGTTGTTTTGCCCTCCAACCTACAATGTACCCGAGATGAAAGTGTGGTAGGCCAAATGCATAAGCCTTCTCCAAATGAAACTAACAATGCAAGCACACCTCATCTTTCATTTTATAAGAAAACACAAACACGCACATCATCAAATAAGATTAGTAAAAAAGGGTTTAATGATGAGATCCGTTTTTTCATTGTGATTTCTCTTGATGCACAAGTAAGGACTATCGAATCACTGCAGATCATTTGATCTGCGTAAAATTTGCGACGAGTACACTTGATGATATGAATCATTTGAAAATAATCATATTCGTTCTGTAGTAGGTATGTCACAAGATCAATTCAAATTGGCTATTGTTCGTTTAGAAAATGCTCTATTTTATGGGACTACTTTTTATACCAATGAATTTTATTTGGAAGACTGTTTATGGTCTTCCCAATCCCCTACAGATGAAATTTTAAGTCAACGACTCATTGACTTATAAATACAGTCGCAAGTGAAGCTGCAACTCTCATCTTCCATATCTTGACTAGTCAAGCAAACAAGTTGTCCAATAGTGAGGTGTCATCTCAATACGGCTTCTTATAGCCAAAATTAAATGCAAGTAAGAATTTTACTATTACCACCATTTTTGAACGACAAACAGAAGAATTTTTTTAAAAAAATTAGACTAGTTGTATATTAATTTAAAAACAATCAAACATGTATCATCGACCGACCAAATAACTTAAAATAATAATATATATTCTGTTTGGTATATGATTTGTGTCATGAGTTAGTTTTATACCTATCCCCCTCATAATAACCAAAAAAAAAGGTAAGGGTGAAGGTATGAAGAAAGGGATATACCTTATAACTTTGCCATCTTCTCACTCTCTTAAGTCTATGTTAAGTTACTACTAAAGTTAACTTGAACAATAATATACCATGGGAAAGGAGTCACACTGCTGCCAGTGCCACGCAAGCCAAAACTGATGGATAGGGGCATATTCCTAGTATTGTTCCTTTTGGCAAAGAGAAGCTTCTGTTGTCCATGTGACCCATACAGTGGGAACTTTTGGACTTGTTTGGCGTGTATGTAAGCCATATGGCCTGTGGATCAGATCTGCGGTTCTAACCACGGACAACGTAGTACTGCTCCTTTATATTTCATACATCATAGACTTATTGTGGATTGATGCCACATATTTAAACTAACAAGAAATTTTATGTGTATGGCACCATGTCCCAGGGACAGTCTCGTAATTTAAAATCAGTGCTTTACGTGTGATTTATGGAACATTTTTTTTTTCTCGATACGTTTTTTCTCCATACATAATGAATAAAATTATTTTGCATTGGAAAGTCTAATATATAGGGCCGGGGCCTTGCTCAACACAGATGTTGGCTGCAGCCTGTAGGTGCAGTTTCAGACGGAATAAGACTTTGGAAAAGCCCATCACTTGCATGCAGGCTTGCAGCTACTATTCCAAAAGCTATGATTGAAGTCGCACATATATAATTCCTGTTTTTTTTTTTTTTAAATTCTTCAATTTCATGCTAATTTATTTCTAGGGTTTTCTTTTAATAGAAACAAACAATAATGTTCCCGGCGCGTAAAGATTACATGATATTTCATCTGCGAGAATAGGATTTATAATCTAATTAAAAATTGAAAATGATATTTGGCACCCGCTGGGCCAACTAGGGCAGAGCGCTCGAGTCATTAAAATATAGTTGAGGTCAGAGCTATTCTCTATTATTCATTATTTAATATGACACTGCTAGAATTCCAAATACCTCTCTCTCTTTCTACTTAATATAATGTGGCTTAAAAATGGTTAAAATTGAGCCTCTAAGCTCTTTGTAAATTATTTATTAATAATTATTATTATTATGGAAAATAATAATTTTAAAATTAATTTTCTCTCCCTTTTTCTGCTTAATCCAAAATTTCCTCTTTTTTCACATATATTTATAACAAATTATAACTTTAAAAACAATTTTAATAAATTTTAATTAAAATATAAATCCTAATATATTTTATGTGCAACCTACTTGAATTTACTAGTTTCAGATGAGATGTAAATGCAGGAGGGAAAGATATCCAACACTGTAGGATTTGAATAAAAACCAACGCACTAACAACAAGAAAAATAAATTGGCTCAGCCATCCTAACCATAGTGTAGCCGAGGGAGGTGATAAAGTTGTGTTTCCAAATTTAAGGATATAGAGAAGAACTTCTGCATTCTAGTCCAAGAGCTCTTCGTATTCTAGAATATGCATAGGAATTGATTTAACAATAAAAGCTATTTTTTCTTGTTAAATCAGGAATTTGCTAACTTTGCTTTGCTTGTAGTAACCAAGCTTCACAGTGTCGATATTCATATGAGTATCAATATCGTCGATATCAGCAATATGGACAATTTCGAATAGAAGTATCAAATTTCTTGGTATCAGAAAATAAATAACTACTAATAAATTATTAAAAATTTAGAAAAAAAAATTTTTTTTTATACAATTAGACATAATTTAAATTATCTTATGTATTGTAAAGCAAATAAATAGAGATAGAAAAATGGAGGTGATTGTTTCTTCATTCACATTCTATCAATCATCTTGAGAAGAGCCCTTTTATATAGGCTTACAATGGAGGTTAACTTCATGATGATAATTAAAAAAAATGCCAAAAGGCATAGGTTATTGATAACCATAAGTCATAGGTTATGGATAACCAAGAGACATAGGTTATGTAGGCCAACTAATTATGTGAATTATTCATATTTACAACACTCCCCCTTGGATATTCACCATTAATTAGTTGGTGGTGTATGTACATTTGTTGCCTCGTTGAAACCTTACTAAGAAAAACTCAATATAATGGATTTGCTTGACTTCGATCACTTTTGTCCTTTGGAGCATATGCATAAAACACTTTTGGAGGAAGGTGCTTATTCGATCTCCTTTGATGAATCCTTCTCGAACATGTGTAATGCAAGTCGCATTGTCTTTGAATATTATTGTAGGCTCATCTGTAACCATGAGTAGTTGACAATTAATTACTCGTATATGATGAATGATCGATCGCAAACACACACTCTCTTGTTGCTTCTTGTAATTCAATTAATTCTGCTTGGTTAGAGATTTTTTTACTGAACCTTGTTTTGTTGATCGTCAAGATATAGCAGAATGGTTATTAATAAACACATAACTTGTTTTGAGCAACCCTTATGAAGGTCAGAAATATGTTTGAGTCTGCACAACCAACTAGACAAGAATTGTTAGTGGAATCATATAAATAAAATAATCTCATGCCAGTTGTTCCACAAAAATATCTCAATATGTGTTTAACTATATTCAATATGTAAGTGGAGGTGCAGAACTATATCTAGATAATAAATTAACAAAAAATACAATATCTGGTCTTGTGCATTGGCTAGATATAGTAGTGCTCCAATAGCACTTAAATACGACATTTCTGGACCAAAAACTTTTTTATCTTCTCTCTTTGGTCATAGTGGATATTTATCCAAATCCAACCTGCGTACAACCATCGGTCTACTTAGTGGATGTACTTTATCCATTATGAATCAGTTCAAAATTCTTTCAATATATCAGAAATGATGCACTAATATCCCTCTGGAACTTCGTTCTATTTGCAAATCGAGACCAAGCTTTGTCTTTTTCCAAGTCTTCATTTCAAACTTATTCTTCAAATAGTTTGCAGTTTTCTCCAATTCTGTAGGAGACCTGATCAGGTTTTATATCATTCATATATACTGCTACTATTGAGAATTCATTTCCGAATTTTTTAATGAAGATACATGGATAAATTTGACTATTTTTATATCATTCCTTAGTCAAATATATGATAAGACGATTATACCATATTTTTTTGGATTATTTCAACCCATATAATGCTCGTCTAAGTTTAATAGAATACATTCTATTTGACTTAGTCTCTGGCATTGTAAATCCTTTTGAAATTTTTATATAGATGTCAGTATCTAAGTCTCCGTACAAATATGCAATTACAATATCCATAAATCTTATATCAAGATTTTTAGAAACTGCGAGACTAATTAGATATCTAAATGTAATGACATCCATAACTGGAGAGTATGTCTCAACATAGTCAATTCAGGTCTTTGAGAGAAACATTGTGCTACAAGTCGGGCTTTATATCTTTCAACTTCGTTCCTCTCACTTCGTTTCCTCACGAAACACCCATTTAAAACCAACATGGTTTATGCCCTTTGATGTTTCCACTATAGGTCCAAACACATTTCTAAAGATTTTAATTCTGCTTGAATAACATATTTTCAGATTGGCCAATCTTTTCTTTGTCGACATTCATTTGTACTACGTGGTTCATTCTCACAATCATCATTGTCTTTTGATATTTCAGTAGCTACTACATAGCTAAATATGTCATCGATGACAAGTGATTTTTTTATTCCATAATTCACCTGAACATGCATGGAATATCGAGATCTCTTCATTTTCAGGTACATGTGCCTCTCTAGAGGCATCCAGAGGCATTTCAGATAATTTGGAAACATGCACATATTCATTATTTGTTTTCGGAGCTCCAGCCACTATTGGACTTTTATCAGGACAAGATGTTTCATTGGCTATCCTCTTTCCAGGAGCACTATCTTTGAAACCTATAGGCCTACCACGTTTTTGAGTGTAGTAGTGGATTCATTTGCCGTCTTGTTTGAATTTTGTCCAATTGGAATAATGATTATGGATGGCATATATGATATAGTTACCTTTACGGCATCATTAAATGCATCAGGTAATTGATTTTCAATTTCTTGCAAATGTATCATTCTTCTTATCTCATAATCACATTGTGGAGTTCTTGGAACTTAATGAGATCGATAGAGTAGGCGTATACCATGTCAATTCACGCCATTTAATTAGCAATAGTTTGTTCTATATGAACAATTTGTTGCTTATACCTCCCCCTAACAGCGGGAAGACTCTATCAAATTGGCAATCATCAAATCTTGTAATAAAGACATCACCAGTCATTGTAAATATCTTATTATGGAAGAAAAATCAAACTAATGTATATTTTTTAAACATCATTGGGGACCCATCTTAGTTCTTTTGGAAGATGGAAGTGGGACATATACTGTATATCCAAACTTTCTCAACTATGAAATATTTGGTTGTTTACCACTAACAAGTTGTATATATAAAATAATATGGTAGGCAATGGGTCTAAATTTAACTAATGATGTAACATGTAAAATATCATGTCTCAAGCCACAATTTTCAAACTAGATTGCACTAGTAGAGGTCTAACTATAAGTTGAAGATGTTTAATAAATGACTCAGCTAACCCATTTTGTGTGTGCACTGGAGAACATGATGCTATATCTCAGTCACTAATGATGCACAATAATTATCAACACTAATTAATTTAATTGTGTTATCAGAAAACTGAGATCTAAATTTAATAATTTGGGCCAAAAAACGAAAAAATGCAAGATTTCTAGTAGAAAATAGACAAACATATAACCACTTAATAGATGTATCTATGAGTACCATAAAATATCTTAAAAAGAACCACTAGCAGGGTGAATATGACCACAAATGTCTACTTATGTTCTTTACAAGAAAGTAGGAGACTCATTCTTAACTTTTAGAAAAGATGGTCTAGTTATAATCTTTCCTTGTAAACAAGGAACATATAGTTGATTCTTCGATAAGCCAATATCGTAATTTTTTAATAAATATCCACAAAGATTATCAATGATCCGATTGAACATAGTTGTCCCGGATGACCCAATGGTCATGCCAAATGTTATATAAGACATGATCATTGGCTTTATATTTTACCACATTCGTATTAGATTCAATTATGCCAATGGTGATGAAATACAAATCCACCGAAAATAAGATAATTCTTCTAATGTGAGCCTTTTGCTCCTAACATTAGATGTGTTACATAATGACTCTTTGTTGTTATCATTTCGAGTTTCAATATGGTACCCATTTTGTGTATATCCTTGAAACTTAACAAATTCCTTTACGGAACTACTTGAATATAACACATTCTACAAATAGGTTTGAGTACCATTAGGTAACATGGCGTGTGCTCTTCCAAAGCCCTCAATTATATATATGGCTGGCCTAGCTATTGTTGGCACTTTATGCATGTCAAATACTAACTTTGGCAAAAACTTTGATTCTTCAAATTCATGTGTGTTGTAGTACTATCTATCAAACACATATCTAAGTCATTTTTCTTGGATATATGTGTTGTAGAACTATCTACCAAACACATATCTAAGTCATTTTTCTTAGATTATTTCAATCTCTCAATCTCTTTTTGAGTAGCTCGACATTGCTAAATCAATGTCTATCTCTGTCATATTTACGACAAGCATGCATTACTACTCCATGTAGCAAAACAAAAATATTATGAACTTATATATTCTAGCTAGCATAAGTACAATAAGAAAAATTAAGCATTTCAAATGATAATATCATATTATAGAAATGTAACTCCAAATTTATAATATATATTTTTTCAATAAAATAAAACTCTCATGGCCTAGACATTCCATGATGGAAACCAAAACCATGACTTCAAATATAAATAGTTTATAAGTACTTGAAATAAACATATATTGACCGAGTGCTCATTCAATAAAAATAAAAATAAAAATTGTATTAACATCTTCTCAAGCTGTTCATTTGTAACTCGATTCCCTTTGTTAGAGGGTGTTGTCCACTTATTCCATTTATTCTTTTGTGAACCATTATTTTCACCTTTGTAAGGCTGATAATCATGACCATATCTCTCATAAATTTTTTTTATTTTCTCTTCCACGTCCTCCACCACAACCTCTACTAATTCCAAAACTATTGGCATTTGTTCCAAGAATTTCCATTGACCCAATTGGTCTAGAGTTGTAGTTTTTCATGAGAACGTTGCTATTTGCCTCTGCTATAAGGAGACAGTCACCGGTTCAAAGTATTTTATGGAATCTCTTTCACGATATTATTACTGCAAAGCATATTACTTGCATGAAAAATGGAGAGGATTTTCTCAATCATTTGAGTCTATGTTACTTTTTCTCCGCACAATCTAAGACGAGGAACAATATTAAAAATAGCACAATTATATTATTTAACATTTTTACAGTCATGGTATCTTGAATTCAACCATTCAGTTTGAGCAGTCAGAAGGATTACCATCCTTTGGTGGTCAAATCTATCATTTAGAGATGTCCACAAATTCAATGGATCATCCTCACATAGATATCATGTCTTTAGATCATCATGGATATGATGTCGTAGAAAAATCAAATCAAAGTCTTGACCTTGGCTTTAGAACTTTATTTATTTTTTTTCTTAATAGTACCATCAAGCTTGTTGGACTACAATTGCAACTTTGCATCCATTGTCATGATAAATAATTATCTCTGCTCACATCAAGAGCTTTGAATTCAAACTTTACAAGATTCAACATCTACATGACAGAAAATAATTATATTAGATGTAAATTAATTGATAAGCGCTTTAAAGGTTACAAAACTTCACATATGCCACAATGTGATAAAACGCTATCAAAGAATATACCTTATGTGTATCACATATACAGCAATGTGGTAGAACGCTATCAAAGAAGTATCACATATACAACAATGTGATAAAACGTTATCAAAGAATATTATGTCTTATGTGTATCACATATACAACAATGTGATAAAATGCTACTAAAGCATTTTATATCTTATGTTTATCACAGATACAACAATGTGATCATTATATAATAATATAATTTGGATTTTTTTTTTTATATAATTCGATTCACATATACAACAATGTGAAGTAGTATCTTGTATTATTCAAATAAATTAAATAATAGAAATAACCAATTCACATGGACTAATTTAATAAAATTAACTAACTCCAAATAAGTGAAGAAAATTTTAAGATATTCTAGATTAATTCCATAGTTCTTACGAAAACATATAGAAATAAAATTTATACATAATCTTAAATAGATTATCATAAATTTTCTATTTTGAATGAAATTGTGAACATGTTCAATACATATTTAGATTTAAAACAAAAAGAAAAAATAGATCTAGAAAACTTACGTTCTAATCGATCTATAAACACATAAATCAAACGTGTATTTAATTTTACTAAAACATGCGTGTTTCTAAGTATATAAGATTAGACTTACCTCTTCAATACCTTTCTTTTCTTAAGAGAACTATTTCTCTCTTCTTCTATTTCGAGCATCGTGCTAATAACGTATTATAAAGCAAATAAATAGAGATAGAAAAATGGAGGTGATTGTTTCTTCATTCACATTCTATCAATCATCTTGAGAAGAGCCCTTTTATATAGGCTTACAATGGAGGTTAACTTCATGATGACAATTAAAAAAAAATGCCAAAAGGCATAGGTTATTGATAACCATAAGTCATAGGTTATGGATAACCAAGAGACATAGGTTATGTAGGCCAACTAATTATGTGAATTATTCATATTTATAATATTATGTATTATTTCTTAGTATTTTTAAAATAAAATAAGATAATAGTCAACATTTTTGATTGGTTCACTACTAAAATCTGTCAAATCAGCGACGCCTCAGGACATCGCTAAATAGGGAAAATACGTCGCTAATTTCATTTAGCGACGTATTTAGCGACGTTTGTATGTAGTCGCGACTAACCTAGTCGCTAAACAACACGACGTCGCAATACGTCACTATTGCGACGATACTTAGCGACGCGTACACGTCGCTAATTCAGCGACTACCAGCGATGTAAAACGTCAGCAGTTACCGACGTAACCTAGCAACGTTGAGCGACTTGACATGCATCGATGCTGACCTGGCTTGAGAGCCAAATGGCGACGTTCTGTGATTTTGTTATGTCGCTATAGTACCGACATATAGCGACGTTTAGCGACGTCATACGTAGCGACGTTTAGTGACGATCATCGACGGTTTTCATCACAGTTAGCGACGTTCCGATACTTACTTAGTGACGTTAACTTCCGTCGCTAGCCGTCGCTGAACGTCGCTAATTTTGAAAAAAAAATATAAAAAAAATACAGCATTTGCAGCATCCCCTGCATCATTTGCAGCATCCCCTACACCATTTGTTACAACAACGACGGTGTGTATCACGAACACAGTATCAAACAACATAGATACACACAATCACGAACATGTTTGAAACACAATCTCATCAATCAACACAGATATATGAAAAATTGTAACAACATTGTCAAACATAATGCTCCACATAAGAATAATGTATGTATAACCACATAAAAGCCCCAACAATGAGCTATCACACAACAATATATATATATGTCGACTACGGCTGATCAGGAGGAGCATTACTGCTCCTAGAAAGAAGGTAAGTATACTGCTCCGGTATAAGAACCACTGACGACGATGAAGGAGGAGGCAATGCAACCGTTGGAGAATGAGGCAGAGTAACCGCTGGAGAAGGAGGCAGTGTAACCGTTGGAGATGGGTGCGTCCGCGTCTCCTCTAGGGCTAGCAGTCTGGCGCTGTATTGCTCCATGCAAGCTGCTATCCTAGTAACGGTGTCGTGAATGGACTCCTGCGTCCCCTGTACGTGCCGCACGGTGCGCTCGAGCTCGTCAAATCGTGCGGTGACCGACGCAGCGTCCCCTTGCGCCTGAGACCCTGGCTGCTCAGAAATCCTCCTCAGCATATGTCGTACAGCTCAGCAATCTGGCGGACAATGGTACCCTCGACTCGGGACGACTCGGCCTGTGACGGCTGTGAATGCGCACTGGTAGAGGGAGCCCTGGATGCCTGCGTCGCAACAAATGTGCCGTAAGACCCCGTACCGTAGTACGTACCCCTCTGAAGACCACCAATAGCGGTCTTCCAGAGCTCGTCCTCCGACTGAGGCGGAGAGGGCTGCGATGTACCAACCGCTCCCTCTGCCAGTATACTAGCACTCGCACGCTCATCACGTAGCCTAACAAACTCTTCCTAGAAATCATTGTGCATCTCTATAAATCAGTACTTACCTAAATTAGCCTAATAAACGTCTAAAGTATTTAATTATTATTAACTATATGGTTATCTGTATATTCTTTAAGTTGTGTTAAAAATTAACGAAATCTAAATTAGTACTTACATAGCTCTGAGTAGCCCGGTCGTCGATGAGCTTCCTGTCCTTCCGATGGGTGGCCAGGAAGACGGTCACCATGTTTGCGTCCTCACCCCTATTTACCTGCGTGTTTGTTATATTTTATTCTTTAGTAAAATAAAAAATTATATACTCCTACTATCAATAAAATCTTATATTTTGTAATAAATTACATACCAGACGACGGAAATGCTTCGTCATAGGAATCGATCCACCATACCACTTTTCGGCCCTCGTCCTAGCCGTCTTCGCCTTCTCCGACCGCTCTCTGTGCCGGGGCTCCTCAAATCGAGCCCTCATCGTGGTCCACTGGTCAGGTGTGATCCAACCAGCAATCGACTTTCCGGAGCGCTGACGAGCTTTCTGATCGTCAATTGCATCACGGATCAACTTGGCGGCGACGGCAGGAAACTGCCTCTCAATTTGCTCGGCCCGGTGTGGTAGATAAAAATAAGTCCTCTACAAGAATTACAAATTAAAATAATAAGTTCTAAAAAATGCTTAAAATTATATTAATCATACTAAATTAACTATCTTTAGTTACCTTGAAGTGGGCAAACCAGAATGCCTTCCTCTCTTCCGAGGCATCCGAGTAGTTGATCCACGGACCCCCATAATTGGACCTTAGAAAGGAGCCCAACGCTCTCTGTACCGACGATGGACGATATCTGTATACAACGATAACCGACGTATATATATATATATATATATATATATATATATATATATATATATATATATATATATATATTCATTTAACTTATTTCGTAGGACCGTCGGCCCAAATCTCCATCCTCGTCTCGTCCTGAGGTGCGCATGGAGGGTCGCTCTGGTATGGATCCGCACGGGCGGGAGTAGGGACTACCTCCTCCACTTGCTCCCCACCCGCCATGCTGCTGTCAGCGGTAGGAAGGCTAGGGGAAGTAGTATGATCAGCAAGCCTGGAACTGCTCGTCGCAGGTGTACTGCCACCCGGACCTGCGATCGTACGGTACAATGGAGTGCTCGGGTCAGACGATGGTCCGGAGCCATCCTCTGGTAACGGAGCTCTCTGCCCACCTAAGTACACGGCTCATCCTGACCTATCTTCGCATCGTCCTGAGGTGCCTCCGCGTCGTCCTGCCATGCTGATAATAACATTGGAGTTCATAATTTAAGATTACATAAATATGAATACATCAAAATCACAGTTTATGATTAAAAATATAAATAAATACAATGACAGTCTAGAAATATCTGCATACATTGGAGTTCATAATTTAAGTTTTCAAAAATCTGAATACTAATAGAAATGATCATAGTTCATAATTTAAGATTACAGAAATATGAATACATCAAAATCACAGTTTCTCAATCATCCTCTGAAAATTCATCTTCTTCGTTTGCCTCCTCCTCCTCCTCCCCATCCTCTTCCTCTTCCTCCTCATCGTCACTAGCATCTCCTTCGTCTTTTCCTTCGGATACTTGTACCTCTTCTACACAAGTAGATATTGAATGGAAAACTTCTGCTGAGTCGACATCAACTGTATTTGGTACAAGAGGCAGCTCGTCCTCCTGATAAGCCACTTCGTCGACGTCGTAGGTATTTCTGGCTTTAGTCTTGCATACTGCCCACCAGTCGTACCTTGTTGTTCCCCGTCTAGGATATGTTGTAAAATATACGAGTTGAGCTTGACTTGCTAGGATAAATGGTTCGTATCCTTGGTATCGACGATGGTAGTTAATATCCACAATACCATGCTTGTCAATTTTCCATCCTTGATCTTGTATGGGATCGAACCAATCAACTTTGAACAACACGATCTTGGCAGGCTCTATGCCATAGTTGTACGTCAATTCCACGATCTCCCGTAAGACGCCATAGAAATCATTGTCTGGAGTGACATCTTTGTAGTTTGTAGATTTGATACACAAGCAACTATTTTTTGTGGAATCAGGATCCAGGAAGCTATCTCTGATGAGAGCATTTGTTGACTTGAACTTAAACCCATTCACGCAATAACTTGGCCATATTCTGACGGCATAAATTGGTCCATTGGCAAGAGTTCTAATAGATTCATTCTCAAGGATGACGTCCGGACGATCGACCTAAACACGAGAAGATACAAAATTAAGTTTAATGTTAAGTTATTTCTTGTGTATTTGTGAATGGAGGAAGATTCTAACTAGCTTCTTACGTACATATGCAGTCAACCAAGACGGAAAATGAAGTCTCATTTCTTCTTCTACTTCTTCATCTGCAATGTATTGTCTACTTGACCTCACCTCATCATTAAATTTACTGAAAATCAATAAATATCGGGATATACTCGTTAAATTATAATAACGTAATCAACAAATACATGACTTGAACGTTGAAGATTTTCACCTCACCATTTTCCCAAAATGCCTGATATTCAAACTCAGAAAACAGTTGCTAACTGATATCACTGTTCAGTTAAGCCTATTCTCAGGTTAATCCTTATTCCAATATCATTTTTCAATAGAAATTTATCTAAGTCCATATCAATAAACAAATTTCCTTTGGGTAACATGAACTAGCCAAACCATCATACCTAGGTATCCAGTCTCTCATACAGGACCTACCTATCTGCCTTTAACATAAATTATACAAATCAAACTAGTCTTAAACACTGGTACCAACTGTCTGAACATGACAGTCCATAATTTGTACTGGATTTATCCTACCTCTGAGTGTGCAAAGCACCTGAGTGCCCCTCCTAAAAACCAAAGAAAAGTGGAATCACCCAAAAGGAAGAAAAAGAAAGTTGGACAACACAGTCCATGCTTTTTTCCTTTCTTCCTTTCTTTCTTGCCACTAGGAAATGATGAGAACTTGATGGCATTGGAGACCAAGACATGGGTAAAATGCCAGGTTGGTGCGCATGTGACATGAGTGGGGGATGCTTGGTGGGGGGAGAGAAAAAGAAGGAGCTACTCCTTGTGGGTTGTGGTCACACACACTACACTAGCAAATGTGGATGGATATCATACATAAATTTACAACATTATCTCCACTGTTCTGAAACCAACCAACCAGTATTTGTCTGTTCCTGTGAACCTATTCATAACAAGCTAATTATGAGACAAGACATCAATCACCAACAATACATCAATCACCAACAATACATCAATCCCCAACGAAATATGTGTTGGGTCATTCTGAGATCAGAAAATTGCATATATAGCATTGAGTTTCGTTAAAATTGCTCCCAAAGTAAAGAAGTTCTGAAAATTATCATGAAATACACAAAACGCTTTTTAAAGAACATTTTTCATAGAAGTTAATACATCAATCACCAACAATACATCAATCACCAACAATACATCAATCCCCAACGAAATATGTGTTGGGTCATTCTGAGATCAGAAAATTGCATATATAGCATTGAGTTTCGTTAAAATTGCTCCCAAAGTAAAGAAGTTCTGAAAATTATCATGAAATACACAAAACGCTTTTTAAAGAACATTTTTCATAGAAGTTATCATGAGAACCCTAATTTTTTTCCAGTATCAGTAAATAGGGCTCGAACCCTAAATTGGATATATTAACATTTTTTCCAGTATCAGTAAATAGGGCTCGAACCCTAAATTGGAATTCCAATCCAAGAGGAGGAGGGAACTGGGAAGCGGGAACAGGGGAGAGTTTGTGTGTGTGTGTGAGAGAGAGAGAGAAAGAGAGATGGGGGAGCTACCTGAGGAGGAGGAGGAGGAGGAGGCCGGAGGAGGGAGATCGCCGGAGGAGCGCCGCGGAGGAGGAGGCCGGAGGAGGGAAATCGCCGGAGGAGCACGCGCGCGAAAAATTGGGGGGGGGGCAAAAAATTTGTGAATGATCGAAAAGGAAACCCTCGCAGCCTATATGAAACATTTAGCGACGTCCGAAATGGACGTCGCTAAACGTCGCTAATATTTAATAAACGGCAACGCCGCTTAAAGTACGTCGCTACACGTTGCTACATCAACGACGTGTACCGACGAACTTGCGACGCAGGTTCCCAGTTAACAAATTGCAGTCTCTAGACGTCGCTGTTTGTCGCTGTTGGCGACAAACAGCGACGTCTTAGTTAAACGTCGCTAAACCCCCAAAAATTAGCGACGTTCTATCTTGGAGTCGCTAAATACGTCGCTGATATGACTTATTTTGGTAGTGGTTTATCTGTGAAAATAAGTTCTCCTTTTAATACTTATTACAACATTACTGATCATTTTCGTTCAATTTTTGTTGCCGAATTGATTGGAAAAGAAACCCAAAATGTCGGTATCGGAAGGTGTCGGTCAGTTTTGGTAACATTCGATATCGAATCGGTAAATGGTAACCTGTATCGATATTGCAGCATCGGATCGATTTCGATCGATACTGCAAACTATGATAGTAATCCGATCCCGACTTCAACCTCGAAAAATATTGCAGATAGGTTTGGCGAACGTGAGTCACTCCGCCCACGTCGGTCCTCGCCGATATTCTTTTGAACATCTGCTACATGGTGCAAGTAAGAGTATGACATTGTTTTTTTTTTGTCCTTGATAATTAGACTTTCCATTTGAGAATTAGGATTGCACTTCATATATGCCATTATTAGTTCTTGGAAGCCGGCTGAGATCTACGAAAATTTGTTGCATTCTTTTCTTTGAATAAACATGTTTAATCCCACAATTTTGTTGCTCACTTGTGTTTTGAGATGCATCGAACGTCCGATGTATCGAATTCGGATTGAGACACAATTTTTTTTTTTTTTTTTTTTTTGCTCTTTATTACCACTAAACTCTATTAAATCCGTGGCAACCGATATATATTTTACATCATTTTCTGTTCGCACAATGTACGTGGGTATTCTGAATGTCCCATTTGCTTTTTTTTCCATCAGATTCGGGTTGAGACACAAAAGATTTATTTATTTATTTTTTCTCTTTATTTTTCTGCCCTTTATTACCACTAAACTATATTAAAACTGAGGCTAACCTATATATATATTCACATCATTTTCTGTTGGTGGGATGCTGAACAAAGCAAACTCTGCCTCTCCTTCCTTCCATTCCTCCCTCTATTTTTCTACTATCCATTCTATCTTCTAGGCAAAGCTAAATTTTGGTCGAAGTTGCGTGTAGTAATGAAAAGACGGTAGAAGGATCTCTGGGTAGAAATTCAAGAAGTAATATATGTTGTGAAACGTCTTAACAAGTCCCTTTTCTTCACTTTTAATATATATATATATATATATATATATATATATATATATATATATATATATATATATATATATATATATATATTACTGAGAAATTCAATTTCGGAATTGATTTGTATGAAAATCCACCCGCAGGATGGGTTTTATGAAATGTCCAGAATTATATATTTTCACGTTAAATATTCCAAGATTTCCTTTTAGATGTTCTGTATTTACAAAATTGTCATCTTTATAATACCATAACTACCCTTCGCACAAACTCAGATTTGGATTGCGATTTTCGTCTTCTTCTTCTTCACGAGAGATCTGAATTCCATTGCTCTCATCTTCAGCAGAGATCGTAAAGATCGTTTGTAGTTCACTGTGCTTTTCTTCAGTCGAACTCCGATCATCGCTCATCATCATCATCATCATCATCATCATCATCATCGTCATCATCATCGTGGAGAGATTTGAAGTTTTTTGGCGATTAGGTCAATTGTGGAGAGAAATCTTCTTCTTCTTGTTTTTCATAAGAGTTAGCATCGTTTTGAAAGAAAAACGAAACCTATTGAATTTTTGTTCCTGACAAATTTTTTCCACAAAAAATTAGATTTTAGGTTTTTGTCGACTTTTCTCCATCATTCTCCGTGATTTTAAAACGGAGAATGACCATTCTCCGTGTTAAACTTATCCATGTCAAAATGACGGAGAATGACCATTCTCCGTGTTAAAATCACGGAGAATGACCATTCTCCGTGCTAAAACCACGGAGAATGGCCTTATCCATGTCAAAATGACGGAGATTGGCCATTCTCCGTGTTAAAATGACGGAGAATGACCATTCTCCGTGCTAAAACCACGGAGAATGGCCATTCTCCGTGTCAAAATGACGGAGAATGACCATTCTCCGTGTTAAAATGACGGAGAATGGCCATTCTCCGTGTTAAAACCACGAAGAATAACCATTCTCCGTGCTAAAACTACGGAGAATGGCCTTATCCATGTCAAATGATGGAGAATGGCCATTCTCCGTGTTAGAATGGCTCCGTGATAAAATGACAGAGAATGGTCATTCTCCGTCATTCTAACACGGAGAATGACTCTTCTTTGTCAATTTAACAAGGAGAATGACCATTCTCCATGGTTTTAGCACGGATAATGGCAATTCTTCGTAATGGTTATTCTTCGTGGTTTTAGCACGGAGATATTACTACGGATAATAGTCATTCTCCGTAATATTACCACGGAGAATGATTATTCTCCTATATTTTATGGCCAATTGAAACTTTGAAGGGCCATAACTTTTGACTGGGAGGTCGAAACGAGGTCCGGTTTGTCGAAAAATGAGCGTATTTTCGAGGAGCCAGAGATTAACTGCTTCTATGTTAGTCGGCCTTCCGAAATTTTAGAATCGCAAAAAAAATGATATTTGGACCTCCGTTTTAACAGTTTTATCGTTTGTCCGTCTTTCCGAAATTTTTCGACGAGTTTTTGAAGTAAGGTTTAAAGATTTTGGAGGAGAAAAACTATATTCAAAACTGAACGACGTATGGAAGAAGAGGAAGTATCGAAATATTTTTTTTTGAAGAGTAGGGTTCGGAGGTGTTTTCAATAAATTAGAAGGGCAAAAAGGTCATTCAGAACTCCATTTATATATTTTTTGCTAATTCTGGGCACGCGATGAAATGTTATTTTGTGGTTGATTTTTCATAAAACTTTTACAATTTTTGAGCATTTCATAAATTTTTCATATATATATATATATGTGTGTGTGTGTGTGTGTGTGTGTGTGTGTGTGCAAATGATCTGTAACCTAGTGGTTAAGACAGATGCATACGGCCTGAGTGGTCAGGAGATCGATTTCCGGTGGGAGCGTTCGTCACAATTACCTTCTTTCAAAAGATAAAAATTATATATATATATATATATATATATATATATATATATATATATAGCATTGTTTCTTCATAATTTAAATCCTCGCTTCACCTCTTGTTAATCATCATCTTTTCTGGGTATTAGACGCAACATAAATTTAGATGATGCGTGCTTAACCAGACCTACTTACATACCTAGAGCCGAAAGTGGCCCTGGGGCCTAATCATGACCATGATTTAGGCTCCACGGGCTTGGGTTCTAGGCGTGGCATGGGCCATTCTTTTAAAACATTCTCCTTCAATGTCCCACCCTGTAATTATCCAAACCTAATAATTCAAAACATTATCCAAACGTCACTTACATTTTTCATTACAACTTCAAAATATTATGCTTCACGTACATGGAGGACGAATGTATTTACATTTACTTGTTTGTTAGTATGAATTTTTATTTGATCATTTAAGAAAAAATATTTGATCAAGGATGAGTGGAATAAAAAAAACTGCCTCGTGTAAAAGGAAAAGTAGTTACTAAATTATGTGATGAATATCGTGAATACAAATCGAAAGTATTTTTGTTGTCATCAAAATGGATGTTGAAAATATGTTCCCTCTTTTATACATCAAATTTTATGTATACATAATTGTTTAATTTCATATATAAAAA
This sequence comes from Iris pallida, assembly GCA_029216955.1. Classification (NCBI taxonomy): domain Eukaryota; kingdom Viridiplantae; phylum Streptophyta; class Magnoliopsida; order Asparagales; family Iridaceae; genus Iris; species Iris pallida. The sequence goes on from JANAVB010018197.1 coordinate 2,120,058, forward strand.
ATATGGCCACGTGCTCCATATAATAGACATGCAAGTCTATACAGAAAATTCACTGTACAATAACGAATTTTCAATAAATTTCGGATAGGATAACAAGTTTAGAAAAAAAATTTGTAGGAATACATTCCGACAGAGGGTCTGGCGGAAATTGGGCGTGCCCGATTTCCGCCAGACCATCTGTCGGAAATCAAGCATATATGATTTGCTGGCGCGCGGGGGGCAGCGTTCACATGATTCATTGCTTTCTTTACAGGGGGCAGCATTGGGGGCAGCATTCGCAGCATTGGAGACCCCCAATATTTGTTTGTATGTGTTTGAATGGATGGGTGAAAGAGTAAGCTTTATTGAAAAACGAAAAAGTTGAACACGTTGAAAAAATCAGATGAAAGAGATGGGACAGAAAAATTGTGTTATAAAGGATGTTCGTTTCTTCTCCAGGAACACATTCAGAAGAAGGAGAAGTAGAAGAGAAACAGAAGAGAAGAGAGAAGAACAAGCAAGAAGAGGAGAAGCAGAGAGACTAGGTAACATTTAGAGAGGTAAAAATATTCAAAAAAATTTTATTTTAAATTTAATTTGTTTGTGTTTATTATCTTAGAATTTGGTATTAATAACAGATGGATCGTCGAAATGACGGACTTATTCCGGGAGGACCCACTACAGACGAGATTATCCAGCAACGTTTGAGTCATATCTCAAGATTAGTATTTTCTGGAAAGGTATACTTAATTTGAAATAAAAATTTATTATTTTGTATATTTTTATTATTTTATAGTAATAATGATAATTTTGTAGTAACTCAATTTTTTCTATAGTTATATGATTATCCTGGCGATATTCGAATGCGAGAGCATGGGACATGGCGGTATGAACCGAACGTTGGGTGTTGGAATTTAACTAGCGAACAATATGCTATGTTGGTCGTATTCGGATTTAAATACGTTGACGAGATACAGTTTTTACGTCATGATAGAGATTTAATTTTAAGCCTAGTGGAACGTTGGTGGCCTGGCCGAAATACATTTCAATTACCAGTTGGTGAAATGACTGTTACTTTAGCTGATGTAGCAAATATTATAGGATTACCTATTACGGGTGAACCTATAATATTTAATGAGTCATTTTCAGCTGAGAATCCAATTATGGAGTATCTAGGTGTGGAGCCACCAAAATTAAAAAAAAAAAGCTTAGTCTCATTTTCCTGGCTCCGTCGCAATTTTATGCATCTAGATCATATCGATGATGACGAAGAGGTATCTGTTGATGAAAATCGGGTATGTATCACCGATATTATTAATATTTCTCTCGTATTGCTGCAGCTAGTTTAGCACATATTAATTTTTGCCATTTTTTTCATATATGTTTAGGTGATTTCTTGCACAAGGGCCTACTTACTCGGCTTAATAAGTGCGATTGTCTTTTCCGACTCATCAGATATGGTGAACTTACGTTATCTACCATTCTTGGAAGACTTGACCGCACCTACAAGTCATGCATGGGGAGCATCAATGTTGGCATATTTATACGCCTCCATGTCAGATTTTGTACGCGTGCTGGGAGATAATAAAATTATGAAAAATTTAAATGGATGCATGACTTTAATACAGGTATACAAATTATTACTCATTTCATTTAAAGTTATAATTTGTAGAATTGTATCAAGTTATTCTTTTGTTTAATAGGTCTGGTCCTACGAACATTTTCATATCGGGAGACCAGTTACCGGTATTGATTCCAATGCTGGTAGAGCCAGTGCAGCTGTAAGAGCTAGAAAAATGATTCCCGGATGGAATTCTAGATTTGAGACACATGGTGTGGCAGAACTATCTGGACCGATGTTAGAGTATGAAGATGGTTAGTTTTCATCTCCTATTTGATTAAAATTATTATTGAATTATATGCTCATATTTGTTGAATTGGTGCAGCACTTGGGAGTAATGCATATAGAACTTGGTGGGGAGCCCCTCGTATAAGTAACAAGTTATACTATCATGAGGAGCCTCGATTCCAACCACGAGCTCTAGACGATTCTAGTTTGCGTGAATTTTATCACCATATGATTGGGATGGTACGTATTGCTTTCTGCTTATCAAATCGTATATATATTTTAAGTTTTTTTTGGTCTGCACGTTTATAGTACTTACTTATGGACTAGCAAATCTTATATTTCAGGCTCCAAGTATTAAGCAAGCAATCGATAATCCAAATCCTGAAACATGGAGAACAAAACTTATTGAAATTTGGAATTATATGCAAGCGGATCCGTCTCCCTCGAACCCTTCTATACTTATCCCTGACGTCTATCCTGTAGAAGAGGTTGGCATTGTTAGACAGCGACATGCACGTCCCCGACGGGATAGACACAATGTCACGCAACCTGAAGACCTCCCTGATAGTCCACCTCGACATGCTTACGAGGTCCCGCATCAACAGGCCGAGGAGAGCTCGGCTCAATGGGGTGGCCAAGGGACATCTCAATGGGGTGGCCAAGGGACATCTCAATGGGGTGGCCAAGGGACATCTCAATGGGCCGACGTAGGGACTTCTCAATGGGGTGGACAAGGGACTTCTCAATGGGGTGGACAAGGGACTTCTCAATGGGGACCAGAACCTACCTCTCAATGGGGTGGCCAAGGGACTTCTGAATGGGAGAACATATTTGCCCCTCCAAATCTTAATTATACACAGATCATGACCACTCCATCAGCACCAATGCCTACTCAGGAAGAAGGACGTGATGTACCTCCGGAGAATACGACTGAAAGGAGAGGTCGCCTCAATCTTAGAGAAGTTGAGCGTAGAAATTATCGACGGGATGCCACGGGAGGTAGATAAAATTGTAACAAGATGAAATTATGATAAATTGTAACAAGATTATTAGTACATTTTCTTCTATTATGTCGTAACAAGATAAAATTATTCTCTTGGCTGATTAGTACATTTTCTTCTATTATGTCCTAATCCATTACAATTGCTACATCGAAAATTTCTTGTCTCTGAATCATTGGCAATGATGCGGTTCTTCTTGGGTCTTCCAGCTTTGTGCCGTAATTCTGGTACTCCAATTTCTCCTCTAACCAGGACACTTTGAAGATTGTAGGGAACTGGAATTGGCTCCAAGTGTGACTCGTATACGCTTCTCAATGCTTCTTTAGAAAAAACAGCAGGGTAATATTGTTCAATATTAATTTTTGAAAAATTACACGCAAAACATGCATGTACACATGGAATGCAAGTATGATACCACCTTAAACATGAACAATATTTATCTTCTAAACGAACAACATATGTTCTATGTGTTTCATGATCTGCTATTTCAAATATATAACTATCAATACTCAGGACTTGCAAGTAGTGATGTTCTTTGTTCATACGAGCCATTGTTTTTAACATCTTCGGACAATAATCTGTTTCAAGCGATTCAGCATGTTTCCGATTTTTGTCCTGAAGTGTTATAATCTTGGCACGGATACCATCAAGTAATGTTGTTATTGGTTTATCACGCAGATTTTTTATCCAGTTATTGAAGCATTCAGCAAGGTTAGATGTGTTAATATCTAATCTAGGACAAGGTGCATAAACCGTTATCCAGTGTGCTAGAACACGTGTTTCATCACCTTCTACTCCAATGATCCATTTATACACATCAAAATTTTCAGCTTTAATTCTTTCAAAACAATAATTTGCATCAACTTCATTATAACATCTTGCAAGAGAATCTAATCTACATCGAAAATGTTTTAATCTATCTACTGATTTCAAGTTTTGTTTAAAATGTTGAATGCAGAAAAAATGAGGCGATTCTGGAAAAGTGGCACGCATAGCATTTATCAACCCTTTCTGCTTATCAGAAATAAAAGAAATTCTATTCCATGCATCAAAATACTGATCAAAAGATGTTCTAAAACAACCTAAAAACCAGCTCCAAGAATCAGTGCTTTCACTTTCAGCCACGGCATAAGCAATTGGATATAATTGATAGTTAGGATCATGAGCACAAGCAATAAATAAGATGCCCCGATATTTAGATGAGAGAAAAGTGGCATCAGTACTAATCACAGGTAAACATCCCTTTAAAAATCCATCAATGCATGCCTTAAAACATATAAAAATTCTTTCGAAACTATTGCGTTCATTAGTCTTTATAAAACATCTGCTACCTGGATTTGTCTCGATAATTGTGGAAGCATATCGTTCAAGACCACCGTAAGCATCAATATAACTACCATTTATTTCAGATAAAGCAATTTCTCTAGCTTTCCAAGCTTTCGAATATTTGATACGTATTCGATGTTCTCTGTATATATCCTTCACAACATACGATGGACTGTACGACTGGTCATCTCTAATTTTATTAAAAAATTTATTCTTAATCCAAGAAGTAGTAGCTAATGGATGACTACCGGTTGTAAGTCCACATAAGCAAGTATGTCAATTTTCTAACGTAGTAATAACAAATGTCTCGCTATTACCAATAGATTTAGCGTATACCCTCCAATTACAACTAGATTCATTACATTTATATATAATCTTGTGAGCATTATTCAAAGTAGCCGAACAAACAAAATTATGCTTAATTGCTATGTCACTAATTAAACTTCTAAATTGAATACGATTTTCAAATTGTCTGCCAACAAATAATTTCGGAGTATCAACATTATCATCAACATTATCAAATACATCACCTACATTTTCAACTAAATCATCGCTACTGGAATCATTGTCATTACCTTCATCTACTCTATTTTCTTCTTCAGTGGCCAAAATAACTTGATGAGATGAACTAGGACCCGGACCCAAATTAGTAGTTTCATTATTAGGAGCACGTCTACTACTTATATGAGGGGGTGCTGGAGTAACAAAAATACTAATATACGGTGATGATACATTAATTTGAAGAATAAATGCCCATGCATGATCACTGTTTAAATTTATACAATTAGAAGCAAAAATATGCACTAATATAAATTGATCAAAATCAATAGAAAATTGTTCAGTCAATAAATTAAGTAAACTACTAAACGTAATATTTCTATCCACTATAACAACTTCAGTTAAACCCCCTTCATAAGCTAACCCATTTAGGAAGCCTCCAAGCGAGCATAGAAGAGTTATACTTTGACTCATGTTGGTAGGAAAAGAGCTTTCTACTTCTTCCGAAAGAAATGGGAAATAGAAGAGGAAGATAAGAGCCTTCTGCTTCTGAACTGCTTCTAAAAGAAATGAGAGAAGATGAAGAGGAATGTGAAAAAAATGATGGAACGACTATCAATTTATATGTGTAAGAGCCGTTGTAAAAGTTATGACCGTTGAAGTAAAATCGGAGTAAAATTTATAGCCGTTAGAATAAAGTTTATAGCCGTTTATATCCGTTGGGTGTTTATTTGGACACTGAATAAAATTTACTGCTTCTAAACTGCCCCCCGCGCGCCTGCAAATCATACATGCTTGATTTCCGACAGTTGGTCTGGCGAAAATCGGGCGCGCCCAATTTCCGCCAGACCCTCTGTCGGAATGTATTCCTACAAGAAATTTTCCTAAACTTGTTATCCTATCCGGAATTTATTGAAAATTCGTTATTGTACAGTGAATTTTCTGAAGTCTATATTGAGCTCCAACGGGAGCTCCGTCGTCCGCGATATATATATATGTGTGTGTAAAAAATTAAATATGTGTGTATATAAGAACAGCTATAATAATTCAAATGAGATTACAAAATTTAAATATTATTTTCTTTTTTGAGATGTGTGTTGATATGCACGGGACTTTGTATACGCTGCATGTAAGTCAGTTGGGCCATTGTTCTCAACTTTCACCAAATAAATGAAAAGAATAATATACCCCCGTGGCTCGATCCACTGATCTTCTGTCATCTAGTGTCACGTCCCGATCCCGCTAGGGTCGTCCGCCTTGCCTGGATCCCTGCGGGATCGTTCGTCCTCGCTAATACGTGATGTCGTGCAAGTCTAAGTTGCGCTTGCACAAGGTCAAACCTGCACAAAACAACTAGTCAAGCAAAACACACGCACGCACCCATTTATTTGCATAAAACCAAATATTGGACACATAGATTTGAAATGAAAATACTCCTTTTATTGATAAACTTGATAGGAATACAAGTACAAAGCTTTGCAAACTCAGATTTGTCTTATCTTGGCTACATGATTCTCTTTAAAACTCTCTTTTGAAAATAGTCGCAATGCCCATACATGATATCCCTTTATTACATGCTGGAATGAAAAGACACCTTCAAAGGAAAAGAAATTTGCAACTTTGACTGAAAATGAAAAAAAGCTTCGAGGCAATCCACAGCTCTACTGGGCTAGATGAGCTTTAGTGCCTCACGTGAAATCCCCCTGTCTCCTTTGCTTTCTGAAAAGGATGCCCACAACGTGGGTCAGCACACATCATGTACTGGTGAGCGGCTCTTCGTCGAAAATTACAAATATTTGTACTAATTCAACATGTGAAGCTACATATTTACTAGTGTTATTTCTACTTGTCTAGGTTCTTTTTAACAATTCATAAGAAACAAGACAAAAATATTTCATAACCAACTTACCCATCGTCGACAGTCATCCCTGCACAAAACAGGTTAGCACAATTTGTATATGATATAAATGTATATTGTTTAACTCCGCATCTCTTGTTAGGTTGCAATGCACTCTGATTTCATAAATACACCTAACTATATGTTGGTCCACGGGTCGTTTTCCGTGATTAGCCGCTGTGACACATGGGTTCAGCTCGTCGCTATTTGAACATTGATGCAACACTCGAGGTTTCTTGTACCTCGAAATGTCTAGACAATCTTTTCCAGGCCGAACGATTCCAGGCGCCCCCAGAACCGCCCGAGAGATCTAGTTTCCTTGTATACAAGTTGTCCAGGACCTATGCATACTCTGTAAGGCGACTGATGTGCAACACATGTATTTATGCTTTGCTTTGGTTTATGACAGAGCTTATAGCTCCTAGCTTTGGGACAATTCTCTTTGCTGTGGCAACGTATACAAGTCTGTTTGTACACATCTAAACATTTGAAGCATATTCATAGGCAACATATATTATTCATATGGAAACAGATGAAGCAGCAACATATATGATTCAATTCATTATCTTCTCTTTATCTTTTGTTATTGTGGTATCGTTGATCGTAGGGACGAGGCAACAGAGTTACTCAAGATCATTTTTATTAGGGCGTACAAATAAATGCAAGTCCGGTTAGAGCAACTTACCGAGATGAATCTTAGTTGAGAGAATGAGGGACTTCACGCGCCGTCCACGAACAGTTCACGCGTCCTATATTGGCACCAACAGTTGATTAGCATACTTCGGTCTCTTTCTCTCAAGATTCGGAATGAATGCGAAATGCGATGAAAGCGAACAATGAAAACCAATAATCGAAAATCAACACGAAAACGCATTCATCAAAACCAAGCAGCGAAAGAAAACATCCAACAAAACTCTTGAATTTATTTCAATAGAAGCCAATCCATCAATTGGAAAGGTTCATTGTATTTCATCCGTGATCAATCGATACCGGCAAAGGTTTTCCCAAATACTCAGTTCAAGACTAAGTCAGCAAGCCGTGGGTATTACATAGTGTACCGCGAGAAGCGGGGCACTACATCCAGTAGGGATCTTATACCTCTTTTCGCTAACTACCAGGGCCGACCCGTGATGTTGGATTGCCCTACCAGAAACTAATTTTGGTTGCCCCTTAATCTTTATTGAGAAAATAATAACAAAAGTAAGCCCCAGCACACGATCAAATAATGGAACATATAAAGAAGGCCCCAGCACTGGAAAGACGATTCCAACTATACCATTTCTATAAGGATATTGAATGTACAATATTCTTGTGCATTTATTGAGAAAGTTTCTCGTTTTTCAAATCATAACATAATACAGATAAATATATTCTTTTTCCTTAGAGCCAATCTACTTGTTACATCAAATATATTATGCTGATGTATTATGTTGCCACATCAAATATGCAGAAAAAATTCTGTTGAGAATCTCTCAATTTTTATTCATAAAATTCTATTTAATTGGGGTTAATTTACAGAAAAAATTAACGAAAAAATGAAGAAAAAATTCTGTTGAGAATCTCTCAATTTTTATTCATAAAATTCTATTTAATTGGGGTTAATTTACAAAAAAAAATTAACAAAAAAAATGAAGAAAAAAGCCCAAACAAAAGGAAGGCTTGGCATGTACCAAATAACTAATATAGAGGAGTTGGGTGGCACCGTGACCCTCTTGGAGATTTTGATTTGACGGAAGGGCGGTGAGAGGAGAGCTTGTTGGTGGAAAAGTAGTGGTAGGAGAAACGGAGGTTGAAATGCCGTTGGAAGGAGGTTCGACAGCATCCTCTCGTTCCTCCGGAGGGAGGGAATAGCTCCGGCTCTGCTCTTGTCGGCTTCGATCAAATGAAATTAGGGTTTCGACGATCTATGGACATCAGGATTTCGTCGATCCATGAAAATTAGGGGTTGCGTACTTGCTTCATTGCCCGGGGGGTTGTCCATGTCCAAGGGGTTGCCCGAGCCAGCAGGCTTGCCAGGCTTACCCCTGGGCCGACCATGCTAACCACATGAGCCACTCAAATTTGGTCACACATTATTGTCATTTTTTTATTGTGTCATGTTATGTACCACTTTACTATCGATTTTTCCCCCACAAAACTAAATTATAAATAGTTCAACATCTCATCTATAAGAATTATATCAGAAGCAACTATACAAGTGGCCGATAACCTAAAACGTTTTTTTACTTATTAATATTAACTACAGTATTTATCTACAAAACTTTAGGCCTTGTTTGGTTCGCAAAATCTTTAGGTGGGGAATGAAAATTGATTATTTTATACGTTTGAGTGTCAAAGAAATTGAGGAGAAAAGAAAAGTTATTTTCAATGGAAGAAAAATTATAGAAAAAGTGATTTCATCTATCCAAGTAAGGAATCACTTTTCCACATTTAAATAATTTTTTTTTTTTAAATTTTTTAACATTTTTAAATATCAAAAAAAATTTAAAAAAAAGAAATGATGTGGAATTGATTTCCTCTTTCTTTTTTGTTCCGCGAACCAATCAAGGCCTTATAGTTTACTCAGAATTTATATTTATGCGATTGGAAAACTCTGTCAAGTTTGACGATCGAATGTTTCACCTACTACCAGCCACATTGCATGACAAACGTGATTATAATGGTGGCGGTGGGTCCGAGTCCCGACCGATAAATATCAACATCTGTCCTCCTTATTTTGTTCTCTCCCGTGGGTTCAATTTGGCATTTACTCTCTTGATAGAAATGTCCAAGCATTATCTACTTGTCTACTTTTTTCTTCTTCTTTCCTTTCTTGTGAGTTTAAGGTCATCTCCAATCTATCCTCTTTTTTTTTTTTTTCAATTTCAGGAGATAAAAAAAAGTTTTTATATTTACTATTCTTAAAATTTTAAATCCACAATCCATAAATTCTTAAATAATAAACAATTATTATTTATTTCTACATAAAATTTCATTTTTTATAATTATTTAATATAAACATATACATTAATATTTTTTTTTTTGATAGTAATACTATATTTATTGCAATCAACTAAAGTTCAAAGGAGAAGCAGAAGCTTCTGATACAATCAAATGAAGAATAAATTCAGGCGGGTGAGTGAAGATGTCACTTCTAGCATTTTTAAGAGCACAAGTAGCCAACTCATGCGCTACTCTATTCCCCTCTCTTCGAGTAAATGAGAACTCAGCATGGCAAGCTGCTACATCAATCTCATGCTTGATGGTTAGAAATATATCCTTGAGTCTCCATGGGATAAGATCTACCTCCCCTTTGAGAATCCGGATAACAGTGAGGGAGTCCCCTTCGATGACAAGATCGGATGCTTCAAATTGCCTTGCTAGGAGCACCCCTTGGAGGATGGCTTGTGCTTCAGCTAAAACAACTCTATCTTCTTCCACTGTGTGGGTGTGCTCCATGTATGTCGTCCTCGCCGCGACAAACCTTCCTCTATGATCTCTGGCTATAGCTGCAGCTGCAAATGCAGTAGTGGAAACCGCTCCATCTACATTAATCCTTATGACTTCGTTCGGCGGAGGCTCCCATGAGGTCGCTTCCAGTCCTCTCGTTAACTCCTGCATCTGTTCCACGCGACAGAGAGGTTCACCCGCATACGTGTTGAATAGCAAATTGGCTTGTGAGACAATCCTGTGAACTTGGGGATCCTCATGATTGAAGATGCAATTGCAGCGCGCCTTCCATAGTGCCCAAAGAACCGTCGCTCCCATACGAAACTCTTCCTCCCTGTTTGTATCCTGAATCCATACCTCAAGGAGTTTGGCTATGTCTGGTATATTGTCCGTACGCAAACCAAGTCTGCTAGCAAACCAAACTGCTCTAGTGACTCCACAGTGAAGAAATAAGTGATTAGCGTCTTCTTCCTCCTGCAGACAGAACGGGCAATCTTTATTGGTATGGGGGAGGCGTTTGTTGATGGCAGATAGCAAGGGGAGAGATTGCTGCAGGAGTCTCCAAATGAAGAATTGGATCCTGGGTGATATATTATGCACTCTCCATAATTTACTCCATATAGCTCTGGTATCAATATTGGATGAACCACCCGGCTCTTGTCTCCTAAGTTCTTCATAGAGGGATTTAGACGAGAAAATCCCATTCCTCGCTCTAATCCATATCAACTCGTCATCCCCCCTCTCCATGATATGGATATCACAAATGGCCCTGACCTCTGATGGTGTAAACAGAGACTGTAATAAGGGTATGTTCCATGAGTTTGTCTCCAGATTAAGCAACTCGCGGACAAATTTAGGTCCATATGCCGATGGCCTACTTTCCGTGATGCGAAATTTTGGTAGCGAAGGAATCCATAGATCCTCCCAAATCTTTGTCCACCCATCCTTGATCCTCCAGAATATATTGTCTTCCATATATCGCCGTGTATCGAGGATGCTAGCCCACGTCGGAGAGATTCGCCGAGACCGCCTAGCACTCCATATAGATTTTTCTTGTAAATATATGCCTCTGAGAAAGCTCGCCCATAGCTGATCTGGACGTGTGAGATATCTCCACAAAAGCTTCCCTACTAGAGCCTTATTCACCCACTCCAAGTTCCTAATCCCTACTCCACCTACTTTCTTCGGATAGGCAATCTTCCCCCATCGGAGGAAATGCATTTTGTTCTCATCTGCTTCGTGCCCCCACCAAAAAGCTCTCTGTTGTCCAGTCAATTTATTGATGGTGCCTTTAGGATGTAGACATGCCGACATATAATAGATCGGGATAGAGCCAAGAGTAGCTTTGATAAGTGTAGTGCGTCCCGCATGTGATAGAACTTTGGCTTGCCATCCTTACAGTCGGGAGTTGCATTTGTCAATAAGGCCATTGAACGCCGACACTCGACCCCTTGGAAAGCTAAGTGGGTGCCCCAGGTACTTGTCTTCATTGGCAATGGCAGATAGATGAAGAGTAGAAGCTAGAGTTTCTCTTTCTTGGTGCAACACACCTCTACTGAAGTGTATGCCAGATTTCTCGTAATTTACTTCTTGTCCCGACCACTTGGAATAGGTACTCAGAATTTCCTGTACTGTCAGCAAGGAATTGGGGGATGCTCTCCCAAAAATCATGATATCGTCAGCAAATAGGAGATGAGATATAGCAGGTGCGTACCTATTAAGTCGGATACCTTGATAAAGGTTGTCCCTCTCGTAATTTCTGAATAGTTTAGAGAGGACTTCGGAGCATAGAACAAATAGGAATGGCGAAAGGGGGCATCCTTGGCGGATCCCTCTCGATGGCACGAAGAATCCTTCTGGAGAGCCATTAACAAGAATAGAGTATGAAGGTGACCTGACACATGTCATAATAATGTCGTTTGATTTGCCTTGAATACCCATCCCGTGGAGTACTTGCTGGATGAATCCCCATGACAATCGATCGTAAGCCTTAGACATATCAATCTTCATTGCAAATGCATTATTCCTCTTGGGGAGGTATTTCATATGATAGATCTCCTGTGCAATAATAACATTGTCGGAGATTTGTCGACCAGGTATAAAAGCATTTTGATATGGAGAAATAAGTTGGTCGAGCAGCGGCTTGATCCGATTTGCAAGTATCTTAGAGATGATCTTATAGGTCACATTGCATAGAGCAATGGGACGGAAGTCCACAGGCTTTGTCGGGTTCTTCTTCTTCGGAACTAATGTAATGTGAGTATGATTCAGGAGGTGGGGGAGCGTACCTTCCTTGAAAAACGTCTGAACCATATTTGTGATATCTCCACCAAATGTGTTCCAATGCTTTTGATAGACAATCGCAGGGAAGCCATCGGGGCCAGGAGCTTTAAGACTACCCATTTTCTTGACCGTTTCCTCAATCTCTTCGTTCAGAGGAACAACGCTAATGAGATTATTGTTATCCTCAGAAATAGGACGACTGGAGACAGTGAAGTTAGGGTCTATCGGTGTGGATTCATCAGAACAAAGGATGGATTTGAAGTGGTTCACAAGAGCTCCCGTAATGGTCTTCTGATCATAAGCCCAGTTTCCAGTCGGAAGCTCAAGGGAGAGAATCTCATTGCGGCGTTTCCGCAATGTAGCTTTGGCATGAAAATATTTAGTATTTTTGTCGCCTCCTTCAATCCATCTACATTTTGCTCGTTGCCGCCAATAAGTCTCCTCGATGACTTGAAGGTCATTGATCTCCGCTATGATCTCTCTCTCCTCAGAGAGTGTTTGCTCAGAAACTTCTTTTGCTTGTGTGTGCAGGAGTAACTCATGAAGCGCCTTGATACGCTCTTTAGTCTTATGAAACTTGTTCCGTCCCCATCTGTGTATCCTTGAGAGTGTAAATTTAATTTTGTTAACCAATAGTGTGTCATCATGTTCCTTAGCCTCTTTCCAATAGTTGTCAATTATATCTGCAAATGAGGAGTCTGACATCCAATGAGCTTCGAACCGGAGGGGACGTTTGATACTATGCTGTCTTCTCAAAGTGTTGAGGATAATAGGGGCATGATCGCTGTTGATACGTGGAAGGGTCGAAACCGTAGTGTCGGGGAATGAACAACACCATTGGGCAGTCGCCATGGCTCTATCGAGTCTTTCCCTGATATGATAATTAATGCCTCTGCGATTTGACCACGTGTAAACCGGTCCCCTGCACCCAAGATCAATTAACCCACACTGGTCCATCATACTTCGAAAGGTTGATGCTGCATGCTCATCGTATCGGCCTCCTCCTTGTTTCTCTACCGACGAGAGAGTTGCATTAAAATCTCCGATACAACACCAGTGGTTTGTAAGCTTACTAGACATATTTGAGATGAATTTCCATAGCTTTGGCCGGTCGTTTTTCTTCGGGCATCCATATATGCATAGAAGGTCCCAGGCTGGAATGTTGTCCTTCGCTTCAATAGAGAGATGAATGAGATTCTTAGAGGAGAAGTTGACAGTCGCGGTGATAGTGGAATCCCATCCGATCCAGAGGCCACATGAGTGGCCGTTGGGGGGGACAGAAAATACGTTAGGATAACCTAGGCTAGGGAGGGTGATGTCAGTATGGTGTGGGGGAGAAATTGTTTCAGAGATGAAGAAAATGTTAGGGTGGGTGGCGGAGAGAAATTGGCGGAGAGTTTGAACTGTCGGGGAATTTCTCGCACCCCGACAGTTCCAGGAGAGGATTAACATGGCCCTTGCGGCTGTTGGAGGTCAGCCGCCACGACCTTTATATTGTCGTTTTGAGAGGAATAAGAGTAGCACACCTTCTTGTTGCTTTGAGGAGACGCCCCGGGTGACGCAGGACGCTTCTGCCGCGTATTAGACCCATCAACGGATGTCAGTTGTAGATTGTTGGCTTTCCTGGCACGACGCTTCCACGAGGGCTTACGATATAGGGCGGAGCGGACTATGGCACCTGAGTTGCTAAGCTCTGGGCTCTGCTCATTGCCTATGCTGTCCATGGAGGGCGTCTGATGGTATTGAGTCACCGTTATTTCCTTGATGAATGATAGATAATCACTTCTATCAATGTCCATTCCAGCACATGGGATTCCCATGTTGGGAGGGAGAAGAGATATCTCAGGATGGATATTATATAAAAGGTTACTGAGTGGACCTTTCTGCTGGATAGAACCATTGTCATCACTGCTCGTCTGGTTCGAAGGGGGTGCTAGACCATCAAACGCGCACCTTCCTGAACTAAGACCCTCATTCCTTCTATACGGCAGGACGTACTTCACCAATTGGTTATTAGACAGGATCGTCTCTTCATTCTCCTGTGGTTGTATGTCATTCAAAGGTGAAGAGTCAGTACACTTGGGCGAGGAGTGATCTGATTGTGATCCGGTGTTGTTCTGCTGCTCCACATCGTCTTCTTCTGCAGCTGGAGCAGACCCTCTACGCCCCCTTATCCTTAGGGCATCGGCTCTGAACTCCTCTTCCTTGACCCTGGGTTTGAGTAACTCATTGAGTCTGCTTCTTTCCTCCATCGTCCAATCCTCCCCTACAAGTGATTTGAAATTCTCCCGTTCCGGGCATCTAGTAAAAGAGTGTCCAATCCTTGCGCAGAACGTACAAAGGTGTGGGAGACGCTCATATCTCACCCCCACCAAACCTATGTCCGTCCCGTCAATCTTAACTCTCACACTCTTCTTAAGGGGTTTAGTGATATCAATGAGGATTTTGATACGGGCGAATGTCTTCCATTGCATTTCATCCTCGTCGGAGATACGACGAGGCGTGCCAATAGCTTCTGCAAGACGTGTAATAGCCTTACGGTTTAAGAAGCGCGGTGGTATACTGTGAAACTGGACCCAAAGATCCGCTAGGTTGAATTGATATTCTTCAGGTAATTTCCCCGGATCACATTTTTCCATTGCAAGCAATTCCTCATTAATGCTCCACGAAGCATCATACAGCACACGGGACACCTCCTCCGGAGATCCCACTCTCGCCAGAAAAGTTCCTGCTTCGATATCCAGATCGGAGACATGTACGGACTCCTTCGTCTTCCATAGTTTAGTTAGGATGGATGAAAGCGTAGACCGCGAAAAAATCCTGCTAGAGTAAGGCTTGACGGCCAGGGTTGAGGCCCAATGGTGCGAAACCATGCTCTCCCTAGCCGTCAGAGAGACGGCCCCGGCAGGACCTTGGAGGATAAAGAGGGAGGCCATTTGCTCCACTACCTCTTTATATGACGCCATAGTTCGATCAAGGGTTATATGGTTTATATGGGTGTGGAGGAGGAGGTGATGATAACAAAGGGGAGGGGAGGAGGAGGGGCGGTGGAGAGGCGATGATCGACAGCGAGAGGTATTAAGGTGAAAGGATGATGTGAAGAGGGAGGAGGCGGTGGATGATTTGGTGAGGGGGTGGGCAGAGATCAAAACCCTAATATTTTGCGCAACAGCAAAACCCTAGGGTTCGGCAGAGAGCAAACCCTAGGGTTCGGCAGAGAATAATATGTTTACGGGAGAAGCCTATACATTAATATTATTTTGTTTTATATTGTTGAAATTATTTTATAATATTTATACAACTCTAACCCACTAACTTTCAAGGTGGGTCATCCAATGACTTTGATACCACTAATTTTAGTAGATCTTGTCTCTTTCAAGGTGGATACGATAGAAATGGGGATGATCTACCACGGTTCTGAAAGTGTTTTAGACTTGTAACGTTTAGGTTTTTTTAATTTCAATATTGTTGGTGGTGGTGTTATTTTAAATTATGATGTACTTATTTATGTTTTTTCAAGTCAATGTATTTTAATCTTATAAAGTTTGATGTTATTCTATTAATTTTTGTCAAATTATTTAAATATTTTTTATTAGTCAAATCAATCTATAATAACAATATATTAATATATAACAACTCAATATTAGATTCTATTGCAATATCTCAACAAGAACATTTTAATGATATAATTATTATATTATTTATAATTATAAATTAGAAAATATTATAAGTTAAAATACACTTAGTGTTTAACATATCTATGATATATTAGTAATTAGTTACAACTTTGAGGATAAAATAGTCCTCAATAGTGGATCCTCAATAGTGGATAAAATGGTCATTGGACAACTTGCACGCAAGGTGAATTCCTCGAACGATCCCGGGGCGCCGGGTTCGTGTCGGCCTAGGAGGAATAGCAGATATTGTACGGCCTTCGTCGACAGTACGACTCGATTGAAGTGAACCGTTACAATATAGGCTGCGGGTCATTCGGTGGGAGCTCGTACCTCGCACGCGAATGGTCACCGTATGCAAAGATCCAGTATAGTTTGACATTGCTAGTGACCGCTCATAAAGATGTGTCGGCATTAGAGCGGCTATCCGCGTGTATGCCTTTAGATTGCGTCGAGTACTAGCAAGTTACGAGTTGGATTAACAAGGTATAATTATAGCAAGCGCTAACATTGAATCGGTGCGGGCTAGGTATGCACGGTTGCAGCACCATTCTGGAGCCTAATATTTGGCTATAGCAAGGACACGTGCTTCGACATGAATGTGGCGTCGTCATCGAGTCATCTCGAGTTAAGTCGAGAAGGACCATAAGGCAAGTTGGTTAAGGCTGGTTGATCCTTGGGAGGCACGACCTCGATCTTAATGTCATTTCCCGCTCCCGTAGGAGCGATCGTCCTCGCTAAGGCGTGATGCCGCACGAGCCTAGATTGCGCTCGTGCAAGGCGGGTTCTATAACGGCCGATTTCAGCGGCTGCGACGGGGTCGTCGCACAGAACTCCCAAGCAGAGACATTGAATAATAGCATCGAAAATTTAGAACATAACGCAAGTCATTCAAAATGATGCATTTTATTGATATTGGAACAAGGATTACAATGGGTGCAAGGCCAAGATTACAAGTCACTCAAGCTCACTCAAGCTCACACTTCTCACATTACAAGTCACTCAGCTCTCTCTCATCTCTCAATACATGTCTTGAACCAGCGGATGCTTCAGAAAGCGACGTCCATACATTATGTCTCGTATAAGTCTTGACTCCATGCGACCGCACGCTTCGAATCGCCAAGGAACTCCGTGCCTCGACGCATCCAAGCGAGCTCCGCGCCACAAGCTTCTACCTGTGCCTGCACATTAAAACTATGTGGGTGTCAGTTGTCACGCCCCAGAACCAGAATACTGGAGAGCGGGGGCAGACATAGCCAGCTACGTATAATGAAATGGAATCCATCTCACCATACGGTCACGGCTGTCTAGATATGTGAGGGTTTATCTACAAGCCATCAGTCTCTTAAGGTAATGAATTATCCTATTGTCTCAATCTCAACCAACTAATAATAATCACAAGATATCAGATCACCAAATATACAATTGTAAGGCATCCCAAACATTACATATCCAGATGATCATGAAGCTAGTCGTACAAAATGCAAGGACTAGCAAGAGTTAAGTCATACATGATCAACCTCGAGTTGCCAATCATGCTTACAGCCCGTAGGCAGACAGTAAATAAAGTTGTAAACGAGCTAACACTTGCTCGGCGGCTAAATGCCTCAAAAGAATATTTTTACAAGGGAGTGGGAGCACAAAATAAAACCCACTCATTGTCCTGGTTATGCCTGGTGGTCACCATCGGGCTGGAAGACAGGTAGATCCTTTGCTGCTGCTCCGGTATCTGGCCATACAAAACCAGCTGGGTCAGACCCCAGAAAGAGCAAGTGCCACAAAGGAGGCCACAAAAATGAGAACAAAAGCCAGCAATTAGCACAATAATATAATTATATAATAAAAGACAGAAGTTTAAGAAAAGCATGATGGGTAATTATAAAAGACAATCTTGCATAGAATCACTGAAAGACAGGACATATGGAAAAGCATGACAGGATGATATACGATGAGATGACCATGGGACTATTCAGATAGCTAGGTTACAACCCGTAAACCAAACAAGGACCGGGGTTGTAACCCTTCGTCTGAACGGAACTTGGTTTCTCTCACCATTTATCGGCAAGATAAATATAAGAAATCAGGTCAAGTAACAATCTGGAGTGACAATCATTATAGTGACAATCTGGAGTGACAATCCTTATAGTGACAATCTGGTGTGACAATCCTTCAATCATTCTGGTACAATCTTACAATCAATCATTTCTAGACAATACTATACTGGACTAGACTCCATCCAAGCAATCACGGCCAATCATTGCCTACGGCTTTCTACATTAACTAACTAGGGTTATCACAATCCTAGCTACTAGCAAGATGCAATGAGATGCTCCAAGTAGTCACAGGCCCTGCAGCTATCCAGGTTATCCAGGCAATCATTATAGTGACAATCTGGAGAGTACAATGCATTATAGTGACAATGGAGTTCAATTATTTAAGTGACAATGATGGGTGCCCCACATAACAGTGGGCTGGAAATGTGCCCTACTCGTCGGCAGGCTACAAGTCCAATCAATTGCGGCCGGGATAACGGGATCGCCTGTAACTGGGGAACATCTCTTCATGACTAGTGAATTATACTAATTATTAACCTTAGTCCAATTCAGTAGGTACTCCTGACCGTGGTACTCAGGAGTCCCCTCTTAGACATGATGCAAGACATGACTGGATTATTTGTACAAGCACAATCGTCCACGGTGTCAGGATTAATTATACATGTCATGTCATGTCAGGTAGCCGTCGCAACAGCTATTCAAGATATATCAGGTCAAGTTATCATATCAAGTGTACTAGTCAGGAGTGCGCCACGACGGGCCACTATCAAGTCAGGTTGGTCATGTCAGGAGTGCACCACTACGGGTCACTGTCGTGTTATGCTAGTTCCTTGTCATACCATGCCCTGTACAATAGTCATTCCAAACATATTAAGTAAAATCAAGTTCATGACAAAAGACGTAAGGATATAAAATGGGCGTAAAATATCTAATAAAATATCATTATACAGGACTATAGAAGAGCCAAGCTTAAAGAAAATAAAACCAAATCTCCATGATTGGACAAATTACGCAAGGGTCCCTGGGGTCGGGTTGCGCAGGAGTCAAGTGCGCCAGGAGCCAACTGCGCAGGGTACCAACTGCGCAGGAGTGGATGGCGCAGCAGATGGATTGCG
Organism: Iris pallida; assembly: GCA_029216955.1. Lineage (NCBI taxonomy): Eukaryota > Viridiplantae > Streptophyta > Magnoliopsida > Asparagales > Iridaceae > Iris > Iris pallida. The sequence goes on from JANAVB010018197.1 coordinate 2,139,163, forward strand.
CTGGATCAGGTTGCGCAGGAATAGATGGCGCAGGGTCAGATTGTGCAGGGACGGACTGCGCATGGATGGATTATGCAGAAGTGGACTGCGCATGAGCAGACTGCGCATGAGCAGACTGCACAAGAATCTATGCGCACTCGGGTTGAGCGCAGTTCGCCAAGAGGCAAGCTGCGCGGTCGGCGCTGCGCTAAAGAGCACTGGCCAAGGGGGATGCGCAATCCAGCACTGCGCTAAAGAGCGCAGGCTGCTGTCTTCTTCTCCAGGCCGAAAAGAAGACTCCAAGAACTCCAAAGTTCAAAACTTCATAACTTGATCAAATCAAAACAAAATTTAGATTTTCAAAGCTCTAACTTGAGTAAAATTGAATTCTCTTCCACATGGAAGCATCAAAACCCACAAAATCTCAACTAAAATTGATCAAAACCATATAAATCCGAAAATAGTTAAAACCTAGATCTAGAACAATGGAGACTCCAAATCACAAAATGTCAAGTTCTAATGTTGATCTCCATGGCCTAATCTAGCTAATAGACAAATAAAAAGTGGTTCTCATGTGGTGGCAAGGTGCACTTGCCTATGGGTGTTGGTGTTGTGTAGAGGAAGGAAGAAGAAGAAGATGGAGAAGTAAATGGAAATTATGGAGGAGAGTGAAAGTAGGTGGGGATTTATGATGGTGGGTTGTGGTAGATTGAGGGTGGAGTGTAGGTTAAAGTGCTCCTATGCATTTTAAACCAAACCAAACCAAATCTCCTCCACAAAATAAAACCAAGCCAAGTCAAAACCCATTTTACGAGAAAACCCAAAATCTGCAAGTCGAGCCAGAAATACAATTACAGGCCAGAATCTGAGAAAATAAAATACAGGTTCATGATACATGCAGGCTTAACCAAAAATACGTATTCAGAATATGGGTGTTACAACTCTACCCACTTTAAAAGAATTCCGTCCTCGGAATTTAATCAGGGAGCTGGAGATTGCCACGACAAGCTACACTAAGCACAGGCAAGCTACACTAAGCAGTTCAATCATACAATCATACAATGCAAGCAAGGAAGGGAAAACGTAAGGCATAAGGAAGATATTACACCTCACGAGTCAAACAAGTCGGGATATCGCGATCGGATATCATCCTCACACTCCCACGTTTGACTCTCCCAAGGAGCGATGAACTCAAGCAACATGAACTAAACTGATAGTCTTACGCTCGAGGTCTCTCCCCTTGGTCAAACAGGGACACGGGCCTATCCTCATACGAAAAGGTTGGTACCAATAACCAGTTTCGAATGACCTAGGATATGGCTCGGGTCCGGGATGTACCGTTGAAATTAGGATACATGAAATACGTCATGCACCCTGCATAATGACGGTAGAAAAGCAAGATGAGAGGACACATATACCTCTCGATCGATTCTGAACCTAAGCCTGGGCTAGGGCAAACTGCCGTGGGTTCTATTGCTGGAAAGTCTGGGCCTGAGTCGGCAATGGTCCCGGGAACGGGAGCTGCTGTTGCTGGTGAACTGGAGCTGGTACTGGTGCTGGTGCTGGTGCTGGTCCCCTAACCGAGGGACTAGATACTGTCGATGCTGAATCAACTCTGAAAGGGCAGGACCCTATCCTATGATCCGGTGCTCCACACAATAAACACAATCCCAACGCCTTGCGACACTCCGCTACCACGTGTCCAGGCTTCCCACAATAAAAACAGCCTACGGCGGAAGACTGTGCTTGCTTCTGTTTCTGCTGAGGGTACGTCGGGGTCGAGTACTAGACCGACGTAACTGAGGTTGCTTGCCTCGGAGTTCCAATAGTCAAAGCCCTAGCTGCCGGGGCTGGTGCTGAAGACTGATTCATCTGACTATGGGACCGCTTCCGACCTCCGGTCCTGTCCACTATTCTCTGGGAGGTATACTCGTGCCTCCTTGCTGCTCGCAATACCGCATCATAGGTCTGATGCTCGAACTGTTCTACTGCCAATATAATCTCTAGGTGAAGTCCTTGCTGGAACCTCTGTGCTCTGTCAAACTCGGTTGCCACCAAGGTAGGAGCAAACCGACTGAGTCTGGAAAACTCGACCGCACATCCGTCGACCGTCCTCCCCATCTGCTTAAGATTACTGAACCTGGTCTGCAAGTCATACCGAGCCACTGCATCATAATACTTGGTCTGGAACTTTTCGCTGAACACTGCCCAGGGGACAGGTGTTGTCAATCCCACTGCTTGTGTGGCCCACCAACTGCGGGCTAGATCCAATAACTGTAGGCGCACCACAGCCACCTTTTTGTCTTCTGGAGTCTTCGCGGCTTCGAGAATCACCTCTATATCTTGTAGCCAAGCATCGGCAGCAATGGCATCCTTGCTGCCATCGAAGAATGGAGGGTTCAGGCGTTTAAAACTGTTGACCGTACTGTTCCCTCGGGGTCCACTTCTATTCAGAGCATCCTCCACTGCCTGGTGCAAGGCATCGCCTCTACGATCCTGGGAAGCTAACAATGATCTGATGAGACCCACCAAAGTGCCATCATCAGGATCTGCAGGCTGGACTGGCTGGACTGGCGGCTCTCCTCCAGTAGGTACGACTCGGGAGGCTGCTCCTGAGTACTGGGCCTGATCTTCTGGTTGCTGCTGGTCTACGGGAGGTGATCCGCAGGTCCAGGTTCAATGCCGCTGAAGAAGACGACATGGGAACAATAAGGAAGGACCAGGACAGATCAACGATTACAAGCATGTGATCAGGATAAGAATTTTTAGGAATCAAGAGGATACGAGCAGAGATCAAGGGCGAGTACCGATTGAGACATCTATTCGATAAACCCTCACACATCTTGATTGACAAGACCTGCATGGGCCACCACTTAAACCATGTCATGCCCCAGAACCAGAATACTGAAGAGCGGGGGCAGACATAGCCAGCTACGTATAATAAAATGGAATCCATCTCACCATACGGTCACGACTGTCTAGATATGTGAGGGTTTATCTACAAGCCATCAGTCTCTTAAGGTCATGAATTATCCTATTGTCTCAATCTCAACCAACTAATAATAATCACAAGATATCAGATCACCAAATATACAATTGTAAGGCATCCCAAACATTACATATCCAGATGATCATGAAGCTAGTCGTACAAAATACAAGGACTAGCAAGAGTTAAGTCATACATGATCAACCTCGAGTTGCCAATCATGCTTACAGCCCGTAGGCAGACAGTAAATAAAGTTGCAAACGAGCTAACACTTGCTCGGCGGCTAAACGCCTCAAAAGAATATTTTTACAAGGGAGTGGGAGCGCAAAATAAAACCCACTCATTGCCCTGGTTACGCCTGGTGGTCACCATCGGGCTGGAAGACAGGTAGATCCTTTGTTGCTGCTCCGGTATCTGGCCATACAAAACCAGCTGGGTCAGACCCCAGAAAGAACAAGTGCCACAAAGGAGGCCACAAAAATGAGAACAAAAGCCAGCAATTAGCACAATAATATAATTACATAATAAAAGGCAGAAGTTTAAGAAAAGCATGATGGGTAATTATAAAAGACAATCTTGCATAGAATCACTGAAAGACAGGACATATGGAAAAGCATGACAGGATGATATACGATGAGATGACCATGGGACTATTCAGATAGCTAGGTTACAACCCGTAAACCAAACAAGGACCGGGGTTGTAACCCTTCGTCTGAACGGAACTTGGTTTCTCTCACCATTTATCGGCAAGATAAATATAAGAAATCAGGTCAAGTAACAATCTGGAGTGACAATTATTATAGTGACAATCTGGAGTGACAATCATTATAGTGACAATCTGGAGTGACAATCCTTATAGTGACAATCTGGAGTGACAATCCTTCAATTATTCTGGTACAATCTTACAATCAATCATTTCTAGACAATATTATACTGGACTAGACTCCATCCAAGCAATCACGGCCAATCATTGCCTACGGCTTTCTACATTAACTAACTAGGGTTATCACAATCCTAGCTACTAGCAAGATGCAATGAGATGCTCCAAGTAGTCACAGGCCCTGCAGCTATCCAGGTTATCCAGGCAATCATTATAGTGACAATCTGGAGAGCACAATGCATTATAGTGACAATGGAGTTCAATTATTTAAGTGACAATGATGGGTGCCCCACATAACAGTGGGCTGGAAATGTGCCATACTCGTCGGCAGGCTACAAGTCCAATCAATTGCGGCCGGGATAACGGGATCGCCTGTAACTGGGGAACATCTCTTCATGACTAGTGAATTATACTAATTATTAACCTTAGTCCAATTCAGTAGGTACTCCTGACCGTGGTACTCAGGAGTCCCCTCTTAGACATGATGCAAGACATGACTGGATTATTTGTACAAGCACAATCGCCTACGGTATCAGGATTAATTATACATGTCATGTCATGTCAGGTAGCCGTCGCAACAGCTATTCAAGATATATCAAGTCAAGTTATCATATCAAGTGTACTAGTCAGGAGTGCGCCACGACGGGCCACTATCAAGTCAGGTTGGTCATGTCAGGAGTGCACCACTACGGGTCACTATCGTGTTATGCTAGTTCCTTGTCATACCATGCCCTGTACAATAGTCATTCCAAACATACTAAGTAAAATCAAGTTCATGACAAAAGACGTAAGGATATAAAATGGGTGTAAAATATCTAATAAAATATCATTATACAGGACTATAGAAGAGCCAAGCTTAAAGAAAATAAAACCAAATCTCCATGATTGGACAAATTGCACAAGGGTCCCTGGGGTCGGGTTGCGCAGGAGTCAAGTGCGCCAGGAGCCAACTGCGCAGGGTACCAACTGCGCAGGAGTGGATGGCACAGCAGATGGATTGCGCTGGATCAGGTTGCGCAGGAATAGATGGCGCAGGGTCAGATTGCGCAGGGACGGACTGCGCATGGATGGATTGTGCAGAAGTGGACTGCGCATGAGCAGACTGCACATGAGCAGACTGCGCAAGAATCCATGCGCACTCGGGTTGAGCACAGTTTGCCAAGAGGCAAGCTGCGCGATCGGTGCTGCGCTAAAGAGCGCTGGCCAAGGGGGATGCGCAATCCAGCACTGCGCTAAAGAGCGCAGGCTGCTGTCTTCTTCTCCAGGCCGAGAAGAAGACTCCAAGAACTCCAAAGTTCAAAACTTCATAACTTGATCAAATCAAAACGAAATTTAGATTTTCAAAGCTCTAACTTGAGTAAAATTGAATTCTCTTCCACATGGAAGCATCAAAACCCACAAAATCTCAACTAAAATAGATCAAAACCATATAAATCCGAAAATAGTTAAAACCTAGATCTAGAACAATGGAGACTCCAAATCACAAAATGTCAAGTTCTAATGTTGATCTCCATGGCATAATCTAGCTAATAGACAAATAAAAAGTGGTTCTCATGTGGTGGCAAGGTGCACTTGCCTATGGGTGTTGGTGTTGTGTAGAGGAAGGAAGAAGAAGAAGATGGAGAAGTAAATAGAAATTATGGAGGAGAGAGAAAGTAGGTGGGGATTTATGATGGTGGGTTGTGGTGGAATGAGGGTGGAGTGTAGGTTAAAGTGCTTCTATGCATTTTAAACCAAACCAAACCAAATCTCCTCCACAAAATAAAACCAAGCCAAGTCAAAACCCATTTTACGAGAAAACCCAAAATCTGCAAGTCGAGCCAGAAATACAATTACAGGCCAGAATCTGAGAAAATAAAATACAGGTTCATGATACATGCAGGCTTAACCAAAAATACGTATTCAGAATATGGGTGTTACATCAGTACTCAACTGTACTGGTGGAATGAGCTCCTCGCCCACCCATACAAAACCGACACGTTAATTTACTTTGTGCAACATAACCCTTTTTTATTGTCTTTCTACTCTTTCCTTAGGATTATTTTAGGACATACGTCTTGGCCTATTTTGTGTCTCAAGACCATCCCGTGCTTGCATCAACGTTGGCCTATCAAGACGTGCTTGTCTTTCGACCCGAAATCAAAGACGCAACTACTCGGTGAGACTCCATTGCCATGTGACCGTGCTACAACTCCTTTGTGACGTGCCTCGCAAATCAGTGTGACTTAACCATATCGCCGTCTCGCGACCCTTACTACTTTGATCACCAACTGACCCAATTGAGACTTGTGAACTTAGTGTCACTCAACCAACTTTGCCTTGCGGCAGTTTCCTAGCTTAAACTCCAACATCTCAAACCAACTTATGCAACTTATATGCCGACAACTTATGACTTGACGCTACATCTCATGCTGAAGCACGGTGTTTTCGTTGCAGCCAAATCTTAGGCTCAACCATTATTTTCTACATTGTCTTCTGATTGTGCACGTTTTTGACTCGACTCATTGATATAGTGAACACAATACTCGACTCAAATCCAAAGGCATACATGCGGATCGTTGCCCATGCCGACTTATTTATATGAACTAGTCACTAGCGCCCAGCGCTATAATGGACTCCCTTTGTAGCTTTTGATTAGACGGACGCCCCTTGCCAGTGCAAGTAGCGAGCTCCGCTGCAAGTCCCCGCCTAACCCGTGCGGTCATCCAGCACAGCTACGAATGTCTACCATCGAATCGGTTTCCATGGGCCGTCTGGATCGTCGTTCAAGAAACTATTTATTTTACCTTGTACAAGTTGTCCAATGACCATGCAAGACTCGACTCGAACTGACGTCTCACACAGTCAATCTACTTCTAGTGTTACCATCTCTTTCAGGGCCAAGTTCAATACTTTTCACATTTGAGACCTTGCCTCGACGACCCAGTCGCGAGCATTCTTCTTTCTTGCCCTATCATTTCATTCAACTCAAGAACAACTATTTGAAACACTTCTCCAAACTCAATGATTCAACCGTGACCCGTGCCTTAAAATACTAAGTCCTTGACATCGTGACTTAGACCAACTTGAACTCTATGTGACACCACCACCCGAGTCATACTCTATATGACGGTCCTTGAGACCGTAAGACTATGTGGTTATACTCCGCCGTAGAACTCATAGGACCGTGCTTGTTACTACTCTGATAGCCTAACATAACTTGCCTAACTTAGCTTTGCAACAACTTGACGAGTAAGGGCTGCGTCAAGCTTTGCCTTGATGGAACGTGCCGTGCACGTATCCGGCTTTGAACGACCAAGTTATTTGGGCGCCTAGACTTACGCCAGCAGTCATGCGACACAACTTAACTCATGGGGCGGGTCAAGGCTTGCCAAGCCTTGGACGATGGGACCGTGCATGCTTTATGAAGCCTTTATGTGGACGACGCCTATGACTTAGGCTAACTCTTAACTTTGTGGCGAAGACTAACTTTTTCTTCTCCTAAGCCACGGGACGAAGGACCGAGTGTCATTTTCAAAGCACACCGTACACCAACTCTATGCCGACCGTTGGACCTTTCCCTATTCTAATCAATTCGACCCATCGAAATTATTCCCTTATCTATGTGGATTCGTCTCTTTTACTATCAAGCCTACTTGTATAAGTTGAAAGCATGCGATTTATTATGTGAAGGCTAAGATGAGACAAGTTAACCAAAACTACCCCACATGAGCGAGTAGTCGCCTCGACCGAGCGATGTCTTCGAGCAGCTTGTTTCACTTAACAAAATGCCAAAAATTAGCTTTTGAAAGAAAACGAAAAAAATACAAAAGTACAAATAGATTCTGGAGAGTATTGCTATATAAGTCTGATCTGAGAGCGATCACTTTGTTCCTTGGACCACACGATGATGATGAAGAGAACTGCTTGGAGAAGATGAACAATTGGAAGAACTAAGTCACCAGAAAGGTCAACACAATGGCACTGATGACACAGTCGAATGCTTTCCTGCTTTGCTTCTTCCTGTTCTTGAGAAAAAGTTGAAGAAATGCTTCTGGAAAATATTACTCTGAAAGTATGAGTTTTCACAAGCTCTCCTTCTCTGTGTAATGTGTTATCTTCTGTTTAAAAAAATAAGTCTATTTATAGACTAGACCCTCTGTGCGTAAAAAATAACATAATTGGGTCTCTACGCAAGTAAATGTCACCCACGATTGAAAATCAACCTCTATGCGTGATAACACGTGTCCCATATAGAGTTGTGGTCTCTACGCATGGTGACACGTGTCCCACAACTTCAACAATATGGAGAGAGCACGTACACACGTTCCTCGATAAGTGTGGCTTGGAAGAACTAAGTCACCAGAAAGGTTGTCACGCCCCAGTACCGGAATACAGGGACGGACGTAGGCCAGCTACACCGTATAAGGTACGAATACGCTATACGGCGATGACGGCTGTCAAGTCTTGCTGGGTATCCTAGCATGCAATCAATCTATGGCCTAAATCCGACCTCATGTCCACAGGCAAATCACAATGAAACAATATCAAGAGAGATAATCATATGGAAAGCAGGGAATACACATATGAAAATCAGGAATCTACAGTACGGAATAATAATGTAGACGAATATACCTTTCCACAGTTCCTAGCATGGTCGAGAACTGAAGCACATCCTCCAAGTCGAGTCTGGAAGATCCACAGGGTCGGTCACTGGAAATCTGGGAACAATCCAGGGTTGGTCAGGCCAACCGTAGCAAGTACCAGAAAGGAAGGCTCAAGGACGGGCGAAGAAAAGCCAGCAGGATAAAATATGACAGTAAGACATCTATAAACAATAAGAGAAGGTAAGAGATCGTGCGGTACCAACGCACGATAACAATCCAACAACTAAAAGTATCCTGGTCGTAACCTCGGTCGATAGCCTATCGTAGCACAATAACCAACCCAACAATCAAACAAAAACATGGGTTGGATCATGCACCACGATAGTCCATGTTCCTCAGTTATTCCCAGAAGTAACTCAACAATCATCACAATCATCCTAACATACACTAATGCCTGCATCGCTAACTGGAGATCGTAGTCTGTCATCGGGACAGTAATCCACCCATACATCAAACAAGAACAAGGGAATGAAATACTGAGCCGGGACAGCGTTACGTACCAGCCAGCTTAGCAAACAGCAAGCCATACAATTTATATGAATAAGCGACCACTCAAATGCCTACGGCTTTCTATGTGGAAGTTGGGTTACCCCAACAATACAAGTATGGGAATCCTCAGATCGTGCCGTCCCAACAGGGCTAGCGAGGCCAAGTATAGCATGTAAGAAGAGCACCGATCCCTCGTAAGGCCACCGGGCTTGCATGTCACCACCGGTCTCTCGTAAGGCTACCGTGTCGAGCATGCTATGTATATAATGTATAGTACATAAGTAGCTGGATATTGCCATCCACTAGTATGAATGGTAACAATATCCGTGGCGGCTAGCCTGCAGGTCATGACTAATGTCTGGAATAAGGCTGGTAATGCACGATCTCGGGATTCTGTTCCCTCCAATGTTTCTACCAGTTTAACTTGCCTAGATTAACCATACATTTATCCGGAATCACATGCCGTGGTCACATGATTATCCTCCTAGATGTCGTACCTTAGTACGAGAACGCTAAGTAAGAATCAACCTCGGCACCTATAGTCCCAGTTGTGATCCATCCTTAGTGTTATGCAAGAAGCAAGCAAGCAATCCTAACCACGCTAAGACTATAGGCCAACTACCAGATACCTGTACAGGTAATCATATAATATAGCCAGAATATAAAGATGGCATCGCAATGCCATATAATCATGGAAGTAGCACCTCAAAGTGCCAGTAGATAAGGGGCACCGCAGTGCAAGGTCAGGGCCAGTACCTCAAAGGGTAAGCTGGACTTATAGTACGGATACAAGTAGTCAGGTCTGGGACAAGGACAAATCTGCCAGTCACAAGAAGTCATCTGCCCACATCGTGGCATGGATATTAGGTCAAGTACAAGATCAGAACCTATACTTATAATAACATCTCGAGCATATATGGGGGCCTAGAGCTCCAGTCATCTAGTCGGTCTATCTACCAGATCAATCTACCAAGAGTCACCCCTCTACGATGGAATCAATATCATGTCAGGAAGGTCAATAACCAAACACCAAGCTAATCACTATAAGCAATGCTAGGCCCTCTGGCTTACAAGAATCCTCCAAGTCAATGATCACAAGCCACTAGAAAACAAGCCCCTCAACTACCAAGACATAGCAATCAAACCAGGTTTTGGGCACTTGGGGAGTCGAGTAAAAAAATCATATAATAATACCCTCGATATTCTATTCGTTCCGCGAGACACTCGCACCAATATCAAAATCCAAAAGTCCTCAAAGTCATATCTGATCAAATTAGAACATCACCAAAGAACTAGCAACACTATCTAAGAATCCACTTAGTCTCCCATAATCACTATCTCAATATCATATCTCCTCATAGTCAATCCTCGAATAAGATCATAATCCCAACACATGGGTCAACACTAATCAATGCCGTCGGAAGATGGCAAGGATTGTGTGAACCACTCTGGATCAGATCCACAACCCTTAAACCAAATAAGGACCAGGGTTGCAGACCTTCACCCGAGTAGAACCGCTCTCCTTACACAATCCGGCGGACAGGACAGACAATAGGATAACAACTAAACTAGAACACCATCTAAAAGAAGGGTCACGGGTCAAGAGTCCAATGGGTGATACCGTCGAAAAGGCAAGGATTGCGTGAACCACTCTGGATCAGATCCACAACCCTTAAACCAAACAAGGACCAGGGTTGCAGACCTTCACCCGAGTAGAACCGCTCTCCTTACACAATCCGGCGGACAAGACAAGTCAAGACGCTAGGCGACTAATCTAGTCGGGAGTCTACCTACCAGGTAATAAGATCAGGGATGCTATACCAAGAAGAACATGCATGAGTTCAGTCCCGTAAACCAAAGGAATGTTTCTGCCCAATCCTTCGAACCAAATTCCCAACCGGGAATTCTGGAAAAATCCGGCAGAGTCTCCTTGGTAATCTGAGTGGGAGCACCCTACGAATAGGGGCTAAAACCACTCGGCGCAACCCGCCGCAGAATCGCAGAATTGCAGGCGGAGAACACTAAGTCTCAGCTACCAGCAGCACTACGATACGTACTGGGAACAAATCGATAGCCGAGAACACTAAGTCTCGGCCTCCAGTAGCCTCCAGTAGCACTATGATGCGTACTGGAAACCAATCGAACCCGAGACCACTAAGTCCCGGCCTCCAGCAGCGCTACAATACGTACTGGGCACCAAGCCAACATGCATAATATAATCAACTAACCGCCTCGCAGGGCGCATCATAGCACATGCCCCTAGTTCTAACCCAAGCACAATCACAGCCACAAGAATAGTTCGCCAAGACGTTACCCGACCGTGAGTCGGACACGGGGCATACGGGGACAATCCATACAAGTGAGTCGTGCTCGTGTCCTCGGAGGTGTGGATGACCCATCCGAGTTGTCCGATACGGTCTATCCCGGTATTGGACCAAGCTATCCTAAGTTATCATCATGGCAGTTCTACTACTAGGCTACACTAATCATGGTTATAAAATTTACAAGTACAAATTAACTAAATGAAATAAAATCCAGGAGAGAGGGCAAGAGCCGTCGGTGAGCAAGGGATACTTGCCTAGAGGGCTCGGCTAGGTAAGCAAGTCTTCGGCAATCGCGATCCAAGCTAGCACGCCAATCGAGATCCACAGAACACAGAATAAATAATCATCAGCACCAAATAATAAAATAATAGAATAATCACAAGAGATGGCAGAAGGCTATACCGTGTGGGTCCCGCAAGCAGTGTAGGAATCGGGCACAAAAATTGAGGTACGCGGATCGATACGGACACGTAAACCGAGACGTGCACGTATATCGAGACGCACATGAGAATCGAGATGGCACGAATATCGAGATGAACGGAAAACACGTGCACGTAGATCGAGACGACCCAAGGTCCAAGGAGCACGTAAATCGAGGTGTCACACAAATCAATGTGTGCATGCAAATCGATTGTGGTACGGAGGCCAATGGGGCGCACAAACCGAGGCAGCACGTAAATTGGTGCGTGCACACAAATCGAAGCGATACGAAAATCGAGATGGCACAAAGGCCGAGACACGGGAATCGAGACAACGTGCAAACCGAGATAACACGGTGCCTGAGATAGCACGGGGCTCGAGGCATCCCGCTGCCCAAGGCAGCACGTGGATCGGGATACACAAAATCGAAACAGCTCACACACCGAGGCACGCGAATCGAGATGGCACACGATCCAAACAACGCGGGGCCCAAAGTGTCCCGTTGCTCGAGGTGTACATGAAGCTCGAGACACGTGTCTCGAGGTAGCACAAAAATGAGGGGTACGCACCAACCGAGGGTGCGCTGCCCAAGGAACACACTGTACGAGGCAGCGTACGGCTCAAGGCAGCACGCTGCCCGACGTGCGCCGAACCACACGGCTCGATCTCCGAGAAGCACACAAATCGAGAAAGGAGAGGGAGAGGGGTGCTCGAAAATCTCACCGGCGGAGGGGCTCGTCGGCGAGGGCGAGGAGGCCCGACCAGGTCGGCCCGCCGGCAGGAGGGGGTACAGAGGAAGAGGGAGGCCAGAGGAGAACGGCGGCGGCGGCGACTGGTGGCGGTCACAAAGGAGGGGCCGGCGATCGTGGCAGATGGTGGTAGAGGGAGGCGACGGCGAGGATGATGGTGGTGGTCGCCATGGCGGTGATGGTGGTGGGAGCTGTGGTGGCGCCGGATGGGGGAGGCCGGGACGGAGGTTGATGGCGGTGGCAGCTACGGCGGTGGAAGCAATGGAGGAGATGGCGGCGATGATGGTGGTGGAAGCTCGGGGCGGCCGGAGGTCGGGGAAGGCCGGAAGAAGAGAGGGAGACGGCGAGCGAGAGAGAGGGATGAGAGGCCGAGTGAGCGGGAGAGAGGAGAGTTGAGGGAGGAGAGAGAGGGCTGGAGGTGAGTGTGGTCGAGAGAGAGAGATGGTGAGCTGAGTGAGGAGAGAGAGAGAAAAAGGAATTTGGGGGAAAGGGGGCGGCTGTGAGTTGAGAGGAGAGTGAGAGTTAGGTTAGGGTTTGGGTTTTCTTTTGGGAGGGTAGATATAGAATCAAGAAATTAATTAATAACAAATAATTAATGAGGGCAAAATCACCTCCAATAAAATAATAAAAATTTCAAATATACCCCAAAATTAAAATTCTCCAAAATATGAAATACAGTCATATACCTATTTCTAAAATAGGGATATGACAAAGGTATCGACACAATGGCACTGATGGCGCAGTCGAATGCTTTCCTGTTTTGCTTTACCCTGTTCTTGAGAAAAAGTTGAAGAAATACTTTTGGGAAATATCACTCTGAAAGTATGAGTTTTCTCAGGCTCTCCTTCTCTGTTTAATGTGTTGTCTTCCGTTTAAAAAAATAAGTCTATTTATAAACTAGACCCTCTGTGCGTAAAAAAACAACATAATTGGGTCTCTACGCAAGTAACTGCCACCCACGATTGAAAATCAACCTCTGCGCGTGATAACACGTGTCCCATATAGAGTTGTGGTCTCTACGCATGGTGACACGTGTCCCACAACTTCAACAATATGGAGAGAGCACGTACACACGTTCCTCGATAAGTGTGGCATGAAAGCCAACGTATGCAGATCACGTTCTCACATAGCCAGAAAAGATTGAGCGTAAAATAATCCAAAACAAACTTCCTGCATAAAGCAGCAAACTGAGCGTAAAGTAATCCAAAATAAACTTTCTGCGTAGAGCGGCTAAAAAGGCCTTGAGCGTATTGCTAGCTCAAATAAACTCTACGCACACAAAAGTAGCTGAGATAGCCTTGAGCGTAAAAACTCAAATAACTTTCATGCGTAAAGGAAGCGATCTTTTGAGCGTAAAGTAGCCCATCTGCACACTAAACGACAAGCGTTGGATTTGGTGCAAAAAATCTTCTTGGCTTCTGTGCAATGTTCTGTCAGAAAATTATTCTGTTAGAGCAGTATCACGCGCATTAAATGCGGTCTGGACAACCTGTCTCTCGCGTAAAGTCTGAGAATGCTCTCGCGTAGAGTTTAAGGATGGCTCTTGCGTAAAGGAGCTTGCGTAGAGTTAGACTCTGTTTGATCTATGCGTAGAGATTGAATCTGACTTAGTTTGACTTGCGTACTGATTTTGCGTAAAGCTCTCAACTTCTTTGACTTGGTCTATGAAGTTTATTTATGCTTCTACACAGCCGTTGCGAGGCTAAGTCCGAACGCCGTTCGCGTTTCGATTCCACCGATTGACTGGGCGGGACAGGGCACTACACTTAAGGCACGATCAAGTCTAGTGGCACGACCAACACGAGTTGTCCCCTTGACGTCATTGGCACGGGAATGGTCTGAGGCACATAAAAATAAGTGAAAGTTTTGGCACGGCCGAGTTTGCATAAGTTTCTACTTGGCGAGGCATTGCCTCGAATATATATTGAAGCCATAAATAGAATGTAGCATGACCCTGTCGTTGCGTTGCCAAGTATAGGCCAAGGTGTCTATGTCCTAAAATTGATCATAAGACAAAACTAGGAAGACAATAAAAAAGGGATTAAGCTGCACAAAGTAAATGAACGTGTCGGTTTTGTATGGATGGGCGAGGAGCTCACTCCACCAGTACAGTTGAGTATTGACACCCACACAGTTTTTATGCAGGCACAGGTAGAAGCCGATGGTGCGGAGCTCGCTTGGATGCGTCGAGGCACATAGTTCCTTAGCGTTTCGAGACGTGCGGCCGCATGGAGTCATAACTTATATGCATGGGACATAATGTATGGACATCGCCATTTTGCAGAATCTACCACTCGTCGCTTGAAGCTTGTATTGAGAAATGAGAGAGAGCAGAATGACTTGTAATATGAGAGAAAAGTGAAGTTGAGAGACTTGTAATTTAGCCTCGTGCCCACATTGTAATCTTTGTTCAATATCAATAAAAGAGTATTTTGCATGACTTGTATTTTGCTTTAAATTTTACTGCTGAATATTCAATGTTTCTGCTTGGAACTTCTGTGCGACGACCCCCGTCGCTTAGCCTGTAATCGGCCATTATGGACCTGCCTTGCGTGAGCGCAATTTAGGCTCACGCGGCATCACGCCTTAGCGAGGACGATCGCTCCTACGGGAGCGGGACGTGACAGTCTCTCCCCCCCCCTCTCTCTCTCTCTCTCTATTTGGTGATTGCATGTCATCATGGACGGAACCATAAATTGTAGCTAAAGTGGGCTACCATATATTTGGGTGGGCTAAAAGTAAGCTAACCTATATAAAAAAAATCAATATATATATATATATATATATATATATATATATATTGATAAAATATATATATATATATATATATATATATATATATATATATATATATATATATATATATATATATATATATCAAAATATATATATATATATATATATATATATATATATATATATATATATATGTATATATATATAAAATATATAGAAATTTTTTTGGAGGTGGACTCCAGCCCACTCGAACCCATGCATGCATCCGCCCCTGCATGTCATAGAATTTTCATTGAGATGGAGAGGAAGTATTTTAAGAGGGAGAGGGAGGCGATAGGTCATGAGAGAGAGAAATGTGCGGTTTAGTTCAGAGTAATGCTCCAGCATTTGGAGAATACATACAATGACTCTATTTCTCTTTAGTTTTTTTAAACATATAAGAGAAAAGAGAAATTTAACTATTAATGTTGAGTGTCAAAGTAAGACTTAAGTCTAATAAATATTTTATTTTAGGGGTAAGTAAAACTGTAAAAGATTGGGATGAAAGTCTAAAATTTCTTTATTTTAATATATAGCAAGCAGATTTCACTCTTATTTGATTCTTTTTCTTATTGATTTGGATATAATTTTATATTTTGCATGATTTATTTATTGTCTCAAAAATATTTTGTGCAGGAATTTAAACTTACAAATTTTTTTAACAAAATTCAATAAATTTTATTACTATTTTTATGAATATCGATGAAATGTGTTAATTATCAATGTTATATAGAGGAGTAGACACGAGTTTGAAAAAGTTCAGTTTAAGGAGAGTATTTTTCTTTGTCGATGTGTTCTCCGAAGTCGATATATTTTTTTCGTACATAATTTATTTTAAAAACCTACATTAATCCCATTTTAGGCCAAGTTTACATTAGACATACAGTTCGACTACAAAAACCTAAACAAGAACTTACAATATGGATGTGACACGTGTATTTAACTAATACTATGACTACAATAAAAAAATTTATAATCTTCTTACAACCGTCTAGATGGCAGCTGTCAACTGGATCCCCTCTATCCATGGGAGAAGAGGGGAAGAGAGAGAACCCAATTAACAACTGATAACTATACGGTTGAAGATTGTAAGACTTTTGTTTATAATCTTAGAATTATTGAACATTAAAAGTATATTTTTTTAGTCACTTATTCATGGGATGAGATGTATGCAATTAAACAATTTTTTGTGTTCGAGTTTTAAAAACTAAGAACTCGTGACTTTCTCTAGGATTGTTGAAAATAACTAGGACCAACAAGTTGACTCCGGTTCAACCTGACTCGTTTCACAATTGAATCAGATTCGATGGCACTATATTGAAAGTGGCCCAAATTTAACTTGACAGGTCATACTCGACTGTCATCCTTAGGTTTGGCTTTGATCAGGGACGAGGGCCAAAAACTAGGTCAAAAGGATTAGATTACTTAAACTTTAATTAATAAAAAAAATTATCTTTCCACTCAAAAATTGACACATGTTATTTTTTATCTAACTTAAAATTACTTTAAAAGTAGTTTTGTGAACATCCATATTGATTTTGACAACTAGATTGACACGTATCAATATTTGTGTATAGAAAGGTAAACATCTATTCTAATTTTAATCCATGAATGAAATTTGACTCAATTAATATTTTAAAGAGGGTATAATAAAAAAGAGTAGTGCTACAGTTACAACCAAATGCTTACAACCCACTTACAACTTTCATCCATAGCTGACATGTGGGCCATGGCCCACATGTCAACAAATGGGTGAGTGGTTGTAAGTGGGTTGTAAGTATTTGGTAGTAGACTTAGCATTATTCAATAAAAAAAATATGGATCTTTAAGACTTGAAATGAAATAGCATTACTTTATGAAAAGACGTTCTGAGACAGGGATGACCATGGGGTAAGCCTGACAAGCCATTGGGTTTGGACAACCCCCAGGCCCCTAAGCTCTACATTTCCGCCAACAGAGCCTATGCGGTCCATTCCAACCCATTTCTATCAGTTGAACTAGCAATTCACCAGGCCCATATTTTGAGTTCCCACTAAGAAGGCTTTGAGTAGCTTAAAGAAAGGAACTCTAAATTCGAACTCCAGACCGCCGTCAGAACCAGAGACTTCGACGATGTTGCCAACCCCACTCGTCATTTATTTTTTGATATCTTCTTTTTGATTTAAGGACAAAGGACAATCAAATTTAGCTCCGGCTAGGACAACCCTATACCCTGGGCTGACCCTGATCCGAGATGCATGTACCTAAAAATAATATACATAAATTTAAAAAATAAACAAGAATAGAAAGAAAAGACTATAAAAGAAAATTATAGAGTAATATTAGCCATCCCGCTAATTTGTTCCTCTAAATCATCTTTCTTATATGTCAGTTGATATGGTATGTTAAATAACATTATGTATCATCTAACATAACATGTGACAAGATAAATTTTAACAAAAAATTTAATTACCCAAACTTTAAAATGTTAATATGAATATTACTGTTAGTATTAATATATATTAATCTTAATATCAATATTAATTTAAATATTAATTTAATTTTAGTTCTAACGTTACGTCAGCTGCTATGTTAGCTAGCATATAAGTAAGAATAATTTAGGAACACTTTATGAATATTATTATTTACAGAAAATTACATATAAAATGAAGAAATTCTATAAAATTATGTGGAACATGCAAAATTTAGAATATTTGCAAATATAGGAATGGGACACCATTGCCAATGGCGCAAAAAAGAAGAAGGATGTGGCGCCATTGGCAATAACGTCCCAAATTGATTAGGGATAAGGCACAATTAGTAGTGGCACCCCAAATTAATTTGAGATGGGACGCCATTGCCAATGGCACCCACATTCAATTTTTTTTTTTTTTACGTGACAACTATATAGCCGATCATAATCATCTCCATCTCCTTAGGAATACATATACTTATTTGTAACGCTCATCTCCCTTTTAACTCGTCTCTCTCGAGAACATTGTAACACCTATATTCGGAATACGTATTTTATCAGGCGTATACGTATTTCGGACCTGTATTTTATTTTCTCGGATTTTGGCATGTACTTGTAATTGGCTTGACTTGCAGATTTTGGTTCTCGTAATTGGGTTTTACTTGGCTTGGTTTTATTTTGTGGAGGAGAATTAGTTTGGTTTGGTTTGGTTTGGTTTAACATGCATTGGAACACCTTAGCCTATGTTCAACCCTCATTCCACCACAACCCACCCTTTTTATTATCCCCACCTAACACTCTCTCTCCTCATTACTTCCCTCCATTAATTTCTTCTTCTTCTTCTTCCTTCCTCTACACAACACTCCACCCATAGCAAGTGCACCTTGCCACCACATGAGAACCACTTTTTATTTGTTCATTAGCTAGATTAGGTCATCGTGATCAACATTAAAACTTGATATTTTGTGATTTGGAGTCTCCATTGTTATAGATCTAAGTTTTCTCTAATTTTGGATTTACATGGTTTTGATCTATTTTGGTTGGATTTTTGTGGGTTTTGATGCTTCCATGTGGAAGAGAATTCAATTTTACTCAAGTTAGACCTTTGAAAATCTAGATTTGGTTTTGATTTGACCAAGATATGAAGATTTGAACTTTGGAGTTCTTGGAGTGTTCTTCTCGGCCTGGAGTAGCAGACTGCAGCCTGCGCTCTTTAGCGCAGTGCTGGACTGCGCATCCCCCTCTCGGCCTGCGCTCTTTAGCGCAGCGCCGACCGCGCAGCTTGCCCCATGGTGAACTGCGCTCAACCCCAGCGCGCAGGGACCCCTGCGCACTTCAACCCTGCGCAGTCCGCTCATGCGCAATCTGTCCCCTGCGCACTTCAATCCTGCGCAGTCTGCTCATGTGCAATCCACCCATGTGCACTTCAACCCTGCGCAGTCTGCTCATGCGCAATTTGACCCCTGCGCCAACCAACTCAGCGCAAGCCGACTTCTGCGCAGCTCACTCCTGCGCAGTTGGCCCCTAGCGCACTTGGCTCCTGCGCAACCCGACCCCAGGGACCCTTGCGCAATCTGTCCAATCATGGAGAATTGGTTTTATTTTTTCTTAAGCTTGGCTCTTCTATAGCCCTGTATATTGATATTTTATTAGATATTTTACGCCCATTTTATATCCTTACGCCTTTTGTCATGAACTTGATTTTACTTAATATGTTTGGAATGACTATTGTACATGGCATGGTATGACAAGGAACTAGCATAACACGAGAGTGACCCGTAGTGGTGCACTCCTGACATGACCAACCTGACATGATAGTGGCCCGTCGTGGCGCACTTCTGACAAGTACCCTGACATGATTTATCTTGATGCTGTTGCGACGGCTAACTTGACTCGTATAATCAACTTGACACCGTGGGTGTTCCTGCTTGCTTGCTTGTGCAATCCACTTGTCTTGTCTTGCATCATGTCTAGGACGTGACTCCCTGGTTCCCACGGTCAGGGATTCATACTGAATATGGATTAGGCTAATGACTAGATCAAACTATAGTTCATGGAGAATTTTCAGTCACAGACAATCTCGTTATCTGGGCGCTCTTAATTGGACTTGTAGCTTGCCGACGAGTAGAGCACATTTCCAGCGCACTGTCATGTGTTGCACCCTCTAAGTCACCTAAGGGTATATCGCCTCCGGGGCGATGTACCCAACCATACTCTCAATCCGCGGAAGGATAACTAGATGGTCTGCAGGGCTTGAGACTGGGAAATTCTCACTTGCATCTTGTTAGTAATTAGGCTTGTGACAACCCTAGTTAGTTAAAGTAGTAAGCCGTAGTAATTGCTTGGCCGCTTGTGAATGGATGATGTCTAGCCCTGTCTAAGTCTTGTCTAGTTCCTGTACCCTGGTACTCCTGAACATGATTGTTTTACTTGCTTTAACAATAATTGGGTAGGGACAAGGAGATATTCAGGCGAAGGGTTACAACCCCGGTCCTTATTTGGTTTACGGGTTGTAACCTGGCTCCCAGAATGGTTCCACGTCCCTAGTCGTTTATTGTCCTGACGTGCTCTTTATTACCTGTACTTTTCTTTTATTTTCTTATGTTCTGATATGCTGGCTTTTGTTCTTATTTCGTGGCCTCCCTTGTGGCACTTGCTCTTTCTGGGGTTTGACCCAGCTGGTTTTGTGTGGCCAGATTTCGGAGCAGCACCCGAGGATCTACCGAACCTCCAGCCCGATGGTGGCGACTAGAAGGAACCCGGGCTACGAGTGGGTTTTCTATTTTGTTTCGCTCACTCTATTGTAAAGTTATTCTTTTGAGGCGTTTAGCCGACGAGCACCTGTTAGCTCGATGCACTTTACTTACTGTCTGCCTACGGACTGTAAACATGATTGACAAATCCTAGGGTTGATCATGTATGACTTAACTCTTGCTAGTCCTAGCATTTTGTACGACTAGCTTCATGATCAGCTGATATGTAATATTTGGGACGCCTTTTATTGTATATTTGGTGGTCAAACATCTTGTGATCATATTACTTGCTTGAGATTGAGACAATAGGCTTGACATAAGAGACCGTTGGCTTGTAGTAAACCCTCATATCTAGACAGCCGTGACCGTGTAGTTGAGATGTATTCTATTTCAATATACGTAGCTGGCTATGTACGTCCCCGCTCTCCAGTATTCTGGTTCTGGGGCGTGACAAACATCCCTCCCATGATCATCATCGTCACCATTCTCCCTAGGGCTACAAATGAGTCAAGCCGAGCTAAGCTTTTGTAAGCTTGAGCTTGGCTTGACTAGAATTAATGGAGCTCAAGCTCGAGCTTGATAAATTTTTTATTTTTGAGCTTGAGGTTGGCTCGAGCTTGTTTATATTAAGCTTGAGTTTGGCTTGGTTTGAGCTCGAGCTTGCCTTGATAAGCAAGCTTGATAAACAATCTTGATAAGCTCAAAATCAAGCTCGTTAAGCTTAATTTCATGCTCGCTCAAATTTATTTCAAGCTTAACCAGCTCGATTTTAATTTAATTAGGTTTGAATTCAAGTACCTGTAACATTAACCATTTATTTATAAAAATTTAATTAAAAAAGGTCCTTAATAACAATTATTAAGGACATATAAATATATAATGCACACACACACAATAAATATATATATATATATATATATATATATATATATATATATATATATAAAGAACAAACGAGCTTCTAAATAAGCTACTAAACGAGCTTCTAAACAAGCCATCGCAAGCTCATAGACGAGCCAGTTCGCAAGCTCAAACGAGTCGAGTACTTCCAAGCTTGAGCTTGGCTCGTTTATTAAATGAGCTCGAAAATGAAGCTTGAGCTCAGCTTGTTTAATAAACGAACCGAGCTCAAACGAGCTTTTATCGAGTCGAGCTTCGAGCAGCTCGCGAACGGCTTTGCTCATTTGCAGCCCTAATTCTCCCCAAAGTCGGCTGAGAAGACAGAGTACCCCAACAAGGACACCGCCGCATAACCCATCATTAACTCCACACCTTTCCTATAGACAGAACTTTCACGCCGATAGCCTTATTCCTTCAACCGAGCCACACGTCCTTTCCGACGCTCGACAATGGGGCGCCATTGGCAATAGCATCCCCCAACCCCCCCCTAGATTTTTTTTTATTATAATTTGGGACGCCATTGCCAATGGCACACCAAGGACGCCATTGTTAATGATGTTAAATCATATTCTTTTGGATGCCATTGACAATGATGCCCTATGCCTCTATATGCAAATATTCTAAAATTCTTGTGTTCTACATAATTTAAGAAATTTTTTTACCTTTATATGTAAGTTTGTCTATTATTTATTACTAGTCTACATGTACGTGCTTTGCACGTATTTTAATTAGAATATCATAAGGTCAGCTGTCGTCTTTCTGTCGTTTCCAGGTGACTATTCACGTGTGTGTGCTTTCTTTTTACAATGTCAAGATATTCGAAGTACGAATTTTGTTCTTTTTTAAATTTTCTATTGAGAATAATAATATTTGGAAAATGGTAAGGACATACAAATTTATTACCATTGAAACATGAATAGTTGTTTGAAAAAAGAAAAACTTTATAGCATGTAAACTTTATTAATTTGACATTAAACATAAATGTCTTTACAAAAATACTCGAAAATATTTTAGAGCATCTCCAACCCTATTGTCTTGTTTTGTGTTGTGAATCATATGTGGCATGAGGGACAAGACAATGTCTTGTATAGGTGGCAAGGTTATATTCACAAATGACAATGGGTTTAAAAAGTCATCTTCAATGCAAAAGTATTGAGAAGACAATACAAATAATTTTTTACAACTTCCAAGACAACTTTTACTCTTCTACTTCTTTTTTAAAATATTTTTATTCACAAATGATGATGTGGACATAAAGACATTGTGAAGTGCATTGTCTAGATCTAGACATCCAACTTCACATTGTCTTTGTCATGTCATTGCCATGTCAACTCTACACTTTATTTCACATTTGCATTGGAGAAGTACTTTTGAAAAAAATGGTTGTCATTCCTATGTGACAACCATTTTTTTCAAACTCACAATAGGATTGAAGATGCTCTTAGAAATTCAAAAGTTTCACCACCATATTTTTATATTATATAGCAGAATAGATAATAAATAAGAACACTTAGTTAGGATATGATACGGGAGTGAATAAATGATGGTATCATTACTGTATCGGCAATTATGTCGGTAGGATCAGGATGTGGAATGCGCACGTTCTTGTGTGTGAGAAGTGTCAGTCCTTTTGTTTTTTGTTTTTCGGTTTTTTTCTTAAAGTCGTCTGATACGACTTTTTTTTATATAATATAAAAATTCAACTATAAAAAATATATCTTCAATCTCTATGTACAATAATATTAAATCAAACAAAAAAATAATTATAATTTCACAGTTTCAAGTAATTTTTGTCAATTTTTTTGTTTTTATAAAATATAGTCGAATCAAAACAAATTCCTGTGGTAACCTTACAAAATCAGATAAAACTCTAAAATATATTAAAGTATATTTGAATAAATTTTAGTAAGAATTTATTTATAGACATATTTTTAAGACTTTAAATATTATATTTGATATATCTTTATAATAGTAAAGAATTTTTTTTTTCCCTATGATTAAATCTCGATTGAAGATATATTCTTTTTCCTATAAAAGGACTACTGTATAGTTTCTGAAAAGAAAAAAAGAAAAAAAGAGACAGTCCGTAGGATTGGATAATGCCTAAATTGTCTAAGAACACCGTGGTCCGTTGATTGATTGAGAGAGAGAGAGAGAGCGATATAAAATTTCTCTCTCCTCCGGACTGAGATTTTTTAGCTCACTCGCATCAATACCGGATCTCTCTCTCTCTCTCTTCTCTTTCTCCTTTTTCTTCTTCTTCCAGTTGAGTTTTGGTTGCGAGATCTATCCATCCCTGTTATTGGTCAGTGCTTATTTTCATTTCATCAATCTTCAAATCTCTGTAAATATTTTTCTCTCCATCTGTTCTTGATATTAATTTGTTCTGTGCAGCGAGAGTTGTTGTTGTTGTAGAGGAGAAATGGCACAGATTTTGCTCCACGGGACGCTGCACGCGACCATTTTCGAAGCCGATTCGCTCAGCAGTCGCTCGTCTGCTGGCGCTCCCAGATTCTTCCGCAAGGTATCCTTATCCATCATCCGTCTTACCTCTTTTAACCATCGTCTAAGCCCTGAAAAAAAAAAAGAGGGGTCATTGTTTACTGTGTTTGGATTCCATTCCAAAAGAAAGAGGTAAAATATTCTCCGAGAAAATAAGAATATGCCAAAAAAAAAAAATTAAAAAAAATCCCTGTCCACATCCCTTTTTGGTTGGATTTAAAGAATCAGAAAATGAAATTTTGGATATATATTTTCAGAAGAGAGGAGGAAAAATGATTCCTATTAGAAGGCGAGTCCATGGAATTCATTTCCCATCCTCTTTGACCAACATTTGTTATCAAAAAAATTATAATAAAAGTAGTCTTTAAGTTATTGTCTATTTTACCAATAAACTCTTCTTATTCTGACTATAATTATGTTAACATCGGATATTATTGGAACATTAATATTTTTTTATACCAACCAAACATCAACTGATCTTTTTTAAATATTTTTCTTGTTTTGACAAACATTAAATTAAACATAGAAAAGAAAATCTAATAGGAATCTTACTTTTCCATCCCATGAAAAATACAAGAAAACAAGAAAATTGATTACCCGTAGACCAAAGTAGATCTAAGATAGAAAATATAAGGAATTGATTAACTTCTGTGAACCAAACAAGATCTAAGGTCTCATTTGGTTCGCAAAATTATGCCAAATCAAAACTAGTAATTAAAGAAAAGAATTAAAAAAAAAAATTCCAAAAGAAAGAAAAATAGGAAGAGTTCATTCAGATTTTCACTCCCGATTATTCATTTTTTTTTCTAATTTTTTTCATCTTTCAACACCGGAAAGTAAAATTGATGAAAATTATATTTTCTAAAAAAAATAGCAAAAAATTGGATTTTCTTTTCTTTCCTTTCTGTGAAGCAATTGTGGGCTAAGGTTTCACTTTTTCCTCCAATTTTTTTCTAGCTTTTTCTAGTACCGGAGAGAAAAATACATAGAAATTATAATTTTTTTAAAAAGAAAGTGAAAAAAAATTGATTTACCTTCATGGTTATGTATCAAATTTTACAATTGTTCCCCTACTTACTACTTTGTATCAAATTATCATGCTATAACTTTCATATTATGATTGCTTGTAAATTTAGCCATTTCTCATTAAAATATTTTCCTCTATAGTTGTGTTTGATATTTTACATCAATTATAGTATTTGATAGCTTATATTTTACATATAATTATTTTTCAAAAAACTATCATTTCCTATATTTTTCTCCAACATGGTGGAAAATAAAACTGCAGTCCTTAGAAAAATCATGGAAAAACAATACAATCAAACGTACAAATTAAGTCCGTGTATTTTTTTTTTTCATAATTTTTTTTCTAACAAAATAATTCTGTAGAATTAATTTATTTTTCATATATTTTCTACCTTGTAATCAAACGCACTTAGCTTTGCTAATTTTACATCCTGATGTGTCGTTATTTTACTGGATATCTTTTCCATATCTAAATTGTCATCGATTCATTCGCAGCTTGTTGAAGGAATTGAGGAAACTGTAGGACTCGGCAAGGGATCTACCAACCTTTACGCCACCATAGATCTGGAGAAGGCCAGAGTCGGCAGGACCCGACTGATCGCAGACGAACCCGTCAATCCCCGTTGGTACGAGTCCTTCCACATCTACTGCGCACATTTGGCCGCCGACGTCATCTTCACCATCAAGTTCGCCAACGCCATTGGTGCCGACCTCATCGGAAGAGCTCACCTGCCGGTCCGCGAGCTCCTGAGCGGCGAGGAGGTCGACAGGTGGCTGGACATATGCGACGAAGACCGCAACCCCCTCGACGGCGGGGCCAAGATCCATGTCAAGCTCCAGTACTTCGACATCACCAAGGACCGCAACTGGGCCAGGGGCGTCATGAGTGCGAAGTACCCCGGGGTCCCTTACACGTTCTTCACGCAGAGGCAGGGGTGCAGAGTGTCGTTGTACCAGGACGCCCACGTCCCCGACAACTTCGTCCCGAAGATCCCTCTCGACAACGGGAGCTACTACGAGCCTCACCGGTGCTGGGAGGACATCTTCGACGCGATCAGCAACGCACGGCATCTGGTCTACATTACCGGGTGGTCGGTGTACACCGAGATCACCTTGGTCAGGGATCTCAAGAGGCAGAAGCCGGGAGGGGACACAACTCTCGGGGAGCTGCTCAAGAAGAAGGCCAGCGAAGGTGTCCGCGTCCTCATGCTCGTCTGGGACGATCGAACCTCGGTGGGGCTGCTGAAGAAAGACGGCCTGATGGCCACCCACGACGAAGAAACCGAAAACTACTTCCACGATTCCGACGTGCACTGTGTTCTGTGCCCTCGTAACCCCGACAACGGAGGGAGCTTTGTCCAGGACCTGCAGATCTCCACCATGTTCACTCACCATCAGAAGATCGTCGTCGTGGACCACGAGATGCCCAGCAACAGTTCGCAGCAGAGGAGGATCGTGAGCTTCGTCGGAGGCATTGACCTGTGCGACGGGAGGTACGACACGCAGTTCCATTCCCTGTTCAGGACCCTGGACACGGCCCATCACGACGATTTCCATCAGCCGAACTTTCCGGACGGATCGATCAAGAAGGGCGGACCGAGGGAGCCTTGGCACGATATCCACTCCCGACTGGAAGGACCGATCGCTTGGGACGTCCTATTCAATTTTGAGCAGAGGTGGAGGAAGCAGGGGGGCAAGGATCTTCTTGTACAGCTCAGGGACCTCGCCGACATCATCATCCCGCCGTCTCCCGTAACGTACCCCGAGGACAGAGAGACTTGGAACGTTCAGCTGGTCCGATCCATAGACGGAGGTGCCGCCTTCGGTTTCCCGGACACGCCCGAAGATGCAGCCAGGGCAGGGCTGGTTAGCGGGAAGGATAACATCATCGACCGGAGCATCCAGGATGCTTACATACACGCCATACGCAGGGCTAAGAATTTCATCTACATCGAGAACCAGTACTTCCTCGGCAGCTCTTACGCTTGGAAAGCCGACGACATCAAGCCCGAGGATATCGGGGCGCTGCACGTGATCCCCAAGGAGCTTTCGCTGAAGATCGTCAGTAAGATCGAAGCCGGGGAACGGTTTACCGTCTACGTCGTGGTCCCCATGTGGCCGGAGGGGGTTCCCGAAAGCGCATCGGTGCAGGCTATTCTGGATTGGCAGAGGAGGACCATGGAGATGATGTACACTGACATTGTAGTCGCTCTCCAAGCGAAGGGCATCGAAGCAAATCCAAAGGACTATCTAACCTTCTTCTGCTTAGGAAACCGGGAGACGAAGAAGAGCGGGGAGTATGAGCCGGAGGAGCAGCCGGAGCCGGACACGGACTATAGCAGAGCTCAGGAGTCCAGGAGGTTTATGATTTATGTTCATACCAAGATGATGATCGGTAATCGACTCTCCCTCCACACTTTTGCTTCTTGAAAATTTTAGTCACTTTTTGTCAATGGCATGCTTGCTTAGTACTGTGAAACTGACAATGAGCCAGTCGATTTCATGCTTGCTCAGTCATCGTCAGCCACGGTCTTTGATCCTCGGTTCACACTTCTCTTGGGTGGCCATGGCCTAGTCAAGCTAGTTTTGAGAAACCCTGTGCTCAGTAGAGTCTGTTGCTATGCTTATCAATCTAGTATTGGAATTTCTATTTTTATTTTGAAATCCCACACACACACACAATTGGGGGACTCGAACCTTACTGGTCCCTCCGGATGGCCGCTCTAATACCACTAGGCTAGAGAGCTCGGACTAGTATTGGAAACTTAAGATCATCGTCACTCAATCGGAGTCCTCTTTTATTGGCAGTTTCTAGTCATTTATTCTTTTACTATATAATGTGAAAAGTAGATATATACTCATTAAAAAGAATAGATGCAATAAATTTTGCTAACAACCATTTAAAAGATACATTCTGGAGGTGTTAGTGTATTATGAAATCGAAAGGTTCATGTTACTCCTTAAATCTTCTAAGTTGTTATCGAAAGGTTGAACCTATAAAATTAAAACAACAGGGTTAAACCAACTCATCTACATCATCCACTCCAAAAAAAATTAATATTCCTAATTATAACCTATGAACACTAAGTACATGTGTAGGGGCGGCCCTGGCCCAGGGCAGGCCGGGCGACGGCCCAGGGCAGGCCGGACGACGGTCCAGGGCCCCCTGACGAAAGGGGACACCAACATGGAACTGTCTATAATAGAACTAGTATGTATCATGTGTCTTCTTTCAAAAAAAAATATTATGGTGTAGTGGTTACAATGCTAGACTTATATTTAAGAGGTCCTTGATTCAAATCTTAACTATAACAAAATTTTGTTTTATTTATATATTTTTTTTTAATATTATGTATGGGAGGGCCATTTTGAAAGTTTCGCCTCTGGTCCCCAATTGGTCAGGGTCGGCCCTGTACATGTGTTGCTCGTGCATGTATAGTGGTCTATACTACCATGTAATAGAGGCTTCACCCTGGAAGTGTTTGTTTTCCAGGAATGTCTTAAAATTATATATTAAATTTAGTGTTATTGCGTGAATTACTCTCATGTTTTATGTTTATTATACGGGATACCCCTAGTTTGAAAATAATTATACTATCATACCTGTGTTTTATATTTTTCTATAGAAAGTTATAACATTAATTACCCTTATGTTTGTTTTCTAGAGGAGATATCCCGTGTAATAAAAATAAAATGTAGGAGTAGTTAACCCTTAAATTTAAGGGTTATTTAGTAATAGGGTCTCGTATAATATGTGTATATTAGGCTTTGGATCTTGAAAATGACCGGTGTTATAATTTTGGTCTCTAAATCACTGTTCATACGGGCAGGTGAACAATTAGTAAAAAAAAATTAAGGAATTATTGTTTGTTTTATCTAAGTAGTATGAGATTCATGCAACACATGTTTAATATTTTCTCGGCATGTATAGAAGAACAACACAAGTTACCCTCATGTTGAGCTGATGACCCAAAGATTGGGCTTGACTTGATCATTTCTGAGGTTTTAGTTTTCAAGTTAGATTCTACTTCTGACTATGCGCCTATGTTTGCTGACTTAAATATTTGCGTCTCAGTCGACGACGAGTACATAATCATTGGATCGGCCAACATCAACCAGAGGTCAATGGACGGTGCCAGGGATTCCGAGATCGCGATGGGCGCTTACCAGCCCTACCACCTGGCGACCCGGAAGCCGGCCAGGGGCCAGGTCCACGGCTTCCGCATGGCCCTGTGGTACGAGCACCTCGGGATGCTCGACGACGTGTTCCAGCACCCGGAGAGCGTGGAGTGCGTGCGGAAGGTGAACAGGATGGCGGACAAGTACTGGGACCTCTACTCCCAGGAGGCGCTCGACCGGGACCTCCCGGGGCACCTCCTCACCTATCCGGTGGGAGTCACCGGCGACGGGGAGGTCACCGAGCTCCCCGGGACGGAGTTCTTCCCCGACACGAAGGCCCGCGTGCTGGGCGCCAAGTCCGACTACCTTCCGCCCATCCTCACCACGTAAAGATGGTCGTCTTTAGTGATTTTCGGCTCTTTGTTTCCTAGTTTTTTTTCATGTCAGCAGTACTGGGTATTGGAATAAGCTGATATATGTGGTTCTGTAGAACTATGTCAGAGTTGATAACCCTACGGATTTCAGTTAATGCTATATTGGGGACTCTTAAATATTTCGGTAATCTTCATTCTCAGCTTTTCTGATTTGCCATTTGTTTTGTTTTCTCGCATGAATAAATAGTTCACATTAGAGCATCTCCAACCCTATTGTCTGCCACAAGACAATATCTTGTTTATGTGGCAAAACTATTTCTCAAAAGACAATTAGATAGAAAAATTCTTCGCAATACAAAAGTATTGAGGAGACAATAAAAAGTATTTTTTTCAACTTTCAAGACAACTCTTCCACTTCTTCAACTTTTTTATAAATATTCTATTCATAATTGATGATGTGGAGGCAAAGTCATTGTGAAGTGCATTGTCTAGATATAGACAACCAACTTCACATTGTCCTTGCAATGTCATTGCCATGTCAACTTCATGTTTTATTCTACATTTGCATTGGAGAAAAAATTTTGGAATGAAAATTTGTCATTCCTATATGACAATCATTTTTTTTAAACTTACAATAGGGTTGGAGATGCTCTTAGGCATTCCTCGCTCATCCATTCTCAGCTTTTCTGTATAACAATTGTTTATTTTCTCAATGGTAAATGGCTGGAAACGCTTGAAACTTTTTTTTCCCCTTGATTTCAGGAAACACCACAATGTTATATAAAAATTAGAAGGAAAACAAAAATCCTCGAAGTACACCCGTATGTTAGCAGTAATCATTCTGAGAGTTTTACAAGATTTCAGCAATTTTTTATATTCAAATAACTGATGTATATATACACCCAAGGGAATGTTGACTACAAAAGTAGTCGATATACAACTATTATAACATGATTAGCCCGTAAAGGCGCCATTCTGCATTTTTGTCAGCTCGTTGGACTTGTCAAAATTATTGTTGCTCAAAGTGACATTAGAAGTTTTTTTTAATTCGTTCTCAGGATCCAACAAATTCGAGAGCTAGAATATTTTTTGCCACCTCCCTTTGTGGACAAGCACCGACCTTTGTGGAGAATAACCAATGTGTTACTGAGAATATTCGGACTAGCACTAATGCAAATGCACTCTTGTTGCTAGAATATCAATAGTAAGGCTCATCCCAAATTGTAGATTATAGATTCAGGATGTAGGAGTCTATTTTGTAGAATAATAAGGTTCAAGTAAAGTCCCATGATGGTTTTCTCCAAACCACAGTTACTTTAGGAATTCATTTTAAAGAATAGTAAAATTAATTTATATTCCCAATTTCTATATTTTAAATTTTATATTATTTTTTGAAAGTATAAAATGTTGACACTTGGCTCTATATTCAAATTTGAACTTGTAGATATATTTTTGAGCTCCATCTAGTATTCGCTTTTTTTTTGACTTTCTATGGGTACTCTTATCTTTCTGTGGGCTTTCTTTCTGTTCCTCCAGGAGCAGTAACACAAGTGTGCAATTAAAGCACCAATGTGCCAATTTACTTTTTTTGTCCGCCTCTGAGTTGGGCTCTCCAAAGAATTTTTTCTTTTTGGAAGGAATAGTGAGAAAATAAATAATTATTATAAAATTTAAACACTGTCTACTTGTAAAATTTTGATCTCGGATATTGAAATACACGTTTAAAACTTGCCACAAATGAAATAATAGGACAGTCAAACCCAATAAACTTAATCAAACTTAACTTTTTCTTCTTTGTGGTGGACGAAGGAAAGCATAAAGGAGACCTCAACCTTTCCGAGAGATGATGGGGACGAGTCAATCAAATTTGTATAATTTGACATAAGCGCACTTTGCAACCCCATCTCCACGTTTTGGAGGAACATGCCAACGAATAAAGGAACTACTTCCCCCCTGCAAAGCTTTACTTTAAATAGCCCCAATAAACTTCTTTGGAATATGAAAGCTATAATATTAGCTTGGAATCAAAGTCTTACACCAAAAGCTATTTTCTCTTCATCCTTTTCTAGAAAAGCCTCCTCCAGGTGAGGGGAAAAAAACACATTCGAGCTTCTTCTAGATTACTATGGTTTTTCCAATAAATCCTCGAACAAATATATTTTGCACACTAGACCTCAGAAACTAGAAACTTAGTACACAGTTATCTGGTTAATATCTTACATGTTTAATAAAAGAGGAAAGTATTCCTCAATGTATGCACTCGCGACGAACTTACATCCGCAACACCAAACTGTTGGACGCGTGCGAAAGCGTTTGTCAACCCATCTGATCAAAATCAACTTCCGTCTAACGGATACCAAGCACAAGATGGAGACAAATATATGGCGGTGACGTATGTCACGGACAAATTCCAACCTTTAATAACTCAGATAAAATTACAAGATTGACAGAACTCACGTTGAACCCTTTGTCCTAATATGTTCAACCCCTCACTACTCTCAGGAGCTTGGATTGAGGGTTAAGAGGGTTAAGTGAGAAAAAGTTAAGTGAGGAAAAAATAAAACCATGCTTCGCCTAGCCAAGATTTAGCGGTATTAAAATAGACTACAAAAAATTTAATCCAAAAAAATTATAAAAATATGAAAAAGAGAGAGTATAAATTAGTCACAAGATGTTTTAATAACAAAAACATATTATAATAGTTGTATTACATCATAACCGACAATAATTATTTAAAATAATCTCTTATGAGGTTTTTTTTTTTAAATATTGGAAGATTGTCACGCCCCAGAACCAGAATAGTGGAGAGCGGGGGAATGACTCAGCCAGCTACGTATTACGGGTAGATAAATGCCGTA
The DNA here is from genome assembly GCA_029216955.1 of Iris pallida. NCBI lineage: Eukaryota > Viridiplantae > Streptophyta > Magnoliopsida > Asparagales > Iridaceae > Iris > Iris pallida. The sequence goes on from JANAVB010018197.1 coordinate 2,171,395, forward strand.
TAATACGATCAATGATGTCTAACCAGACGAGGGGGTGCATACTACATGAAAGTCTTACTATGGTCACTTCACATCTATTGTCTCAATCATTCAAACAAGAAACAGTAATAAAGAACATGTAAGATAAAGCAGTAAGACGTCCCAAACGCTTAGTCAAAATATTCTTAAAATCTGGCTTTACAAAACATAGCCAGATGGTATAGTAACATGTACACAATTGTTATCAGCTGCAGTCTGACTTTAGTTACAATTATGCAAAAGTAAGAGCAAGACAGTCCGACTAACATGTCGGTGCAAAACGGCTAAGTATGAAGTAAATAACAAAACGAGCGGTGAAGTAAGGAACACACTCGAGTCCTCCTGCGATCATTCCCCTAGTATTGACCATCTTGGAGGTAGAAGTAAGCTGGATTCTCGAGAACCGGCTCTAAATCTGGCCATGCAAAACCAGAGAGGTTAGACCTCTAATAGCAAGTACCACAAGGAAGCACGATATGAAGGACCTAAACCAGTAAGTAAGAGAATATAATAATAGATTTCTGCTTTCCACTAGGATTCACATAACATCACGACACTTCGAACCAACCTCCCAACCAAACAAGGACAGAAGTTAGCCCGTCGTGTCCTGACATTCTGATCATCTCAGTTAGGCAACAGAGTAGGTACAGTACACAAATAAATCATCTTGAACGGCCAATCAACTACTACGGCTTGCTATTGTGAGTCCCAAGTTATCCTGGAATTATGCAAATAGGGATTCCTCAGTTCTTACTATGTGCGAGCAAGGCTAGTCTATCCAGTCAATCAATTGCGCCAATCGTGTATTTAGACGAGTCCCAGCGGGACGCCCGCCGTTAATATATCATGTACAATAATATAAGCAGATACCGTTCCCTGTCCGTGTGACAGATTTATAGTATCTGTGGGAACCAGCCGACTTGTCGGGCACTTAATAGTCCCAAGAGGGCTGCCATGTAAGAACTCGGAAATCCATTCTCTCCATGCCATCATTATTTTATTTAACTTAATAGTCCCTACGTTAAGTGAAGTTCCATGCCGTGGATCATGGTCATTCAAATGAGTACTTTCGTACAGGGTACGATATGCGCAACTCTACAACGATACCTGTGCGGCTAGGTTGTAGGTCTTACATAGCGTGATACAACAATCAGATCTAACCACGGAGTAATCATGCCTTGACCATAAAGTAGACATGCTGTTTTTGTAAGATAAATAAATAAATAAATAATTTGAAGCCTGCATGTGCCTGCATGTCAATATTCGGGATCAGCCAGTCGATTACAATAGTTCATTACATGAACGTGTCTCATTCATTTCATTCAATAAGACGACTAGCCAGTCTCTTAGTTCCAACTAGGAACGCATGATCAATTTTAGTCAAGATAACCATTATCATCAATGGTGACAAGGCATGAAAGTCAATTAGTATTACATGGGATCGAGTCTATAATTCTCAAGGTTAAGTTCCAGCCTTATTGGGTATCCATGGATCAATCAGGACTCAAGGCGCATTCCACATAACAATCTGTATTAATAATATTAACATATCATGATTTATCAAGTCCGTGCCAAAAGGCGTAAGGATATAATAGAATAATTATCATGCCATCATTAAATGAATAAGTTATAGAGCAAATAGTAACACCCAGGTTAGAAAGTCACGCCAACAAGTCTAAGCTAAGGCCAAAAGTCACGCCAACAAGTCTAGTAGGAGTGAGCGTGAAAAGTGGTTCACGTTGGCACGCACAGTGTGAGCGTGAAGGGAAGTTCACGCACTCATAAGTGAGCGTGAAGAATGATAAGAAATTCACGCACGCACAAGTGAGCGTGAAAAGTGATAAGAAATTCACGCACGCACGCAAAGTCGTGTGCGTAACTCAAATGTCACGCAGGCTCGTAAGGACGTGATCATGACTAAAAATTCATGCACGCTCATGAGGACGTGAGCGTGACTAAAAATTCACGCACGCTCATGAGAACGTGAGCGTGACTAAAAATCCACGCAGACACGTAAGAACGTGAGCGTGACTGAAAATCCACGCAGACACGTAAGGACGTGTGCGTGACTGAAAATCCACGCAGACACGTAAGAACGTGTGCGTGACTGAAAATCCATGCAGACACGTAAGAACGTGTGCGTGACTAAAAATCCACGCAGACACGTAAAGACGTGTGCGTGACTCAGCCTTCGTCGCAAGCCAGAAAATGAAGTCCCCAGCCAGAAAGCACGCCAGGTTGGGAGATCAAAACCCATGGCCAACCAAGAACACAACAACTTAGATCTAGGAGAAACCAGCTACAGAAATCAAAAATGCTAAGTACTAAACTCTCTTAGAATCACAAGAGAAAGACAAATGAACCATAAAAATGGTTCTCCAAGCAAGAAGCAAGATTGCACTTGCCTGCTGATGGGTTGGTGGAGAGAGTGATGAGGAAGAAGAAGAAGAAGTAATGGTGAAGGAAAGTAATGAGGAGAGAGAAGGAGATGAGAGCTTTAAATAGGAAGGGTGGTGGTAGGTGGGGGTTTGGGTCGGGTTGAACCACCATGAACCCAAAAAACCCTCCATGAACCCGAACCACAAGCAAGACTAAAGCAAAAAATAAAATACAGATAATAAAATACAGAAAATAAAATACAGGAAATAAAATACAGATAATTTAATTAACATAAAATTAAAGAAATTTAAATACAGGATAATACATGATAAATATTAAATAAATATACATGAGTTGTACATGTATAAAAATACGTATTCTGGGAACGGGGAGTGACATCTCTACCCTCCTTAGAAAAATTCCGTCCTCGAAATTTTAAATCCAAGCAGGTAGAAATATTGGAGCTAAACTAATACAAGCAATTCTAGTGAGCAAGCAATCATTATTACCATATCAAAAGCAAGTACTATATATATAAATTCATCAATCCACGATATCAAGTAGTTCTACCCAAAAGATAACAAGCATGAAGAATCAGGACAATCAAGGTATACAGAAAGAGATATACCTTGTGAGTCAAACAGGCGTGGATACCGTGATCGGATATCATCCTCACGTTCCCACGTTGACTCTTCCAAGGAGTGATGACCCCAAGCAACACGGACAAGACTAATTGTTCGGTTCTTGAGTATCTTCTCTCTTCGGTCCAAAATGGACACAAGCTGTTCCTCGTAAGACAGGTTAGTACCAACAACCAGCTCCGAATGATCGAGGACATGGCTTGGGTCCGGTACATACCTACGTAATTAAGATACATGAAACACGTCATACACCTCTCGTAACGAAGGCGGGAGGGATAAACGATAAGCAACATCGCCTATCCGATCAAGGATAACAAATGGGCCCACGTACCGCGGACTCAATTTCCCGCGAACGCCAAATCTAATGACCCCACGAGTAGGTGAGATCCACAAGAATACGTGGTCCCCAACAGAGAACTCTAACGGCCTACGATGCTGGTCCGCCCAATGACGATGCCGGTCCTGCGCAACTCGAAGTCGCTCTCTAATTCCCTTAACCACTTCAACCGTCTGAACAATCATTTCTGGGCCTAACATCTTCCTCTCTCCGATATCGTCCTATGCAAGCGGTGACCTGCACTTCTTACCATATAGTGCTTCAAATGGCACCATCTGGATACTGGCTTGATAACTATTGTTGTATGAGAACTCGACTAAGTGCAGGTGACTCTCCCAAGACCCTCCAAAATCTAGAGTGCAAGCTCGCAACATGTCTTCTAAAGTCTGAATCGTTCTTTCTGATTGCCCATCCGTCTGCGGGTGGTAGGCCGTGCTAAATCTTAACTTGGTACCCAGACTATGATGTAAGCTCTTCCAGAAATGTGATGTAAAGCGGGTATCTCGATCCGACACAATACTGACAGGGACTCTATGCTGCATGACTATCTGTTGCATATACAACTCTGCCAACTTTTTTGTAGATTGCCCTACTCTGAAAGGAAGAAAATGTGCTACCTTCGTAAGTCGATCTACTATCACCCAAATAGCATCTTTACCACTTGGTAATCTCGGTAAACCGGTCACAAAGTCCATTGTAATATGCTCTCATTTCCATTCCGGAATAGGAAGCGGTTGCAATAACCCAGCTGGCCTCTGCTGTTCTGCCTTCACTTGCTGACATACCAAGCAACGGAAAACAAATCTAGCTATCTCCCTCTTCATCCCGTTCCACCAGAAATGCTGTTTGATATCTTGGTACATCTTGGTCCCTCCAGGGTGAATAGAATACTGAGAACTGTGAGCTTCTGCCATAACCTCCTGTCTGATATCTCTTCATGAATTCTCATCTCTTTCCTGAGTCCTGACTCACATTCTGCCCTAAGCTTCTGAATCCTTGGGTCTTGTGCCTGAGTTGCCTTGATCCTGCCTACCAAGTCGGATTGAACTTGCAGACTTGTTAGAACTCCTACATCACTAGGAAGTATAACTTCAATGCCCATCTCCTGAAGGTCTTTTAAGATATGCCTCTGCATTGTTAACATAAATGTGCCGTCTCTCCTGCTAAGAGCGTCTGCTACTACATTAGCCTTGCCTGGATGATACTGAAGCTCTACGTCATAATCCTTAATCAACTCCAACCATCTTCTCTGTCTCATGTTTAGTTCCTTCTGAGTAAAGATGTACTTCAGACTTTTATGGTTTGTGTACATCTCCACTCGGTCACCATATAAGTAATGCCTCCATAGCTTCAGAGCAAACACTAGTGCCGCTAACTCCAAATCATGAGTTGGGTAATTCTTCTCGTGGTCCCGAAGCTGCCTAGATGCATATGCTATCACCTTCCCATGTTGCATAAGGACACATCCAAGTCCTTTACCTGACGCATCACAATATACTGTAAAATCTCCCGGTCCAACTGGCAATGTAAGAATAGGTGCTGATATCAACTTCTACTTCAAAGTCTCGAATGATGCCTGACATTCTGCCGACCAAACGAATGGTACATCCTTCCGGGTCAAACGGGTCATGGGTGCTGAAAGCCTTGCAAAGTCTGACACAAACCTTCTGTAATATCCTGCTAATCCCAAGAAACTCCGCACATCTGCTACGGTCTTGGGTACTGGCCAACTTTCTACTGCTTCTATCTTCTTGGGATCTACTGCTACTCCAGCTCCTGATATGATGTGACCCAAAAATGAAATGTGATCCAACCAAAACTCACACTTGCTGAGCTTGGCATACAACTGGTTCTCTCTCAGAACCTGTAACACTTTCCTGAGGTGGTCTTCATGCTCCTCTTCACTAGCAGAGTATACGAGAATGTCGTCAAGAAACACCACGACAAACTGGTCTAAGTATGGCATAAAGATGCGATTCATCAAATCCATGAATATTGCTGGAGCATTGGTCAAACCAAACGGCATTACTAAGAATTCATAATGCCCATACTTCGACCTGAATGCTGTCTTGGGAATATCCTCCTTCCGAACCCTCACCTGATGGTACCCTGAACGAAGATCTATCTTGGAGAAAACTCTAGCTTTGCTCAATTGATCAAATAAGTCGTCGATCCTGGGTAATAGGTACTTGTTCTTCACTGTTGCCGCGTTAAGCTTCCTGTAGTCAATGCACAATCTGGATGACCCATCCTTCTTCCCCACATGTACCACTGGTGCTGCCCATGGTGATACGCTAGCTTGGATGAACTTCTTCTCCTTCAGTTCCTCTATATGCTGATATACCTTGGCCTGCTCTGAATCCACCATTCTATAAACTCGATCTGATATCGGTTTAGTTCCAGGTGACAATTCTATGCTGAACTCAATATCTCTAACCGGTGGTAGACCTGGAAGTTCTTCGGGAAATACGTCTAGAAACTCTTCAACTACCTTCGGAATCTGAATTTCTTCCATTGCCGCTATTACTCCCTGCTCTTGCTGAGTTGCCTCTGATCTGACTAAGATGAATCTCTTCATGCCTGAAATATCAAAAGATACACTCCCTCTACGATAATCTATTGTCGCATGACTGTCTTTCAGCCAGTCCATGCCTAAGATAACGTCGAAATTTCCAACAGGAAATTCTATCAACCGGGCGGGTAAGGAATGCCAGCAAACTACAACGCTACATGCTAAAATAACTCTACTAACTCCTACGAGCCCATTACCAGTGAGTATATTCAACCTCCCTGGCAATGCCTCGAACTCCATTCCTAGTCGTGTCGCAAATTGTGCAGATATAAATGAGCAGGATGCTCCTGAATCAAACAATGCTACTGCGGGATATGAGGCGACGAGAATGTTACCTGCCACAACATCTCCCGATGCCAATGCCTCCTCTAAGGACAGAGTGAATGCTTGCCCTCGACCTCCTTGCTGGTTTTTATGCTGTGGCCTAGCCTGATGCTGTTGCTGGCCCCTTCCTTGATGATGCTGGGGTGGTCTATGCTGGTGTTGCTGCATCGGCGGCCCCTGCTGCCGAAACATATGAGCCTGCGGCATTAACGGACGCTGTGCCAACGGCCTTACTGCCACCGCTGGTCCTCGATACTGGCCTGCCCCTGGTGCTGGCAGAGCAGGAAACTGCTGTCCTAGTCCTCCTGACCTCGAATTCATGGGATATGTGGTAACCCGATGGTCTGGATTTCCACATATCGGACACAGTCCATTCAATGTCCGACACACATCTCTAGTGTGCCCCATCTTCCCACAATAAGTGCAGTCCGCCGGGGGTTGCTGGTTCTTCTTCTGTTGCTGTTGCTGCTGCCTGGGTGGTGGTGCTGGTCCTCGTATCGCCACATCGTGAATACGAATGCCAGTGGATGGTGCTGTTGTTCGGGGCGCTGCTCCCCTCCTCCTTCAATCTAACTGTGGGATCTCTTCTGACCCCCAGTCCTTGCCGCAAGCCTCTGAATGGTGATCTCATGCCTTCGAGTTGCTGTCAATACTTCGTCAAAAGTTTGGTAATTGTGCCCCTCTATCAATTTGTAACTCCACTTTCCAGTTTTTCTTAAATAAAAATAAAAATTCATTTTCTATACTTATTATTAATTTGGAAACATTTTGAATGAATTAAATATTAGACAATTTTACAATTTGAAGTTGTTGTAACAACTTTTATATTATTTTCTTATTTTAAAAACTGTTTTTAAATACTTTATGTAATTATGAAAAGGAGGAGGGGTTTTCTGTTAATGTGCCAGTAGCGGGGGGGCTAATTTGCAAAGTTGCCATTTATTTCGTTTTAAAACCAACGACGGTTGAGTGAGAGAGAGAGAGTGTGCGGCCATTTAATTTTCTCTCCACCGACTTCTCTCGAGCTCTCCACTCTTCTCGAGACTTCCGCTCTCGAGTCCTCCGCCGACCCCTCGGGTTCCCAGCTCCGTCGGCGACTTTGACGGCGACTCTGATGACGACGACGACGACGACCTTGATGATGACGGCGACCCTGAGCGGCGACTTCCATTCTGAGCGAGGCGACTTCCTCGATGGCGCTGGTGGTGGCTTCGGCGATGATGGCTTTAACGGCGGCGACTCTGGAAGCTTGGCAGTAACTCGAGCTCGGTGTCTCTTCGTCTTCTTCTCGGCACGGGTTCCTTTCTCTTCGCGTGCTGTTGCTTCGTCTTCTTCCTGTCTTCTTCCTCGACGAGCTTTGGGCTTCGACTTCCAGAGGGTAAACCCTAACCCTAACCCTAATCTCTACTGTTGGTCAGATCTATGGCAGATCTATGGCCTAGACTCTGAGATCCTTTGATCGGTGACGAGATCTAGGGTTTAGCTGGGTTTGTGTGAGATCAATGATGTTCTCTTCTCTTCGAACAGTTCTAACTGTTCAGATCCGATGGATCTAGGGTTTCTGTGGTCCGATCTTGTAGATCGACCCTTGCATGCGGTTATTTTGGGTTGCATGTTAGATCTATGATGTTTCTTTAGTTGATTCTTCGGGAACGAGTTGATCTGTGGCTATGATGATCCTTTCTGTGGTTGTGATGTTATTTCTGTTGGTTTTTACTCCAGATCTGGTAGTGGTTCCAGATCTGATTGAGTGTGGGTTTTCGATGGTGTTTCCTGTGGAGGATCCAGTGGATCTGTTTCTTTTACTTGCATGCTGTCGGTTGGCCTAGACCTAACAAACCCAGTGGTGACTCTAGGGTTGCTCGGTTCGTTAAGTCAGGGATGGGTTTGTTTTTGGAATGTTTTCCTTATCCATTTCTGTGTGGATTTTTGGGGAAGATCTGATGTTCGGAATCCTTTCTTTTTGGACTGAGATCTTGTGTCTAACACTCTCGTGTCTGACACTGCATGCATGCCATAATTTTGGGATATGATGTTTGGTTCCATTTTGCTGAACTGAGATCTCATAGTCAGACACTCTCGTGTCCGACACTGCATGCATATTTTATATATTTTAATTGATGATTTCTTCTTTCTCTTTTCTGTTATTTGTTGCTGGGGATCTTCTGACTGTTGGACCTCTGTCCCGACTGGACTGTGGCTGTACCTACCTGTTCGTATCCGATGTTCGTGTCGGATACGAAGTGGCGCGGACTCGTGGCTAGAACTTTGATGGACCTTGCTGTAGCCGTGTCCTCTTTCCCGTGTCCGACGTGCGTGTTGGACACCAAGGAGATGATGTGACTTGACCCTGACGTGACTGGCCTTGGATTGTGGGCCTGACCGGCGGTGGATTTTGGCAGTTTGCAGCTATTAATTGTTGGGCCGGTTGGTGTTTATTCAGGGGGCTTATTTGTATATTCTTTTGTGGGCTGTTAGTATGAGCTGGGCCATACTGAATGTGTTGTAATATTATTTAATTATAGCTGGATGACTGTAATTAATAATTGATGGGCTGGTTTGGCTGGGCTGTGTTGGGCCGGGCTTATATGCTGTAATAGTTATAGTTGGGCTGGTTAGATAGTCGGGTCTGAACTGATCCTTGGTATTGGGTTGACCGGGTGGCAGACTGTTGGGTAAGTGGGCCGAGTGGTTGTGGGCCAGCCATTGAACTTTGCCTTTGGGCAGGACTGTCTGTAGTTTATTTTTATAAATAATAAATGTTATTTTCCCATTTATTGTGAGTTGATGGAAACATCCTCTTAGAACCAATTTTATAACTAAAACAATTAGTTAACTTTTCCTTAATTACTACTGATTAGTAATGAATAATATCTTTACTTAAATAACTTTTTTAATAATAAACCAAGTTTATAAAACAAACCACTTTTATATATATAAAAAGTTGCAATGCTAACTCTATATATATAATGAGTTTTTGAATTATAAACTTATAGAAACTCTTAGTGTTAAACACGTAAAACCAAGGGTTGTGTTTAGCATTTGATTTTCCCAAGAGAACAAGAAGTTAGTAATTAAACCTAGTGTAATGTAACTTGTGAACCTCCAAATAAGACTAACTTATTTGGGAAGAATCAAGATAAAGATTTAGTTCTTAACTTTAATTAACCTAGAAAGCAACTAGCATAGTTTATTAACCAACTTGTACATCACTATTGTTAACAGGAGAACATCCAGCTAGATTGCCTACCATATTGCTGGAGCCAGGCAAGTACATTCTATGGTTTTGTTCAGTGCATTTTCCTTGTTCTTTATTGCTGACACACTGCGACACGTTCATGTTCTTTCTGGCTTGTTCTTTCATGTTCTTACTTGTATCTTGGGGTGGGGAAATACTCTAGATATGTGACTAAACCCGGTTACTTATTCATGATCTTTAGCTTAGGCCTCGCACAGTGCACGCGGGCCCTAAGCCGTACCATTACATGATCTTTCAGGATCCTTTCATGTTCTTTCATGATCTTACCCAAGCCGGTCACATATCTAAGTAGTATTTCAAACATATAAACACATGTTCAGGATATTGTTCTTACATTAGTTTCTCTTGATCCTGATCTTGATATTAGTCGTGATCTTTACTGCATCTTACATTGTCATGATCTTTCATGTATCTTTATAGCAGTAGTTCATGATCTTCATGTTCTTTACATACTTGTTCTTATCCTGTTCTTCCAGCATTTACTTTCCATATCATTATGTTATTGTTCATTACCTAGAACTGTGCTTTGCTCCGCTCCTGACTGGATATGTTATGATAGGTGAGATGGAGGCTTTATGTGACACATACTATGGACAGGATACTGCTTTCCTTGAGCCAGCTGGAGCTGCTTGTGACTTAGAGGCTGCAGAAGCCTAGTTATCTTCCATTTAGATGTCTTTCCTGCTTTTGAGACTTTAGTCAGACTTTAGTTACATTTCTGGATGAATGTAATAATAAAATGTTTAGTCATGTATTTGAATATTCTGGGATCGTTTATAGATATGCTGTGACATTACTTCTCATTTACTTGACTTGTTAGATTTTCCCTAGTTCTGGTACAGCTTACTTCGTCGTGTCTAACGACGAAGGCTGGGCGTGTCCGACTCGTGTCCGATTATTCGGGAGCGGGTCGTGACATGTTTTTAGTGGTGGCCCATGCAGGTCCATCCTAATGGTACCTAGGACTTAGAGTACTATTGGGGGACTTGATTACACTAGGGAAACTTGATCACAGCATAGGAAAATCGGGAAATAAGGGTATATCAGGTATATCAGGTGTATCAGGTATTTTAATATTCTATAAACACTTGTTGTATGTAGGTCTAGGTTATTTTAACAGTTTTCTGTTTTGCAGATAGTTCAAAAGCATGCAACACCAGAACTGTCAATTCACCTGCACTTGACGTTTCCGAACTTCCACTACCTTCTATCACTCTACTATCCCCATGGGTAGTACGTAATTGACGGAGATGTCTGAAGAGTCCCTTGACAACCAGAGGAAGCAGGCCACCCTTTCCAAGTCAGACTTGTGGATACACTCTCCGAGCCAGGAAGGACTTCTGATTTCCAGACGCTCAGACACTTGGACTTTTCCGACACCGAGCGCATATCTTGCACCAGAGAGCCGATCGAGAACCTGGAGTTACCACTGAAGATCATCCAAGTTTCTGAGGACCCGACTTCTCTGAAGATTTGAGCCACCTGCCAGGAGATTCAGAATGTAGCACAGACAATAGGACACCACGGGAAACTGAAGCTCAGAAGGAACATAAAGATTTATGACAAAGGCAATAACTAGCTTGGATCCGCAAAACATCGTAACACTCAGTCGGCGTTTCTTCGATCGCACCACCAGTCGCATCATCAGGAGCAGATCTCAGCAGCCAGCACGCCAGCAGTCATATATTCCTACCAGAGCCCTGCACTTCAGCCTCAGCGGGAGATCCAGATTCAGATCCAGCCGACGATCATCTACAATTACTGCCACCTCTCGGGATGCCACTATGAAGAGTGCCGCAAAAGATAGTCTATGCTTGTTCTACGGATCGACTGCCCACCAAATCATGGATTGCTGAAGAACGTTGATCACATTGCCCGAGAACAAGCGCGAGGAGCATCAGACTACAGCAAAAGAGAACCACCTTTTCAGAATCAGCAACCACATAGAGTACTACCGCAGGGATCAACCTACGCCAGGACAATTGAAGGAGGTTAAAAAGATTTCCGTTCCGGAGGAATACTGAAGACAGACTAAAAGACTGAAGATTTTTGCATGGTTGGAAAAACCATGTATCTTGATTAGCAGCCTAGTTTTTCTTAAATTTCTTTTAGCATCTAGACCATTTCTGGGAACTTCTTGTTTTCTATTTTGGAATCTTGGTTGGTATTCGAAACTTAACTCGAGATATTGTTTCCTATTCGTTGATTGGTACTCCTCCAATCCATTCTTCGTAACCTTGTTCTTTTCGAGATTCTACTCAGGAATTTTGTTTCCTATTCAGGACTAGTTACAATTTGTAAATTTTGTTTCTTTCCGAAGTTCAGTTTTCTATTTGGGGATAGTTGGAATTTGATTTTATTCAGTACTTGTTTCTATTCACCATTCAAGACATCGTTTGAAAACTTCGGTTTCGACCTGTTCCCTATGTGAGATTCGTTTCCTACGTGGCTTGTTTCTACTTGGAAATTATTCTGTTCACAACCTTGCTTCGATCTTGTTCCCTATTTGAAGTATCGCTTGTTTCATGGATATTGTTTTACTCACCCATTGATTCTTTTTCCTATTCATAACTTGATTCCATTCGAAAATTTAAGATCATGTTTCCTATTTCGAGACTTTGTTTTGTTCGTGATTTTGCCTCCCATCCAAGATTTACCGGACTTTGAATTTCAGTTCCTACTCGCGACTCGTTGAGACTGTGTTCCCTATTCCAAATCTTGTCTCCTCATTAAGATTTTCTATTCGAGAATTTGTTCCTTATTCACGACTTTGTTGATACTTGATTTTCTATTTTCCATTGTGTACTTTATTGGAGATTTCGTTTTCTATTCAAGTTTTCATTGTTATTCGAGATTTTATTGAAACTCGTTTCCAGTACGGGATTTTATTTCTTATTTTTGAAACTTGTTTCCTATCTGATACCTTGCTTCAGTTCGTCCTTCGAGACTCTGTTATCCTTTCGAGATAACGTCCCATATGTGGAATCTTGTTACCATTCCATACATCAGTTGATATTCTGTCATAATTTGAAACTTCGTCCTGTCTAAAATTTTAAACCTTCCTGGCTGCCCTTTTGTACTCACTGATTGGATCCCTTGTCGTTTCTTAGTAACTAATAAACCCTTGTATTCTAGTAGTCGGATAACCTCACCATTTCCGTGACTTGGACTATTGAAACTCATTTTTTGAATTCCTTGAAACTCTTTTGAAATTCCTAGGGATAAAGTCGAGAGGCTATTCGATGACCTACTGTGGCATGACAGTTGCGCGCTGCAGCCATTAGCTGGATTATGGAGACTGAGGGTTCACTGCAGCCAGTAGCGCACTGGCGAGGCAGGAACTCTAAGTTGAAGTGATTTCAGACCCATAGGTTTTCGAGGATTGTCGAGACTTGTCATATTCTTCATATCTTGATCTCTTGGGTTGTTTCGTCAATGATTGTTGGAAAATGGATAAGGTTGATAGAGTATTTGGAGACATATTGTTATTTGAGTCACAGAGCCGAAAGTCCACTGCAGTCAGATACATACTGGCGGGGTAGGGATTCTAAGCAAAGTGATTTCAGATACCAATATGTTCTTGGATATTCTGGAGACTATAATCCCTTTTCATATGATTATTGGTTTTCGAGAATCACACATCCTTGCAGGTTCACCCTGATTTGATACTGTATCTCCTGAGTATTTCGTACGTTCCTCAAATCAACCCTTGCTAATTACCTTTTAGTATTGTACCATTAGATCATTGATTTCCTCAAATTATACATTGCCAGATTTTGATTCCATACTTCGCTTGTGTCTTGTCTAAATTTTGATCTTAAATCATGTCTGTCTGACCATGATTTTCCTATCTTGTGCTAGCCCACTTGTGTTAAAACTATCAATTTTTGATCGTACTTAATAGTTGTGTCTTCATGATTTTTCTCCTCTGAGTTGTAATTGAAATTCCTTCCACTTCGTGACTATTTGATCCTTGACCTTTGTCAAAGCGTGATATCCCAAACTTCTTGTGTGTACTTGGACTCAAGGCTCAGAGCGTCATGGAACGACAAAAGCACTGGACGGACAACAACAGATGGTCACCGGAGTTCGCAGTTAGAAGCAGAGTGATCCTGAAGAATCTCGCCGACCAGAGGCACTATTCATTTTGGCAGAGGCAGAAAGTTCAGTCCGAGATTCAGCAGGCCTCTCGACGTGATGACGCGTATTGGCGAGGTGGCATATTGACTAGCGCTTCCAGCTAGCTTGGAGGGAGTGCACGACGTTTTCTACGTGTCCCAGCTTCGACGCTACATTCCAGATCCGAGTCATGTGGTGGACTATTCAGAGCTGGAGGTGGGCCCGAGCTTGACTTACGAGGAGCAGCCGGTAGAGATCTTGGACCGGAGAGTGAAACAGCTGAGGAACCAGACCATTCTGCTTGTCAGAGTCATGTGGAGGCACCACTCTCCGGGAGAGTCCACATGGGAGCGCGAGGACGAGATGCGAGAGCGCTATCCTTATCTCTTCACTTGATTGCCTCTTCATTTGGTTGCATCTTTTTTTTGAGTATACTCCTTGATTGTATCTTGTCATTGGGAATTCAAATCAATAAATCAAATGAGTTGAGACCATATTTTTCTTTGCTTGGTAAATTTTGAATTTCGAGGACGAAATTTTTCTGAGGGGGGAAGAATTTGTAACTCCACTTTCCAGTTTTTCTTAAATAAAAATAAAAATTCATTTTCTATACTTATTATTAATTTGGAAACATTTTGAATGAATTAAATATTAGACAATTTTACAATTTGAAGTTGTTGTAACAACTTTTATATTATTTTCTTATTTTAAAAACTGTTTTTAAATACTTTATGTAATTATGAAAAGGAGGAGGGGTTTTCTGTTAATGTGCCAGTAGCGGGGGGGCTAATTTGCAAAGTTGCCATTTATTTCGTTTTAAAACCAACGACGGTTGAGTGAGAGAGAGAGAGTGTGCGGCCATTTAATTTTCTCTCCACCGACTTCTCTCGAGCTCTCCACTCTTCTCGAGACTTCCGCTCTCGAGTCCTCCGCCGACCCCTCGGGTTCCCAGCTCCGTCGGCGACTTTGACGGCGACTCTGATGACGACGACGACGACGACCTTGATGATGACGGCGACCCTGAGCGGCGACTTCCATTCTGAGCGAGGCGACTTCCTCGATGACGCTGGTGGTGGCTTCGGCGATGATGGCTTTAACGGCGGCGACTCTGGAAGCTTGGCAGTAACTCGAGCTCGGTGTCTCTTCGTCTTCTTCTCGGCACGGGTTCCTTTCTCTTCGCGTGCTGTTGCTTCGTCTTCTTCCTGTCTTCTTCCTCGACGAGCTTTGGGCTTCGACTTCCAGAGGGTAAACCCTAACCCTAACCCTAATCTCTACTGTTGGTCAGATCTATGGCAGATCTATGGCCTAGACTCTGAGATCCTTTGATCGGTGACGAGATCTAGGGTTTAGCTGGGTTTGTGTGAGATCAATGATGTTCTCTTCTCTTCGAACAGTTCTAACTGTTCAGATCCGATGGATCTAGGGTTTCTGTGGTCCGATCTTGTAGATCGACCCTTGCATGCGGTTATTTTGGGTTGCATGTTAGATCTATGATGTTTCTTTAGTTGATTCTTCGGGAACGAGTTGATCTGTGGCTATGATGATCCTTTCTGTGGTTGTGATGTTATTTCTGTTGGTTTTTACTCCAGATCTGGTAGTGGTTCCAGATCTGATTGAGTGTGGGTTTTCGATGGTGTTTCCTGTGGAGGATCCAGTGGATCTGTTTCTTTTACTTGCATGCTGTCGGTTGGCCTAGACCTAACAAACCCAGTGGTGACTCTAGGGTTGCTCGGTTCGTTAAGTCAGGGATGGGTTTGTTTTTGGAATGTTTTCCTTATCCATTTCTGTGTGGATTTTTGGGGAAGATCTGATGTTCGGAATCCTTTCTTTTTGGACTGAGATCTTGTGTCTAACACTCTCGTGTCTGACACTGCATGCATGCCATAATTTTGGGATATGATGTTTGGTTCCATTTTGCTGAACTGAGATCTCATAGTCAGACACTCTCGTGTCCGACACTGCATGCATATTTTATATATTTTAATTGATGATTTCTTCTTTCTCTTTTCTGTTATTTGTTGCTGGGGATCTTCTGACTGTTGGACCTCTGTCCCGACTGGACTGTGGCTGTACCTACCTGTTCGTATCCGATGTTCGTGTCGGATACGAAGTGGCGCGGACTCGTGGCTAGAACTTTGATGGACCTTGCTGTAGCCGTGTCCTCTTTCCCGTGTCCGACGTGCGTGTTGGACACCAAGGAGATGATGTGACTTGACCCTGACGTGACTGGCCTTGGATTGTGGGCCTGA
The DNA here is from genome assembly GCA_029216955.1 of Iris pallida. Lineage (NCBI taxonomy): Eukaryota > Viridiplantae > Streptophyta > Magnoliopsida > Asparagales > Iridaceae > Iris > Iris pallida. The sequence continues at coordinate 2,187,293 of JANAVB010018197.1, forward strand.
CCGGCGGTGGATTTTGGCAGTTTGCAGCTATTAATTGTTGGGCCGGTTGGTGTTTATTCAGGGGGCTTATTTGTATATTCTTTTGTGGGCTGTTAGTATGGGCTGGGCCATACTGAATGTGTTGTAATATTATTTAATTATAGCTGGATGACTGTAATTAATAATTGATGGGCTGGTTTGGCTGGGCTGTGTTGGGCCGGGCTTATATGCTGTAATAGTTATAGTTGGGCTGGTTAGATAGTCGGGTCTGAACTGATCCTTGGTATTGGGTTGACCGGGTGGCAGACTGTTGGGTAAGTGGGCCGAGTGGTTGTGGGCCAGCCATTGAACTTTGCCTTTGGGCAGGACTGTCTGTAGTTTATTTTTATAAATAATAAATGTTATTTTCCCATTTATTGTGAGTTGATGGAAACATCCTCTTAGAACCAATTTTATAACTAAAACAATTAGTTAACTTTTCCTTAATTACTACTGATTAGTAATGAATAATATCTTTACTTAAATAACTTTTTTAATAATAAACCAAGTTTATAAAACAAACCACTTTTATATATATAAAAAGTTGCAATGCTAACTCTATATATATAATGAGTTTTTGAATTATAAACTTATAGAAACTCTTAGTGTTAAACACGTAAAACCAAGGGTTGTGTTTAGCATTTGATTTTCCCAAGAGAACAAGAAGTTAGTAATTAAACCTAGTGTAATGTAACTTGTGAACCTCCAAATAAGACTAACTTATTTGGGAAGAATCAAGATAAAGATTTAGTTCTTAACTTTAATTAACCTAGAAAGCAACTAGCATAGTTTATTAACCAACTTGTACATCACTATTGTTAACAGGAGAACATCCAGCTAGATTGCCTACCATATTGCTGGAGCCAGGCAAGTACATTCTATGGTTTTGTTCAGTGCATTTTCCTTGTTCTTTATTGCTGACACACTGCGACACGTTCATGTTCTTTCTGGCTTGTTCTTTCATGTTCTTACTTGTATCTTGGGGTGGGGAAATACTCTAGATATGTGACTAAACCCGGTTACTTATTCATGATCTTTAGCTTAGGCCTCGCACAGTGCACGCGGGCCCTAAGCCGTACCATTACATGATCTTTCAGGATCCTTTCATGTTCTTTCATGATCTTACCCAAGCCGGTCACATATCTAAGTAGTATTTCAAACATATAAACACATGTTCAGGATATTGTTCTTACATTAGTTTCTCTTGATCCTGATCTTGATATTAGTCGTGATCTTTACTGCATCTTACATTGTCATGATCTTTCATGTATCTTTATAGCAGTAGTTCATGATCTTCATGTTCTTTACATACTTGTTCTTATCCTGTTCTTCCAACATTTACTTTCCATATCATTATGTTATTGTTCATTACCTAGAACTGTGCTTTGCTCCGCTCCTGACTGGATATGTTATGATAGGTGAGATGGAGGCTTTATGTGACACATACTATGGACAGGATACTGCTTTCCTTGAGCCAGCTGGAGCTGCTTGTGACTTAGAGGCTGCAGAAGCCTAGTTATCTTCCATTTAGATGTCTTTCCTGCTTTTGAGACTTTAGTCAGACTTTAGTTACATTTCTGGATGAATGTAATAATAAAATGTTTAGTCATGTATTTGAATATTCTGGGATCGTTTATAGATATGCTGTGACATTACTTCTCATTTACTTGACTTGTTAGATTTTCCCTAGTTCTGGTACAGCTTACTTCGTCGTGTCTAACGACGAAGGCTGGGCGTGTCCGACTCGTGTCCGATTATTCGGGAGCGGGTCGTGACACAATTGCAAGAGTTCAAGATGAAACCCTTGCTGAAACCTCATGGCCCTCTGGCTCTCTGTTGCTACCATCTCTGGGGCGAATCTACTTAATCTGCAGAACTCCGCTACATAAGCATCTACAGTCTTGCCGGCCTGCCTGAGGCTGATAAACTTCTGTTGTAGCTCAAACTGCGCCACAACCCCATAGTACTTGGTCTTGAATCTTGTAGTGAAATCGTCCCAAGCCACAGGACGTCTGATGCCCACTTCCTCTGATTCCCACCAATCACGTGCGAGATCCTGAAGTAACAACTTCACTAGATCCACACGTTCTTCTGCCGGTACCTTAGCTGCCGTCAGAATAGCCTCCATGTCCTTAAGCCATGCATCTGCTGAGATGGCATCCTCCGTGCCCTCAAAACGGCGGGGGTTGTACTTGTAAAACCTGGCTGATGCTCCTGAATCAGTCCTCACTCCTCTTTCCAAAGCCGTCTGTAATCCTTGGTTGAGCAACACATTCTGCTCTTGTAGCTGAGTGTGCATGCGCTGCTGGGCTAACATCTGATGTTGCTGAGTAGCCATCATTCCTCTCATGATCTCCAGAAGGGCTTGTGTGTCCACTTGGGTAGATGGAACTGTCGGTGGTGGTGGAACATCCGAATACTGCGATCCAGCTGCTGGTTCCACTATCACTTCTTCCTGGGTAGCCTCTTGAGTTAGTACCGGTCCTTGTTGCTGACCAGCATGGTCAGGTTGTCCATGTTGTCCCTGCTGTTGTTGTCCAGCTCTGACCGATGCGGACGAAGTGCCCCTAAGAAAAGGGACAAGAGGACAATCAAACAACCAGACATGAAGGATCAATGAAGTCAAAGGATACCGGAATGTCAAGCAAGGGTTGAGAATAATGAATCATGAGATCAAGGGGGAACACGTGTGATTGAGACATCCTATAAATCAAAACACCCCACAAGTCTGAAATCAGACCTGCATGGGCTACCACTAAAACCTTGTCACGCCCCAGAACCAGAATACTGGAGAGCGGGGGAATGACTCAGCCAGCTACGTATTACGGGTAGATGAATACCATATAATACGATCAATGCTGTCTAACCAGACGAGGGGGTGCATACTACATGAAAGTCTTACTATGATCACTTCACATCTATTGTCTCAATCATTCAAACAAGAAACAGTAATAAAGAACATGTAAGATAAAGCAGTAAGGCGTCCCAAACGCTTAGTCAAAATGTTCTTGAGATCTGGCTTTACAAAACATAGCCAGATGGTATAGTAACATGTACACAATTGTTATCAGCTGCAGTCTGACTTTAGTTATAATTATGCAAAAGTAAGAGCAAGACAATCCGACTAACATGTCGGTGCCAAACGGCTAAGTATGAAGTAATAACAAAACGAGCGGTGAAGTAAGGAACCCACTCGAGTCCTCCTGCGATCATTCTCCTAGTATTGACCATCTTGGAGGTAGAAGTAAGCTGGATCCTCGTGAACCGGCTCTAAATCTGGCCATGCAAAACCAGAGAGATTAGACCTCTAATAGCAAGTACCACAAGGAAGCACGATATGAAGGACCTAAACCAGTAAGTAAGAGAATATAATAATAGATCTCTGCTTTCCACTAGGATTCACATAACATCACGACACTTCGAACCAACCTCCCAACCAAACAAGGACAGAAGTTAGCCCGTCGTGTCCTGACATTCTGATCATCTCAGTTAGGCAACAGAGTAGGTACAGTACACAAACAAATCATCTTGAACGGCCAATCAACTACTACGGCTTGCTATTGTGAGTCCCAAGTTATCCTGGAATTATGCAAATAGGGATTCCTCAGTTCTTACTATGTGCGAGCAAGGCTAGTCTATCCAGTCAATCAATTGCGCCAATCGTGTATTTAGACGAGTCCCAGCGGGACGCCCGCCGTTAATATATCATGTACAATAATATAAGCAGATACCATTCCCTGCCCGTGTGACAGATTTACAGTATCTGTGGGAACCAGCCGGCCTGTCGGACACTTAATAGTCCCAAGAGGGCTGCCATGTAAGAACTCGGGAATCCACTCTCTCCATGTAATCATTATTTTATTTAACTTAATAGTCCCTACATTGAGTGAAGTTCCATGCCGTGGATCATGGTCATTCAAATGAGTACTTTCGTACGGGGTACGATATGCGCAACTCTACAACGATACCTGTGCGGCTAGGTTGTAGGTCTTACATAGCGTGATGCAACAATCAAATCTAACCACGGAGTAATCATGCCTTGACCATAAAGTACACATGCTGTTTTTGTAAGATAAATAAATAAATAAATAAATAAATAATTTGAAGCCTGCATGTGCCTGCATGTCAATATTCGGGATCAGCCAGTCGATTACAATAGTTCATTACATGAACGTGTCTCATTCATTTCATTCAATAAGACGACTAGCCAGTCTCTTAGTTCCAACTAGGAACGCATGATCAATTTTAGTCAAGATAACCATTATCATCAATGGTGACAAGGCATGAAAGTCAATTAGTATTACATGGGGTCGAGTCTATAATTCTCAAGGTTAAGTTCCAGCCTTATTGGGTATCCATGGATCAATCAGGACTCAAGGCGCATTCCACATAACAATCTGTATTAATAATATTAACATATCATGATTTATCAAGTCCATGCCAAAAGGCGTAAGGATATAATAGAATAATTATCATGTCATCATTAAATGAATAAGTTATAGAGCAAATAGTAACACCCAGGTTAGAAAGTCACGCCAACAAGTCTAGTAGGAGTGAGCGTGAAAAGTGGTTCACGTTAGCACGCACAGTGTGAGCGTGAAGGGAAGTTCACGCACTCATAAGTGAGCGTGAAGAATGATAAGAAATTCACGCACGCACAAGTGAGCGTAAAAAGTGATAAGAAATTCACGCACGCACGCAAAGTCGTATGCGTAACTCAAATGTCACGCAGGCTCGTAAGGATGTGATCATGACTAAAAATTCACGCACGCTCATGAGAACGTGAGCGTGACTAAAAATTCACGCACGCTCATGAGAACGTGAGCGTGACTAAAAATCCACGCAGACATGTAAGAACGCGAGCGTGACTGAAAATCCACGCAGACACGTAAGGACGTGTGCGTGACTGAAAATCCACGCAGACACGTAAGAACGTGTGCGTGACTAAAAATCTACGCAGACACGTAAGAACGTGTGCGTGACTAAAAATCCACGCAGACACGTAAGGACGTGTGCGTGACTCAGCCTTCGTCCCAAGCCAGAAAATGAAGTCCCCAGCCAGAAAGCACGCCAGGTTGGGAGATCAAAACCCATGGCCAACCAAGAACACAACAACTTAGATCTAGGAGAAACCAGCCACAGAAATAAAAAATGCTAAGTACTAAACTCTCTTAGAATCACAAGAGGAAGACAAATGAACCATAAAAATGGTTCTCCAAGCAAGATTGCACTTGCCTGCTGATGGGTTGGTGGAGAGAGTGATGAGGAGGAAGAAGAAGAAGTAATGGTGAAGGAGAGTAATGAGGAGAGAGAAGGATATGGGAGCTTTAAATAGGAAGGGTGGTGGTAGGTGGGGGTTTGGGTCGGGTTGAACCACCATGAACCCGAAAAACCCTCCATGAACCCGAACCACAAGCAAGACTAAAGCAGAAAATAAAATACAGATAATAAAATACAGAAAATAAAACGCAGGAAATAAAATACAGATAATTTAATTAACATAAAATTAAAGGAATTTAAATACAGGATAATACATGATAAATATTAAATAAATATACATGAGTTGTACATGTATAAAAATACGCATTCTGGGAACGGGGAGTGACAAAGATCTTCTCCTTTTTTTTAGATGCCCGACGATATGTACGAAACTTTGTGCACGCTGTATTACATGTTTGTTTGGGCCACTGTCTCTCAACTCTCACCAAATAAATAGAAGAAATAATACGCTCCCGTGACTCGATCGACTGATATTTACTTTTTTTAATTTTTACATAAATATCTTGCTCAATGTATGTCATCAAATAACCATTCATAAATTTATCTCACATTTGATTACCAAGTGTGTTCTTGATAATCTTCATCGCGAAAAATACTTTTCAACAATTGCAGTTGTAGTCGCAACGAACAAGACTATAGACAACTTTAAAAGTAACTACACCAATGGATATGATTCATACTCCCTTCGCTCAATTAATTTTTAGCAAGCTCGTCAATCCCCTTTAAACCAGATAACACATCATCATAACATACATCCTCTATCAAGTTCTCAAATTGATCATCTAATTTCAACTTTGCTTTATTAAAAACTAAAACTATCTTTTACACACACAAACTCACACTCATATATATATATATATATATATATATATATATATATATATATATATATATATATATATATATATATATATATATATAAAAGGTGCGTTAGATTACAAGGTGGACAATAAATGAATCCGACAAAATTATTTTAATAGGGAAAAAAATTCATGGAAACAATTCCAAGAATTAATTTGTGTGTTTGATTGTTGTTATTTTCTGTGAAAAAATAGTTATTTTGCAGAAAAATGGTCACATGTTGCTACAATTAATTTTTAAAATTAGCAACTTGCTACTACGAACTTCTAATTTTACAACTTAATACCATTAGGTAACGTTCAATTGTGGTATTAATTTAATTGCAAAATAAGAAATAATTTATATTATTAACTTGCAAAAAAGCTACTAGTTTTTTTTTTTTGAAATCATACGCACACACACAATTGGGGGGCTCGAACCTTGCCGGCCCCTCCGGATGTCCGCTCTAATACCACTAAGCTAGAGAGCTCGGACAAAAAAAAAAAAAAAAAAAAAAAAGCTACTAGTTCATGATATTAATTTACTAACATGAAAGTTGATGGTAGTAAGTTGATAATTTTAAAATTGTGTTAGCAACTTACATAAATTTGAAAGTTCATAATATTTAGTTGCATATTGGCAGGTATATAAAAATAGATTAAATCCTACAATACTTATTTTTATATCCAATTCATTCATATGAACCTCAATCATATATGTTTTGAGGATCAAATTCACTTTATAAGACTTGACACTAGCGATCCCACCCATAGTATGATTTAGTTGGATTTGAGTCATGTATTAATAGCATGTCTATATCTTTATTATTATAAAGAGACTTGAAAAAAAAACATACAAATAAGCCGTCTAAGCTGTTGTATATTCTTAATTAATTAAGATTTTTTTTAGTCATTATAACTACCACTGTACGGTATGTATATTTCTCACGCAAAAAAGTTCTAAAATTTTATTTAATTTAAATTTTTATCTATTTTAGCTATTTTAATATATTTAAAATTCATGATATTACCTAAACACCGATCCAAATTTTTAAAAGTATTTTTTAATTAAAATTATATAAACTATTTTAATATAGATTAAATTTCTACCTGATATTTCAATAATATTGAAAAAAATTCTTATTTTTTTTTGTGTACCTGCATTGCAATTGAATATGACTAGTACAATTAAGAGAGACATCGATGCTATTTGACATGTATTATATGTTCAAAGACTCAATCCTCAAATGGATAGTTGCAAGTAAATCCTATATGATCTGATTCTATCCAAAAGGGAAAATATATATAGTAATTTGTAAAATACTAGATTTTTTTTTGTAGATAGATCAAAAATTTTTGGTATAGATAGGATCTTCAAAGATGCTAAGGAGAGATATATGCGATCCGAATGGTCAGGAGTTCGAATCTCAATGGAAACGATTCCAGAAAAAATTTACCTAGTTCAAAAAAATAAAATAAAATAAATAAATAAATAAATAAATAAATAAATAAATTATTGGTCAACAAAATGTTAAATTTTGGCGTCTGTCATTGCCGTAGGGCGTAGGATCTTTGGGACGACCAAATCACCACAAATGGATCAGGGTCCGGGTTCAGGTTCGGGTCCGCCGTTAGAACGGTACGGATCTGACCCGACCCAAAATGCAATTATCAAATGTTCAGCGACCAATATACAACTTTCCCATACCACGTTCAGAACGAGGGCCCCACCACTATCTCGATGTTTAAAGAACCCCCTTCCTCTCTCTCTTTCTCTTTCTCCATCTCCATTAACAACGAACACCAAAGAAAATCTTTCAGCATTTCTCATTCCCCCCTCAAAAATCCCCAAATTGCACTTCTCCATGGGTTTCGCAATTGGATCTGCATCCGGATCCGATTAACCCCTCCGGCGTCCTTCCGACGATGGGGGAGCAGCGGGCGGCGGCGGCGGAGGCGGAGGCGGCGAGGTCGGGCGGCGGGTGCAACCCGGTGCGGAAGCCCGGGCCCGTGACGATGGATCACGTCCTCCTGGCCCTCCGCGAGACCCCGGAGGAGCGGGAGCAGCGGATCCGGAGCCTCTTCGCCTTCTTCGACGCGGCGGGGAAGGGCTCCCTCGACTGCGCCCAGATCGAGGCCGGCCTCTCGTCGCTGCGCATCCCCGCCGAGTACAAGTACGCGAGGGACCTGATCGAGGTCTGCGACGCCGACAGCGACGGGAGGATCGGCTACGGAGAGTTCAGGAGGTACATGGACGCCAAGGAGCTGGAGCTGTACCGCATCTTCCAGGCGATAGACGTCGAGCACAACGGCTGCATCCTCCCCGAGGAGCTCTGGGACGCGCTCGTCAAGGCCGGTAATAACAACTGCTCGATCTCCATGGATTGATTATTCACTCACTCTCCATGGATTGATTATTCACTCACTTTGGGAACTTCTCGATAAACTCTACTGTGACATTGGAGGCAAAGGAGGGGGTGGGGTGTGTGTGTGTGGCAAAACTTAGGCATTTTTTACGAGACTAATACTCGAGATACATAAAATAGCTACTTTTTGACCGAAGACTGATAGTACTTACACTTCATAAACACAAAAAAAATGGTACGAAAAGTTTCTAAGTACGTTCCACACTAACTACCTATCATAATTTAGCTCGACGTTGATCCAAATTGCGAAATTCAGCTATCATCGAGTTGTGTCAAGTTTTTTTTTTTTTTACATTTTCCTTCTCTATGTAGATGAGTAAAACATCAAAATCTGTCAAGAAATCATATTCCGTTTTGTTACGAAGTATATTTTTGATGATAATCGTAGCTGGAAATGGCCGTTCCGATCGGAGTAGTAACAGGAAGAATCGGGACGTTTCTGAGCATGTGCAAGCTCTGCGATCACACATGGCCTCAAAAATTGGAAGGCCCCAAAACTTTTAACCTCCATATATATTACTAATGTGAAATCGCTATTTTTAGATTTAGGCCTCCTTTTTTTTAGAAATTGCAGTAACAGAGCCTTAGAATGTCAGAAAAGACGCTTTTTTTAAAGGTTAAAAAGGCCTATTTTTTTTAATATTTGTACATGGCCCTGAGAAGGTCAGAAACGGCCTTGGGAAGAGTGATCACAAGTTTTACAACTAGTATATATATATATATATATATATATATATATATATATATAGTCTTCACTAACCATAAAAACATATCTAAAATGGTCAACAACTCGTGAAAGTCTGGATTTTGATGTATGTTCAAGTTGCATTAAGTGGAGCTTCCCACCATCACTGAAGTATTTGAGTGTACAACTTATCTGCCAACTTATAGATATCATCAATTCTAAAAGATTCATATCCAACTTGAGGATCTAAAGCCGAGCTAAGAAGGAATAACTCTATTGTTTGCTCATTGAACCTATTATTCAGTTCTTGCAAATGAGAATCAATTAACCCATTGAAGAGATCTACTCGGCAATGACGCTTAAGTGCAAATTTATCTTATTGCCTACGAGCTTGACCTCGTCTTGCAACACAACAACCCCCAAATTAGAGACCTCTATATTGTGAATCTCAAGAAATGATTTCAGTTGAACAAGTAAATCATCCCATATGTTGTCTCTTTATCTTTTGAATTCGCACTTGGTAGACGAAAGCAGTTGAATGGCATCCAAGTATTTTTGACATTGTAAAGCTTGACAAAAAGCAAGTCATTCGTAGTAATTAAAGAAATATATTCAGTAGTACAAGATAACAAAAGAGGAGGATTGCGATGTATGATAATGTGCCAGCATATACATTACAAAAAACACAGATTCGTGCAATGATAATCTAAATAGAAGACCATCATGAACTAATATAATGATCTAATTAATATTTGGACATGTTTGGTGGTGATCTGAGGTTGAAGAAGTAGAAGAACTATAGGTATTTGGGAAAAAGAAGCCATTGGGGCCCATTTGTTGTTCCATTATTCATAGACTACTTTGTTCTGACCTCTCTTTTTTGGATGTAAGAAGTGAGGTAGTGGACGTAAGGTGAAAAACTGAGGGTACAAGGAATAATGGAAACAAGAGTTTAAGTCCATCCAAAGAACAAAGTAGGGAAACGACCATTAACTTCTCCAGCTTCCTCCTCCCCTTAGGATATGTTGCATATACATGAATACAAACACGGTGACATGAACATGACGTTGATTTTGGCATTCGGTTGTGTGTGTGTCATATCTAGTACATGCTCTTAGACCACGTTCTTAGACGATCTTTTGTGCCACCTCCTCCCTCATTGTTCATCCCATCTCCACACTCCACTATTCCTAACCCAATTTCCCAAACCACCAGCAATGAAGCCTTTATTCCAGATGCTGCAACGTGTATTCTCTAAGGATTTATTTCATAGATATACAACAATGTTTTACACTTGTTGTAGGCTACCTAATGCATCCCTCCTCCTTTATCGTCTTGGGACCGGCACTAGCACTGAAAATATAAGACATTAAGCAGAACACAGGTAGAGTTAACCCGATCTCCCAAACCAAGAGCGTAAAAAGAAAAGATCAAACAAACTATGCCTTCTTTTTGGTCATTTCATAAATGTCTATTGATTCATTCTGTTCTAGAGTTGGGTAGAGCTTACTGAATGTAGTGTTTGTTCTAGGAGGAAAAGGACCATCTTCATGCCTAACTCTGCTTACACGCGGCTACCCTGCATAATGTCCTATACGTTCAATGATGTCCCAAATCCGGATAAATTGGACAATTGCGTTAGGTACCCAAGACTCAAGGCAAAACATTGCTAAATCCTTACATAATATGATAATACATGCTAGGGCTTTTAGAAGCTTTTTAATGAGAATTATCTACAGAAATTCAATAAAGAAAAAATGATGGAAAGATTGAGAAGGAGTAATCATTCATTAGTTGGACAGATGGCAAAGGATACATGGAATTAGTTCAATATGTTTGAAGTGGAGAAGTGGAGTGCTTTCCTCTCTGTAAGAGACCATTAAAGTTGAAAGAAATTTTTTATAAGACAAGTTAACTGCACGGCAACTATAAGAGCAAGCATGCTTTATGGACCATAGTGGACAATTGAAAAACATGTCAGTTAAGCAGCCCTAAAATGCACAAGTTAGGAGGGGTGTTGGGATGCTTGTTGGAGGAGTTGATAGAAATAGAGTTGAACTTGCTTGGATTGAACTGAGAAAAGATCTGGCTTTTAATGATGTTAGAGAGAGATGGTCCTTAGTAGAGATGAATGGAAGTTGAGGATTCAATCCTAATCCAAAGGTTTTGCTGTTGTTCCAACTCCCAATATTCTGCATCAATTGTACTATGGAATCTTTTTTAATCTTTCTTGATGAAAGCTGGGATTTATGATTATCACTTGATAACCTATCACGATGAGTCAATATTTTGGTGCTAAAATGTTAAGATTCAGGACTTAAACATCTCAAAGGTCAAATGGCTGTCAAGTTCAAGGTGAAAATTAGATGGTTATAACTATATTCCTGCCCGGATATCTTCTCTCCCTGTCTATGAAGGAAGAAAGTGATGGAATAAAGCATGTATTCTTCTTGGTCATCCCATAATTAACGTTCTCATATTTATATACCTGATTCATTCTGTTTTGAGGGTGGGGCAGGGAATATATTCATCGAATGTCATTTTCTGTGGTGTCATGGGCATCTTTGCTAATTTTAATATTTTTGCAAATCTAGATGTGGCACTAGAGGTGTTCGCTTGTGCTACCATGCATAATCTCGTATAGATCTCAAATCTCAATCCACATCTCTTCTAGATTGTACGAGAGGAGGCGACTGAATTATTTCATCTCTCTCTATATGTGTGTTTGTATGTGTATATTAGCACGAGTTAATTTTGTTTCTGTAAATGTAGCTTGTCTTTCCTATGGTATTACCTCATAAGTCAAGCCAGTCCGCGTTCTGCAGGAATTGAAATTGATGACGAAGAGCTAGCTCGCTTTGTAGAGCATGTGGACAAGGATAATAATGGAATTATAACGTTTGAAGAATGGAGAGATTTTCTTCTTCTATACCCTCACGAGGCAACCATTGAGAACATCTATCACTACTGGGAAAGAGTTTGCCTTGTAGATATTGGTGAACAGGCTGTTATACCGGAAGGTATAAGTAAACATGTAAATGCAAGCAAATACTTGATTGCTGGTGGAGTTGCAGGAGCAACATCCCGTACAGCTACTGCTCCACTTGACCGCCTTAAAGTGAAGCTACAAGTACAGACGACGCGAGCACAAATTATACCAGCAATAAAGGACATATGGAAAGAAGGCCGTTTAGCTGGATTTTTCAGAGGGAATGGGTTAAATGTAATGAAGGTCGCACCTGAAAGTGCAATAAGATTTTACGTATATGAATTGCTAAAAAAAGCCATTGTCGATGCCCGAGGTGAAGAGAAAAGTGACATTGGTGCTTCTGGGCGCCTTATTGCTGGTGGACTGGCAGGTGCCGTGGCACAGACTGCGATTTATCCTATGGATCTTGTGAAAACACGGCTGCAGACATATGCTTGTCCAGGCGGAAAAGTTCCTAATCTTGGATCGTTGTCTAAAGATATTTGGATACAGGAAGGTCCCCGAGCCTTTTATAGAGGTATTGTCCCTTCCCTTCTTGGCATCATCCCTTATGCAGGCATAGATCTTGCAGCATATGAGACCTTAAAAGATATGTCCAGAACGTACATTCTTAAAGATAGCGGTAAGACTTTGTTATCATTTTCTGTATTTATTTTATTATGTTCTTTTAATCGCAGCTAAGTGAGTTGCCTATTCTGCAGAACCTGGTCCTCTTGTGCAATTGGGTTGTGGAACAATTTCCGGGGCTCTCGGGGCAACATGTGTTTATCCCTTACAGGTTATCAGAACGAGGTGAGAACTATTGTTAGTGTGTCATTCTCGCAATACTACGGGCTACCATGATATACATGCTTATGTTATTTCATTACTCTTGTGACCTTGCTTTGAAGGTTGACTGTGATTAACCTGCAGAATGCAGGCCCAACAGGCAAATTCAAGCACTGCTTATAAAGGGATGTCAGATGTGTTCTGGAGAACTCTTCAACATGAAGGTTTTAGAGGGTTTTATAAAGGGATTTTCCCAAATCTTCTCAAAGTGGTGCCGTCTGCAAGTATTACTTATCTAGTTTACGAGACAATGAAAAAGAGTCTTTCTCTTGATTAAGGAACGTAATAGCTTCGCCTGGTAGCCATGTTGATTGATATGGCTGACTATAGAGTTTATGGTGATGATAAAGATGACAGGGTTACTAATTTAGTAGGAGATATGACTGTTGCAATTGTATGTTGATACATTCTTCTTCAGGATACAGAATATATAGATTATGTTAGCAACTTTTGCTGTCCTCTACGGAATCATTAAGAGCAGGACTCAGGAGGAATTTCAAGGCCAGACATTTGAGGTCCAGGTATTACTATTGTTCTCTCCCCTATAAATTCTATTATATCTATTTCATGAGAAATACTAGAAAATTTTAGTGAGGTTGTTCACTGTATAAATAAAATGTTTTGGGTCCATAGATATTAAATAAAAGGTGCACTTAAGAATGAATTATCATTGAGTCAATTGAATGTAAAATTTGAATAATGCACATGGATTTTGGAGTGGGAAAGTTTTGTGTACAATATGCTTGCTGGTGTTTTAAAGAGCCCGTGAGGCGTGTCTCAGGCTCGATGTTCACCCTTGCACCTCATTTTCTATGAGGCGAGGCTCATTCACCTGGGTTCACTTGAGGCGCACACCTCACGCCTTATGTGCCTTACACCTACGCTTGAGGTGCGTGCCTCGATGTGCCTCACACGACAACAACTACTTTTGAGGTGCAACCGAAAAGCACGAGGCTTATTAATCTAGTGTATTTTTTTCTTTCTATTGTTTCATTCTTTATGCAATAGACATGTCTTAGTATTTTAATGTATATAATAATTCAACTAATTTTTCTATTGTATTAATTGATTTTCTACCTTGATTTTGATGTTGTCAAGTCAATCAAGGCAAGATCCTGGTTAAAAATATCCTCACCAACTGGATCTGAACAATAGAAACACAATCAAATGTATAAACTGAAAAACTAATCTTTCTATTATTGTATTTGATGATGACGATGACGACTATGATGAAATATAAAAAACAGTTTGTAGCATGACAGATTTAAAGTAAGGCCAGGCGGGACGTGTGCCCCAAGTGAATTTGGGAGCTCTTTGTGTGTTCGCTATGTATTTTTTTTATTTTTTATTTTGTAAAATCAATTTGCATTTGCCCCACCCTGATTTTTTTGAAACCTCTTTATATGTGAGTTAGTTTTCTATTTATTATTGAGTGCTTCCAAAGATAACATACGTGATCTCCTAAATTTTCTTAAGTTTACCTACCTAAGATTCTCGAAATCTTACTAAGTATATTTCTACCATTATTGAAATTTTCTTAAGCATACTTGCTCTAGATTCTATAATCATTTATGACTTATGATTTAAGATATACAGACATAAAATAATACTTATCTAGATTGTTTTCTAAAAAAAATTTGAAGAGAGTCGCCATATGTAGAAGTATGCTTGGTATTTTTTTTCTTTTAAATTTTTTTGGTAATCAATTCTAATCTTGAGTTTGATATCGTTGAATGTAATATTTCTAATGTCCTAACTACACTTGTGCCCCACCTGACGATGCAACCTGGCTCTACCTCTAGTTGATAGTGTTCATGATGATGATGATATTTAGGGATTCAAAATTGTGATAGTTTATTTTGATTTTTGACTTGGGCAACTATTAATTGTTGATTATATAATGGTGTTCTGAATTGATTAGACTCTCATTTTATGTATTCTAATGGTGTTATGAATTTGATCAGATATAATATGAGTTTGTTTATTTCAAAATGCATTTTAAAAAAATTAAAAATGTATGCCTCGTTTTGTTGAAGCCCTCTCGCCATGCGCCTCTCACCTAAGTTCCAGAGGACCCTAACACTTTAAGTGCGCCTCACGCCTTTTAAAACATTGATGCTTGCAGGATAATTTAATTTAAGCAAGCACAGCTGTATAAACATCAAATATGATTCATACAAAAAAATAATAATAACTTTACTGATATCCTTCGAACTGTTATCCAAGGGGTGAACTTGTGCAATTTATTGATGTAAAATCTGTCCCATTGTCTTTTAAGTGGGTTGCTGTACTCTTACCAAGTTGCGGGCTGAAAAGCTCCTTTTGTTTCATGAAACAATACATTGTTTTCCTCTAAAAAGAACCAAGGTTAGTACCAGCTGTTTCATGTAGTATTAGAGCAGAGTGGAATTTGCATGATTAAATCAATATAAGCTGATACCTTTTATATCACTCATATTGGAAGTTTCGGTGAGTTTTGGTCCCAGTACTATCCAAAAGTGTGCGACATACACTAAAAGTGCCCTATATTTTTCCGAAATTTGCTCAAAATTTCCGAACTACTAGACATTTAGCTGAAAGTTTTCCAAAGAAGGCTGAAATCAACCGAAAATATGTTACTGAAACTTGTCAAACTGTGTTATTGATTTGGTAGCACTTTTATTTTCTTGTTTTAAAAAACTGCAAACTTATATATGGTAAATTGCCTATTACATGTGCAATTGTCATGTAAATTTTCATAGCAATTGTGGAAATATGCAATTATTGTACTAAAAAATGTTTATGAAATTGTTATGAATAAATTATATGGAGCCCTCCCCTGGTTTTCTGATTACCAGATTACATTAGTTATTTTTTTCCCGTCATTTCAGCTCCCTCATTGCTGATTTCTAACTTTCGACATATATATATATATATATATATATATATATATATATATATATATATACACGGAGATTATTGAATTACAATCTATTCCTCGGGCTAGGCCCAAGGCTTATTATATCATCCTTTCTTCCCGACGTAGCCAGGTCTGAATCTTTGCATGTTTATCATTCATTTTTTGCATCTAATGTCTCCATTGCACGTTCTTCTCGGACCGACCATCAATACCACGATCCCTTACCCAGAATGTCAGTTCCATGATCCCCTACCCGGATAGACCACTCATCCAGGTATAGCTCCGAATCATCTGCTACCTAAACTTATCGGTTCCTCACCCTTTTTATATTTAAGGGCATATAGCTCCGAGGGGATTTGAACCTCTAATCTGGTTTTTCGAGTCTTTTGTTTTCAAAGTCGTGACATACATCGGTTGTGGAGCATAAGAAAGTTCCATAACAGATGAAAAGATTTTTATGACCGACTGTCGACCGAGTCGTTTGCAGAAAGGTAATTGTATTATAAAGAAAAGTGTAACTTTACACAGTTGGCCTCCAAAACTGCCCCGAGTCAAGTGGTCTGAGCTCCGCCAGACCCAACAACATTTGAATCCCTATTGCAAAGGTAAACCTGATATTTTTAATGGACATAACTGAAAGGTTGAATAGCTAATAAATTCTTGTTATAGATTTCCTGAACACTACTTGCTCAGTTGAAATAGCAGTGGCTTGCAAAAGTTTGGTGAACAACACTTGCTGGATATTGAACAAATTTCTGAAATATATTACTGGAAGAAATATGTCATGAAGTGAAGGCTCTCCTAACTTATGGAGTCCTATTGTGCGTCTTCCCGCCTTTAGTTTGTAAAGTCCCACACAAGGATAAAATCTTGGTCTCATCTCTGTTCCTTTTAATAAGTTTGAAAACTGGAAAATCTTTTGAGATTTGAGCATAGTTTGCAGTATTGGCCAATACAATACGCTGATACCGATACAGTTTGACATGTTTCGATCCGATACTGACGTTGGTATCTATTTTCCGGTCAATTAAGTAGAGAATTGAACGAAAAAGACCATCAATAAAGGTGTAAAAGAATAGTAAGGTTGTAAAAGATCATGTAAATGAAAAAACTTGTTTATTATATGGAAACCAATCAACAATGGTGACTTTTATTTCTTTCAATTTCTAAATTTCAAACAAACATAAAATACTTCAAGTAATGTCAAAATATGTAAAAAATATATTTTTTTTTTCCAAATTTTTAATAATTTTCTAATAATTATTTGCTTTCTGATACCAAAAATATCCGATACTCCAATCCAAAACTGCCGAAACTTCCTTGACCTCCGCTCCCGATACTCATAAGAAGGGTCTGATACCGATCCCGATACTGCGAACCTTGGATTTTAGAACAAGAATTACATAACTAACCTAATAACTTGGTTTCCTTTTAATAATCTAAAGTTGGGGGAATAAAATTAATGAATGAGAGATTCAAAGACGCCAATCGTTTTTTGTTACATTAGAAATGAACTGATTGGAATGTCCATGTCATGGCATACAGTGTCCAGTATGCCACGGGCACGGCACATTCTTTGAATGTCCGTGCTTCTTAGGATTGAGACAATTAGAGTTTTCCATATTTAATGGAGTCGAGTCATTTTTATTTTAGTAAATTTGTGTTCATTGCGGCTATATTTATGCAATAACTGAGTTATAAGCATCCAGATTAGGCTTATAGAAAATGCTTTTGAAGTGCCTTGATAGGGGGCATGATCTGGATTTTAGATTGAAGCAATAATTCAGGTTTATGAATTGGTCTTAATCAAGCAGGATTTGAGTTGAATGAGGATAAAAGCCAATTTTGCTGGTAACCTACACCATTCGGCTAATAGTGGAAACTTTTGCTAAGTTTCAGGCCTGTTTTGGCCCTGAAATTGTTCAACTCTTTTGAAATTAGGCAAAATTTGCCATACTTTCCAAAACAAACTAAAACGTCAACATTTTGACATTTATCAAAGCTGACCTGAACTAGACGAAATTCAGATACAGCTGTAATTTACTAACACTTTCTGAAAATTTCATCAAAACTGGCAAAAACTTTTGATCGATTTGGTTTTCGTAATACTTTAAAAAGACAATATATGTTACTTGCCTATTGAGTCATTCTGAAATCATACATTTATGTAGTTAATATACCAAATAAGCATAATTTTACTAATATATTTGTTAGTGTTTAACATTAACCTTTCAAATGTTAAACTGTTATAGGATTAAACAATTTTGTTAATTAATTAGTTTAGCAGCCACGTTCAATCTTCTACTGGTACACCTCATTGATTGCCAAGCTTACTAGTTGGGCTTTTTATTTATTTCTGTACTAATTAGCTCTGGTACACGGCATGGGATCTACATACTGCATTGGGTGCTTTTGTGAGGTTTGGGGACTATTGACTGCACATGTACAGAACTGTAGTTACTATCCAAGTGCTGATTTCATATTTCATCAATTCTTATCTTGGGAGCCCATTCCGGTGTTGTTAAATCTTTTGCATGACATATTGGAACTTTCTTCAATTAAGCTCCTCCTCGTTAGAGGATCTCACGTTGTACAATGTTTGGAGTTCTTGTGCTCCTTTATCTAGGAAAGAAAGATGTGTTTTTGTACATGCACTTGATTAATATTTCTAGACTGCAACATCCAAACCACGGTCGTAAATAGGATCTATATGCCCATGGTTGTTGGATCTTGTGATCTGAAAAAGGGTTGATTATCACCTACGTTGCAGGGACACAAATATGACAAGATACACTGATACAGTGACGGTAATGATTTTGAAGTCTTATTTATTCCTGATATGAAGATGATACGTGCTTAGATTTAGTCGAGGTTAAGGCTATAAACCAAACTTGGATTGTTTGTGGGGCCATCATGCCAAACAAGGATCCTGCTTATCTGCAATTTAGTTGTCAACATTTTCTCATGTCCTTAGATCCATACTGACATCCCTATTCCTTCTTACTTTTGTTGTTTCGCACACGAAATTGGAACCATTGTGATATGTTCTGCAATCCTTATCTGCATCATTCTCCGTGGCTCCAATATGATATATACTTCCCTCATTCTTTATAGACATTAATAGTGTTTCGTGAAAATAATAATTGCTATATGAATTTCATCACATGCTTCATCCATCTGCTGAGCCATTTTCACAGTTTTCAGTTATGTTTTGTTCGAGTGGTGGAAGGTTTGGTGAACTTGAACACATGTCTGTAATTGTTAGTAAAACCTGTGCATATTATCTATCTCTACATATAACGTCAATTACTTTACTGATCCCTAGTCTTCTGCATTAGCTAATATCTTGTGTTTTCTTGATATAGTTTGGCCTTGCGTCTGCCTGGAGATAACTTCTTCGGACATCATATTTAGTCCAGAGTGACGGTCGAGATATTCCCACGTTGTGATTTTGATTGTTTTTTTCCCCTTCAGCTCCAACTTTGATCAAGGAGGTGGAATACTCTTATTCATAATATACCCCAACTGATGGGCACTGCTCTCTGATTATGTATTTCTTTTCGTAAAAGCTTATGACTTTGCAGCATGACACTAAACATTTGTACAAGTAATGTTTGTGGGGTGTTGCACCAAATTCTTCTTTGTACAACCAATTCAAACTACAAAACAATCTGCTCCCAAAGTGTTTTACTTTTGATATTTGAACTAGCTGATGAAAGAGGACTTGGAGAGTACCTATTGGCATCTCGGTTATTTTAATGCATCGTTTAGCCTGTTGATTAAGATGAGCCATTTGCGAGCAGAGGATCAGAACGAACATATCGAAGTCACGCAGGGTCGTTGAGTGGTTGCTGGACATCAACTTGCTTCTTATACTGTGCGTGATGGCAGTTTTATGGCGTCGATGTTTTGAAACTATTTGTTGTTCCCCAAATCATTGTCACAGGTTATGATAGTTTGCACTTTTCATGTCTAGGCTATATGCTCAAAAGGCAGCTTCAGCCAAGTTTTGCCCAGCTTGTTTTCTTTGGGCAAGTTTGCATGCTGCGCTGCGCGTGTAACGCTAATCTGCAACACATCAGCACTAAATTTTGTTTATTTATTTCAAGTACATGGAAAAAAAACTAAAGAAAAACAAAACAGGGGTGGAACTAAAGTACGATGCGAGGCTATGGCTCCATCTAACTTTCGAAAATTTTGACAATATTTTTTTCTTTTCTCAAAATTGTGAAACATTTAGGCCACGTTTGGTTCGCGGAATTGGAGCCTTACACTGTGTTTGGGAACATTTGGGGGGGAGGGAGAGGAAAATTTGAGAGGAAGGAAAATGGAGGGGAAGGAAAATGGAGGAAAGTTAATTTTCCCTTCCTTTGTTTGGATGGACAAAAAGTAGGGGAAAGAAAAGTTTAAAAACAATTTTTTATTTGTTTATGGATACAGGTATAATTACTATTTCCTCCTTGGTATTCTCAAATGATGATTTAATTTTAACTTTTTGAGGGGTGGTGGGGTAAATTCACTCAAATTCCTCTCATCTCTCTCCATTTTCCTCCCACATTTGGGAGGAAAATTTTTTGGTGGGACCCACCTACTTTTTCCTCTCAAATTTTTCTTCCCCATGTTCTCTCCCCCTTTCCAAACACCATCATTTAAAATTTTTCTCTCACTTTTTCCTCAACTTTTTTCTTCCTCCCATTTTTCACCCTCCCCAAACGGTACCTTAGTCTTGGAGAAGGAAAGTGATTTTTTTCCTTTGTTTGGATGCCAAGGGAAACTAGGAGGAAAGGAGTTTGATTACCAAGAGGAAGGAAAATAGGAGGAGAAATGATTCCTCTCACCATCCCAATGATTTATTTTTCTTTTCTAAGGATTCACTTTTTTCTTCCATTTTTTTTTTTTTTTGATATTTTCAAATATCGGAAAAAAATTGATTAGAATATAATTTTTCGAAGAAAAGGATTGAGCAAAGAATCAGTTTCCTTTCCTTTCCTTTCCTTTCCGTGAACCAAACGAGGTAGGGTAGTTGCCTAATTTTTTGTGAAAGTACGTGTTTATGCTGCTGTTACGTTGCATCATTTAATTTTGTTTCCGTCTGTGTCAGACAACAAAGAGTCGTGCTTTGATGAACTATTTATTGGAAAGTATTTGTGGTTATAGGAGGTGTTAGTAAGAATTTATTAAAAAAAATGTAGTTAACAATATTAGGACTTAAAACCCTTAACAAAAGTACCTTCTACTTAACTAATTGAGCTAAGTAATATGTTTCTGTAAACAATAAAGTAAATATAAAACAAACATCAAAGACTATTATACATGTATATAGTAAGGCCTCGTGTGATTCGCAAGATTAGAGAGAAAAATGATTCCATCTATCCAAATAAGAAATCACTTTTCTACATTAAATTATTCATTTTTTTTCAAATTTTTTGGCATTTCCAAACCTCCGAAAAAAAAAAATTCAATAGAAATTATAATTTTCCAATGAAAAAAAATGTTAAGAAATTGATTTCATTTTTCTTCTATTCCGCGAATCAAACGAGGCCTAAAAGGAAAACTCATCAGGAGCGGCTATTCTCCCTCTGGATTCTCCCCTGATTCTAATCAAATCACTAATCAAAGCATTCATTAATCAAATCACTAATCAAATCATTCATTAATCAAATCACTAATCAAAGCATTCATTAATCAAATCACTAATCAAATCATTCATTAATCAAATCATTAATCAAAGAAAGAAGGTTGACTACTATATGAAGTATTAACTGAACCTAACCGAAAGAATAAGTAACCTAAGTAGGAGGAGAAAGGAAATAAATTTTTTGACTGCAAATTTCGTGAACAAAATAATTATTCCTTCCCCATGGGTCTACATTCACACCTTGAACATCGGCGGGTTCCCTTATGCAGAATGGAATAAAGAAATAGACCTTGTTATTACAGAATTTTTCGTCAAACGGGACGAAAATAGAGAGAATAGCATGGAAGAGAAAATTTTGATACAAATTTTGAATACCGGAATACAACGCCAAAGGAGAATGCGGTCGCTGAGAGGAGAATGCGGTCGCTGAGTCAGCAGCGACCGCCAAAGCTAATGGCGGTGGCCCCTGACGTGTCAGGCCGCACCATTGATGATGGCGGTGGGTGGTGGGGGACCTTGCTGACCGCGCCATCCTATTCTCCACTCCACCTCTTCTTCGCTGACCGCGCCCTATATTCTCCCCCTCTTCTCATAAATTTCTGTCGGGATGTGGGGGTAGTAATTGATGGCTAATATCTTGAAGACTGTGCTGGAGACCATCCACTTTCTTCTCCTCCTCCTTATTAATTGAAGTAAGACATCCCTCTTCTTCTCTATCTCTTCTCCATCTCTTCTCCATCCAGCAACAACCTAGAAGACAAAGGTTTTTACTCTTAGTTTTTCTACCACAACTCATATTATTACTCTTAGTTTTTGTTAGTGTTAATATAATTATTATATCGTCACTCTTGATTTTCTATTAACATATTTGATAACATATGATTTTTTTTGGATTATTTTGTATAAGGGTACCAAGTTTATAGCATAATTAGACTTTGGGTACTCATTTTGTCCAATAATGATTTTGGGTACTGAACAGTCAGTTGACTGTTGGTTCTGTTAGGCACATGGTTTGACCGTTTGTAATTAACCTTTTTCTCTTCTTTTTAAATATTTTTTTTTTACAAAAAGTAACTCTGTTTGGTTCTGTTAGTTGTTAGGCAAGTAGTTTTAAGTAGGGTCAGTAATGAAAGGGTATCACAGCCACTGGAAGGAATGATCTCATAAAACCTAATTCTTTTGGCGCGAACTCTATCATCGGTGAAGAGCCAAGAGTAAAATCTCAGGTAAAATCAAGTTCTTTTTGGAATTTTTTTGTTTAATAATCTGAAGTTAGTTTGTGTAGAGAAAAAGCTGAAGTTAATTGCTTTGTAGGGTTTTGATCCTTTTGAATTTAGGGTTATTTTATGTGTTTAATAAATAATTCTTCGGATTTTTTCTGGAGATGGGGTCCCTGGTTTTGAAGCTATATGTCTAAAATTATTTCTTGTGTTCGGGCTTTTCATTTTAAATACTTTTTTTTACCAATTTTTTGTTCTTTATTTCAATTTGCATGCATTTATCAATGAAAAGTGTGGTATATGTTCTTTGGAATTTTTTTGGGTGTTCTCATGTTGCTCCTGAACACCCAGAAAAAGGTATTCGTTGGAAGCTTGGAAGCAATTCCAGCCACTTTCTTAATATATTGGGTTTTTTGTGCATAATGGTGTTCTTTTTGGGTGTTCTTTATTTCAATTTGTATGCATTTATCAATGAAGCTTGGAAGCAATTTCAGCCACTTTCTTAATTTGTATGCTAAGGTAATATATTGGGATTTTTGTGCAGCATGGTGGGTTCAAGCTCCCAAATAACTACTAAAGATATTGGTCAGGACAAGTCTGTCGACCCAGGTAGAGCAGACTATTTGCCAGAGGAGGAACTAGATTTTCTTCCAATATTAAAAGCAGTCAACGAACTTGAGAAAAGGTTGGGTATAGGCCAAGTTGAAAATGCAGGTGAGAAAGTGAATGAAATGAGTACATATGAGCAGAATTTTGATTTGGGTGCATATGAAGGTGGTTTACAAGATGAACAACAGGTACTTAGAAGAAGAATCCTTGCAATAGATTCAGATGGAGAGGACTCTATTCCAAGTGATGCTGATGAAGAAGTATATTGTTCTGCAGATTCAGATGGAGAGGACTCTATTCCTAGTGATGCTGATGAAGAAGATGATATTAGTAGTTTGTTGGTAGAGTTGGAAAAGAGTGATTCAGGAAAGGAGTTTGAAGATTTTGTTAGTAATACCCAAAATCTGTATGAGAATGAAGATGATGAAGAATTGAATCGAAAGAATCATGAGGCAGCTGAGTTGTGTATAGGCATGGAATGGGGTACTTTCAAGGAATGCAGAGATTATATTAGGGACTTAGCTATTAAGAAAAGATTTATAACAAAAAAAATCATGAACAACAAAACTAAGCAGAATTACATATGTAAGGATGAAGGTTGTTCATGGAAGGTGTATTGCTCTGTTCTCAATGATGGCCATACATTCAAGTGCAAGTCTGGAGTTTTCAAACACACATGTAGAGGCCCTAAGGATTTAAAGAAACCACTTGCTAATAGTAGGTGGGTTGCTCCCAAAGTGTTAGGGTATATTTTGGACCATCCAGAATGTAAGCCAAAAACCATTAGAGAGAGAATCTTGAGAAAGAGAAAGGTAAGGATTTCATATTGGACTGCCTGGCATGCTAGGCATAGGTGTCTTGAGTTAATTATGGGTAGTTATGAAGATAGCTATAAGAATGCACCAGAGCTTTGTAACCAACTGTTGATGTCTAATCCAGGGAGTATTGCTACTTGCAGTGTGGATCATGGGACTAATCAGTTCAAAGGTTTATGTGTGGCATACAAGGCTAGCCTGGATGGATTTGTCAGTGGATGTAGACCTATACTTGGTATTGATGGGTGTTTCCTAAAGGGGAAGTATGGAGGAATGTGTTTGAGTATCATGTCTTTGGATGCCAACAATGGGCTATTCCCAATTGCTATATACCTGTGCAAGAATGAATGTAGGGAAACATGGACAACTTTTCTCGAGATAGTTGCTGGTCACTTAAAGCTACACCAAATGCCTTTAACTATCATTTCAGATAGACAAAAAGGCCTTATTCAGGCAGTAAATACTGTTTTTGGTGATGTTAATCACTTCCATCGATTTTGCTTCAGACACATGTACAAGAATTTCAAAAGGCTGCATCCTGGTTCAAATTTAGAGATAATTACATGGAAGGCAGCAAAATCATACAACAAAGTAGAATTGAAAGAATGGATGGATGAGTTGGAAAAGGCAAAGAAAGAGGCAAAAGAATGGATGGATAGGGAAAATGTTTCTCATTGGGCAAGATCACACTTTGACACCACGTCAAAGTGTGAACACATAACCAATAACTTCTCTGAATCTTTCAATAGTTGGATAATTGAGTTGAGATGCAAACCAATATGTAAGTTTGTTGAAAAGTATCATGTCATGATGATGAAATTGTTTTATAACAGGAGCATAGTAGGAGAAGGTTGGAATACTGTATTAGTTTCCAGGGCAAGGCAAATACTCGATATGCACAAAAATAGATACCATTTGCTTGAGCCAGTTCCATCTACAGAGACACTTTGGCAAGTAATTAATGACTATGATATGAGCTGGAAAGTTGATTTGGACAAGCACACATGCACATGTGGTGCATGGCAGATATCAGGAATTCCATGCTTACATGCCATGGCAGTAATCATCCCAATAAAAGAGGATGAACCCATTAGGTACATGATTCCTTTTATTTCCTACTAATAAAGTACTTATAAGTAGTAGTCATATTTCAAAATTTACTTGATGATACTTTAATGCATTTTATAATTATACAGCTTTGTGGATCCTTTTCATTACGTGTCAGCATACATGAGGACATACTCAGGACACATTGAGCCTCTTAATCATTCATCTCAATGGGGAGTTGTAAGTACTAAATACATGTACATGTTAGTCATCATCTTATATTTATCAATATGTTTGATAATCTTTGTATGTTTTTTTATGTTTGATTAGCCAACAACAGTTGTGAAACCACCAAGACTAATTAGACCTGCTGGGAGACCAAGAACTCAGAGAAGGAGGGACAAAGATGAGCAAAATGGTGTGAAAAGAGAGACAAAACAGTGTGGAAAATGCAAAATGTATGGTCATAACAGAAAAACATGTAATGGACCCCCACAAAGTTCCCAACAAATTGAAGGTTAATTGTTTATCAATTCATGTATTCCTCTCTTGCTTTTTTGGCACAACAATAGCACACAGAACTGACCATGACCTTTTTTGCAATAATAGGTGCACAAACCTATGTTGGTGCTCATGTTAGAAGACTTGATGCTCCCGGAAGAAATGCATCCAGCACTCAAATGCCCCATCAACCTAACCCAAAGAGATTAAAAGTTGCTGTTGTGCGAAGTGCCATGTGACCATAAGATTTCCTCTGCAACTTTTCTCGGGTTTTTGCTTCGAACCAAGGCTTGAAGTTGCTTCTGGAGATTTTTTTGTGTTATATAAATTTAGTGTTATTACAGGACAAATCATTTGTGGACGTGTTGATGGTGAATTTTGTATCTTTTGCTTATGAGACTCCTGGAACTTTCTTATGGAAATTCTGGCTTTTAATCTGTTTGTATGTTATTTTGCATTTTTTGTGCATGCTGGGTACTCTTTTATATCATCAATCCAATTAGAATTTGTCCTAGTGCAGTACTGAATGTCTGATATTGGCTTACTTTAGAAATCAATATCTTTTTTTTCCTTAATTTGTGGATGTTTGATATTGGCTTACTTTATAAATCAATATCTTTTGTTACTTAATTTGTGGATGTCTGATATTGGCTTACTTTTATATCATCAATCCAATTAGAAATTGTTTCTCCAGATCTACTCAATTTGTGGATGTCTGATGTCCGATATTGTCTTAATTTGTGGATGTCTGATGTCTGATATTGTTGCCTAATTTGTGGATGTCTGATGTCTGATATTGGCTTAATTTGTGGATGTCTGATATCTGCTCATATTGTGATGGATGGTGAAAGTAGTAGTGTTTCCAGTTTCTTTCCAGGTCCTTTGGTTCCAGTTTCTTTCCAGGTCCTTTGGTTCCAGTTTCTTTCTTGCATTGCATAAGCCATGGATGGTGAAAGTAGTAGTGTTTCCTGATTGTTATGTGAAAGTCATGCATAGAAAGAGACCTTTCATATTCATGTAGCAGTAATACATAGTAGGTGAAACTAGAAACAACACTGACACTAGATTCAGAATTCGTTCATACAAATACATTATACATTTAACCACCTAAATTCATTACATTTAGCACATGTCCAAAACTTCTTCCCTATGCTAGACACTTTTCCTGATATCCTCAAATTCATCATTCCATTGCATCCAACTCTTGTGCATGGAATAGACTTCAATTGACATGCTTTGCCATGGTGTTCAGTAGATCCACAGTGGTAATACTTATTGACTCTGGTTTTCTTGTTGAAGTCTCTGCATATTTGATCAACATGTAACATTGCATGTTGTCCTTTGTTATTAAGGATTACTTCTTGTTTGAAAATTGCTTCTTGCCTTGCCATTGCATCCATTAGCCACTCAAACTCATTACATATTTCACACTTCACAAAATTCTTGCCAGGGTTTGATAATGTGGTTGATGTCCCTACATACTTGTAACCAGTACAACCTGGTTTCTTGCAAGGGAAACCATCCCAGGGACACCCCACTAATAAATGGACATTATCTCCACATATGTAGCACTTCAGGGAAGAACTAGAAGCAACTTTAGATTGTGAAATAGCATCATCTAGCCATTGAACTCCACCACAGTTGGGAAATTGACACTTGAGAAACTTTTGGCCCTTTGAGATATTTGATGTAGATTTTAGAAGCATTTTGAGGCCAGGACAACCAGTCACAAGGCACTTTGAATACATCCATGGGCAATCAATTGCCTCATGTGAAGGTTGTTTGCATAATTGACAAACCTGAAAATCGATCACCAAACAAATTGGTTAGGATCTTCTGTTATTAGCATAGATTAGTGTTTGGGTACTAACCTCTTTTAATGAACCTCAACAGTGATTAAAAGGGATAAAATGTGTGAGATTGTACCTCAAAGTCGGTAGTGAGTGTTCCTTTGGAACCCATTGACAGCAGCAAAAATGGTGAAGAAGAAGTTGGTAGAAGATGAAGAAGAAATGATGGTGAAGAGAACATTTAAAAGGAGATTGCACTCCAACGGTAAAAAAATGGAACAATCTCAGCCATTCCTTCCAATGGCTGTGATTTTACTACTTGCCTAACAACTAACAGAACCAAACAGAGTTACTTTTTGTAAAAAAAAAGAGAAAAATGTTAATTACAAACGGTCAAACCATGTGCCTAACAGAACCAACAGTCAACTGACTGTTCAGTATCCAAAACCATTATTGGACAAAATGAGTACCCAAAGTCTAATTATGCTATAAACTTGGTACCCTTATACAAAATAATCCGATTTTTTTTTTAGATGGCTAACCAAAATGACGGACGTATACCTGGTGGTCCGACGACTGAAAAAATAATTCAACAACGAAAAAATCACATATCCAGTCAGATATTTGATGGAAAGGTAAAAATAAAATATTTATTGCACATGTATATTTTAAAATTATACGTATGCTAATAGAATATTATTTTACATAAATAAAGTTGTAGCATAATTTATATTTTTTTTATAGTTATATGATCATACTCTTATTTTACGAGCCCAAGAACATGGTAGTTGGCGCATTCAGAGAAAATATAAGACATGGGAGTTAAATAACACACAAAAAGCTTTGGTGCGCTCAATCGGGTTCCACTATATGGATGAGATTAGAATGTTAACTCATGATGTGCACCTAATCTTAAGTTTTGCTGAACGATGGTGGCCTGAACGCATTACCTTTCAATTCTCTTCTGGCGAGATGACTGTCACATTATGGGATGTTGTCAATATACTAGGGTTACCTATTACAGGAGATCATATATATTTTGATTCGCAGTTAACTCCATGTGATCTGATCCGCAGAAAACATCTACTACCTGGATTCGTCTCCATTATTCTATAACCATACTCCTCAAGGCCAGCGTAAGCCTCAGTATAACTATCATTTATTTCAGCTAATGCCATCTCCCTGTCTCTCCAAGCTTTGGAATAAGTAATATGTACACGATGTTCTCTATATATATCTTTAACTATTTGTGATGCACTATAAGATTGGTTATCTCTAATTATGTCAATTACACGGGTCTTAACCCATGCAACGGTAGCTAGTCGATGACGTCCGGTTGTAAGTCCAACTAAACAAGAATGACGACTATCTAATTTAGCAACCTTAACTATTTCACCGGATTCAATAGGTTTGGCATATACTCTCCAATTACAATTCAGTTGGTCACAAGTATATATAATTCCACGAGCATTATTCATAATATTGGCCGAACAACTAAAATTATGTTGAATTGCTACATTACTTATAAAACTTCTAAAACTAGTACGACTAGGAAATTCTTTACCGATAAATATTTCAGAAGTGATAGCATTATCAACATCGTTGTCTAACTCGTAACCTATATTCTCAATTAGATCATCATTATTTCCATCTTCGTCATCGTCATCATCATCATGGTTATATTCATCTGATGAATAATTTTTCTGTAAAAAAGGAATAATTGGTTGTGAAGAACTAGCACCTGAGTTAATATACTGATAATCAGAAAAATATTCAGTATTTCTATTATCAATTATTGGTGATACTTGTATAACAAAAATATTCATATACCGTGATTGTGAATTAATCTCAACAATAAAATTCCATGTTTTTTCGCCATCTATCAAAATACATCTAGAATTAAAAACAGATTTTAAAATAAATTCAATGAATACAACAACGTTCTATAATAAGATTACGTAAATTTTCAAAAATAATATTATGATAGTTGCAAAAATTTGAGTTTCTCCTCCTTCATAATCTAACCCGTTTAATTTACCTCCGTGGGAGCATATTATTCTTAGGCTACGATCCATGAAGAAGTTGGAGTAGAAAAGATATTACTAAAACACTGAAGGGTTGAAACTACTTGAGTGCTTGAAGGAGAAGATATTCCTTGAGTGTTGGAAGTTGGAAGAGTTAGATACAATAGAGTTTGAGGGAGAAGAAATGAGTTAGATATGATAAAATTTGGGTGGCTTTTGATCTTATATAGAGATTTGGGATGAACGTTAGAAGTGAACGTTGGGTGTCAGTGGACGTTGGAAACTAACACATGAAAACTGTCTCCCCTCTCAAAGTCGAGCGGGAGAGAAGGAACCCCCCCCCCCCAAACCGCCATTGGAGATGGCGGTCTGTGCCACGTCAGCCGCCCAGAAAGACAGACCGCCATCTCCTTTGGCGGCCTGTGCCACGTCAGCCGTAGCCCGCTACAACCCGTCATTTCTTTTGGTGGTAGCTCCCTCCAACCGCAAATTCCTCACAATTTTCCTCTTCCATGCTATTCTCTCTATTTTCGTCCCGTTAGACGAAAATTTCTGTTGTTATTATTTTTTTTTTGGGTTGTCGATTTTTTAATTAGTATTACAATCGGTTCATAATTGAAGCAGTTGCCAAGAGCATAAGGGTCAATATAGTGCAAGTACATCACACCTCCTATAGTGTCGTAGTCAGGATTTTCATCTTGGGGCACGACGCAACGCAACGTCCTAAGATGAATTACGGACCCGCAAAATAGTCAATCGGTCAACGGTTTCAAAAATAGACAAAACTGACGTCGTACGATAAGTTTGACGTTGCGCATCCAATTACCCAAGTCTCACCGTGATCAGAAGAGCGTATGGTAAGTAATTATAAATTTTTGGAAAAACATTGATATGGTAAAATTCGACGCATATGTACCAAATTTCTCGCGCACAATCCACACATTTGAGTTTCGTCTATTTTCAAAGGTCAGCAATGACCGTACGCGCCTCTCGATGAAATGGTTCGTACATGGATCGTCGGGATCAATGTGACGATAACCAACATGAATTTTTTTAACTAAAACAGAAATGTTCTTAACGTGAAAGGAGAACATTCTTTGCAGAGTTATGCTCGCGTGAAATCAGCCTCTCAACACTGAATTTTTATATTGTGCATGCTCTCTTTTCTCCTTCCTCCATGATTTCTTATCGGATTGTACTCCAACGAGCTGGTTGGCAGCGGAGGATTTTCGTAGAGGGTCAAGGGTGATCGAGCAAAGGATTCGAGGCTCCTGACGGTGGGATTGATAGTTAGGGGATCATTGTCACTGCTAAGTTGTTACCGTCATTTTTTCTATTGATTTTGCCATAGACATCAACTACTCTTTCTCCAGCGAAGATCGTGACAGGAGGAGTGGAGGTGTACATAATTTAGCTATAACTATTTGTGAATAACTATCTGCCTAAATCGGCCTAAACATCAGAGCGCGCGTGCGCGCACACACACACATATATATAGGATATTTTAGCAAACACCCCCATTTCTTTAAGCCAAGATTTTGGTTAAATAGTAGAGTATATCTTAAAATTTTATTTGTTCCGTACAAAGTGTTACGACCCACTACAGTCGTCTCCTTCGTGTCGCTCGGGGCTTGGACACTCGAGATCGTGTCCGAGCTCGTGTCGGCTCAATCCGACATCGAAACACGTGTCGAAATACATGAATGTGTTCGTCAAGTGATTCTCTAAGCGATGGTGTCACTCTCGTGTCACCACAACGTGATTCCGTGTCGTGTCCGAACTAAGGTTTGGAATTTCTTCGCGTGTGCGTGTCGGGGTGTGTCGGGAACAGGGCCAACGGACTCGTCTCACCGAGACGAACACAAACGTGCTAACCAAGTGAAGAAAAAGTGCACGAACCAAAGTTCGACCTACCTCGTCGGTCAGGCGGGCTACGGCGGCGGCGCTGCGATGGCCGTGGGCGGCGGCGGAGGTGTTCTTTGGGTCGGGCTCGCCGTGCTCGACTCGCTGGTGGCCTCGGTGGTCGACGGCGGGGTCGGGGTACGAAGAATGGGGGGGGGGGAGGGTCGCAGGAGTTGGTCGCCGGCGGCGAGCGCATATAAGCACAATATCAGAAGGAAATTTAAAATAATTAATTTGAGGCTTCTATTACCAATAATTAAAATTGATTAGAAATTAGAGTTTTTCACTTTGGGGAGTGTGCCTATTTATAGAAAATTTTATTAGGGCAAACTAACCATAGTTAATTATTAACTCAGCCCTATGGTTAAATATTTACCATTTTGTCATTGAAAGTGAGAAATACAGCTTTTACGGTAGCATTTTTTAAATTAAAAAAAAATTCAAATGACGTCCAAACGACTCCAAACAAATCGCAAAAAAATTCTGAAATTAATAAAAATATATTTAGAACCTAATGGAATCAATTTGGGGCAAATTTAGAATTATTTTTCATTTATTAAATTATTTGAAAATAGGGGTTACAAATCTTCCCTCCTTGAAAAATTTTGTCCTCGAAATTTCCAAGGTATCAAACAAAAATCGACGGATCTGCTGAATAGGAGGTGGTGGAGGTATCTGGGTCTGAAGGATAGGAAGGCATGGTAAGGTGCATAGGTGGAGGTGGTGGGAGTGCTACTGTTATTGCCATCGGGTCTGTGGGTAGAGTAGAAGGTGCACCGTCATCAGAGGCGATGGAATGAGAGGAGCGGGTGATAACCATCTATTGGAAGACAAGGAGACTATAAGGACTTTAAGCAAACAATCATAAACAACATCTAATTATGATTAACGGGCCTATGCTGTGATGAGTTTTCTATGTTGCAATCCTAGTAATCCTCTAGGTGTTCTAAATGTTATTCCTGGTGTTATCTAGTTATCTTAAGTTCCTAATTGCAGGCAAGTTTAGTACAATGACGTGACCAAACAACTTAGTCAAGGACCTGCATGGGCTACCACTAAAAATATGTCACGACCTGCTACAATCGTCTCCTTCGTGTCGCTCGGGGCTTGGACACTCGAGATCGTGTCCGAGCTCGTGTCGGCTCAATCCGACACCGAAACACGTGTCGAAACACATGAATGTGTTCTCCAAGTGATTCTCTACGCGATTGTGTCACTCTCGTGTCACCACAACGCAATTTCGTGTCGTGTCCAAACTAGGGTTTGGAATTTCTCCGCGTGTGCGTGTCGGGGTGTGTCGGGAGTAGGGGCAACAGACTCGTCTCGCCGAGACTGTCACGCTCCGACCCACAATCACCCGAATTATCGTTCTCGCAGGGGACGTGATGCCGTACGAGCCTGGAGTTGCGCTCGAGCAAGGCAAGATGACAAGTTCTCAAATGGTTATCTTTTGATTCGATATTAACAACGAAAGGAAAACAGAGTATACGAAACAATTCTCTTTATTGATATTCGAAACTGAGATTACAAAGGCTTTCGATAGCCAACAATATATGCCAGATTGGCTACAACACTCAGGTTCTCTCTTGCCCATAAAGGATTTCACTGTTCCATACATCATGCCTTCTATATCTCGACCGCATCAATCCTGTTGCAAGTCCGAGCGTCTGTAGCACCCAGTTTTCCAAATAAGGGTAATTTTGAAATTTTGTGTTTATAATTATTTTAATAATGATATTTAATTCATGATATAATTTTTGGTAATTTTAAACCATTTTTAAAATTATTTAAATCAATGACTTGTGGTTTTGGACGTTTTGCTAGTGAAACCCTAGAGACTGTTTGACCTAGAGCCTAACCATGTGATTATAATATTTTAATATCATTTTTGGCCTAAGGATATTTTTGTATTTGACCTCTTTGAATTATTTTGATATTATTTTATTATTTATGATATTGTTTTGGGGTTATTTGAGTCGGGTTCGAATTTCAACTCAATTCGACTTGAAACGGGGACCCGGGGGTAGTTGACTCTAGTGGGATCCACACACTAGTTAGGCATGGCCTACATGATATTAATTTTAGTCCACATGATAGAAATATTTTAGTTAGAGGTTAGACTAATTATTATGGATAAGGTTAGTGTGATTAGAGACTTTAGAATGACTAATTTAGCCCAACCAATTAGCCCTTTCCTAATACTCATAGAATAGGATAGTGGGGGCATTTTGGACCTTACCATAATAGGACAAATAGCCCATATGGCCAGCCACTTTGGGAGAGGATAGGCTCAAGTTCATTTCATTATTCTCATCCACACTCTCTCTCTTGTTCTTCCCCAAATTCCTAGAGAGCAATTCCTAGCAATTTCTCCACCAAATCCTTCCATTTCGCCACCAAATCTTCTTCTTTCCTTATCCATTCTAGCCAAGGAGGAAGCTACCCAAGTTTGGGAGGATTCAGAGCTCGTTCGTGTCATTTTGGAATCTCTACGTGTCGGTGTTGCTCCGGGAAGGCTTTTCTTCGATTCGATCTACCTGGAGGTATAAATCCCTTCTCCTTTTCATTTCCTCATGCATATAGGTCTATTTTAAATCCATAGGAATGATCCCCACAGTTGTATCTCCATTTGTGTCCATTTTGTGTCCATTTGGAGGTCATAGGAGTGTCCTTTGTGTTGTGGATGTGTTCATGTTACATATATAGATTTATATATATATATATATTGTAATGAGAGTGTATCTATATTTATATATGTAATAAATGGTTCATGATGATTATATAATCAAGTTTGTGAGTGTGGTTCCTCATATTATTATTGCTATTATTGTTGTGGATAATTAGGATATATATTGTGTATTCTTTTGGCTCAAACTATCTAAATCCGTCATGATTTTTATCCACGTTTTTAATTTCAGCCCTAACTTAGAAATGTCATAACTTCTAGCTCAAAGCTCGGTTTAATCTTCCGTTTTTTTTTAAAAGAAGCGTATTGAAGTTAGCTTTCCAAAAACATGTATTAATAGGCCTAATTCTTTCTGTAACTTTCTGGAGAATTATTTGAGTGTCAGCTGTACGAAAGACAAACGCGTTCTCGGTGTTTTCGCGATTCCGGGAGTTTCCGGAAACGAAAACGCGATCCGTTTGAAGTTTCGGAAAGCTAACACATAGATCTATAACATACTTTAATCATAGAATTTAATTTATGCTGAGTTGGTACAGTATTGATTATTAGTAGGAGTTACTATTCGGCATATGCATTTTGTGCACCCTTGTGTATAATATAATGTTCTATTTGATTTTAACCCATGTTAATGTATATACATTATGTAACTAAATAGAGAATGCAAGAATGAGTAAATGGTTAAATAAATGATGTATGAGGTGTAAGTATCCTATCTAATGTAAGCATGTATAAGTATGGCTTGTAATGAATATGTAGGTTCCATAGTATGTAATGTATGGTGCATATAGTAGTGCAAGAGAATAAATGAATGATGAATGAATGCAAGCATGAATGTAATGTAATAATAGATGTAATGTATGTAATATATAAGTTAATGAGATGTAATGTTCTATGTTAACACAAATCCTATATTACCTCATGTACCCCCCTTACACTATGTTGACACTATCACACTTGACACATTGTTCACTTCCACTTTGACACTCTTTGATATGTATACACTATGTATGCCCATTTAACCCTCACTTGACCCTTTGCCATGTTCACATACACACACATAGCCTCTTAAATAAGTATTTATGAATATAGTTAACTTAGCTATGTATGTATATTATATATATGTTAGCATATTGTGTTGTAATATATAAGTTTATATAACCATTTGAAATGCCATAATTATAGACCTAATGTTGAATACCAATATATGCATGTGTATATATGTGTAGACATATATAGCTTAAAGTAATAAATTTTCTAGTGTATATCCAATGTGAATTCTTGCCTATTTGAGTATTGAATAATTGCATGCTATATAGAGTTGGATGTATATTGGCTTGTATAGCCTTGTATTGATGTGTGCTTGCTAGGATAGTCTTGGTTAGGCCTAGTAAGACTTGCTGGGTTAGGACATGACCTAGTTTGACCTAGTTTGACTAGTGCAGTTGACCAGAGTTGACCAAGGGTTGACTTTGGCCTAGTTTGACCTAGATTCATGTAGAATGCATTGTAGTGCTTTATATTACCCTTCTGGACATGTTGTGACCTGTGCTGTTCTAATTAGGAGCCAGACACCTCTCATCGGACAGTATCTTTACCTTGGACATTCAGATATCAGGCGAGTACATTCTCTGATCATTTCATATCCTGCTTAGAATTATTTCCTGCAGTAGATTACTTTACTTGTACTGTCACGTTGGTCACACGGATTGGTACTATATGGATCCCTTCTTGAGATGTTATCCTTAGGGAGCATCGGGTACTACATGTTCTGTGCGTTTCACTTACATGACGTATCATATGCTTCATTGGTTCTTTGATCACTTACGACATATACTCTTATGATCGTAGAGTCTTCCTAGAATCCTTATCCCATTTATGGGACTACTATGTATCACCTTCGGGGTCTATCACCTTCGGGGTCTATTACCTTCGGGGTCTATTACCTTCGGGGTCTTATCACCTTCGGGGTCTACCACCCTTCGGAGGCTGTTACATAGCATCATATAACATAACCTGGTTGGATCCTTGTGTATTGATTGGGGGTACGGGGGAGTATAAATAGCCATGTGAACAATTCCAAAGTAGAATAGCCATGTACGCCTCTTTAGTATAGCCATGTACAATCAAGCCGTTCACATGTCGACTTTGTGCTCTAAATCACTAGTCACTGGTAGCTCTTTACTTATAGTAGATATTTCTATTACAGCTCTCTCTCTGTTTACATACAACATTTCTTTCAGTACCTGTATCTTACTTTACTGCATGATTATATTTTCTAACATGCTATAAACTGTTGAGATGTAATGTGCTCGCTCCTGTCCTGACTGGACCTGTTGATAAATTTTACAGATGGCCTAGGATTGCCTGCTAGTCTAGAGGAGACACAGTAGGGGTTGTTTAGGTAGTTATTTCATTTTGTCTGGAGTTGTATTTACTTTGTGGATTATTGTATCTGTATTTGAGTTTTGAGATGTATTTCTGGGATTATGTATCTTAGACACTTAGATTTCTATCTCCTGTATCTCCTTTGGATTTCATGTTTTATCTATCCTTATCATGCTCTACCTTAGATGTGATTGAGTCTGTATCTGCTATGTCACCCCCATTCGGGGAGTATAAACTGTTTAGTCTTATACTGTTAGATGCATTGAGACCTAGGACAGCGTTCTACCGCCGACACTGCGGCGTAGGCTGGGCGTTGTTACGTTCTCGTGCCCTAACTCTAGGGCGCGGGTCGTGACAGCGTCAAGCGATCGCACGCTTCAATACGCTTCGGCATTCCAAGCCTCAACGCGTTCAAGCGAAGATTCGCCGCGAGCCATCCATTCCCTGCACCCTGCATGAAAGTTAGTGGGGGATCAGTACGTTCATCCTCGCATGTACTGATGCAAAGATCTTCTTTCTCAACCGACATTTAGTATTTATGTTGAATCATGCAACTTAGCTTATGTTCTTGCTATGTTCTCCTTAGGGTCGATTTTATGGCATATTCGAAAGCGTAAAGCATGTTAGCATGGCAAGCATGTTATTCGAATTGAAATAGGCAACCAGACAAGCAATCTCGTATTTGTTTCGTGGCGCGACTTCTTACCAAGT
Organism: Iris pallida; assembly: GCA_029216955.1. Taxonomy (NCBI): domain Eukaryota; kingdom Viridiplantae; phylum Streptophyta; class Magnoliopsida; order Asparagales; family Iridaceae; genus Iris; species Iris pallida. The sequence continues at coordinate 2,224,585 of JANAVB010018197.1, forward strand.
CGACGCACTCACCCTTGCACTGACGCAAGGTGAATACGTCACATTCCTTCCTTGTCATGTTATAAGTGCATCTCTAAGCAGAATCTATGTGTGCGGAACACAGACGTGCCTACACTTTCAACCCATCGTTCCTTAGCTATATGAAGGTCTTGGCGTATCCGCGCCGGAATGGACTAAAGGAGTTTTCTTACTTTCTTTTCTCTCCTTTCTTTTTTTCGAATTTGGGTAGCCCGACGTTTCACGGGTTGGGTTGCTATCCCAAACAATCGAAACGTTACCGCTGCATACCATCATTTGCGGCTTTTTCCCATCTATAAGCGAGTGCTAGTCATCTTACGGATGTGCGCCTATCAAAGATAACATTTTCTCCTAGGCCAAATGGTTTCGGGGCGCTCCGGCACTTAATCGTTCGAGGGAACACCCGTGCACGAGTTATTATCTCAATTATCTCAATTCCATTCCATTCGACCATGTCACGCCCTATTATTCAAGCAATCAAGCACTATTATTCAAACAACCAAACATAGTCTTGAGTCCGAGACTCAGACTTTATCATCTCGTATTCCTTCCATTTAACTTTCTATGTTCTTACATTTCATACTTTGTTTCAATGTTCAATGGCATCATGCCTCAACTCAATGTTCATCAACCGAACGACCCGAAGGTCCCGAACACCTTTCAAGGCATCATGTCATATCCGACAGTTCCGTCACATTCATGCCACAACTGTATTCTTTCACAACGAAGCCATCTTTTATGATCTCGTGCACGTTGGCACGTTTCGACCGTATTCCCATGTTCTATAACTTAGTGTTCAATGTTCGGGACTTGCGCGCTAGGGCGCTCGCCTATTGTCTTTCAATGTTCTAGCCTTTTTTAACTCGTGCGCGAAGGCACGAAATGGCTCGTGCACTAAGGCACTCGTCGAATACAGTTATCCCATGTTCTTGCGGCTTGCGCACCGAGGCGCTCGCCTTTACGATATCCAATGTTCCAGAGCGACTCGTGTATATGATGTATGTTTTATTTCAATTGTTCTAACTAGTGTTCGACACACATTATCGATTTATCTTCCGATTGGACCACGCCCGTGGCGTCGATAGGTTAACTTAGCATACAATGATACGTTTTGACTTAGATATGAAAGAGTAAAAAGAAGAGTCAATCCTCCCACCTTGAGTCGATACGCCTTGTCGTTTCGTCGAGCCGATGCGGCTCGATTTTCTAACTTCGTTGCACGGCCAACTCTCCTGACTTAGCCATGTCACGCCCCGCTCCCGAATAATCGGATACGAGTCGGACACGCCCAGCCTTCGTCGTTGGACACGACGAAGTAAGCTGTACAATACTAAGGAAAACTCACAGTCACAATGTAATGTAAACCAATCACAGCTTTTATAACGTTCCCAGAAATCACTAATATCCATCAAGTGTTTAAAATACAAACTCAGTCGGAGACAAATCCGGTCAAATGAAATAATATACAATAATGAATGTCTAAGATACAATCTCCAGAAAAATAAATGAAATAAAAAGCTGCAATATCCAAGCAATCACCAGCTCCATGTAATCTCCCACTCACCTGCAACGATCCTATCAGGAAAAGAGCAAAGTACAACCCCGACAAGAAACTCTAAACAATGCAAACTGAAATGCATGAGAAAGAATCACAAGATAAACTGTGGTACAAGACAGGAATATGAAACTGTGGTACAGGAATAACAATGAAACAATGGTACCGGATCCAGAAACAATGAACTATACTATCAGTGTAATCATGCATTTGAAATAACTATCAGAATATGTGACCAGCTGGGTAAACAGTGAACAGTGAACAGTGAACAATGAACAATGGTACGGCTTGGAGTCCCACGTGCACGATGTGAGACCCAAGCTATTAGTCAATGCCTAGCTAAAATAGGATTGGTCACATATCTGTAGTATTTCCCCACCCCAATGTACAAGTAAGAACAATGAACTATGAACAATGAACAATGAACGATGAACGATGAACAGTGAACAATGAACAATGAACAATCGTGTGTACAACGTGTCAACATGAGAACATGAAGCAAGACAGAAAATACATAGTAAAGAGTTCGAGCCGGTGTACTTGCCTCGCCTTGGAAGCACGAGAGTAGTACTGCATGGTTGTAATGAATCACCTGTTATATTTTGTACAATTATTAGGGTTTAAACAATGCTATTTAGCCAACTATATTACTAACTATTCATATACTAGTTAACATTTATATCTATAGCTAAAATATCTTTAAACTATTTTTAATAGAAAATTATTTGTGTTTAGCAATAAATATATTACAGCTTTGATAATTATTTTATTAGAAGATACTTTGAACTATAATAACAAAATTCTCATTTTAGAAAATACCTACTAACTATAAGCTTAGCAAGTAACGTGCATACTAAAATAAAATATAAACATTATATTATAGCAAAACCTATACTTTAATAAGAACATTAAAATATCTAATGATAATTTGATAATGAAGAAATTTTATTAATGATATTAATAATGCTATTATTCTAAATATTGTTAAGGTCAATACAAATACCATTAACTTAATATACAAGAAAATTGTTTATCTAAAATTTAACTAAGCAACATTAATTAAATAGATACTAACAAAATATTTTTAAAGTAAACATTTGCTAATACAATATTAATAATACTAGAACCAAATACTAATATTATGCTAATAATCATATAACAAGATTAACCAATTAAAACAACCCCTAATTTCCTGCATTCCGACTGGCCCAAATACCCAGCCCACTGAACAAAATCAATTGCTGGTGCTGCTGATTAAACCATGTTATTTGAACATAGTCCAGCCCAACAGCCCAATCCCTAACTAAAACAGCCCAGCAAACTAGCTAGCCCAACATCAGTAAACCTAATCCATATAGCCCATTCCTATCCAGCACCCAGCCACACAATATGACCCTTCAATGTTTGAAGAGTCAGCAGAAGAAGAATGGAAGACAATTTAATGGGAGGCAGCAGTCTCGAAAACTTGGTTACAATGACAAATTAATTGGAATCTCTCACTAGTCTTTCACTCCTGGAGGAGTACCCGGCCACATGGCCTTGCTCCACGGGTCCTTGTCAATGGGACAACTTCTCCTTCACATTACTGTCCACTTCGGTTTGAAAGGGATCAGACTCAAGACTGTCACCAACTAAAAACAAAGAACATAGCTATGGCTTTCTCTATACTAACATTGAATGACAATTTAATATTGTACTCTCAGCCGGACTCCTCTCAATATTTAATTCCCATACTTCTTTTTCAAACGGTGGGGGCTAAGTAATATTCATGAATTGAAGGGTCAAACGACCTTTCAAAAACCTAAAGGTCAAGTGGGTGAAGTCACCATGACAAAGAAAGGAAGTAATGAGAGAGAAGACTCTCATTATTACTCCCAGCAAATGCAAACCCAACCGAACTCTACTCCAAGCATGACACATCCTATTTTATTCCTTAAAATCTCTATTCTTCTCCTCATAGCCAACTATTACTCACCTGAACCATAGGAGAGCAGAAAGGAACTGGGAGAGGCGGTGGTCCCGCGAGTTGCGAGCGGACCGACTCGTCCACAGTGGCGTCGGCAGCAAGGGAACAAGAGGCGCGGCTCTAGTGCGGAGCTCGAAGAGATGGCTCAACTTCCAAGACGGCGCGGTCGGCGCTGTATCGTGGTGATGTCGACTTCAGCGGCGAACCCGGCGGCCCCTCCAGCAGATATGTGAGGACGAGGCGGCTCCGGTGGTGATGACGTCGTCGCCGATGGCTCCTTCGAGCTCGACATGGGAGCGTCGGCGGGTCTTGGTGGCGTCCGGATCGAAGGAGGCTCGAGCTTCAAGGTCTCGCAGTGATGGCGCGCGTTGGCTCGGTCTTCGAAGTGACTCCGGGCAGTGGTGGTCGGATCTGGACTCCGGTGCTGAACTCCAGCGATGGCGACGATGGTGCTCGGCCGGGATGGCCAGAGAGGAGAGAGAGAAAAATTATAGAGAGAGAGTGTCAGTCTGTCAGAATTTGCATTGTACTGTGTGCAGTTATATAATAAAATATTGTGTGTGGAGAGTGGCACAGTAGTAAATAGTAATAGATCTGGGGTCTAGTATAGTGGCAGTGTTGTAATAACAAGTAGATCTGGGTTCTTTTAATTAGCAGGGTCAATAACAGATTTTCGAATTTCAAAATAAATTCCTCTGCTGATTTTCAAAATCAGAAATTCCAAACAGTTTTAAAACAGCTTTCTAAAATTCCAATATTTAAATTACAGATTTCAAGTTCCAAAAGTTTAAACAGTTTTTTTAAAATAGATAGTTTAATAGATTTTCAAATTGCTAATTGTTAAGTGAATTAATTAGAGAATAACTTACTAATTATAGATTTTCGAAACTCCAAATATTCAAACAGATTTCAAAATATTCAATAGTTTTCAAATATTCGAATAATCAACATATATTCAAATATTCAATAATTAAAGCTTACAAAATTTTAATAATTACCAACTGTCGATTAAAAAAAATAGTTTTCCTTTAATTATTAATAATTAAACTAGACAAAAGTTTGAACAATTTGATTTAACATAATAAAGTAATAGAATGATAAGTCAATTATAAAAAGTGACTAGTACAATAGTATTTATCAACTATTTCTTATTAACAAAAAATTAGTAAAAATGGTAAAAATAGTGGAAAGCAATATTGAAATCTCAAATAACAATTTAAGAAATATTTTTTTAAATTTCACAAAATTCGGATAGGGAGTTACAAGCCATTCGAGCACTTCGTGCTTCATTGAATTATACGTCCGGTTTGGCTTACCGTGCCAACGCCTCAGTCCGTCGCAAGGCGATGATTTGGTTTTGCGGACCCCTTACTGAATGAGGCAAAAGATCGACCTCTAATATTTCAGCGTAAACGTATAGCCTGCACATGAAACCAACTAAAATCAATACTTGCATCGATTCGGACTTGCGCCTTGGTCGATTCGATTTCTTAGAATCTTCGAGCCGTCTCAACGCACTTATCCTTCGGGGCAACGCAGCGCTTCGCATCGATTCAACTCGATGCATACTTCGGGACAAGGCAACTCTTCGCATCGACTTAGTTCGATGCGTTGCTCGGGACAATGTAACTCTCGTATCGATTCGCATTGATACATTTCATTCGGTCAACGCGATTCGCTGAGTCAACGTCTCAGCGTAATGCACCGTACGGAGCGGGGCATTACAGAGACGAACACAAACGTGCTAACCAAGTGAAGAAAAGTGCATGAACCGAAGTCCGACCTACCTGGTCGGTCGGAGCTACGGCGGAGGCGCTGCGGTGGCCGTGGGCGGCGTCGGAGGTGTTCTTTGGGTCGGGCTCACCGTGCTCGACTCGCTGGTGGCCTCGGTGGTCGACGGCGGGGTCGGGGTGCGAAGAATGGGGGGGGGGGGGTCGTCGGAGTTGGTTGCCGGCGGCGAGCGCGTATCAGCACAGTATCAGAAGGAAATTTAAAATAATTAATTTGAGGCTTATATTACCAATAATTAAAATTGATTAGAAATTAGAGTTTTTAACTTTGGGGAGTGTGCCTATTTATAGAAAAATTTTATTAGGACAAACTAACCATGGTTAATTACTAACTCAGCCCTAGGGCTACATATTTACCATTTTGTCATTGAAAGTAACAAATGTAGCTTTTACGGTAGCAGTTTTTAAATTACAAAAAATTCAAATGGCGTCCAAACGACTCCAAACAAATCGCAGAAAAAATCTAAAATTAATAAAAAAATATTTAGAACCTAATGAAATCAATTTGGGACAAATTTGGAATTATTTTTTATTTATTAAATTTTTTGAAAACAGGGGTTACAAATCTTTCCTCCTTGAAAAATTTTGTCCTCGAAATTTCCAAGGTATCAAACGAAAATCGACGGCTCTGCTGAATAGGAGGTGGTGGAGGTATCTGGGTCTGAAGGATAGTGGCGTAGGGAGGCATGGTATGGTGCATAGGTGGAGGTGGTGGGAGTGCTACTGTTACTGCCATCGGGTCTGTGGGTAGAGAAGAAGGTGCACCGTTATCAGAGGCGATGGACTGGGAGGAGCGGGTGATAACCATCTATTGGAATACAAGGAGACTATAAGGACTTTAAGCAAACAATCATAAACAACATCTAATTATGATTAACGGGCTTATGCTGTGATGAGTTTTCCTATGTTGCAATCCTAGTAATCCTCTAGGTGTTCTAAATGTTATTCCTGGTGTTATCTAGTTATCTTAAGTTCCTAATTGCAGGCAAGTTTGGTACAATGACGTAACCAAACAACTTAGTCAAGGACCTGCATGGGCCACAACTAAAAACATGTCACGACCCGCTACAGTCGTCTCCTTCGTGTCGCTCGGGGCTTGGACACTCGAGATCGTGTTCGAGCTCGTGTCGGCTCAATCCGACACCGAAACACGTGTCGAAACACATGAATGTGTTTGCCAAGTGATTCTCTACGCGATGGTGTCACTCTCGTGTCACCACAACGCGATTCCGTGTCGTGTCCGAACTAGGGTTTGGAATTTCTCCGCGTGTGCGTGTCGAGGTGTGTCAGGAACAAGGGCAACGGACTCGTCTCGTTGAGACGAACAAAAACGTGCTAACCAAGTGAAGAAAAAGTGCACGAACCGAAGTCTGACCTACCTCGTCGGTCGGGCGGGCTACGACGGCGGCGCTGCGGTGGCCGTGGGCGGCGACGGAGGTGTTCTTTGGGTCGGGCTCGCCGTGCTCGACTCGCTGGTGGCCTCGGTGGTCGACGGCGGGGTCGGGGCGCGAAGAATGGAGGGGTCGCCGGAGTTGGTCGCCGGCGGCGAGCGCGTATCAGCACAGTATCAGAAGGAAATTTAAAATAATTAATTTGAGGCTTCTATTACCAATAATTAAAATTGATTAGAAATTAGAGTTTTTCACTTTGGGGAGTGTGCCTATTTATAGGAAAATTTTATTAGGGCAAACTAACCATGGTTAATTACTAACTCAGTCCTAGGATTAAATATTTGCCATTTTGACATTGAAAGTGAGAAATGCAGCTTTTACGGTAGCAGTTTTTAAATTACAAAAAATTCAAATGACGTCCAAACGACTCCAAACAAATCGCAGAAAAATTCTAAAATTAATAAAAAAAATATTTAGGACCTAATGGAATCAATTTGGGACAAATTTGGAATTATTTTTCATTTATTAAATTTTTTGAAAACAAGGATTACACAAAGAAATGAGAACATTAATTTGTTAGGTTTTTTTTTTTAATTAGATATATATTAGTTTCTATATTTTAAATGAGAACATTTGGTAAAATATTCCTCTCTGTGTGTATGAGAGAGAGAAAATTTAATTTGCATTCTTAAATTTATATACAACATTGTCTGAACCACTCCCTACAATCGAACTCGCAGTATATATAGCTGTCACGTATACCTACCTGTCCCAAACAACTTGGGCTATGACTTCTTCTTCCTCTCTCATGGGCAGCCATGGAGTGGCCTTCGCCACCGCAGCCATGGCGCTCTCCGCCACCGTACTCCTCATGGCTATGTGCCGGCCGAGGCCTCTGTCCTCTGCCTCTGCGGCGTCACGAATCGATTGCTCCAATCGACGCCCTCTTCGGTCCTGTATTGCTTCCGGTACGTACGTGTATATATATATATATGCTCCCTACAGCTTTTAGTTTGTAACATTTTGGTACGGACTCAATTACTCATGGTGCCACTGCGTGCATGCGCGATCTGCAGCAGGAAGAAAGGAACATAAAAGTTCCAAGTACAAGAAGAGGGTGCGGTTCGGTGAAGATGTGATCGTGGAGTTCGACAGCGAGAGCAGCGGCGGTGGCAACGACAACGACGTCGACGACGACGAGGTGTTCGAAGAAGTGATGTTTGTGCCGGTTGGTAGTGATACGGAGTTGCCGGCTAATCGGTCAGTTCTCTACAGTGGGATTCTTCAGGAAAGGCTGCAGAGGATGGCATGTTATTAGTCTCAGAAATTGTTTCTCAGTTTTTTTTTTTTTTTTGTAAAATAGTCCCTACTTGTAGCATTAATTTGTTGAGCAGTTTGTAGTTTGAGAGTACATGTGCTATTTCAATAAATTAAATAAGGTTTTCATCTCTCCTTTGTTCAATTTTTTTTATTGAATATCGCCAAGAAAGATTAAAAAGAAGATAATTTTACACTGGGTTAATTATACTGACCTTTCATATATTTTATAAATATCATATAGGCTACCCATATTCCGAAAATAATTACATTGACCACCGCTAAATTTTATTAACCAGGGAGATGGTCACTGTTATTAGTTTCTAATATAAAATAGAAACTATAGGAGAAGTCCGTATAATTAGTTTCAAAGTAGAAGTAGTTCGTATAATAGTATAAAATATAGGAGTAGTTAATACAATTAATTAATCCATATTGGGTTAATTATTTCAATTAATATACTTATAAGGAGACAACAAATAATATTTTCCTATTATTTCAATCTAGAACAAAACTGTCTTGCGAAAGAGCTAAGGTCTAGCAACTCTGTTGACACCAAAAATTTTGTGATTAGTTTCCCAATTAAGGACGGGTTGTGCTGATTTAAGCTTACATATAGTCTTGTACGTAGCTGCACAATATTGATTCGATACAGATCGTATTTGTGGTATTTGATGGATTTATTGAACATGTGCATGTAAGCATGGACGAAGAAAAAGTTCATAGTTCGTTGATGGGGGTTTATGGCACATGTGCAAGTTTGATGGCCGAAGATCATTCAAGACAGACTTCTCGAACTTAGGACATTTAGAAATTTTAGTCTTTCCTTTTCTTTTAAACATTAGGAGTTGTGTTTTATTTAACCTTGTAAAGGTTGTAATTAGTGAATGGAAATTAGGAAAAGCTGAACTTTAGATGTAGTCTGAACAACACGAGAACGCTAATATCGCACTGTCTAAAATACCATTTTTTTGAAAGTTTATTTATCACTTAATTGTTTCGTGCTTCAAATCCAAAGAAGAATATATATATATATATATATATATATATATATATATATATAGGTGAGGAAACAGGTCACTTGTGCCCTTGTGTAGCGCCGTCTCGTCTCGGGTTGTAATCAAGATTTTTGGGGGATTCAATCTATCGTCGAGGTCGAGACGAATTAGACGACCTGTTTTGGCTTAGGTGTATATAGGATAAGTTGGTATCAGACTTGGAATATACTTGGGATATACGGGGTTATATCGGGTTTAATATTATTGTGGTTAACCATTCTTCAATAAAGAGGGTTGGACTTATTTACTGCTTTTTTCTTATTGTTGCTATGACAATCATTTACTATTCCGCTACATAATTCTTAGATGGCAATAGTCAATGGCGGAACAACGTAGGGGTTGGATTTTGTTTTTTCCGCACTTCTTCCCAGACCGTCAGAGAAAGAGCCACGTAAACCGACGTCACATGTCAGTTTTTTATTGGCCGTAGTTAGCAGGGGACAGAGTATTTTTTTTTTTGTTTTTTTTTTCGTCCAATAACGTGCTGACACGTGTCGCACGGTTTGTTTTTTTGGTCCAGACTTTCGGACTGTCCAATTTTTTGTTTTCATACCAGCTAGATTATACCTAGCCCATCCTAGTCTATTCTAGTCCACCCAAGTGTTAGAATTTATGGTTCCTACCTTGACAGTAGTAATCATAAGAAAGTTTGCTAAATTATCCGACTGGTACTCCAACTATAGAATTTTGACGTTTTTGGTACATTAACTTTTTTACTGCTCGATTTTAGTACCCAAATTTTATATTGATCAGTTTTGAAACATATCATGACCATTTCAAGAGAATATTGACAACACAAGCATTTAAATTGCACTTTTGTACTTTAGGATACTTTTTGAAATAGTTTCAAAATTGACAAAAAATATTTCAAAAGAACAATGTGTAAATTTGTAAACCCTATTCGCCCCCCTCTCCCATTTAAGGTTAGTCTCCGATCCAACATCTCTCTCTTTGATCGAGATGGACATTCGTATGGGCAAGAGTCCGACGCAGACACATTGGACGGATTCTAATATTCTCGAGTCCCTACAAGTACGGCCACCTACACTTAGCCTATTTATATTCCAAAATTAGACTAATTATTAGCCCAAAGTGGCAACATACGTGTTGCTTGTTTCGACACCTTGTACAAATTATCGGCTCGAAAGAGACGGGAAGAATCGTTTTTGTCACATAGAACACAAATTATATACAGCATTATAATTGCATTATAGTTTCGTTAAAATTGTGTTCATAGCAAAAAAAAATTTAAAAATTACAACAACAGACACAAAACATCATTTTAAACGACCTTTTATGTGTAAAAAACGCGCTTTAAAAGCACGTTTTCATAGCAGCCCTAATATTACAAATTTAAATATGCCCAAAAATTCCTTTAAAAGAACATTTTTTGCACATTAATTAAATATTAATTAGGAGGTACGGAAGAGTTAAAGAGAAGGTGTTCGTGATAATTAAGATCTGTTATGAAATCGTTCTTTCAAAGAATGTTTTTAAATAAAATATAAAAATATTCTTTAAAAAGACGTTTTGTGTCTATCGTGATCATTTTTGTAACCTTTTTTTTGTTCTCTGTACAATTCCAACAGACTGTAATGTTATATATGCAATTTTCTGCATAGAGAATTAGAGTCCGTCGAGGTGTTCCCTATTGCAACCGACGACACCGATCGTACGATTTTGACAACCGACTCCGATGTTTTACCAGCTAATTAAGTTGCAACGTCTCGTTCACTCAAATCATCGACAAATTAATCAAAGATTAATAAAAAGAATCTTTAAAAAGAATATTTCTTTCTTATTGTTGTTGTTCCTTGGCCTTGCTTGTGTCTCTCCATCGATGATCTCCTCTAGCAGCTGTACATCTTGAGGAATACCAATATAATATGCTTTCTGTCGTCATCCGTTGGGAAAGTTAAAAGAACTCATAAAACTAGCTGATGGGTTCTCCAGCCATTGGAAAAAGATCATTTTCTTTTATTGTTCCGAAATAATAGACATTTGTTCCCCCTTTTTTTTTTTTTTTTTCGGAATCGCTTTCAAAATTCGTCTATAAAGACCACATTCCTCCACACTAACAACTTGAGCTAGCAATCATTGACTTTTATATATATATATATGACCTCTAGCCTAGTGGTTAAGAGAGATGCATGTGGCCTAAGTGGTCGGAGTTCGAGCTCCACTGTAGGCGGGTTCACTACAATTATCCATTACTTCATATATATATATATATATATATATATATATATATATATATATATATATATATATATATATATATATATATATTAGGCATGCAAAATAATTGTCGTTAGCAAACAACCTAACTAACAACCTAACTATATGACAGTCACCGACGATACATAATTTTGGACTATTCATAGGAAATTACGATGATCCTTTTAGTGCATGTTGTGAGCCCCCCTTGAAAGTTCCATAATTTTCGTGCTTGTACGTCATCACCAATTAGTCATGTTCCTTCAACATCGAATCAGTTCCGTAATCGCAGATACCTTTCGAGTAACTAACTTTGTGTACAAGTTGTCCACGACCATGCATGTATGTACAACTTGATCTATAAGAATATAACATGCATATGAACTTGAAATAAACTACACAACGCATTCTCATTTATATTTTTATATTGTTGGACTCATCGATCGTAATTTCATATTTTCCAATATAGGGTTACCACAACTAGGGACTCATCAGTCCCAAAATATTATTGACGGTCCGAAGGTCCCAAAAATGATCCATCTCCATAGAACAATCAATTCAGTGACAAGTTCAATCTCTACTATACATTTTTTCTGGTTTAACAATAATTTTATTTATACATCATCACTTACTTATAAACCGACATGAGCTAAAGCATACATATAATCTATTTTATCTTAATTCTTTCATTTATTGTCGATAGTATCATATGGATATAGTAAGGGAAGTATGAATGTTTCTTTTATTAAGGAGTGAAGATAAAAGAAAAAAAAAAATTTAAATCACTCATCATTTGATAAACTGTCTTTCCGTCGCAATCATAAATCTCTGAAATAATTCCTCCGCATGAATCCAAGTTCAACTAGACCATGCAAGCCAAGATGCCAACAGCATGCTACCGCGCGAAGCGGAGCATTACAATGATTGCAGTTTAATTTGGGGTTTACTTTGTCAATTTGGATGTTTGTTCTTCTCTGTTTGGGACTACGGTTTATCTTTTCAGCAAGTTATGATGAGGCATTTGTGTTGTTCTTCTCTGTTTGGCCATCTTCTCGGTTTGGCGCTATGATGAGATTTGTTCTTCTCTGTGTCATTTTGGAGTAGAGTTTTCATATTTGAATGAAGCTTCATTTCCTAAATTCTATGATTTTTTTGTGAGTAATATTTATCCTAGTTTTGGATCATACGGGCCGTGATGAGAAAACACAGCTTTGGACTTTTTGATTGGAAATAGTGATTCAAAAAGAAATGCTACAGGTGGCTATTATGGTCAATAAGAGAGGTACAGCCTTCTTGGCTAGACGGACGGTCTCGGAATCGAACCGCGAAGGAGACGGATGTGTGTGTGAAAATTACGAACAATGAGCCCACATGATAGACAACATAGTGTGCACAAAATCCCGTACGTTATGCCGGACATTGCAAAAAAAAAAAATAATAATAATAAAAGAAGAAGAAGAAAAAAGGAAATGCTACAATATGAGGCCTAAACTTTCATATGAAAAATCAATATCTTCAAGGATATTACTAAATTACCTGAGCCACATTTTAAGCTGACATTTTTTTCTTCTAATTTTATGTTACTCTCATTACAATGTGACAATGTTGATTTTTCGAGAACATTCAAATCAATAGCAAGGTGGTTGTTGGGATTTTGGAGCATAAAATTACTTGTGAGAAAAATTCGAGTGCACCTGCGTGGCTTGTGAGAAAACTTTGACAACATTCAAAATTTATATCATGTACAACTGTGCTACACTGATTAATTTGCGAGGAAATTTGAATATTAACATGTTAAATTTGCATGAGCAAAGCCTTCATTATTATATTCTCAAAAAATTCATTTATTCGTGTTAAAAAAACTCATATTCATTTGTGTCGTTAAATTCATACTTCATTATTATTTTCTCTTAATTTTTTATATGAGAAAGAACTTCATGATGGCTACATGGATGTAAGCTCGTCCATATTAAGAAAGAAAGATCAATATATCTTTCCTCCTCTTCCATTTGATTGCAGAGCGGCTTTACGCTCATGAAAACTAGAGACAAACTCTCGAAAAGAGGCTCCTACTCATAGTGTGAAAAAATAATTAAAATAAAAGTATAACAAAAAAATTGTTGCTACCAAAATTTAAATTAAGAACCTCTAATATATAATGCTAGATATGTTTATATTAGTATTCCTATAACATAGTGTGAAAAAAATTGTTGCTACCAAAAGACTAACATGATAACCAAGAGTGGTCATGCATCTTTATTCTATTCTAGATATGTTTATATTAGTATTCCTATAACTTTTGGATCATGGACCATCGTCCAGCTTATCCTGGACCATGATCGTCCCTGGTTCATTGTAACCTCCAAACAAATGAACTACTTGATGGGAAAGAAACGCGGAAAACCTTTCCCCAAACCGGAGAGTACCTGCGAGAGGACCGAGCAAACAACGCACGAACCAAAAACGAACACACAAAGCAAACCACGCAGACACAGAGAATTTTTGACGTGGAAACCCTTGCGGGAAAAAACCACGGGACGATCGGAGTCCAACCCTGAGAAGCCTCCACTAATGGAATAGAAGAATTACACCCTCTACAAACTCCTCCCGATCCAAATCGGATCCCCACAACACTCAGAGACAAGAACAATGATTACAAGGCTACGAAGAACGAGAACGACGAGTAGAGATTACCCGAAACACGATCTCCTTCGAAAACGACCTTCAATCCTCCGTCTTCTTCTCCGAAGTTGCAATGGCACTCTTGCCTCCTTCTCTCTCAAACTTTGTGTTGTCCAATACTTGCGATGATAAATTAGGGTTGAGAAAACTCAATATAACTCCCCAATCCCGCAACCAACCTGGACCGTTGGATTAGATCCAATGATGAAAACTCATCCATAATCCCGCTTCAGCCCCCGACAACACAGAGTTCGGCCAGAACTCTGTGCGGGGCAGCCAGCACCTACTGGCCAAACGCTGGAACAGCCAGACCGAGTTCGGCCAGAACTCGGCCTGGGACCGAGTTCGGGCCGAACTCGGATCCTCTGCTCCCAGAAGCTCCAGCAGCAGCAGCAGCAGCAACGTCGCCTACTTCCCGAGCTTCTCCGACTTCGGACGGCGCTCGTCGCACTCCGGGGTCTTCTCCACATAGGTTGGGAACCCCACCCACTCCAACAAATCTCCCCCTTCACAACTATGGGGAGGACGTCGTCATCCCGACGATCTGCCTGCAGTACTCGAACTTCCCCCTTGGTAGAATCTTCGTAAACATATCAGCTCCGTTGTCGTCTGTATGCACCTTCTCAAGCGCCGCGTCCTTCTTCTCAACCACATCCCGTATCCAATGATACCGGGTCTCGATGTGCTTGGACCGGCTATGAAACGTCTGATTCTTCACAAGGTGGATCGCACTCTGACTGTCGCAAAGCAAAGTATACTGCTCTTGCTTCAGTCCCATTTCCTGCAACAGCTTCTTCATCCACAACAGCTCCTTGCAAGCCTCCGTCGCCGCAATGTATTCCGCCTCCGTCGTCGACAAGGCAACACACTTCTGCAACCGCGACTGCCACGACACTGCTCCTCCTGCAAACATCATCACGTAGCCCGAAGTCGATCGCCTCGTGTCTACATCTCCAGCCATATCAGCGTCAGTATACCCGACCAGCTTCGGCTCGTCACCACCAAAAGAAAGTCTCCAACCGGCAGTGCCCTGAAGGTATCGTAGAATCCACTTGACCGCACTCCAGTGTACCCTTCCAGGATTTGAAAGATACCTGCTAACCGTACCAACTGCGTGAGCAATATCTGGCCTCGTACACACCATAGCATACATCAGGCTTCCCACAGCTGAGGCATATGGAACCCGCTCCATATCTTCCTTTTCGTCCTCGGTAGATGGACACTGCTCCTCAGTGAACTTAAAGTGAGCCGCGAGGGGGGAACTCACTTTCTTCGATTCGTCCATCCCGAAACGCTGAAGTACCCGATGAATGTACTTCTTTTGGGACAAGTGTAGCAGCTTGGACTCTCTCTCTCGGCTGATCTCCATCCCAAGAATAGTCTTCGCTGCGCCCAAATCCTTCATAGAGAAGGCCGCGCCCAGTTGGCGCTTCAACTCCGCTATCCTAGTGGCATTCCGACCCACTAATAGCATATCATCTACATAGAGCAATAAAATGATGAAATCATCATCGGCAAAATACCTCACAAATGCACAATGATCCGACGTCGTCCGTGCATAACCATGCTCCCCCATAAACGACTCGAACTTTCTGTACCACTGCCTCGGAGCCTGCTTCAGACCATACAAGCTCTTCCTCAACCGGCAGACCAAATGTGACTTGCCCTTCTCACAGAATCCCTCCGGCTGCTCCATGTACAACTCCTCCTCAAGGTCACCGTGGAGGAACGCCGTCTTCACATCCATCTGCTCGACCTCCAAGTCGAAACTGGCTGCTAACGCTAGCACCACCCGAATAGACGAATGCTTGACGACAGGCGAAAAGATCTCATCATAATCCACGCCTTTCCGCTGACCGTAGCCCTTGACTACCAGCCTCGCTTTGTATCGAGGGCGAGTAGCATCATCCGTCTGCTTCACTCTGAACACCCATCGATTCTTCAAAGCCTTCTTGCCCTTTGGCAACCGCACCAGATCATAAGTGGAATTGGTGTGCAAGGAACTCATCTCCTCCTGCATAGCCACCATCCACTCCTGCATGTGTTCGTCTTCCATAGCCTCTGCGAAACTTTCGGGCTCTCCCCCGTCAGTCAATAGCACATACTCATCCGGCGAGTATCTCGTAGATGGTCGACGATCCCTGTTGCTCCTTCTCAGTGGAGCCACTGGTGCTGGCTGTATACCGACAGCCTCCTCCTCTTCAGAAACTGCCTCCCCGGCATGCTCATCCTCCTGAGGGACACCCTGACCACCATCAGCAGGCTGATGATCAAGGTTGGGAGCAACTCCATGTACCGGCTCCCCCATAACTGGATCCTCCGCGATGTCCTCTGGAAACTGCTCGAAGCGAAATGACTCTAACTCAGGCAATTCCTCAGCCTCAGAAGGCGTCTCGGAATCCTGAGTGTTGGTCATGGTCTGATCCTCGACGAACACCACGTCCCTGCTTCTGTAGAGCTTTCCTTCCACTGGGTCGTAGAGTCTATAGCCAAACTCATCCCGACCGTAGCCGACAAAGACGCATCGCCTCGTCTTCGGCTCAAGTTTGGTCCTCTCGTCCTTCGGTACATGCACGAAGGCCTTACAACCAAACGCCCGCAGGTGACTGTATGACGGCTCTTTGCCGTACCATACTTTGTCAGGCACATCACCCTGCAAAGGAGCACTAGGAGACAAATTAATAATATAAGCAGCTGTGAGAAGAGCCTCACCCCAATAACTGCCCGGCAAGTTTGCTTCTGACAGCAAACACCGCACCCTCTCCATCAGTGTCCTGTTCATGCGCTCCGCTACACCATTGAGCTGAGGTGTCTTTGGCGGAGTCTTCTGGTGTCGTATCCCTTGCTCTCTGCAATACGCATCAAAGGGACCGATGTATTCGCCGCCATTGTCGGACCGAACACACAACAACTTCTTGCCCGTCTCCCTTTCAACGGAGGCCTGAAACTCCTTGAAAGTAGGCAGCACCTGATCCTTGGTCTTTAAGGCATAGACCCAAACCTTCCTGGAACAGTCATCAATAAAAGTCACAAAGTAAGAAGCACCACCAAGAGATTTTACCTTCATAGGACCGCAGACATCCGAGTGAATCAACTCGAGCAACGCCGGCTTCCTCGAACTTGGGTGACTCTGGAAAGACACCCTATTTTGCTTCCCAGCCAAACAGTGCGTGCACTTCTCCAACTTTGTAGACTTGAGCCCCGGAATCACCTTCCTGTTCACCAAGTAGCTCATCCCCTTCTCGCTGATATGGCCGAGCCGCCTGTGCCACAACTCGGTAGACGCATCACTGACTGCGTTCACCTCCTGTGCCCCCTGTGCGCTCCCCTCCATATAGTAGAGACCGGACTTCTTGCTTCCTCTGGCAATCACCAACGAACCTCTGGAAAGCTTCCACTGACTATTCCCGAAGAGACTGAAGAATCCCTCGTCATCCAACCTTCCAACCGACACCAGGTTGAAACGGATATCAGGGACATGACGAACATCCTTGAGAACAAGAACCGCACCCGTCTTCGTTCTCAAATGCACATCTCCAATGGTAACCGCCTTCGACACATCTCCGTTGCCCATCTTCAACACGCCACAGTCGCCTGTCGTGTAAGTGGCAAACAGTGCCCTATTGTGAGATACATGTGCTGAAGCTCCTGAGTCCACCAGCCAAGAATTGTCATCGCAGGCGAGGTTAGTAATGACCTCATCACCTACGACGATCACATCGCCTCCATGCGTCGAGGCCGCCGCTGTAGTGTTCTCTTCTTGCTTCCCCTTGTCGCCCTTCTTCTCTCTCTTCCAAGCGAAACAGTTCCGCTTGATATGGCCCTTCTTACCGCAATGATAACACTCTGAGTCCTCGTACCGACCCTTGGACTTTCCCCTGCTCTTGTCTCTGCCACCACCTGGACCCCTGCTTTTGCCCCTTCCGCGGCTCTCTGAAACCAATGCCTCTGAGTGGTGGGATGTGGATGAAGTGCCCTGAGAACGTCTCCGCATCTCTTCATTCAACACCCCGCTCTTGGCAAACTCCAGACTGACCACGCCCTCTGGAGCAGAAGCGATCATAGATACTCGTACGGTCTCCCATGAGTCTGGCAAGGTACACAGCAGCCACAGTCCCTGAACTTCGTCGTCGAACTTGACTCCCATAGAAGATAGCTGGTCAACCACGCCCTGGAACTCACTCAAGTGATCCGAAATAGACGCCCCATCCTTGTACCGCAGACCCATCATCGTTCGGATCAGGAACAACTTGTTTACCCCGGTCTTCTTCGCATACAAGGATTCCAGCTTATCCCACAACGTCTTCGCGTGCTCAATATTGGCAACGTGGTTGTACACGTTCTCATCAACAAACTGCCGTATGTACCCACACACCTGTATGTGCTCGAACGTCCAGTCCTCCTCGGATTTATCACTGGGCCTCTCGGATGCAAACACGGGTAGATGCAGCTTCTTGACAAATAGCAAATCCTTCATCTTGCTCCGCCAATAATGATAGTTTGTGCCATTAAGGTTCACCATGCGCACCGGCTTCGCGTCCATCTCTCCTCTCTGGTTCCTCTGTCAACTCCTGACACCCTTCGAACCCAAAGCTCTGATACCACTCTGATGGGAAAGAAACGCGGAAAACCTTTCCCCAAACCGGAGAGTACCTGCGAGAGGACCGAGCAAACAACGCACGAACCAAAAACGAACACACAAAGCAAACCACGCAGACACAGAGAATTTTTGACGTGGAAACCCTTGCGGGAAAAAACCACGGGACGATCGGAGTCCAACCCTGAGAAGCCTCCACTAATGGAATAGAAGAATTACACCCTCTACAAACTCCTCCCGATCCAAATCGGATCCCCACAACACTCAGAGACAAGAACAATGATTACAAGGCTACGAAGAACGAGAACGACGAGTAGAGATTACCCGAAACACGATCTCCTTCGAAAACGACCTTCAATCCTCCGTCTTCTTCTCCGAAGTTGCAATGGCACTCTTGCCTCCTTCTCTCTCAAACTTTGTGTTGTCCAATACTTGCGATGATAAATTAGGGTTGAGAAAACTCAATATAACTCCCCAATCCCGCAACCAACCTGGACCGTTGGATTAGATCCAATGATGAAAACTCATCCATAATCCCGCTTCAGCCCCCGACAACACAGAGTTCGGCCAGAACTCTGTGCGGGGCAGCCAGCACCTACTGGCCAAACGCTGGAACAGCCAGACCGAGTTCGGCCAGAACTCGGCCTGGGACCGAGTTCGGGCCGAACTCGGATCCTCTGCTCCCAGAAGCTCCAGCAGCAGCAGCAGCAGCAACGTCGCCTACTTCCCGAGCTTCTCCGACTTCGGACGGCGCTCGTCGCACTCCGGGGTCTTCTCCACATAGGTTGGGAACCCCACCCACTCCAACACTACTCACTTTCAAGTAGAGTTTTATTTCAAGCATCCAAATAAGATTATGAAACTAAAAAAAATTAGCATATACAATGCTTAAACATTACATCCCTTATTGAACCTTTGCTGCCATAAGCTACTGACTATTGTAAGAACAAGTTGAAGCTCTCGTCATAAACAAGTGCATGCTATTGTTAGGTAACAAACAAATGTATTTTTTTAGTGTTGGGACAGTTGACAATGACGAACAAAGAGGAGAAGAAAAAAAAGTAGCCGAACCAAAGTTGAAGCTCTCGTCATAATGAACTACAACTAATAATTAAACATTTCCAACTAAAAGTAAATGTTGGCCGTCTAAAAATTAAATTTAACTATTTCAATTGAATTTGTCATGCAAATATATATATATATATATATATACTGAGAGCAACGCATGTGCATAATTTTTAGTATAGTATAGCATACTAATATATACGAACATGCATAATTTTAATTGTCTTTTAATTAATTTTGTATGTACATGAAATAAGTAAATGACATCCAAAGGAAAGATTCATTTCCTAAAAAGGAAAGGAAATGATTCCCACAGGAAAGGAATATAAGAGGAAAAGTGATTCCTCCTATCCAGCCAAGAATTCACTTTCCTACTATAGATAATTCAATTTTCCTTGTAAATTCATTGTCCTCTCCAAGGAAAGGGAAATAACAGTTAATTGATTTCCTTTCCTTTCCTCTCCGCGAACCAAATGAGACCAAAGGGTAAAATAGATATGTAAAATAGATTTCCTTTCCTTTCCTTTCCTTTCCTCTCCGCATTGGAAACTAAAAGATGAATGCCGTAAGTACCTAACTATTTCTAGTAGAATAGATTTTTTGTATTTGAATAGATATGTAAAGGTTTTTCTAGTATAAAAAGATTTACGGTAAAGTCTAACTTTTGTCGTTATACAGTAGAATAGATGTAAGTGCATAGTTTAAGATAATCCAAAAAAAAGCAGTTAGGTTAGTAAAAGAAGGTATAGTTTATGCTCATTGTCCCCCAGCTCCAACTAAATAAATAGAAGGAATAATATGCTTCCGTCTTCCACCAAATAAATTGAATAAATAATATATTCGCATAGCTCGATCCATTGATCTTCAGTCAGCTAGCCAAAATTTTGTACCTCTTTTTGATAACCACAAGAGTCACACGAGTCCCGTAAAGAAGATATAGTTAACAGCTAAAAATAACTAAAGTAAAGGAGGAGGAGGAAACAAGGAATAAGAAAGGAAAAGGAAACATTACCTCTGCTTCCCTTCCCCAGGACCATCCTGAATCCGATGGCGCTATCGGCTCAGGAACAACAGGGGAAGGTATTCTCTCTATTTTCTTAACTATAATACCATAATTTCTATATTCTGCTCAGTTTGATGTTGATGTTGATCTTTATTTTACAGGGACATATTTGAGTAGAGATTTAGAAGGGGAAAAAGAAGAAGAAAAAGACTGAGTCCCCTTTTCCTTAATCGATAGCCGACGTAGGAAGTTTATGGTGGATAGAGTGGTCCTCACTCGGTCCGCCTCCGTCTCCTCTTGGATCCGGCAGCTTTTCGTATGCATTGGGTGAGAGGTTTTCTCCTCTTTTGATATGATACTTTTCTTGACTCGATGATTTGGGAGAATATCTGTGCTTCTTGAATTGATTGGATGCGTGTGTATGTATGTATGTATTTGGGAGAACATCTTTGTGTTCATTGAATTGATTGGATGTGCATGTAGAGAGATGTTAATAGGGTTATTGATGAGGTCTGTCGGGTCTATGTTCGGCTTCCCTTTGATCTATCCTTTTGGGGTAAGATAGATTTAACCATGTTATTTCGATTTTTTTTTTTTTTTTTTTTTTTTGGGTTAATTTGCTACCTAAACTTTACATTTTGGTTTATAGAGTGCATGAGCTAGATTTCGTTGGTATTTTGGATGGAAATCGTTAAAAAATGGACGTGTGATATTCACGTGGCTTATTTTTAGGGTTATTTTTCTCATGACCAGCCTATATATTGGCTATAATTGGTTGTAGAATCGTCATTTTGTACTCGACAAAAGCTATTTGTTTATGTAGAATTTTTCCAAACACCAATATTCTTAGCCGGAAAATAAAAACTTGACAAAATAACTACGAAAAATAAGGCAAGTGACCATCACATTTCCATTTTTTATTGATTTTCATCCAAAAACACCAACGGTTTCTAGTTCAGGCACTCTTTAAACCAAAACGCAAAACTTATGTACCAAATTAACCAAAAAAAATTCAATCACCAAAATGACAACCACTACATTCTTCGTGCTGATTTTATGTCATTTACAACGTTTGGTTTGTTGCAAGTTGTGTCAATTGCTGCAACAAAAAGTTACAGAACCTACCTTAGACGGGAACACCACTTATGGCTACATGTTTTACATGAATTCTCATATCCCTCTTTATTCCATTTCATAAAGTCCAACCAAGACGGCTTGTTACTTGTTGCTGGAGGGCTTGTTGCCCAAGCCGTGGAAACAGCCTCTCCATTATATGGGGATAAGGCCGAATATATTACACCTCTCTGTACCGTGCATACGCGGAAGCCGCAGCACCGGGATGCCCTTCTTATTGCTCACAACAACATATGTTGCATGGTATTTTCATTTAAGATAAGCCAAACAGTCCATAGGTTAACAAGTAGGTGGCACTTGTTGTATATGTTGTTGTGTTTGTAGTTGCACGTTTGTGCATGCAGGGGCGGATCCAGAAACATAAATTGGGGTGGGCTAGACTGGATTAGGGTGGGCTGGTGAAGGCTAATTCCTTAAAAAAGAAAATCAAAAATCAAAAATCATATGAAGAAAAAAAGAATGTTTTATTTTTTGGGGTGGGCTGCCCACCCCAATGAAGGCCTGGATCCGCACCTGTGTGCATGCAGGAGAAGATCTAGAAACTGAAGTTGGGGTGGGTTACAACGGATTCGGGTTTGTTAGAGGTGGGCTAACCTATATAAAATATCAAAAATGAAAAAAAAAACATGAGGAAAAAAGAGAGTTTTTTTGGCGTGGTGTCACGCACAAAAGTTTGCATCCCACCGAGACGGATTTGCATAACTCTCCACGGACCGGGGTTATGCAGAAAACTTCCAGAACATTTCAGAAGATGACGGAACTCTTTAGAAGGCGGTAGATTTCTCTGGAAGGCCGAAGATCATTCTAGATGACCCAAGATCCTTCTGAATGGCCCATGAAGTTTCCTCTTATGTCCTTTAGAGAATAATCCTGGAATATACCGTTCCAGTTTTGGTAGGAAGAATAATCCCTGGAATATTCCTTCCAAAAGTTTTCATGTAAAGCTCTATGAGCTATTATAAATAGGGGGGAGGCCTCATTTGTTCATCACCACCCAAATTTGTTGTCTTTTCTAGTACAGTGAAGTTTTCGAGCTTCCAATCTATCTCTCTCTCTCTCTCTCTTGCTCCACAAGTTTCTCAATATCGCCGTAGCGATCTGTAGAAAATAATAGTTGGTGTAATTTTATTGATGGACTACTTCACTACTTATAGGGAGTCTAGCTCCTCTACATACTACAAATTCCGATGTGGGACTAAAAGTCCCTTATTGATTCTCAACACTCCCCCTCAAGATGGACGATAGATATTGATCATCCCCATCTTGTTACATAGCTTCGACAGACTTAATGAACTAAGACCCTTAGTCAGACAGTCTGCCACTTGTTCTTCTGAGCGGACATGGCCAATCTTCAGTATCCCTTGCTCCAGCTTCTGCTTGATAAAGAATCGATCGATTTCGATGTGCTTCGTTCTGTCGTGCTGAACCGGATTATTCGCTATACTTATTGCGGCTTGACTATCGCTCAGGAGATGCAACGGTGTCCCCTTATCCAACTTCAACTCTGTCAGCAGTGCTTTCACCCATAGTAGTTCTGACACCCCTAGAGCCATTGCTCTGTATTCTGCTTCAGCTGTCGACCGTGCTACCACTGACTGTTTCTTGCTTCTCCATGAAACCAGGTTTCCTCCTACAAAAACACAGTACCCCGTGGTAGATCTTCTGTCGTCTATGCAGCTTGCCCAGTCTGCATCACAGTATCCCTCAATATCTGTGCATCCATTCTTCTTGAACCACAGTCCTTTTTCCGGCGTCCCTTTCAGATATCTTAGGATCAGAAATACTGCATCCATATGACCCGTTCTTGGATCATGCATATAGCGGCTTACAACGCTTACTGCAAATGAGATATCAGGGCGAGTATGCCCTAGATAAATCAGTCTGCCTACTAGCCTTTGATACCTTTCGCGATCAACATGCTCTCCTGCTTCTGTTCCCATCTTGCACTTCTGGTCAATTGGAGTGACTGCTGCTCGGCATCCCAGCATCCCTGTCTCCTTCAGTAGATCTAGTACATATTTCCTTTGTGAGAGAACAATTCCTTGTTCACCATCACACACCTCGATACCTAAAAAGTATCTCATCTGTCCTAAGTCCTTCACCTCAAACTCCTTAGCGAGTTTCGACTTCAGCTTAGTGATCTCATCAGCATCATCACCTGTGATCACTATATCATCCACATATACAGCAAGTATAGTTATGTGGCCTCTTGCATGCTGGAGGAAGACCGTGTGATCTGCATTTGTCTGATGGTATCCCATGCCAGTGACAGCCTTTCTGAATCTGTCAAACCAGGCTCGAGGAGATTGCTTCAGCCCGTACAGCGACTTCTTCAGTTTGCACACTTTTCCATGTGACGTTCCTTCACCTGAATCTGACACAGAGTAGCACCCCGGAGGAGTCTCCATGTATACTTCTTCTTGTAGGTCTCCATGAAGAAATGCGTTCTTTACGTCTAACTGGTGTAGCTTCCACCCATAGTTTGCTGCAATGGAGACCAGCGTTCTTACGGTACTCATCTTCGCTACTGGGGCAAAAGTCTCATCATAGTCGATACCATATGTCTGGGTATAGCCTTTTGCAACCAGTCTCGCCTTGTATCGTTCAACTTTTCCTTCTGGTGTCTCCTTCACTGTGTAAACCCATTTGCATCCCACAGCTTTCTTTCCTTCAGGTAATGGCACCAGCTCCCATGTCTTATTTTTCTCTAGTGTCCCAAGTTCTTCCATCATTGCAGCTTTTTATCTTGGGTCCTTCTTTGCTTCCTGCCAATTCTTAGGTAAAGAAGTGGAGTCTAACGAAGTGAGGAAGACTTGATAAGTCGGAGAAATATTAGAATAAGACAAGTAGTTGGCGATATCATGTTCATAATCTCGATAACGAATAGGAGCCTTTCCCGCATTAATGTGAGAAGACCTCCTTAAGGGAGCAATGGGAGGTGGGAAAAGCATACCATCCGAGTCGGAGAGACCCGCTTCCGAATCCGAGTGATCCGGTACGGGAGTAACATCTTCAGGAGTTGGGGCAGGAGTAGACGAGGGACTTGGCACATTTGGCACAGGGCACGGCACAGTACTGGACCTCTGCTGTCTTCTGTACACTTGGAGCTCTTTTTCGTCTTCTGTACACTTGGAGCTCTTTTTCCCTTGTCTGCTTCTCCCCCTGCGTAATATATGTATCGTCTTCTTCATCCTCCGTATCGGTATTACTGATACTTTCTCCTCTTTCCTTCCAATTTGCAACAACAGGATAAGGTACCGATCCGACGACCACGCTTGGACGTATTATCTCCCCCTCACGGCTAACACCCGCTGTGTTAGGTGTGTTTCCAAACGCGGAGCCCTCATCTGAACCATAATATGGTTCCACCTCTCTGAATGTAACGTCCATGCTTACAAACAGCTTTCGTTCCACCGGGCTCCAGCATACATACCCCTTCTGTGTCCCGGTGTACCCAACAAAGACACACTTAACTGCTCTAGGATCCAGCTTACCAACTCCAGGTCTGTTATCATGGACAAAGCATACACATCCAAATACTTTCGGAGGAACGGTGTATGCAGTTGTCCCCGTGAGCATTTCCAACGGCGTCTTCCAGTCCAGCAATTGAGAGGGCATCCTATTGATGAGATAAGAGGCTGTCAAGACAGCCTGCCCCCACAAGTATTTAGGCACATTCATAGCTAGCATCATCGTCCGAGCTACTTCCAGCAGGTGCCTGTTCTTTCGTTCTGCAACACCATTTTGAGCCGGTGTATATGCACAAGAGGTTTGATGCAGTGTGCCATGAGAGGATAAATATGCAGCAAACCTCGTATGGGTATATTCCGTCCCATTATCCGACCGGAAACACTTAACACGAGCATTATATTGTGTCTTTACGCGTTGATGGAAGCTCTGAAATGCTTCAAAAACGTTACTTTTATTCTTCAGTAGGTAGACCCACGTTACGCGGGTAGAGCAGTCAATAAAAGTGACAAACCATCTATAACCGTTAACACCGGTTGTAGGACAAGGATCCCACACATCTGAATGAATCATATCAAAAGCAGCAGTACATCGATGCCCAGAACTCACATAGGAGCTTCTGGTATGTTTTTCCAACTCACAAGCATCACAAACTAACAACTCTTTATTCGCTTTTTGATATAAGGATGGAAACATGCGACTAATAACAGAAAAGGAAGAATGTCCTACACGCTGATGGTGTAGGAGTAGCTCGGCTTCGACACTTCGACTTCGGACTTCTGGTTGTGTGTCTGCAACCAATGATGCCAGTGCTCTGTCCAGACCGTTCCTGTCCAAGTACCATAGACCCTTATGCCATGTGCCAGTGCCCAGTCGTCTTCCCGTTCCCTTCTCCTGAAAGATTACCTTAGGAATATCAAAGGAAACAGTACAGTTTAGATCAAGGATAATGGCGCTAATGGATATAAGATTGACAGGAAAGGAAGGAGCATGTAAGACATTAGATAGAGTGATGGAATGAGTGCAATCAATAGTGCCTTTACCCATAACAGGCCTGGAGGTACCATCAGCAGTCTGAATGCTTTCTGGCGGCGTTAGGTTAGAGTATTCCCAGAACTCACCTCGGGACCCCGTGACATGGCGGGATGCCCCAGAGTCCATAATCCAGACTGGCTGAGAGACAGATGCAAGAGCACGCGGAGGTATACCGTCACTGGTTTGGGAAAAGTAAGTGCAGTAATCTCCTGAGGTGGGCGGCACCTCAGAATTGACTTGTCGGTCACCAGAACCAATCTTTGAGCCCCGCAGTTTCTCAAGAACTTCTCTCTCAAATGGAGTTATGTCCGCCAGCTGATTGTCCCGGCCTTCATCCGCCAGATTCGCCGTGTTGCCTCCAGAGTAAGTGCCCCTTCCACCAGTGTAGCTGCCTCGACCACCTCGTCGTCCACCCCGACCACGGCCCCGACCACGCGAGGAACTCCGTGCTGGTTTTGGGCAAAAGCGGATGTAATGCCCTGTGTCACCACAGTTGTGGCAAACGCCTCCCGCAGAAGGAGGCTGGTTGAAAGCAGCAAGAGCAGATGTGGCAACTCCGACTTGCTCCCCCTGGGAGATGCCCCTGGTGGGCATCAGCTTCAACCGTGCTTCTTCTTGTGCCATGGCAGCTATGGCATCCTCTAAGGTCGGCAGCTTCGGTTGCGCAAGAAGTACATTCCTCCGTTGCTCAAATGCAGGGTTGAGCCCCTTCAAAAACTTCATCATCCGTTGCCGCGAGATATAATCCAGAAATTTCTGGAAATATTTTGCGAAGGACGGTTCAACCTGAGCATCCTCCATTCCAAGAGGATCATAATGGTCAAGATCAGACCAGTACTTCTTCAACAAGGCGGCGTACTCAGATATGGTACGATCGTCTTGAACTACCCGCTCGAGTTCATCCTGCAGTTGGAAGACTCGCATTGGGTTACCTGAACCGGAGTACATATCTTTCAATGTTCTCCAGATATCAGCAGCTCCCTCCATTGCTTCAACATTATCCGACACTTGATCGGTTAAAGAGGCTGTCAACCAACCAGCCACAACATTGTTGACAATCTCCCATACAGCAAACTCCTTCGAGGAGTGATCGACCGGGGCCTTGGTGTGGCCATCTACATAGCCAACCAAGCCACGTCCCTTCAGCGTCCGCATCGCCTGCCGCGACCATTTTAAGTAGTTGGTCGTGCCTTCCAGCTTCGTCTCCAGTTTGTCCAACTTCCCCATTCTATACGGTGACGGATCCACATCAGTATGGGTCACGCGTGAGTTTGCCTCCGGTAATCTCTTGGTCAGGAGATCCTCGACCAGGGCCTTCATCTCTTCTGCTGTCAACTTCCCATAGATGGAATCCATGGTTTCTGCAACTGTAATCAGTGAGGTTTTGTTGTTTCCTGAGTCGTCGTCGTTTGCTTCGTCTTCGTCTTAGTCAGCAATCTGCTGTGAATCCTGATCTCAGGTAGCGTTTTCGTCAACTGTATATTCTGACAGTTGAGATAGAGATCAGGGGGGGAAACAACAAACTAGCTTCCTCACTGATATGTTGGAGTGTATGCGACCAACTAGAACCGCGTCATTATGACGTGTTCGGACAGCCCAAACTTAGTTGTGCCTCCTTGCATGGCGAAGTATGCAGCACGCCGCAACAGAAATCCTAGAAGGATTCTGAGTGTACGAAAATCTAAAGAGATTTCGTAACAGAAGCAAGACGAAAATCTAAAGAGATTTCGTATGCGTAGCAGTAGGTCTTCTAAAGAGAAGATACTGAGTCTCGAAGGCAACAACAGTAGAGCTTCTAAAAAGAAGGTACTGATTTTTTTTTATTTTTTTTTAATTTTTATTTTTTTTTTTTTGGTGGCTAGGGTTAGGGTTAGGGTTTTGATGGGGCTGCTAGGGCTAGGGTTTCCATGTCGAGAGTGGGAGAGGGAGGTAGGGGGGCGTACTGCTCCGGGAGGGGGGGGTCGGGCGGGGGGGGGGGGGGTTGCTCCGGGGGGGGGGTCGGGGGGCTGCTCCGGGGGGGGGGGGTCGGGGGGCTGCTCCGGGGGGGGGTTGGGGTCGGGAGGGGGGGGTTGGGGGGGGGGTGCTGCTCCGGGGGGGGGAGAGTTAATTTTTTTTTCTTTGTGGAGAGAGAGAGTTATGGCTCTGATACCATGTAGAAAATAATAGTTGGTGTAATTTTATTGATGGACTACTTCACTACTTATAGGGAGTCTAGCTCCTCTACATACTACAAATTCCGATGTGGGACTAAAAGTCCCTTATTGATTCTCAACACGATCTAGCTAAGCGTTGGAGGAAGGCTTGCACGAGTCTTCGAGGAGGAAGATAGTGCGCCGCACGGGACGAAGTGTAGCAAAAATACTAAGTCCGTGACAAGTGCTATCAGAGCGAAGGTCGGTTGGTGCCATGTCGACATCCGAGAACGTCTAGGAGGGACCCGCGTCGCCTAAGGAGGGGCACGCCAAGACGCACAAGAAGGCTAAGAGCAAGGAGTCTACGGCGGAGCGTAGCCTTGTGGATCTTGCCGAGCGTGTTGGAGTCTTGGAGACGGGTTCGAAGGACATGGAGATGCGCATGGGCTCCGTGGAGCAAAGCAACAAGAGACTAGAAAGGTGCTTCGATGGGCTGGAGAGCGACGTTGCTTCGTACATGGCAATCTTTCGGGAGCAATTCTAAGAGATCCGATCCGCACTTGAGAAGGAGCTCAAGGGGCATCGTGCATAGATTGAGGACTTGTGTAGAATGGTTCAAGACTACGAGGAGCTAAAGACCGTGGTCGAGAGTTGCGGAGAACTCAAGATCAAAGTTGTCATCTTGGAGAAGGCCGTTGCGAACGGTGGACCTTCGAGTAGGGAGGCACCGAGAAGACGGGAGATCCCCGAGCAGAAATCCTTCAACGGGGTGTGTGATGCCGAAGTTAAGAACTTCTTGTGGAACGTGGAGCGATACTTCAAGGCGTTGCACATCAACAATGACGCCGGGAAGGTGGATATTGTTTCACTCTACTTCACTGACGATGCGATGTTGTGGTGGCGTCGAAGTACATGGAGGCCGAGAAGTGTTTGTGCTCGATAGAGACTTGGGAGAATCTCAAGAAGGAGATCAAGTCTCAGTTCTATCCGGAGAATGTGGAGTTTGCAGCGAGGCGGAGCTTGCGGCAACTCAAGCATACCGGGGCGATCAAGGAGTATATTGCAGAGTTCACACGTTTGATGCTCGCGATATCTAGCATGGGTGAGGAGGATCGTTTGTTCTTCTTTCTCGATGGACTCAAACCGTGGGCGGCTCAAGAATTGCAGCGACAGAGGGTGCAAGACTTGAACACCGCCATGGCAGCAGCTGAGCGGCTCGTCGAGTACATGTGGGACGACAACGATGCCGAGGCCAAGCCAAAGTTCACCAAGGGGAATGGTGGGGGAGATCGGGAGAGCTCTCCGAAGGAGGGTCCGTCTGAGGGGAAGAAACACGAGAAGGTCCAACCCGAGCGAGTAGTTTCGTGTTTCATATGCAGAGGAAAACACGTTGCTCGGGATTGTCCGATGAGGAGCATGCGTGTGAATGTCGTCCAAAGCGAGGAGGTGGAGGACGATGAGTGCGAAGTAGGAGTGCACATGGGGGCGTTGCGGTTACTCAACATCTTGAAGACCAAGTCTGCTGTGTGGAGGACTCCGAGCAGGGAGCTCATGTACATTGACGTGAGGATCAACGGCATGAGCATACGGGCGTTGGTTGACACGGGTGCCACTCATAACTTCATCGCGGGCACGGAGGTCCGTCTTTTGGGTCTAGCCTTGGAGGAAGATCCGGACATGATGAAGGCGGTCAATGCGGAGGCGCGCCTCGTGCACGGGTATCCAAGGGAGTCAGCATAGCTGTGGAAAATTGGTCGGATATTGTCAATTTCACTATTACATCGATGGATGACTTCAAGATGATACTGGGCATGGATTTTCTTATCGCGGCTAAGACGATTCCGATGCCACATTTGGGAGTTGTCGGCTTCATGGAGGAAGGCTCATCGTGCATGGTGAAAGGTGTACGAGAAAAGCCTTCGAAGGGGGAAGCTATCTCCGCTACTCAGCTTAAGAAGGGTGGCAAAAGGGGGACAGCATATCTAGCGGTACTCGAGAAGAAGGATGGCTTCGAGGAGGAAGACCTTTCTTGCGAGACCAAGGGTGTTGCAAAGGGGCGCTCCGAGAACCACTTCCGCGGAGGGAGGTGGACCATGCTACTGGGCTAGGCATGAGTGCAGAGATGCTTGTCGCAAGCTGCGCGGAGGCAGAAGCGACGAGGCGGAGTAACTCGCGCAAGGAGTTGCTCAAAGCTCGTGGGGGACATTCAAGT
This sequence comes from Iris pallida, assembly GCA_029216955.1. Classification (NCBI taxonomy): domain Eukaryota; kingdom Viridiplantae; phylum Streptophyta; class Magnoliopsida; order Asparagales; family Iridaceae; genus Iris; species Iris pallida. Next base: position 2,255,225 of record JANAVB010018197.1, read on the forward strand.
CGACATGCTTGCAATAGAATTCGCATGCGCGGAGGTGTGTAGAACCAAGTGCAGCCATGAGACAAGGGGGATCGGCGACTCGATAGTCCGCATGAGATTCGTCTTGTACCGAGGAGGGAACAAACCGAGGCTAGAGTTGGTGCGACGAACCAGTTTGCTTCCGATCTTGAGGAGAATATGGACAAATGGAAGCGCCGCACAAGTCGCACAAAGAAGGGACGACGAGCAGCGACCATGCCTACGAGGGTGGACGTCGTTCCAAGATTTGCTGCACCCGTCGACGAAACAGGTGGGGGATAATGTCACGCACAAAATTTTGTGCCCCACCGAGACGGATTTGCATAACTCTCCACGGACCGGGGTTATGCGGGAAGCTTTCAGAACATTCCAGAAGATGGCGAAACTCTTTAGAAGGCGGTGGATTTCCCTGGAAGGCCGAAGATCATTCTAGATGACCCAAGATCCTTCTGAATGGCCCATGAAGTTTCCTCTTATGTCCCTTAGAGAATAATCCTGGAATATGCCGTTCCAGTTTTGGTAGGAAGAATAATCCCTGAAATATTCCTTCCAGAAGTTTTCATGTAAAGCTCTATGAGTTATTATAAATAGGGGGGAGGCCTCATTTGATTCTCACCACCCAAAGTTGTAGTCTTTTCTAGTATAGTGAAGTTTTCAAGCTTCCAATCTCTCTCTTTTGCTCCACAAGTTTTTCAATATCGCCTTAGCGATCTAGCTAAGCGTTGGGGGAGGGCTTGCACGAGTCTTCGAGGAGGAAGATAGTGCGTTGCACGGGATGAAGTGTAGCAAAAATACTAAGTCCGTGACAGTGGGCTGGAGCCCACCCAACCAATAGGCTGGATCTGCCCATGTGTGCATGAATTGAATGTATGATTATTGTATGCATAAGTTCTCCCAAGTGTGTTTTGTTGCTCGTAATATATGGTTTATAGATACATATGCTTCTGACCATGTTGGTCTTGATATTTTCGGTGTTTGTAAACATTATATTGTTATGCATGAATTTCTTCTAATATTATACTTTGTTAATGGTGCTCCATTATCTCTCAAGTATCCTATTGTAGTAGGGAATTCCATGCTTTGATTGTTTCTTTGATTAGGACAGACCATCTGGCTCCACATATGTATTGCACTTAAAAGTATTTACTCCGAGCAACTGATTCACGTGAACAATCCAAATAGTTATGAGAAGGCTTGTTGGCTATGGCTTGGGACTTGTGTGGTTACACTGAACGGGTTGTTTCTAATGTGAATTCTCTAGAACGGTTACTTAGAGCCTGCTGCTTACAGACTGAAGAGGCCTTCCTAAATGTTGAAATGATTAAGACTATAATTATTTGCACCATGCAAATGGTTCACAAAAAATAAATATTTAATGGAAGTCACATAGTGAACCTGCGCTTGCAGCAACACAAATGCACTTTAAGTGTTGAAAGCCCACTCATCCTCAAATGAGGTTGAAACAATGCAAGCATCCTGGGAATTCGGGTTTGACTTATGGACATCTCTCCTTAAATGGGGTGTGTACATCTCAAGCCTCCCTGCACCTTGCATTGGAGGACTCTTTTGGCAGTGGTTGTCTGGTTATGGCTCTATTGATTCAGTCCCCCGTGATGCTAATCCGGGTCTTCGAGTACACTTCTTATTTGAATACGAGGCATAACTGTAATTTTCCCTTTACTCCTTTGTCATCTATAATAAATTCCAAAACTATTTCGTAACATATATGCTGTTAGAGTTATGCTAATCGTCTATATGGTTAAACCTGATTTGTAACAGAGCAGAGGTTGCCTTGGATGCTGTACTAAGCCCACTCCAGTTACTGCAGTAGATGAACCTTCAAAGGGTTTAAGAATCCAAGGGCGGACAGTGAGAAAACCAAGCGCATCTGAGGATTTTTGGAGTACGAGTACTTACGAGATGGAAAACAGTGGAGTACAGTCTCAGAGGAGTGTTTCGTCAATTAGCACATCAACACAAATCATTGATCACCATGGTGCAGCAGGAAGCAGCGGCAACCCTCATGAATTTGTGAATCATGGTAAGTATTGGTTGAAGCTTCTAATCTCGCGCATTTAATTTATCCAATCTAAGTTCTTCAAAAGTTTAATTTTGACAGCAAATGTGACTGAATGCATTTAGCACAAACATGGGAACGACCAGCTGCGTGTTGGAGTGCTATTTCTTTTTTGTTATGACACGCCCGTTGTGGTTTGTGGCAGTTGCAACATATAGTAACGTGTCATTGTAAAATTATATATATATATATATATATATATATGTGCTACTGATGTAGGATTCTGTGACGCTCTATTGAAACTTCCTTCCTTAGATTAAGTAGGTTAGGCTTATTGCTTTTTCTGTAGATATGGTCATGCTAGTTGGTTGTTTTATATGAATGTAATGGATACGAGTTATCCCTCATATTTCTTCAACTGGGATTTGTTTTTCTATAATTGAATCCTTGATAATGAGGCATATGGAAAAGTAGTTAGCACAAACAAAGTGAATAGAACATGATGAAAGAAAAATATCTTCTAAGGTTCACAAAATATTTGTATAGTATTTGTTTGTTAAAGAACCAGACTTATGGTATGGTTTTGCTTAGTGAATCACAATTTTGGTATCTGTACTTTAGTACTGAAAACATTTATGTTGCAGGTCTTCTTCTTTGGAACCAAACTAGGCAGCAGTGGGTTACACATCAGAAGCCTGAAAACCGGGCACAACAGCTTCGAGAACCAAGGTTAAGGTATGCCATACTGTTTGTTATCTATGTGGGAGAATATCTTAAGAGGATATCTTGGCTCTAACTTTATGTCTTTTCAGAAGCAAAGCATGAGAATCTTGTTCTATAAAACGTTTGTTCCTATGGGGGCTAGCAGGAAGAAAATGCCTTATTTCCTGATCTTGTTAGTTGACTGGTTTAACAGTTGATAATCTAGTAAGCTTAGGTTGGGCACAGAGCTTGACGGTATGTTTTTCATGTTGAGATTAACCGGAAATTAGGTTATTTATTATGTCAAGGTTATATAATATAATCTTAAACGCCAGAATTTGATTACAGCTGACCTCAATTTTTTGGGATAAAGGCTTTGTTGTTGTTGTTGTTGTTCTTTTTGGATACTAAAATCCCCCAAAGCACCCTGTGGACTAAAATTTTGGGATAAAGGCTTGAAGTATAGATTTGACAACTTGTCATCCAGTGAAAAGTGAATAGTAATATATTTTTTTTTATTTAACCCGACTTTCATCCCACATCGGGCTTGAAAGAGAGGATGTGAGATTCACATTTTCATGGGGGACAAGACCTACTTTATGTCAAAAATGAAAGTGGAAAACATACTCTATTTGCTTGTAAGTAGTGAATGTGGGAAAAAAGTGATACTTTCGCGACTTTCACTACACTGACTTGCTTGGAACCACCCTTATGCCAAGTTTTCTGTAGGAAACTTGTAATGTACAATGTCTGGTGACATATGCAATTAGTGCAAAGGGGAAAGAAAGTTACATTATTGTAATACTTTCTGTCACTTTGAAACTAAAGTAGTGCATCTGATAAGAGATTGTGACGTATGTAATATTGAGATTAATATTTATTTGTTCTGTATGGTTTCTCTAGGTATGCCCTCAGGGCACATGTTAAGAGCAATAAAGGTCCTTAATTATCTCTAAATTTATAGGGAATGGGTTAAGAAGCGTCTAACTAACTCTAGGTAATTGGGTGAAGCTTACACGTTTATCTTTATCCTGAATAACCCTTCTATCCCACTCACAACTGTTAATATTGATACTCTTACCCATCCTAAACAAACAGATTGATACTTTTTATCAAGACATGTTATAATAATTATGCAGAAGTACCAGAAAACCAGAGTGAAGAATGATATCTAAAAGGATTAACTGCAGCCTATGAGATTTGGTTTCAGAAGTTTTAAGCAACCGAAATGGAATTTTTGCATCAAACTTTTAGCATAGACTCCGATAAAGCAAATTCTGACATTAGACCAATTAAAGCAAATTTTACATGTAAACTAAGTACATTCAAAATAGCATTTGAAAATTTATCCTACCTAGAGGCGATTAGATGTTGGGTAAAGTGCATTTAAACCCTCTCTAGAGTTGCCTCGTTTGCAAAATAAGAGTTTTTAGAAAACTTAAGCAGTTAGCACCTCCCAAAAAACCTGTTTTGTTTAGAATGGCCCTTATCCGTTAAATGGCCGTTAAGACTTAAAAAAAATAGAAACTACCTAAACTACCCCCCCACCCTTCCCTACCAGCCCTTCCCTTCCCTACCCCCCCTCCGCCGGCGACCCGACCTCGACCCCCTCCCCTCCCCCTCCTCCCTCCGCCGGCGACCCGACCCCCTCACCCCCCCCCCCCCCCCTCCTCCCTCCGCCGGTGACCCACCCCCCGACCCCCGACCACCCCCCCTCCTCCCTCCGCCGGTCATCCCCGACCACCCGTGTAGTGCCCCGTCCCGCTCAGTCAATCGGAGGAATCGGAACGCCAACGGCGTTCGGACTTAGCCTTGCAAACGGCTGCTCAGAGACATTGTTCGGTCAAGACGACCGCTCGTACAGGTGGGATAGTTTCGGTGAACTTGCCTCATCTTAGCCTTCACATAATAAATCGCATGTTTTCAACTTGCACAAGTAGGCTTGATAATAAAATAGACGAATCCACATAGCTAAAGGGAATAATTCCGACGGATCGAATTGAGTTAGAATATGGAAAGGTCCAATGGTCGGCTTAGAGTTGGTGCACGGCGTGCTTTGAAAATGACACTCGGTCTTTCGTTCCGTGGTTTGGGAGAAGGAAAAGTTGGTCTTCGCCACAAACTAAAAGTTTGCCAAATTCATAGGCGTCGCCCGCATAAATGCTTCATAAAGCATGCACGGTCTCTTCGCCCAAGGCGTGGTATAGCCTCTGCTCGCCGACGGGTTAAGTTGTATTGCACGGCTTGTGGCATAAGTCTAGGCACCCCAAAATAACTTGGTTGTTCAAAGTCGAACGCGTGCACGACACGTTCCCACGACACAAAGCTTGACGCAGCCTTTGCTCGTCAAATTGTTGCAAAGTAAGTTAGGCAAGTTATGTTAAGCTATCAGGAGTAGTAGCAAGCACGGTCCTATGAGTTCTACGACGGGGTATAACCACATAGTCCCACGATCGTAAGGCCCGTCATATAGAGTATGACTTGGGCGGTGGTGTCACATAGAGTTTCAAGTTGGTTTAAGACACGATGGCACGAACTTAGTGTTTTAAGGCACGGGCCACGGTTGATTCGTTGAGTTTGGAAAGTGCTTCAAATAGTTGTTCTTGAGTTGAGTGAAATGATAGGACAAGAAGGAAGAATGCTCGCGACTGGGTCGTCGAGGCAAGAAAGAAGAATGCTCGCGACTGGGTCACCGAGGCAAGGTCTCAGATGTGAGAAGTGTTGAACTTAGCCCTGAAAGAGATGGTAACACTAGAAGTAGATTGACTGTGTGAGACGTCAGTTCGAGTCGAGTCTTGCATGGTCATTGGACAACTTGTACAAGGTAAAATCAATGTTTCTCGAACGGCGACCCAGGCGGACCATGGGAACCGTTGCGATGGAGACATTCGTAGCTGTGCTGGATGACCGCACGGGTTAGCGGGGACTTGCAGCGGAGCTAGCTACTCGCGCTGGCAAGGAGCGTCCGTCTAATCAAAAGCTCAAAAGGAGTCCATTATAGCGTTGGGCGCTAGTGACTAGTTCATATAGATGAGTCGGCATGGGCGGCGATCCGCGTGTATGCCTTTGGATTGAGTCGAATATTGAGTGTAGTATATCAAGGAGTCGAGTTGAATGTGTGTTTGTACAGTTGGAACACAAAATGTTGGGCCTAAGATTTGGCTGCAACGAAGACACCGTGCTTCGACACGAGATGTGGCATCGAGTCTTGAGTTGTCGGCATATAAGTTGCATAAGTTGGTTGAGTTGTTTTGAGTTTAAGTCAGGAAACGTCGCAAGGCAAAGTTGGTCGAGTGACACTTAACCCACAAGTTTTGATTGGGTCAGTTGATGATTTAGTAGCGATGGGCCGCGAGACGGCAAGGGCCGCGAGGCGGCGATATGATTGAGCCTCATTGAGTTGCGAGGCACGGCCTCAACAAGGACTTATAGCAAGGTCACACGGGAATGGAGTCTTATCGCGTAGTTGCGTCTCTGATTTTAAGCCGTAAGGCAAGCACGACTTGATAGATTAACGTTGTTGAGTTGATGCTGCGTTGCAAGCACGAAATGGTCTTGAGACACAAAATAGGCCAAGGCGTCTGTCCTAAAACCGATCCTAAGGAAAGAGTAGAAAGACAATCATAAAGGGACTATGTTACATACAAAGTAAATTAACGTGTTGGTTTTGTATGGGTGGGCGAGGAGCTCATTCCACCAGTACAGTTGAGTACTGACACCCACATAGTTTTCATGTGCAGGCACAGGTAGAAGCTCGTGGCGCGGAGCTCGCTTGGATGTGTCGAGGCACGGAGTTCCTTGGCGATTCGAAGCGTGCGGCCGCATGGAGTCAAGACTTATACGGGACATAATGTATGGACGTCGTCTTCTGAAGCATCCGCTGGTTCAAGACATGTATTGAGAGATGAGAGAGAGCTGAGTGACTTGTAATGTGAGATGAGTGAGCTTGAGCGATTGTAATCTTGGCCTTGCGTCCCATTGTAACCTTTGTTTCAATATCAATAAAGATCATCTTTTGTGTAACTTGTGTTTCGTTCTAAATTTTCGCTGCTATTATTCAATGTCTCTGCTTGGGACTTCTGTGCGACAACCCCGTCGCAGTCGCTGAAATCGGCCGTTATGGAATCCGCCTTGCACGAGCGCAACCTAGGCTCATGCGGCATCACGCCTTAGCGAGGACGAGCGCTCCTACGGGAGCGGGACGTGACATAATTGTATCAGAGCACGGCTTTACGTCCTTGGACTATCGATTGAATTCTTTAACTCCGTTGTTTTCGCAAATTCTGAATTGTTGCTTCCGCAAAGTTGAAATCGTTGGTGCGCTCTCTCGAATGTCCTACGGGATGTCCATACAATAAGTCTAACTATTTTGTAAAACATAGGAGAACAGTTTTTGATAAAACAAAAAGAGGGTTTGCGTAAGCACCACTGGCTAAGTTGGGCTGGGCATATACACCAAAGTTGCGTTGACCTTAGAAAAGTCGAGTGCGGGAATTGAATAGTGTCGAGCAAGAATGAGTTGAACTCGATTGAGTAAAGTGAGACGACTATCGATAAGGGTGCTATCGAGCGACGATAACGTCGGTGCGACGTATATGAGCGTGCTTGGAATATGAGGAGTGGTCCGAAACGAGATTCGAAGAAGTAGATTGTGAATCGAATGATAAGTTGAGGATTTGTTGAATGACTTCATCCCTGAGTGGTGTATGCGATAGCTTCAGGGATGCCGATCGATTGATTGAGGATGTGGGGTGTCGATGAGTATATCAGCAAGCGTCGCACGTATGCAAAGCCGTAGAGTGAGTACCATTGATAAGTTGTAGTCTTGAGATTTGACTAGTCGATTCGAACAACCTAGAAATGGACGCGCACGGAACGTGCACGGGATTGAGGATTGTGCGAAGTATGAAACGCGAAAACGATTGAGTAGGTGAAATAGAATCGAGGAAAAGTTAGAGTGTACGAATGGATGACTTGATCGAAGAAATTGATACGGATCGTATATGAAAAGTTAGCACGACAGATAGATAGCGTGCATGAAAAGTTGATTTTTGAAGTTACGCAATGACTCTAAGGATTGGATTGAATGTTGCTCGATGATTTGAGTTAGCAAGGAATGATGCGAATTGAGAAAACACGTTGGTCGATGGCTTAAGATAGACGGATGAACAATACGTGAATTTGGATTGGAGGGAAATTGATGTTGTGAATGATTCGAGGGATAATGATCGAACTTGAATTTGAATGTCGGGGAGATTATCCAATCGGATGATAGCATCATTCGCACGACTCGAAATTGGTTGCAAAGGAAGATCGTCAGGTTACGCATATCGTCGATGGTATTGAGGTGTATCAAAGATCGATATGCGATAACTCGGGGGTACTCTGACTCGGCGAACGACGATCGTGCAAGTGTTATTGTTCGGTTGGATGCTATATTTAGGATTGTGATTGAGATGAATGTTGGATGAAAATGATTGTGTCTTGATGGTTACGTGGGTAACCACAACGTCGATGCTTTTGTCTTGCGTGATTGCAATTCTAGCCTCGCACATGCGTCACGTCGGATTCGGGACGATCGTTACGCGTGAGTGCTGACATGGTGATTCATGTCGCGGGAATGATCGAACTCGGAAAATCAGGACGCGGTAACTTTGATTGTCTCGACTTGTTGGCATGATGCGAAGGTGAATTCGAGGATTTGTAGGACTTGTGATTGACGAATGGATGAAACTTGAAGATTGAGTAGGTCCAATCCGCGCATCGAGAATGAATTAGTCTAGACTCAAAATAAGAGTTACGCTCCGATGAGAATGATCATTCCGCGGGAGCGTTGCATGGTGATTTCATGCTCACCGTGGGTAATCGGACTCGCGTGAGATCGGAGCGTGGCATATTGTTAAGTCAGACGACATTGTGATCGATTTCGTGAATTGGGATAAATGACTTGAGTATGAAATGTGAATTATGGTTTAGCGATGAATTGCGTCGTAGCGTGTTTGACTTGGAAGGATTGATAGGCAGATTATGATGAACGTGTTCGAAGAGATAGACTATGTGAAATGGCTTGTTGAACGAACGATATTGATGTGTCGTAGAATTGGTTGAACGTAAGTTGTCGTAGGATGGCTTTGCTGAATGACTCAGACCCCGTACGACGAATGTTGGGATGTGTGTAGAAAATCTATGCTCGATGTTTAGAAATCGGAGTGATGCGAGCTTGGGTAGAAAATCCAGTACTATCAACTTGGTTTGACCTTAGGATGGGGTCAGTGTTGATATTATTGTTTGGGAACGGTGATTCCAATACTGACAGTTGACTTTAACCTAGAGAGATGGCCTAGCGGCTAGGCGAGATGTCCATGTTGTGAGAGTTAGCATCGGTACTATCGATTTTCAGGATTGAGTGGATGAATCGACAGGTGGGATTGGATTCACTATCACAAGGCTTGGCTGAAGTGCATGTATTTTGAGGACGCCTAAAATATGTGCACGATCCAACTAAGTGATACGTTGAATGCAAGTGATACTTGAGGAATGGAAAAAGTGTCGAGGATTTTGAATCGTATTGAAGGAAAGATTGATAGTAGCACGAGCGTGGCTCGGATTTGGAAAATGCATAGGAGAAATGTGTGCGAGAGTCGTTGAACGTTCGAGTGGTAAGTCAATGAGTAAGTACTCAGTTAGTTTCGAGGACGAAACTTTTTCTGAGTGGTGTATGATGTAGTACCCTGTCCCGCTCAGTCAATCGGAGGAATCGGAACGCCGACGGCGTTCGGACTTAGCCTTGCAACGGCTGCTCAGAGGCATCGTTCGGTCGAGACGATCGCTCGCTCAGGTGGGGTAGTTTCGGTGAACTTGCCTTATCTTAGCTTTCACATAATAAATCGCATGTTTTCAACTCGCACAAGTAGGCTTGATAATAAAAGAGACGAATCCACATAGCTAAAGGGAATAATCCCGACGGATCGAATTGAGTTAGAATATAGAAAGGTCCAACGGTCGACTTATAGTTGGTGCACGACGTGCTTTGAAAATGACACTAGGTCATTCGTTCCCTGGTTTGGAAGAAGGAAAAGTTGGTCTTCGCCACAAACTAAAAGTTTGCCAAATTCATAGGCGTCGCCCGCATAAATGCTTCATAAAGCATGCATGGTCTCTTCGTCCAAGGCGTGGCATAGCCTCTGCTCGCCGACGGATTAAGTTGTATTGCACGGCTTGTGGCATAAGTCTAGGCACCCCAAAATAACTTGGTTGTTCAAAGTCGAACGCGTGCACGACACGTTCCCACGACGCAAAGCTTGACGCAGCCTTTGCTCGTCAAGTTGTTGCAAAGTAAGTTAGGCAAGTTATGTTAAGCTATCAGGAGTAGTAGCCAGTACGGTACTATGAGTTCTACGGCGGGGTATAACCACATAGTCTCGTGATCGTAAGGCCCGTCATATAGAGTATGACTTGGACGGTGGTGTCACATAGAGTTTCAAGTTGGTTTAAGACACGATGGCACGAACTTAGTGTTTTAAGGCACGGGCCACGGTTGATTCGTTGAGTTTGGAAAGTGCTTCAAATAGTTGTTCTTGAGTTGAGTGAAATGATAGGGCAAGAAAGAAGAATGCTCGCGGCTGGGTCGTCGAGACAAGAAAGAAGAATACTCGCGACTGGGTCGCCGAGGCAAGGTCTCAGATGTGAGAAGTGTTGAACTTAGTCCTGAAAGAGATGGTAACACTAGAAGTAGATTGACTGTGTGAGACGTCAGTTCGAGTCGAGTCTTGCATGGTCATTGGACAACTTGTACAAGGTAAAATAAATCTGTTTCTCGCACGGCGACCCAGGCGGCCCATGGGAACCGTTGTGATGGAGACATTCGTAGCTGTGCTGGATGACCGCACGGGTTAGCGGGGACTTGTAGCGGAGCTAGCTACTCGCGCTGGCAAGGAGCGTCCGTCTAATCAAAAGCTCAAAAGGAGTCCATTATAGCGCTGGGCGCTAGTGACTAGTTCATATAGATGAGCTGGCATGGGCGGCGATCCGCGTGTATGCCTTTGGATTGAGTCGAGTATTGAGTGTAGTATATCAAGGAGTCGAGTTGAATGTGTGTGTACAGTTGGAACACAAAATGTTGGGCCTAAGATTTGGCTGCAACGAAGACACCGTGCTTCGGCACGAGATGTGGCGTCGAGTCTTGAGTTGTCGACATATAAGTTGCATAAGTTGGTTGAGTTGTTTTGAGTTTAAGTCAGGAAACGCCGCAAGGCAAAGTTGGTCGAGTGACACTTAACCCACAAGTTTTGATTGGGTCGGTTGATGATTTAGTAGCGAAGGACCGCGAGGCGGCGATATGATTGAGTCTCATTGAGTTGCGAGGCACGGCCTCAACAAGGACTTATAGCACGGTCACACGGGAATGAAGTCATATCGCGTAGTTGCGTCTCTGATTTTAAGTCGTAAGGCAAGCACGACTTGATAGGTTAACGTTGTTGAGTTGATGCTGCGTTGCAAGCACGAAATAGTCTTGAGACACAAAATACGAAATAGTCTTGAGACACAAAATAGGCCAAGACGTCTGTCCTAAAACCGATCCTAAGGAAAGAGTAGAAAGACAATCATAAAGGGACTATGTTACATACAATGTAAATTAACGTGTTGGTTTTGTATGGGTGGACGAGGAGCTCATTCCACCAGTACAGTTGAGTACTGACACCCACATAGTTTTCATGTGCAGGCACAGGTAGAAGCTCGTGGCGCGGAGCTCGCTTGGATGCGTCGAGGCACGGAGTTCCTTGGCGATTCGAAACGTGCGGCCGCATGGAGTCAAGTCTTATACGGGACATAATGTATGGACATCGCCTTCCGAAGCATCCGCTGGTTCAAGACATGTATTGAGAGATGAGAAAGAGCTGAGTGACTTGTAATGTGAGATGAGTGAGCTTGAGCGATTATAATCTTGGCCTTGCGCCCCATTGTAACCTTTGTTTCAATATCAATAAAGATCATCTTTTGTGTAACTTGTGTTTTGTTCTAAATTTTTGCTGCTATTATTCAATGTCTCTGCTTGGGACTTCTGTGCGACGACCCCGTCGCAGCCGCTGAAATCGGCCGTTATGGAACCTGTCTTGCACGAGCGCAACCTAGGCTCGTGCGGCATCACGTCTTAGCGAGGACGAGCGCTCCTACGGAAGCGGGGCGTGCAACCCCCCCCCCCCCCCCCCCCCCCCCTCCCTCAGCCGGCGACCCGCCCCCCTTCTCCCTCCGCCGGTCATCCCCGAACCCCCCCCCCCCCCTCCTCCCTCTGCCGGTCATCCCCGACCCCCCCTCCTCCGCCGGTCATCGCCGACCCCCCCCCCCCCCCCTCCACCTGCCCCCACCACCGGAGAGAGAGGGGGGGAGGGGCAAAATCGTCTTTTAATACGATTTTTAACAGATTTAACAACGGGGGGGGGGGGGGGGGGGGGGGGGGTGTGATTTGAGCATTTTCGTAACAGACTGTCTTTTTTTGAATCAATGAGTCTTTATTTGCATTTTCTTGACATCTAGGGGGGTTTAAATGCATTTTACCCTTAGACGTTTATTAACACATTCATTATACATTTGCAGATATTTAAGGACCATTTATTGTTCTTTAACATATGCCCCAAGGGCTAAGGCACACAGAAAAAATAAAATAAAAATCCTATTTTGTAAAGCCAATTGGAGCAATAAGTTCAAAGTACCTTAGGATTATCTGCAACCACTTATAATCCCATGGGAAAAGAGTGTATTTTGAAATTTTTGATCAACAACATGCTTCTTTGCTTTTTCTGGATCAGTCCCTTGGACCCCAAAAACTACACACTTATTTTATTCTCTTGCACTATATTTCACCTGCCACTGCTTTGTATTTTCCTTATTCCAACAAAAGGCTCTTATTATAGAACTTGCATCCTGAATGAAATAATAACACTATATTTTGACAGACTCTTATTAAAAGTTAAAAGGGTGACTGAAATTCCAATCTAATTCTTATTTGAAAAATGTTTAAAGATGACACAAGGACAAGCAAAAGCAAATCCAGAAACTAGACTTTGGAAAAATAAATCCTCTTGTTTACTCTCTGCTATCTCCCTGTTAGTTTATGTTCTTGCATTTTAAGAGTTCTCAGCTTTTAACATCTTTGTTCAGGTGCTTTACTCTTCTTAATCAGTACTAGCTTAACGTTGATGACACATTTTGTTAATATTCAAGAACTTTGAATATGAGAGAATAATTGGTTGAATTAAAAATACTTAAATTAAATGAAAAGCCAAACTTAAATGTTAAACATGAGCAGAGGAAAACCTCTTATTGATTTACAGAACCAAAGTTTTTCATTTATGGTTAGGATTAGGGTATTAAGGCCTTTTTGTACTTACGGTTTCCTCTAATTGCAAAGAAGTGATATGTCAGGGTATTAAAGTGAAAAAGAACTTTAGGTTATTAAAGTGGAAAAAGAACTTTACCTAAAAAATGTATGGGGCATTAAAGTGGCAAAATTGGATGGCCCAGGGTATTTAAGTGCAATTAAACCCAAAGACAAACTAACACCGTAAAATTTGTTCTGAAATATATGTGTATTGATATTCCTTAACTGACATGCTATTCTGATAGTCCTACAAACTCCTACCTTTATGTTTGAGATTTTCAAGAAATTTGGGCTTAAACTAAACAGTAAGATGACCTGAAAGTGTGGTGGATTTTCTTGGTGTACTTTATAGAAATTATAAGCATAATTATCAGAGTTTGCAATTGACATACTAACTGGTATGTTGTCATCATTTGATTGCGTTGTCAGTCTGCTATGATGTAGGTTATTACTACAGTGCTAAGCATTAGAATACAGCATGTATTTATGAAGTTTGTTATACTTCACTCATGGCATAAGAAACAGGATTCTTTGTAAGTTACGCAACCTCTCTTTCCTTCTTGTTTATATTGCCTCATGCACTTTGGTATTTCTGTAAGCAGTTGGAATGCTACATATGACAGTTTGTTAGGGAGCAACAAACATTTTCCACGGCCTATTCCTCTTGCTGTAAGTCAATTAATTTAAAGTAAATAGTTGAATATTTTTTTTTTACTGTGAAAACACAATTTCCCTTGTATCTAATGTTTTCTTGAAATTGGGTTTACTGGCCACAGGAAATGATAGATTTCCTCGTAGATGTATGGGAACAGGATGGATTGTACGATTAGCTGGAGATTGTTGCTTGTAGTGTGCTGAATACTAGATACTGGGAGTATACTGTGCTACCTACTGGAAGGGATGCTTCTCATCTATTTGTGCTTTTGGTAGCCCCAAGAAGTGAAGTTGTATTGGTGACGGATCAAATTTATTTGTCTTGATCAAGTGTAATATGTGCATCACATAATCAAGTACTGCTTCAGTTTCCATCCATTACACTTGCTCCTGCACAGATTCGTCTTACTAAAAGCCTGCGAGCGTGGTTGCAGCTCCTAGAGCTTGTTTATATCAAGTTCTTTGCATTTACTTCACATATAACTTAATTTGGACTGCTTTTGGCAAAAGGGCAAATGTTCTGTAGAGACGATTTCTTCTCTCTTATATATTTATGCTTATTACTTGAATGCACAAGTGAGGGAGCACTGGAAGCTGCAAAAGTTTGTGTACTTGGCATCGAACAAGAATTGGCGTAACTTACACAGTTCTATAGATATGGGACATATTACAATTCTGAAGCAACTGGAAGTGAGTCATCATTGTTTGTCTTAATTCATGGAGCTAGTTAGAAAGATTTACAGCTATGTTACACAATCCTTGGCATTGTTTTGATTTACTTTGGGGTGCATTTGGTACCCGGAGATGTTGCAAGTATTTTTTGGGTTTAACATGAGCACCCAACCCTGAAAATGCTATATTTCTGGGGGAATATATGAAGATAAAATTAGGGATGAGATGCTGTTACTGCTCATATATTTCATGTCAGATATGCAAAATAAAAAAGAAAAGAAAAGAAATTTGGCTTTAGGACTGAAGGATACATTTGCACATTTTTCTTTCCTTATTCCAGTAGTGATCTAAGTTATTGGGATGATTAGGAGTCTCATACAGCATTGTTTGTGCCTGAATCAAACCTGAACCTATTCAATGAAAAACCCAAACTCAAGCTCAGTTTTCAAGCTGCTCAGCCTGAGCTTGAACATAATTTTCCGAAACCCTGATTCTGCGAACCAAACGTAGCAGACTATGGAGGCTCGTGGGTGAAATGTTGAATCAGTCGAAAACCTCATTGAAATAGCCAACAATGCTCCCTGAAACAACACAGCCTCAAATTCAAGCAAAACCAGGATTTCGTCGTCGTCGTTCTAAAAAGTTAAGATTCCGGATACCTAACACATATTCAGAACATACCCGAAAGAGTTCAAAATCATTTGATTATAGCTAGGTTAACGCAACTTGTATATATCATATAGAGCAACTGAGCAAGGCTGTCATGCCAGAATCATCACACATATACTCCAAGTGAACCTCCAAACTTATATAGTTATCATCGTTCGTTCGTCCTCATGATCCCATGTCAAGCTTGAGCAATATTATACTTCCAAGTGGTATGTATCGGTGCTTATACATGCACCAGTACTGTCCCTCTTGTGGCTCCATCTATATGAAATTTCCAAGTGGGCGTCGAGTGATCAGTCCAGATGCAGGTCATGTGGGCTACTGAACCCAACACTTTGCCAATTGCCACAATATAAACATTCCTACTACTTAGAATAATCTCAACTTGGAGAGTCGTCATTGAGTGATGGAAAAATATATACGTATGACAACACTGGCAACCCCCATAACTTCCACAGCTGGATTGAGGTGTATGCTTATTGTCACTGACTCGCTAAGAGAGAGCTTTGGTTGGTTCATGCATCTGATGATGGATGGATGATACATGATGTGATTTTATTAGGATAATCCAACAAGTAAAGAGAATGCATGTTTCTTTAGAACAGGGCCGCTCCGGAGGGTTCGGTTGCCCTAACCTGAAGCTAATTTTAGTTTGTCCCTTGACCCTTATTGTCAGCTGGTCATGTTGGTCATCCGTGACCCTGATCTTTGGTATAATGCATGCTGAGTCTGGGGGGTTGACCTAGCAGAGGGGTGTCATCCAAGCCTCAAGTCTTATCCGACTTACCCCAGGGCCAGTCCTGCTTTAGTAAAATCTTATACAAAATTTATGGCTGCTGAGAATCTAAATAGATGTGTTCCATATTTCTTCAGTAAAGCTTAGGTACTAACCTGGATTCTCTTCAACTTTTCAATCTTCTTGTATCTTTTTGCTCAAGGTTAAGCAATATCGTGTTGTATCTTCGTGATCTTGACCGATACAAATTGAATTTTGACAGATCCAAAGACATGACCGCTTCTGAGCATGTGCAAGTTGTGCCAGGGTCCCAAAAATCGGAAGGCACTAAATTTTTTTTATCGTCCATATATATTACTAATACGAACTCTCTATTTTTTAGATTTAAGCCTTCATATTCTTTGGAAACTACAGGCAAGAGGTTCATTTTCCGGGTATTGGCTCAAAACTCCTGACCATATGATATATACCTGTACCAAAAACAAATTACTTGTAATCGAATTCCAATTCCGAGTCATTTTTAGTCTTCATGTCTTAACCTTTTGTTGGGTATTTCATCAGCAGTTGTTGGTCAAACTTAATTTAGACAAGGTTACTATCAGATCATACGGGTCGACTGCCTAGACCTGCCGTAACCTAAATTTGACCCATTCAGTAACCACTGCAGGCCAGTTTTCTTGTGAAATACCTAGATATGTGCAAGTCTTAAATCCAAAATTCTTAAGACTGTTGGCTTAAAATTTCAACCATTATATGGAAACGGATAGTTGTGTTGAACGCCCCTCACTGGAATCGATCTCCTGACCACTCGGACCACGTGCTTCACCAGTACAACTAGGCTAAGAGTCATTGGCAAGAAAAATCGTGTGTGTATATATATATATATATATATATATATATATATATATATATATATAAGTGCTTTAGAACTAACCGGCTCGTTTTGTATTATAGAACCAACCAATATTATATCATCACAAAAATATATATAATTATAACTACTGATACCCTTTCCTATTTAATTTATTCGTGTAAAAAAATTTCAGAACCGCTCGTTAGTGAATTACCAAGCATGGATTGGACTGGTTTAAAAGTCGTTACTTAAAAACCATCCAAAATCGGACCCCTCATAACCGGTACTCTAAAAACACCTCATAACCGCTACCCCTACAATTGTCAAGCAGACCTTTAATCTCAACCACTCAACCACTAAATTTCAATCCAACCCATAAAACATAGTATTATATATATATATATATATATTTCTTTTTTTGGTCATATATAAAAGATACATATTAGGATACATCCCCCCTTTGTGTGGATTGCGCCATAGTTGAGGAGAAAACCATCTAGAGACAAATAATTCGTAATCAATTCAGAAATAAGATAGGAAAGAGACTTTATAGTATAGTCTACTGACTCGGTTGGAATTTAATCAATTAACTATTAGAAGAAGATTAATCAAGGTCTACTAACAACAGCAACCACTTAACGCGTAGTATGAACTATGTTCTTGACCAGTCTGCTGCATTTTGATCGGTTCGCTGAACCTGGAATAGGAGGAAGAAGAAGAAGGATGGATGGGGACATGTTTCTGGCTGAATGGGTTGCCATTCTATCTTTCGTCTACTTTCCATAATCCCAAGGCCTCCAACAAAGTTTTGTTGGCGGAAATAAAAGGAAAGGAAATAGATTCTTTGTCTTTTCTTTTCTTTTCTTTTCTTTAGAAAAGTGTAATTCTAATCATTTTTTTTCCCTAGAAAAGTTGTAAATATTGGAAGTAAAAATGAATTCTTAAAAAATGAATCTTTGATTGGATGAGGAACCATTTTTCTCCTAATTTTCTTTCTCATGGAAATCGATTTTATTTTCTATTTATTTTCTTTGTCATCTAAACACAGACAAGTGAATAACTTTTCTTTACCGGGATCCTGATTCTGCGAACCAAATATAACCCAAATGGAACTGCTGCTGCTTTTTATCAACATTAGAAGCAGCTTACCAGAAACACACTTCCCTTTTTTTTGTTCGGCCCCAAAGTGATTTGGCTTAAAAAAAAAAGGAAAATATATTCTTGTAACCGATCCCTCCAACATCTTTGATAATGATAGAAATCTCTAGGATGTAGTCCCAAAAAATCTTCTATGTATTGGTAGAAGTTCCTGGATTTTTTTATCCATATACACAACAGTACAAGAAGCCTAGGTAATTAAAACATATGAAGCGGTAAACATAAGATAATGGTAGTTTGGTACGTCTTTTGACAGTTAGAGTTTGGTTTGGATGGAAACATATATAGGTACTCCTCTACACATGTCAATTTTCAATTGTACATATGGCTCAACTCAAGGGCCAACCTATGTACCTTCCTTTTTTTTTATTCTTGTAAATAACCTATAGATACTGACTTGATACGGACGACAGCGATACGATCTCACGGACGATAGCGATACGATTTTGCTTGTCCCGATTCGGTATCGATTGATATTCTATATTGATCCATATTGATATTTGGAGTCCCATTTCCAATCAATTCGCTAAAAAATTGAACAAAATAAAAATTAAAAAGGATGTAAAAGCTTATAAGTAAAGTTGTAAAAGAAAACTTATCATCACATCTAAACTAATCGATAAAGATAACTAATATTCATTCAATTTTAAAATTATTAAAAAATAATACTGAAAATATTTAAATTGTATAAAATATATTTGGACTATTTTGCAGTACCAGAAATTTAGAACACCAATAGACAGAAAGGCCCTGACTTTGACTATGTTCTATAATTTTTAATACAAGGATTGTGGGACTACAATTGGAAAGTGAAGGCTGAGGGGGAAGAACTTAAAGCTAAGTTAAGGCCACTAGGCTATTATGATTCCAGCACATAGATCCCATCCTTTTCTCTATAATTGTTAATGTACAGATACATTTTCTTTGACCATATTCATGCATGTGTATTATTCACTTGATCACGTTGCCTGGGAATCTAAGATTCTTCTCACAAAATTTAGTTAAACACTGGGAATGTAGGACTCTCAATATTAGAAGTTCAGTGTATCTAATATTACCATAATGATTTTTTACTCTGGGAATAACTAAACTTAGAATGTAAGATTCCTGTAATTATCATATTCCCCTCACAATATCTATTGGATAGTTGAGAATTTAAGATTTATGCTTGGTGGGAATATTAATAGAATGTAATTTATTTTACATTTTCTACCCTTTTCGAACTAAACTAAGCACTAAAAATAATACAAACTAATAAACCCATAATATAACTAAGAATAATTTAAAAACTAATCAGAAATATACATCATATGTAATAAAGGAGAGAAGATTTAAGTTTAACTAAGAACATTAGAACGATAGTATTCCAACGTTGGGATAGATGCTAGAAATTAGAAATTGATATGATAATATTGAGCTAAAAATAGTATAATTATATATCAGTTATTATTTACGAGTCCTCTAACTCTAGTTTTATGTATTATTTGTAATATTATTTCTTGATTAAGTGATGTAAGTTTACTTATAAAGAAATTTAATGGTAATTTTGTACATTTGATTGTTTAAGACATAAATAAAGTTAAAGGTGTATTATAATTTTTGATAATAATTTATTTTCTTTCATCTGTTTTCAAAAAAAAAAAAAAATGTTTGGGATTAGTGTTAAAACAAAACTGATTCATACTCAAATACCACCTTTCAAATTTTATTTTGCACTTAAATATTCTAGACTATTGTAGGATGCAGTTATACGTTGATGGTGGACGTGAGATGACAATTGTAATCTTTTTCTAATTTCATCATCTTTATCCTCCATACATAATCTACATCAGACCTCATCTTGCATCTGTGCTCTGATTGTGGCACTGACACCCCATGCCTTTACCACGATTGCTCGTTTTTATACTCCAATTTTTTTTTTATGAATAATGGTAATTTATTATCTGTTTAGGGATAACAATGTCCAATATAGCTACGTGAAAGTTATGTGGAACGTATGAAACTGATAAAGAATAATAAGTTACAAAGATGATAGTGAGTTACGAAAAATAATAATACCAAGGAAGCATATAAGTGGCCCTAAAGTTATTTAGGATATTTAAATGAAAAAAATATAGATTAATTTGGGCCATTAAATTGCATAATAGCCTTTTGAAGATACATAGATGAATAAACGTTCCTATTTTATTTTATTTTGAAAATCATAAATAATCCTTTTAAGTGCCAATATTATCTTGCTTAGATTTTACTCCTTCCCTTGAATTATAGTTTTAACCCCTCCCCACCTAATCTATTGGAAGATGTAAACGTGAATCTTGCTTGGTTCTTGCGCCAATCAACTTGTATCCAAATGAATCCCCACCCAAGCAAGCAAGTTGGAATAATGTAGGCTAAATAAGAATTCAATTAATCTTCCACGATGAATTAATTAATTAATTAATTAGGGGAGGAGAAAGTGGAGTAGCGTTTGATTTGTGTGCAAGAGAAGAGGAACCTCAACCAGCGTTAGTTCCGGTTCAAGTACATTGCATCTGCACATACACATCACATTCATTCCATCCGCTCCCATCCATATATCATCCACCACACACCACCCACCACACCCAAACCAAACTTTCTTCTCTTCCTCCCCTCCTCTCATTCTCCACCAATTTTTCATTTTTCATTCTTCATTTTTCAATTTTTTTTTTCCTCTTCTCTTCTGAGAGTGGGTTTAATTTGCAAGAGCAGCAGCTATGCCGGCGCTCGTTAATCGTGGAAGTATGTTACTGGATCTAGAGAGCTTTGAATTTTTGATGTATGTATATATAGAATCAAAGTCGGATGTATAATAATTTTTTTTTTTTTTTTTTTTTTTTTTCAGGAGATGATGATATGGGTTTCAGAAGGACGCTGGATTGTAACCTATACTACTGCTCTCCGCGGAAGCGGTCCAGGCTCTCCGTCCCGCTCTACAGCCGCTTCGCCGCGCCGCACCATCAGCAGCAGCAGCAGCGGTCTATCGAGTCGCTCCCCGACGAGTGCCTCTTCGAGATCCTCCGCCGCCTCCCCGGCGCTCGCGAGCGCAGCGTCTCCGCCTGCGTCTCCAAGCGCTGGCTCGCCCTCCTCAGCTCCGTCCGCCCTTCCGAGATCCCCGGACCCAAGGACTCCCCGAAGCCACGCAAGCTTCCCGACCTCAACTCCGCTGCCCCGGTGACCGACGAGGAGGAGGAGGAGGAGAACACCGGGTGCCTTGCCCGGTCCTTGGTCGGCAGGGAGGCCACCGACAACAGGCTCGCCGCCGTCGCCGTCGGCTCCGCGGGCCTCGGCGGCCTCGGCAAGCTCGCGATCGAGGGGGGCCACCCGGCCCGCGGGGTCACCGACCTCGGCCTCTCCGCCGTCGCGCACGGGTGCCCTTCCCTCCGGACCCTCTCCCTGCGGAAGCTCCCCTCGGTGACCGACCGGGGCCTCGCGGAGATCGCCGCCTGCTGCCCCGCGCTGGAGAAGCTCGACCTCTGCCGCTGCCCGCAGGTCACCGACAAGGGCCTTGTCGCCATCGCCGAGAAGTGCCCCAACCTGACTTCTCTATCCCTCGACTCCTGCTCCGGGATCGCCAACGACGGTCTCCGGGCCATCGCCCGGCTCTGTCCGAAGCTCAGCTCCTTTGCCATCAAGGACTGCCCGCTCGTCACCGACCAGGGGATCGCCGGCTTGATGTGCTCGGCTTCATCTACCGTTGAGAAGATCAGTCTTCACGGCTTGAACGTCACCGATTTCTCGCTCGCTTGCATCGGCCACTACGGGAAGGCTGTTACTAGCTTGACCCTCACCGGGCTACAGAACGTCGCCGAGAGGGGGTTTTGGGTCATGGGCAACGCGGCAGGCCTGCAGAACCTGAGATCCGTCGTGATCACGGCCTGTCGCGGGGCTACTGATACTGGCCTCGAAGCCGTAGCCAGGGGCTGCCCGAGCCTCAGGCTGCTCCGCCTGAGCAAGTGTTCTTCCCTATCGGACGTTGGGCTGAGAGCCTTCGCCGAGAAGGCACAGGCGCTGGAGCAGCTGCAGCTTGAAGAATGCCACGGCATCAGTCTTGTCGGCGTTCTGAGTTCTCTGATCCTATGCGGCGAGAGGCTCAAGACCCTGTCCTTGACGAAATGCTCGGGAATCAGAGACATCGCCTGTTTCCCCCAAGCTCTGCCTCTGTGTGCTTCGCTTCGTTCCCTTACCGTCCGTGACTGCCCGGGCTTCACCGCCTCTAGCTTGGCTGTGGTCGCGAAGATCTGCCCGAACTTGGCTCAGTTGGACCTCGGCGGACTCGTTGGCGTGACCGATGCGGGTCTTCTTCCGTTGGCAGAGAGCTCCAACGCGGGGCTGGTCAAGGTTAACCTGAAGGGCTGTGCCAATTTGACCGATGCGGTTGTGTCCGCTTTGGTAAAGGTTCACGGCAGCACCCTTAAGGAGCTTAACGTTGACGGGTGCAGCAAGCTCACCGATACAACCCTCTTGGCAATTGCGGAGAGCTGCACCGTGCTCGAAGAGCTTGATATGTCGACGGCCTCTGTTACTGACTACGGTGTTGCGGTCCTGGCATCCGCAAGGCATCTTAACCTGCAAATTCTCTCGTTGGCCGGTTGCTCTATGCTGACAAGCAAGATCCTCCCGCTACTCGGCAACATGGGCTCATCCTTGACGGGGATTAACCTTAAGAACTGCAACCGGATTAGGGCCTATGGAATCACATCACTTGAGGAGAAGATCTACTGGTGCGACATTCTCTCCTAAACGGATCGGAGTCGGAAGAAGTTAGTAGCAGTAGCATTCTGTGTCAGTCATTTGGTTTTTAGCTCGTCGTAGGAGTGGGCTCTCCGTCTTTTCGTCCAGGAGTTGGGTCAGTTTTCCAGGGATCCGAGGCCGGTTTTTTTTACAGATTCCTCTAGCTGGGGATATCTGTTTCGGAGTTTTTGGCTTGCCATCGAGTGGCATAGCTTGTCTCCTCTTCGGCCTCGATTCTTGAGATTACAGCGTACCTTGTCCTGGTCTATAGCAGTATTCCTATATGGTCTGTGTCGGTTCGGAAGTTTTTCTTATTGGGGACCTGGTTGATGAAATCCCGGAGCAGCAACATCTGTATTTGCTCTGGAGTTTTAGCCAGGCCTTCGTATTAGCCATGCCGTTTATTCCAGCTTGTGTGTAACGAGTTGGATCTCGTCGTCCCAGTTTGGCTTAACGTCGTCTAGTCGGTGGTTCGAGTGTAAGGTCTTGTTCGGGGTTGCTTTTGCACGGTTCTGTCTCGTTGCCTGGCATTCATGGGGGCTTTGGTAATGGCGGCTCATATTCTTTGAGCTTGCCATGACGACCTGTTGGTTGTTTTTTTCACCAAGCCCTGCTTTTGCAGGCTGATGCTTTCGACTGTAAGCTTTGCAACCTTTGTTATTATGAAATAATGATCAATGGTGTTTGTGTATTTCTTCGACTTATTGCTGTCAGATTTTTTTGCGTTCGTCTGCTCTTTTGGTGCCATCTTTTTTGTGATCGAACTTCTGATAATGGATTATATACTCGATCCATGTGAGGTTCAATACTCGATCTTGCTTGCTATGTTTGTGCCTTTTAATGTTATATTATGTGATGCTCACATCTGACCTCTGTGTTCCTCTTCGATTCCAATAATACCATGTTTGATTCTTTCCCTGTAAGAACAACTAGTGGTCTTTGATTGAATGATGTTAGGATTTCTTTATGCTTTCTGTTCAAACAGAATGATCAACGTAAGAGTCCTGTGTTCATATATACCAGATTTTTCTTTCTGGTAAGTGTTGTCTTCATAGTTCATACTGGTAGCCGGTGATGGTTTGAAAGCTTTTCATTTCATATTTTTTTTTTTTTTTTTTTTTTGTAAAGTTCGTTATGATGTTAGTTGTACATGTTGGTGTTATGGTCTGCTTGTGAATTAATTTTCTCTTGTGAATTAATTTTGCTGAGACATATATGGGATTCTGCATTTGGGGATTTTTCATCCGAAACCTGTGATTTTGGATACATCTATACAAGCCAAAAGTCTATAGGTTCCTCTCGGTAGGGGTGAGCATTATTCGGTTTTGAACCGAAAACCGAACCGAACTGAATAAGAGATTCGGTTCGGTTTTTAAAAAAATCGGTTCGATTTCGGTTTTGAAAATACTAAATTTTCTTATTCGGTTTCGGTTTTGGGTTTCGGTTTCGATCCAAAACCGAAAACCGAATAAGAAAATTATATATATATATATATATATATATAGAGAGAGAGAGAGAGAGAGAGAGAGAGAGAGAGAGGTATTAATCATAGGTATATATTATAGGTATATATATAGAGAGAGGTATATACTATAGGTAAATAATAAATATATCTAGGTATATTTAGTTATTATATATATTAACAAAAAAAACACAAATAACCCAAAAATCGAATAAACCGAAAACCGAACCGATTTAATTCGGTTTGGTTCGGTTCGGTTATTAACCAATTCGGTTTGGTTTTGGTTTTGCTTATTCGGTTTCGGTCCAATTCGGTTATTCGGTTCGGTTGGAACCGAATAAACCGAATACTCACCCCTACTTCTCGGTAATTCATGATGAACAGTTTGACAGCTCTTGCTGCTTTGGTGTCTGCTGGTATCCTCCCAATCACAATAATTTCACCCACATATTTAGTGGCTCTAATCTGTAGTTTCTCTCTTGTTTGAATCTTTTGATCAGTATATATTGAAGAACAAACTTAACATATGGTTTTGGTTGGCGTTTTTGTTACCATTTTTTGATTGATCCCTCACCTTGCCATCCTTGTAAATTCTTCGCTTAATTTGTGCAATGCTTAATTTGTAATCCATTTTTAGGAAAATAAGGTAGACTTTAGCAATTTTTCATATTAATGAGTAGGATTACAAGTGCTATATCTGTACTTCAAATCTTATGCATATGATTCCTGCAGTGTGTTTTTGCTGGTTAGTGGAATGTATATGAAACGGGGTACCCAAATTATCTTGTTCGGACGTTTTTGGTATCTAGATTTTGACACTTAATTTCATAAATTGTTATTTTGAAGTATCTTTCATCAATTCTCTAACACATTAAGACCACTCCAAAAACATATTTTGTAGTAGAAAAGCGCTATTTAAATACTTGTATTATCAGATATTATTTTGAAGTGGTTCAAATGTATGTCAAAAGGAAAATTCTATATGCACTTCAAAAATTATTTAGGACAGTCCATTACATGGTGCTAGTCTAGTCTGACCTAATTTTTATTCAGGATAATCCAAAAAAAAAAAAGGGACTGCCCACATCCCTCCTCCTCCTCCCTTCCAACCTAATATAACGCTCTCGCCAACAAACTCTAGCGACATTCAACCTCGAAGAGGATGAGGAGAGGAGGAGGAGGTCGAGAATATGAGGATGCAGAGAGGTGGAGGCGGAGGTTGAGGAGAGGAGGAGACAGGAGAGGAGGAGACGATCGAGGAGGAGGTCGAGGAGAGGAGGATGTGGAGGAGATGAGAGAAAGAAGATGAGGAGGAAGAGAGGAGGAAGAGGAGCGGAGGAGGAGGTCGAGGAGAAGGAGAAAGAAAGGAGGAGGTCGAGGAGAAGGAGAAAGAAAGGAGGCGGCGAAGGAGGAAGGGAGGAGGATTGTCGAAATATTTGTCAGTCATATTAATTTTTTTTGAAATATTTGACAGTCCTTACAATAGAAATGACTGTAAAAAAATTAGGATTGTGGAAATATTTGACTATCCTTCCATTGAGCTAGCGTGAAACAATTTTTCGGTGACAAATTTGTAAATAAGTAAAAAAAAAATTGGACTAATCTAAGTAATTTTTTATATGACTTTAGATTTTTATGTCAAAATTGATGAAATATACTTCAAAAAGATAATTTATAAAATTGAGATATCAAAATCGAGCAGTGGAGATGCCAAAAATATTCTTAACCCTAATTGGCAACAACTTGGAGGCTTAGGCCATGGGGGTCACTGTGCACATTATATATCGTCCATTGAATGGTATTGAGGGTGCATGCGCTGGCTCATACAATAATTTTTTCTTAGTTTGAGCTCACTTAGACTGCCGGCTTATCTTTTTGCAAAGCAAAATCTTAAAAGATTATCTGGTGAGTGCTGACATCAGTTTATTTATAAAAAAAAGAGATTTTTTATTTGTCCCTATTTTGTTTACCATATTTTACGATGCACTTTACTGTTTTATAAAAATGTATAATTTTTCTACTTTGGATTAAATCCGTTAAGAATATTTTTTTGGGACCAAAATGTCAGTGTCTTCTTCTCCTTTCCTCTTTCCGCTCCCCGGCCACCACCGCCTTCCCTCCCTCCCTCCCCACCACCGCCTCCTCCCCCCCTCCCCCCCTTCGCTCCCTCCTCCCTGCCACCGCCTCCTCATCCGCCTCCTCCGACAGCAAGCAGCGGCATCAACGACGGCTGAGGCGGGGAGCGCACGAGGAGAAGAGGGAAGGGGAGCGGGGGCGGCGGCATCCTGCCTGCGGGGGGGAAAGGGGGACGAGAGGAAAGATGAAGAAGAAAATGGGAAGGACATTTTGGTCAAAAAAATTTGGTCAAGACAGTTGACCGGCAATTTCTGACGGATTTCGTCCAAAGTGGGAGAAACTATACATTTTTACAAAACAATTGGGTGCATTGTGAAATGTGGTAAATAAAGTAGAGGCCAAGTCAAAAAATCTCTTAAAAAAAAATTAAAAATCTACTTCAATTTTAGAACAGCTTTTGAAAGCAGATGAAACTACTTTCAAAAGCTACTTCTTGAAAATTATTAGCAATCCCCAGGCCTAAGTCTTAAGTTGCTGCCAAGTTGCCAACCAGGGCAATCCGGAATAATCGGTACAAAGACTCCACCAGCATCTAACCTGCGCACAAGCAAGCAAACCATTGCTTTAGGCATTTTCAACATGCCTTCTAAACAAAACGGGAAGGTTGATATCGACCCTTGTTGGAAGGTGAAAGTTGTCCATCCCCTTGTTGATGATGTTTATCAGTCTGGAAAGTCTATCTTGACGTCTGCGGGACTCATCTGCGAGACTCGTCTGTGGCTCTGTGCTGATCTGTGTCCACGTGACAGTCGATCATTGATCTTCCTCCTAACACGGGTCCATTTCGGACCGGAAGACCAATACCGATGCACCGCATGGCCGCGGACCAGTACGTGATGGTTCAAATACCAGTGCTGTTATCAATCGGAGCATCAAATATGGCTTCTTGCATGTCCTCCACGTTTTGCACATTGGCGCACTATTGCTAAATATGTCGGTTGTTTATTGATATTCAGTCCTCGTCATCAAATACCAATTCGAAGAAGTCTTAAGCCTCGTTCACACGTCACAAAGCTTATCTAAAGAAAGAAGAAATATGCACCCAAAAAAAAAAAATTCTTAGGCAGATTATATTTGTATAAATTTCTCACTTTCGTGGTCCAATTATATCCATTTTTATTTTGAAAAGTTTTAGGGTGTGGATTGTATATATCTACAGAAAATTTTCTCTATGGATAATAAGTTATAGTAAATTTTGCTATAAGATAAAAACTTTGAAAAATTAACTAGGAAGATAGTCATAATCAGACTGCCAGAAAACGAGCAAGATCAATTTTTACCAGACCGTCTGGTTAAAATTGAGCTCCGGTTTTTGTTATCATGGTTTGGCTTGGGTTTGGTTTTATATGGTTTTTATTTTGACTTTTTTTTCTTTTTTTTTTGGTTGATTTTAATTTTTGTTGTTATTTTGTGTTTTGTTTGATTTTTTTTGTTTGGTTTGTTCTTTTTATTAGTTTTGGTTATTTAGTTTTGGTTTTTTAATCGTTTGATTTAGGTTTGTTTCTTGGGTTGAGGTGGGCTACTTTTTAACAGTTGTAAGATTCCTCCCAACGTTACAATTCTAACGTTCATTTGCAACGGTTATTTCATACGAACGTTGTAATTGTAACTTTGGGAGAAATCTTACAACGGTTAAAAACTAGTCCATTTCAATCCAAGAAACAAATCTAAACCAAACAACTAAAAAATCAAAACTAATAAAAACAACAAATCAAAATAAAGAAAACCAACCAAAAAAAAAACCAACATAAAAAAAAAAGTCAAAAAAAAACCAACAAATGTAAACCAAACCAAGACAAAACAAAAACCGGAGTTCAATTTTAGCCAGACGGTCTGGCGGAAATTGAGCATGCTCGTTTTCTGTCAGACAATCTGGCTATGTCTATCTTTCTACTTAATTTTTCAAAGTTTTTTATCTTATAGCAAATTTATTATAACTTATTATCGGTGGAGAAAATTTTCTGATATATATAACTAGATGTAGATTGTGCAGCAAATTAACTTAGCGGTTTGAGGTTCAGACCGAAGGCGTGAAGAGGAGTACACAAGAGCCCTTCGTATCCTCCATGTGTCCAAGTACGCCCCCCACCCTTGTAATGGCACAAAAATCGTCCTCAACCTTGAGCTCGAAGATCTGTTTGAATAAATCGGCTCACAGTTGAATTTTTCGGATCAAATCGGACCGGACTGGACTGGACTAGCTTATAAAAAAATTAAAATAAAATTTTTCGGATCTAATCGTTAAACTCCATTTTAAAAGATTGTTTCAACACTATATTTTTAAATTCTACACTAAATTATTATCTACCAACAATTGCACTAAATTATTGTGTTCCAACTTCAACTATAATGAAGTCACTAAATCATAGTCTGTTCTTACTTCTTCGGTTTTGTAATGCTTTGACCTTGATTTGAACTTCAAGGGGAGGTGAAGTACCTATTATTATTTTTATTTTTTGTTATGAGTTGTAACCATTTTACTGTAGAAACTATATGATGTTGTTTCCATTTCCATACTCAATCCACCTAAATTTGACATGTCATGTGCAATCATAACATATTACATGCAACATAATGCATTAGTCGGGTGTACCATGTACCATACAATTTATCATGGAAAAGTTGGCACTGCTGTTTAATGTAGATTTGTTATGACTCGTGAGGGTAAAATTTCAGGATAAAACTCGTAACCGCAGCCACTTTCAAGACGAGTTTATGGATTGCTACTTAGATACATTTTCAACATAATACAGAACAAAAAATTGGCATACAAAAGAAAACATTTGAGCACTGGTCAGGCAATTGACTATAAATATAGTAATTCACCGATCTGAAGGTAAATCAAACAAGTTTAAATATATCGTATCCTTGTAAGAATCATATTATTTTAGCAATAGTTTAACTATATTCTATGTCTCTTAAAGAGAGCAGCGAACATCTCTTTCAAAAAGAGAGACTTCGACGGACTTTTCGGGCTGCGCTCGGACGGACTGGTATTGGGCGGAGCATGGGTCGGACTCGGGTAGACGGATGTTTAGTCCAAGTCCTGCCCTATACTAACATAGACAGAGCTGAACTATTGAACTCCCTAATGACCTGACTATATCGAACTTTGGTCTATCAAGCCGGGCAGACTTTTTGGATGCCCATAGCCCCGGACACAATGATGATCCCTATATATGAACACCGATAACGCTTATACAAGTGTAAAACTACAAAATTGTCTCTCTAATCAAAACCCTAACTTCGTACATCATTAGTTAACTTCGTTCATGATTAGTGAATATGACTGCGCCAACATATCTTGGGAATAACCTCTTACAAAATCTTAATTTCATTTAGGATTAGTTAGACTTTAAGGTTCAACAAACATTCGAAAATTAACATTTTGGACCTGAAAATGTCCGATTTATAATTTGGATCTTGAGTTGACGATTAGCTTATGTTTACCATTAAAATTACAAAATATATTAATAAATATTTTAGACTTAATAGATTTAAGATCGCAAAAAAATTCTTTTCCTTATTAAGTTTCGTTTCAGTTTATTTACTAACATAATTTAGATGATCAACATGGGTCAACTATCATCTAAAGATTAAAATTCTAAACTGAACAATTTTAGGACCAAAACACTAGTTTTCCAATATTTTTGGAACCCAAAGTCTAATTAAAAATTTCATTCAACAAAAGTTTTCATGACTACAGCAAGCTCTCGCTGTGTATATGGTAAATATGCTCAAGATTACCGACGACATTTTCATAGATATGCCCTCTGACCATAAGCTAAGACTGTGTTTGGTAGGAAGGATGGAAAAGTGGAAGGAAGAAAAATCAGAAAAATTTATTTTCCATCCATATGGAAATGAAAGACTATTTCCTTCTTTTGTGTTTGGTAGGATGGAAGGAAAATGAAAGTAATATATTTTTCTTTGTTTGGTATGGAAAGAAAAGTTGAATGAATGAAAATAAAAAAATATAGACTTTACCAATTATATCATCAACTAACAATATTTATTTACCATTTGATTTTATTGAACTACTTTAAAATAATATAATTACTATAGGATATAATTGTAAATTAAAATAGGTATGCACTTTTTCTTCTACTTTTTCTCCCACTTTTGGGATGATTGATTTTCTTAGGAGTAGTTGTGCCCTCAGTTTTGGACTACAGGATGTTGCTAGCTGGGGTGGTTCTCGGTATTCTTTATCGTGAGTGTCTCTCAGGAGTTCTAGGTCTGATAGTTATTTAGTTTCGTTATTATTTCCCTCTGTTTTATTCTTGTCTCATATGATCCTTGTAGATTCTAGTTGTTCTAGTGATATTGTTATTATTTCTTGTCTTATCTTCCTTAGTTTTCGTGATGTGACATGAGTACATTTCTAGTTATGGATCTTTAGATGTTGTAGTTAGTATATGGTACTTGACAGCGCTCTACCGTCGATACTGCGACGTAGGCTGGGCGTGGCCCACGTATTCGTACCCGTATATCCGGGTGCGGGTCGTGACACGTTTTTGTGGTGGCCCATGCAGGTCTGTCTTTGTAAATTAATGCGAAGTCGTGGTGGTACTTGAGCTTATCTGTACTACTACGAGCCTGCCCTAGGATTAAGATTGAGTCATGGTATATTTTAGTATTTGGTACTCAGTCACATATTAGAAACTCTTGGTAGATTCCAGGGATGACCCCTGGGAATCTTACTTCGAACTTTTCGAAACTTTTCCCATTTGTTTCTCTCCGTCCTGATTTTTGAAATATTTGTCCGTATCAAACTTTATTCTTTCTTGGGATGAGTTGTGGACCCCAGAGGGAACTAGAAGTTGAACTAATATATCCTCTAGGTTGAGAATCAAATATGATTTGCCAATCTTATATCAAGGTTGAGATTATTTAGATTATATTCCAGAACTTTCAATCTTGACCTAGATAGTACCTTTTGGACTTCTCCTGAGAACTTTTCCTAAATCCTGTCTCGAAATCTGTTTTCGCTAGTTTTTATTTACTTATCCTTGATTCGTTGTTGGATTTTGAATCTTGATGTTCGTTCGTTGTTGACTTTGATGTTGTATCAAAAATAAGATTTTATAACTTGAGTTAAGATATTCTGATAAATATATTCGATGAGAACGATAAATGTCTACTTTATTTATGGAGTTTAGAATTCATCGCAGTCATACTAGCTAGCACAACAGGGACGTGGAGCCTAATGTTGGCTATACTATCCTAGTTATGGAATTTGGATTTTCTTGCAGCCATACCGGTTGGCGTGGTAAGAATTCCAGATGACATGATTAGGGTGTATACCTTAGTTATGGACTCTATCGTTTTGTCACGACCCGTACCCTAGAGTTAGGGCACGAGAACGTAACAACGCCAGCCTACGCCGCAGTGTCGGCGGTAGAACGCTGTCCTAGGTCTCAATGCATCTAACAGTATAAGACTAAACAGTTTATACTCCCCGAATGGGGGTGACATTGCAGAAAGTAACTCAATCACAACTAAGGAAGAAGAAGTACGATAAGATATAAAACTCAAATAAAACACAGAAGATCAGAGAGTCTAAGTGTCTAAGATACACCACCCAGAAATACATCTCAAATCTCAAATACAGTAATCCATAAATACATCTCAAGACAACTGAAAATAAACTATGAATAAACCCTAGCTATCTATACAACCTCTACTGTCTCCTCTAGGCTAGCAGGCAACCTCCAGGCTATCTGTAAAATTTATCAACAGGTCCAGTCAGGACTGGAGCGAGCACAGTACATCTCAACAGATCATAGCAGGTTAGAAAATATAATCATGCAGTAAAGTAAGATACAGGATCTGAAGGAAATACAGTATGTAAACAGAGAAAGAGAACTGTAATAGAAATATCTACTATAAGTAGAGAGCTAACAGTGGCTAGTGAGTCAGAGTACAATATAAACATGTGAATGGCATAGGAGATTCTGGGAACTATACTATGGAGTGATTCTAGGAACTGTACTACTTGGATATTATTCACATGTTTACTTCTACTCCCTCGTACCCCCAATCAATACACAAGGATCCAACCAGGTTATGTTATGATTCCATGCAAAGGCCCACAAGGGGTGATACATGGATAGCCCGTAAATGGTTGATTCTGGGAATGCCCACAATGGGATGATTCTGGGAATTCCCATAAATGGGTGATTCTGGGAAGACTCTGTGATCATGAGAGGACATGTCACAAGTGATCGAAGAACCGTGAAGCATAGTGATACACCATGTAAGTGAAACACACAGAACATGTAGTATACGATGCTCCCTGAGGGAATAATATCTCAAGATAGGATCCATATAGTACTAATCCGTGTTACCAACGTGACAACATCAAGTATAGTAATCTAAAGCAGGAAAATAATTCTAACATGATATGAAATGATCAGAGAATGTACTCGCCTGATAACCTGAACAGCTGATAGGTATAGGGGTCCAACTGAAGCCACAGAGTCCTATTTAAAGCAACACTGGTTACAAGGTGTTCAAGTTGTAATAAAGAATCTCTACAAACAATCTATTTTATTCTAGGTTCTTCTAAGTCAAAACAACTCTAGGTCAACTTCGGTCAATAATCTAGTCCAACTAGGTCAAGTGTTGACTTATAGTTGACTTTGGGTCAACTGGTCAACTCTGGTCAACAGGGTAAATTCTAGTCTAATTATTAAAGATATAAAGTGTACTTCGTTATTCGTACGTCGAAACTTACGACACGCAAATCGAGATGAGATGATCAACGGTAAAATTGATAATCTTATTATAGTGATCCACGTGTCCATCTTGTCAATTTCAGCGATGTGAGATCACTGAAATTGACTGATCTCAGTTTCGTTGTACTAATCTCGAAATACGAACATTATAAGAATTAATCATTAAAAGATTATAAAATAAGTTAAACTCAGAGAAACTATCAACAAATATTGTCGGACGATGAAATAAATATCGCCAACGTGTCCAAAATGGTCAAATTAGCTAGGATAGCCTACCCATCGGTCCAATTTGGACACGAGGGCAAAAAGGTAATTTCGGGTCAAAATGATGTCCGTGTCGGAGCCGTTTTGCACCGAAAAATGTGCAAGAAAACAAGTTTATAAAATATAACAAATTATATGTCCATGAAACCAGAATGACGATACGAATCCAACGGTATCTCCAGAATTGGATTCCGTTGACCCGATCTCAATTTGGTTAGTTGACCAAAACTTGAAATTTCGGTTTGCACGAAAATGCGTGCCGGATCCAAAGTTTTTAAAACTCAGCAAACTATATGTCAACGAGTCCAGAATGACGATACGAACTCAACGGTATATCCGGAATTGGATTCCGATGAGCCAATCTCAAAATGACCCGTTGACCCAGATATTGGTATCCGACTTGCACCGAAATGCGTGCCGGACCCAATGTCCACCAAAACCTAGCAAATTATATGTCAACGAGTCCAGAATGACGATACAAACTCAACAGTATATCCGGAATTGGATTCCGATGGGCCGACGTCAAAAAGTTTCGTTGACCCAGAATGTGGGACCCACTTTGCACCAAAAAATGTGTCAGGGCCCACGTTCTCCAAATCTAACAAATTTTATAAGAAAACATGCCAGAACGACGCCACGAGTCTAATGGTGGTGTCAGAAATGAAATCTGGAGTCCCGTGTTCAAAAATAGAATTTTACAAGTTGGAAATTACGAATTCGGACGGCCAACTTTGGCGTCGAATTCAACCAATCAAACAAGCTCACAATGAAATGAAACTGGAGGGGTAGTAAGAGGGTTATACCAGCTTCGCACAGGAACTGGTAGCACGCCAAAAGGAGCTGCAGTGGAGGAGATACAAGCTGACGAAGTTGGCCCCGCGAAACTGTCCAAAATTAATACAATTTAAACGGTCAACTTGGTGGCCGGTTTTGATGTATCAAACGATAAAATTAACGGACGAAAATTGACATGAGCGAAGGTGGATATACCGAGATCGTGACGGAGTGAAGAAATCGCCGATCCAATGGTCGAATTTCCGAGAAAATGCGTACGAAGTTGCTGCGACGGAATGCGTATTCAGCCTCGTTCCCGAGCTTGTCACGACGGGACGTCGTACAAAACGCACGAATTGCCTCGACGGCGCGTCCCGGAGGACGGTGGCCGTCAGGGGAGGAGAACCTAGGGTGGGGTGCACCCACGGCGAGCCCCGGCAGCCCACGCGACGGCACGTCGGCGCACGACGGCGGCCCGCGCGCCTGCATGCGTGAGTGCATGAAGCTGCTGCTGCAGCTACTGCGAACGGGGACCCGGCCAGCTACGGCGAGGCACAGTGGATGGCGGCGGCGCACGGCCATGCGCGCGGCTGTGATGGTGAAGGATGATGGTGGTGGTCGCGGGTTGGTTAAGTGGTGGTGGAGGTGGTTGCTAAGGAGAAGAAGGAGGAGGCTGGGGGTGCGGCGATGGCCGACCGAGCTCGGCCAGGGGTGGCCGAGCCACGACGAGGGGGGGTCGTCGTGTTGAGGAGAAAAATGGAGGTTAGGTGGTCGGGGTGAGTGTGGAGAATGCATGGTTTTGTTGCTGTTGTTGTAGTTGGTGTTGAAGAGAAAGAATAAGGAAGGAGAGAGAGAGAGAGAGGATAGCAATAAATGAAATAAGTGAGAGAAAAAGATTCTCTCCAAATATTTTAGGGCCGGCCACAATGTGGCTGCTAGGGGTTGGGGGGAAATTGATGGGTAGGATTCAATTAGGAGGATCAAAAGGCTAAGGTTAAATATAGGGAAAAAAGATTATCCTATAGGGATTTAATTCAAGTAATGTTTCCAATAAATATTTAAAAATGGATAGAATTAGTACTAATATTTTTGGACAAGAAAATATGAGGGCGTCACGATGGAGAGTAACATGGGGCTGGGCTGGACTCGGTGGAGCCGGATTGGGTCAAAACCGGACATTGTGCAAAAATTAAATTAAAATTAGGCGTCGATGATCATGGGCAAATAAGTAGCACATGGGGATTCCAATAAATGGGACACAAGTGGCAGGCGGATAGTAGGCTCAATATGGGCCATGTCCATACTTGGGGCTGACAGGTTTTGGTCGGCAGGGGACCCACAAATCAAGTTGGAAGATAAATGTGACACCGTAGGGTGAAATAAAATCGGGTCACGTGTCGAGAAAGTTGTGCGAAGCAAATGGAGCACAAAATGACGTGTCTGAGTGGGACACGAAGGTCATGGGTGATGAGCGTCTCGAGTAGATCATCAATGAGAAGTTGGTTTCAAGAAACTGACTGATCTTGTGCTCCCAAATTAAAAGTCACGGTAACGTGCTAATAATGATCAAAGAAAAGAGTGGAAAAAATAATTAATAATCAAATGGTCTAAATCGATCCGAAGTTCTGTGAAGCAAAAAGAGCACAAGAGAACAAGTTTGGATGGGACACTCTATACCGTCATGAAGGTAATCCTGTCCACTCCAAAACTCGTGAAGAAGATTTCCAGAGTTAAACATCCATGATACTCCAAATATCAAAGGTACGGAAAAGTACACTTAAGGATAAATAAACAGAAAAATTATTTATTGAAACCAATCAATCCGAAAATAAAATAAAACAAAAAAAAATTCAACCCGAAATTCAGGGTGCTCACACGTTTATTGTAGCTATGCTTACTGGCGTGGCAAAAATTCTGGCAACATAATTTCAGGAAGACATGTATGGTTATCAGACTGTATCTTAAATCGGATCACTTCGTTATGACCGGATGAGCAAGAACAAATTCTTATCATTATTCTTTTCCGTCTTGGTTAACTCTGTCTATCTACAGCCACAATTAGAATTTTCTCAACATAATTATTTTGTGTTCCATCTTTCATATGATTTGACTAAACTCTTCTTCACTAGCCTCTTGGATAATTCTTCTTGTCCTTCCCGATAATTGTTGAAAGTGCCTTATGGATTGATTCAAGGAAAGTTCGAAAAGTAATTTATCCTTGTATTACGGAATCGGAAGTTTGCATCCAGAGAAATACTGACGATGCATGACTTCGGATAACGGCATCATGGTTAAATATGTTTCTCGAATTCTACTTGGACCACTCCCTAAGCATTTTGACTAACATCTTCTCCTTTATTTTGCAAAAATTGTTTGGAAATATTTTACGGATTTGGCCAAGTTAAGTTCAGGAATCTATATTATCTGGCGTGGCAGCTGTGCACTGCAGCCATCCGTTGTATTATAGAACAAGGAAGTTAATCGCAGCCAGATGCACACTAGCGTGATAGTAACTTCATGTGACGTAATTACGGAGGAATATGGTTCTTGAGTTTTACTTCGACTACGTCCTAAGCATTTCGTTGGCCTCGTACTATTCTTGGAAATATTTGACAATCTTTCATGTCTTGCTTAACCCATACCTTGTCTGAATATTGATATAAATTGCTAAACCCAGTCTTAGGCCCATGTTACCTTATATTTCGATGATTGGATAGCCAGACCTTGTTAACAGATTCTGTAGTGTAACTATAATATGTTATTATGTGTGATTGTGATGAGTATATTTTTCTTGGGGATTCATTGGGTTGAGCTTATAGGATAGATATGAGTGACTGACTATAGTGGACTTAGAAACCATTAAGGATGATAGTTTGATAGTATAGATTGATTTTAAGGTATCTAAGAAGGAGTAAAGTGTAGTGCCCCGTCCCTACATCGTTCTCCGTTCTCCGTCCATGGGGTGCGCGAGAAAAGGAACACTGTCGCTATCGACTCGGTCGGGATCGATCGAATCGATCGAACGGGAACGGTTGAATTAAGATCCATTCCACGTTATGGAATGGCTTCTTCGGAACCAAGTCCCATATTCAGCGGGTAGCGCCTCGAGGATTGACTCTGTGGCTGAGTCGGAAGAGACCTCCCGTTGCTCTGTTTTTCACGCCGCTTGCGTTGGTTTTGGCTTTGGTTTTCTGAATGCATTTTCGTGAATGTTTTCGATGGTTTTCATGGCTTACATTTCGAACTCGCATTTCCTATCAAATTTTTTGCCTAATACAGTGTTCTAATCGGTTGCTTGTGCGATTTCAGGTGATCGCGTAGGCGACGTCTAGCGCGGCCAACCAGTCTCTCGTCTTAAGTAAAAACTCAAGGTGAGTGGCTGACCTCCTTCGTCTCGACCCTCTATTTCAAAATGAGAACTCGGGTAATGATATCGAATTTGAATGAATCGCTTGAAGAATACAAGTCCTATGTGCTAGAAGAGAAAAAGATGAGTTGTGTAGAAAAGAGATAGAATTATTTTAGGCCTGCAAAACAACCAACTAAATGAATCGATTACATAACAAGCCCCAACGGTACCCCAATTATACCTTGTTAACCTATCACGGTCATGGACAACTTGTCGACAAGGGCGATGGTTTCTTCGAGCGGCAACCCGGGGCCACGGGACCGACTCGGCCTAGGAAGAAACAGGTTATAGCCGAGCTGGGTAATAGGCAATCGGTAAGACGGGAACTTGCATCGGAGCTCGCTACTTGCGTTGCAAGGGTCCCGTATTACCAGGCTATGTCCAAGATGGCTAGTTAATGCCAGTGACCTCCATGTCAAACACTTGATATAAATTTTTATTAACTAACAGGGAAAGTGATGATAAGTTTTATGTCGCACGGCGCGCTCTGCCGGAGGAAATCTTGGTGTAACTTAATGCTTCTTATAAAAATATCTAGGATGGCTAGAAAGACCACTAAAAGCAAGTTGTATGATTTTATCTCTATTCTTGAACCAAATGAGAGCCTGAAAATTAATTAGCCACTCGCCAGTACATGTTGATTGTACTGATCCTCGCTCTCTCTACAGGTACGATAGATCGGGAGGAGCGTGCTACGTGAAGGGAGGCAACGCTCGTGTGTTTTGAAGCTTCGTCCGTGCATCGAAGCTTAGATCAAACCTTTGAAGACTCCGCTGTTGAAGATCGAAGACAGATGGAGCGACTTCCCACCATCCCAGGTGGTTTTGTAATTTTGGTTGTATAAACAAGGAATGAATGTATGGAATGGCTATCTCGTCGACGTTCATTTTGTAATGGAGTCAGTTTGTAAAAAGCCCGCACGGCATTTTTGTATCGAGTCTGTAAAATGATGTTCATTATCAATAAAGTTTAAATTTTTTTCTCTATAATGTGTGTTCAATTTACTCTGCGCATTCTCTTGTTGTTGTGTTTCGGATAACCTTATGACTATGTCTTGTGCGAGCGCAACTTAGGCTTGCACGGCATCACGCCCGGGGGACGATTATCGATTATAGGGAATCGGGGCGTGACATAAAGAATAATATATATTGTGACTACGGATTTAGGACTAGAATCTTGTGCTTAGATTCGAGGGTTGAACATTGTAAGACTTTGATGACCAAGTGACTATTGGTTATCTACAAACCATGTACTTATGATTGGAGGATAGATCGATATATGGAATGAAATAGAAGGAGATAACATTGCGTGCAAGATCGAAAGATAGCAGGAACAAAACAAAGACATATGTACATTGGTAATTAATAAATCGGGAGTTTTGAAATTGAGAATTTATATTCGGAGGAGTTGATGAGTAAAAAGAGGAAGGCTCAATGCCAAGAATAGGTTTTGAATGTATAACTTCATGGAGCTTGTGATTAATAGGATAAAAATACTTAGGATGGGATAAGGAAACAAACAAATTGATATTGAGATTAGAATTTTGGTTGATGGCCAATCATTGTTGATATATATATACGTATATCGAGGATGACCTATATTTTAGAGTATATGTAAAGGTTTTTATTGATATGAAGATTCTAAGGGGTAAAATGACGTAGTTTTTATGGAAGAAGCTTGTTGAACCTGAACCAAATGATTGTCGAGAGAAACAACATAGATGATCACAAGGGTAGCAGATTGGGTACTGTAGCCATAGCAGTTGCATGTTTTAGCTTGACCTATTGGATGATTTTAAATTCGAGGACGAAATTTTTATAAGATGGGTTGGATGTAAGCCCCCTGAATTTCCGAAATTATTTTTGAATTTTCTAAATAAATTATTTTTCGATAATTTATTTTGATTTAATTAATTTTGATCATTAAATGCACTTTATTGTCACAACCCGATCCCAAATAATTGGGTCGAACCGGATCATGCCCAGCCTGCATCGTTGTTGAGACGGCGGCAGTAAGCTGTTCCATAAGCAGGTAACTATACAACAACATCTAAATTTGTCACAATTCAAATTTGGGGAATGAAACTTTATTAAACTTGAAATTAAATACAACTAGAAAATGTTCTGAAATAAATAACAGAATTTAAAATAAACAACAATGCTGAAAAAAAGCTATCTATCAGCTGGATCATCGGCCTCAGTCCCAACGTCCTCCAATAGGGACTCTGGCAGCACTACCGGGTACAGAATAGGGTCGTAGTAACTGCTGTATAACAGCTCAGCATCCTCAATGTCCCCTAAAAATGTATCTCCAGTCAGGAAAGAGCAAAGTACAATTCATGCTAATTTAAACAGTTAAAATAAATAATAGAATCATGCACTTTTAAACAGTTTAGAAATTGAACAGTTTTCTCAGCAGTAAAACAGTGTGATTTGAATAGGCAATGAATATGACCGGCTTGGGATGTACAGTTGTATCCTATTGATACGATTCGGCTTATCCCCGTGTGTGTGAGGGGTAAGCTAATACAGTTCGAAGTTACAGTTGGCTTTGGTCATAAACATTACTCTACTCCCCCAGTCCCCAATCAGTACAGTAGTTGCAGTCAGTACTCTCCGAGAGAGTTTCGTGTTTGCATCGTGGTTTAAACTTGCAGTAAAGCGATTATTAAAATAACTGTAAAACTAACACAAACTATACTTGCCTCAAAAATGAACTTGACTGGAGAGGATGAAGACTTCGAGATAGGAATTCAGAATCGTCCTCGAATTCCTATATTCGAGAAATTGACTCAGATTCCATGGTTATCAATCTAGCTACGCTAGTTGAAATCTCTATTTGTGTCCTAATCCATTTTAATTCTTATTTAACAACACAAACAATATTACGATTATCGGTGCGTTGATTTTAATACGAAGGAAAGATCGTTTTAAACTTGAATTTGGAAAACTCGTCGATACCAGATTAATTGATTAAAACTTTGTATTTTCATAATTTATAAATATAAAACTAATTTCTTATTTAGTGAAAAATACATGATCTTTAATTAATATTAAAACTTGTAGATTTTAGGTGAGAAAATCTTTATTAATTTTGTACGAAAATACTTTTACTAAATTTATTCGAACGCTACCAAAAACTCGCAAAATCAGCAATAACCAAAATCTACGCTACCAAAATACAGTCACAGAACCAACAGCCAGCTAGGCTTATGCCCATTAAAATTTATTTAAATAAATTAAAATAAGACAAAAACTGATGTTAGTCCTAAACTTTTAAATAAATTAAATATGAATAAAATTAACTGATAAAAATAAAGATAAAATAATTATTTATCGAGTCTCAGATATGGTCCAATCTTCAACTAGGCTAATGCCTCAATGTCCGGGCGAAGCCGGTTTCGTTTGCACTTAGCCGGGGCCCATTGACCGATACGGTCGTCGCCTAAAATCTAAATATTAAATAAAATTCCGAAATCCATTTTAAATTCATTTTTAAAATATTCTAGAATTTACGGAAAAATCCGGCAGCATCTCCTCTGTTTTTGGTCAACCCAAAAACTGGGAAATATGCCGATATTCTTTCCTGCAAATCCCAAACCAGGGAATCCCCAAAAAATATATATAAAATAAACACAATCAATCCACAGATTAATTCGGAACGACCCGAAATAATTTTGGAAGTCCGAGTCCAACCATAAACGTCACAGAATGCTACCGAAAAAATCCGGAAAGCCCAAAATATACCAAAAACCAATTCCCGGAAAGTTCCGGAAATCCAAAATAACCAACAGAACCTTTCCGAAGGTTCCGAAAAATACGACATCGCTAAAACCGAATTTCCAAGAGGGAATCGGGGACCATTCTCATCACAGACAGCAGAAAAATAGGACGGGACAGGGGTTATACCTCGGGTTGCTCGGCTAGAGCTCTCAGATGATAATAAAGAAAGAAATGAACACGGTCAGCTGGAGAATTCGTCAGGACAGCGGGTCGCTAGAACAAAGAACAGACTCGAAGTCCGGCTAGGGCATGCCTGGACTCGAAAAGCCAGGAGAAGACGGGTCAGCGCTGAATGCTGACAGCGAAGGGTGCTGACGTCGGGGTCTGTGCGGAGCTCGGCGGGGTGCGACTCGCGGGCGGAGGGACTGCCGGCGAAGGGCGCGGGGTCGTGCGCCAGGGAGGGGCCGGCGGGGACGTGGCTCGCGGGGCACAGGGCTGCCGGCGAAGAGCCGGACGCCGGAGGGTCGGGCGGCACTGCTGGGAGGGGCCGCCGGGGACCACGGGGTCACGGACGGCGGCGGTTCCACGGGGAGGTCGCGGACTACGGGGAGGTCCGGCACGGGCCGAAGGGGTTGGGGTTTGAGGAGATCGCCGGGCGCTGGGGCGCCGGCCGATGTCTGGAGGGCGCCGACGGGAGTGCGCCGGCAGAACCACGGCGGTCCGGCGAACGGGAGCGCGGCCGCGCGGGAAGCCGCGGGCGCTGCTGGGGGCCGGCTAGGAGCTCCGGCGAACGGATCCGCGGAGAGGGGTCGAGAGAATAGGTTTTCTGGAGAAATGGATTTGGGAAGAAGAAAGGTTGGGGAGGAGTAAAAGTAGATAGGATTTTTTGTGAACGAGAGAGAGAGTGAGGTGGTTGCTCTCTGGTGGAGAGTTTTATGGGGTGTGTGGGTTTGTTTACATGGGAGTGGGGAAGAATACGTGGAGTTGAGTTGTGGAGGAGAAACAAAGTAGGATCCTGTAGAATAGGGAGGTGACCCATTTCGTGGGGGAAACAAAAGGGGACCGGGTCGAGTGGTGACCCGGGTCGGGTTTCGGGTTCGAGTGAGGGTAGCTAGGATTCAAAACCAAAATATAAACACTTAACCAAAAATATCGATTTAGGGATCCTAACTGGGAATGGGTTCAAAATTGGGTCCGGCTCGGGTCTGGCAACCAAAGATCCAAGTTATTATAATTTGAAAATAATTTCAAAACAGCAGATATGTTAATAGTAAATATAATATTAATCTAATTTAATAAAATATATATTTAATTATTGCGACAAATTCAATAATAACATAAATTGCATTTAATCTAATTAACCAATTAATTCAAGAATGTG
Organism: Iris pallida; assembly: GCA_029216955.1. Lineage (NCBI taxonomy): Eukaryota > Viridiplantae > Streptophyta > Magnoliopsida > Asparagales > Iridaceae > Iris > Iris pallida. The sequence continues at coordinate 2,297,722 of JANAVB010018197.1, forward strand.
GGTTTCACAATCTTCCCTCCTTAGAAAATTTCGTCCTCGAAATTTCAAGGATAGAGCCGGGTACAATCAAAATCACCTAACCTTAAACAAAATTTAGAATTTAAATCATCAAGCACGATTGGATTCTAGGCATGGTCACTAGGTACAAAGATAAACCATAGACATGATCAGAGTTATCTAGTTATGATCTGAGATAGGGTTGGAATGTTGTGGTGATAAAAATTATTTTGGGCACGAGAAAAATCTAGGTAAAAATTATGATCATGAATAGGAGAAAATCAAGTGGGGTCTCGAGAAACAGGAAACGCAAGAAAGAAGCAATGTCAACAGTGTATTAAGAAGGCAAAAAGTAAATGGAATCATTTGAGATGATGGACTAAAATGTCAAATCAAATTGGAAAGGGGTACAAGGATTTGTGACTCAGGAAAAGTAAAAGTTGTACGATAGTAGGATATTAGAGATGATTAGAATAATAATGAATGTAATCGAGTGAAATATTTCCAATGAGGGCCGAGTGATGATCAAAGATGATGGAAAGTATGTCGTCTCGCTGTTCAATGGTCAGAAGATAAGATATGCGAAAAAAGACTTACAAGATAACTATCTAGAGCTTCCAAAATCTACAACTAAATAATAATAATAATAAATAAATGAATGAATAAATATATAAGATGTAAGAATATATGTGTGTGCAACGTACCAAGGTTGAAACAGAAAAGAGATTGAGGTAACAGAGATTGATTTGATCCTTATAAGTTTTTAGGAAGATCAACTAGAATTTTTATAGGAAATCCTTTCTTTCTGAATATGACAAGAGATTTCTGGGAAAGGAGACAACCGCTAGAAATATAAATTCTTTAATCAGGCAAAAGTTAGAATGTTTTGATGGTGCAAAGACAACCATGGTTTGAATATAGTCTGAATAATATTCGGAAACCAAATATGTTTGAAGTCACTTTGTCTCAAATTCATGCCTCGCCAGAGTGCACCTGACTGCAGTGAATTTTTGACCCAATAACTTGAATAATTTTAGGTTACCGAGTACTCTTTTAACTTTATCCATTTCATGGCTAAGCAACAAAGAAGATCAACATGGTGTATTTAGAACATAGTCACGATAATATCCGAAAATCTATGAACACCCGAAATCACTTCAACTTTAGAGTCTTTTGCCTCGCCAGTGCGCAACTGGTTGCAGTAAACTCGCAGTTTTTATAATTCAAGCAAATTACTACAACGCAAATGTGCGAAGTCGTATTAGGTTATTGGATATTTTCTCAACTTTGTCCATAAGAATTTCAAAGATGTTTCCTAAAAATTCAAACGAGTTCTAAAGTTCTATTCATGATATGAAAAGATGTTGATGTATGTTCTACTGGTTTCAAGAAAATTTATCAGGATAAATATGTGTTCCAGTAGCTCTTGAGATTTAAGAGATTTAATTTTTGAAGAAATTGATCAAGCTTGAGTATGACTAATTGAGTTGGTCACAGGATAAGGTAGAAGAATCAGAGCTTTGGATTGAGTTGAAAAAAGCCGATGAGAATATTTCCGACAAATCACTTAAAGGATACAGATGTTTACCAAAATTATTTGAAGAAATAATTTCTTATCTAAAGAAAGTTTTTGAGAATGTGATAGATAAGTAAGGTTGACACAAAAGGAGTATGTCTTTATGGATTCAAAGAAGCCAGGTTAGAATGGTTTAGTAAAACCAACAAGGGGATGGCTCAACCATAAAAAGTTTTTCAATAATTTAAAGAAGATTTAATAATAGGATGGAAACAATTTTCTGACCGTTCATACTTTACGATACTCGAGCATTGAGTTTAAAAGCTTTCCAGGCCTTGAATTGATCCAGAAGTTACGTAAGGAGAGTAAGGTTTCTAGTTGAGTGGAGGAAATCAACAATAAAATATTTGGAATAACCTAGGAGATAACAATCAAAATTTAAGGTTATTTTGAAAATATCTTCTCTAGGGAAATCATGAACTAACTAGGCTGAACCAATTCTTTCGGTAATAATTGAGGTTTATGGTTCCAGAAGGATTTGGTTCAGGATTCGTTCCAAGAAAGTCAATTAGAATTTAGATCAAGTTTGGATATGCTAATCATATAAGTATCTCAGGTAGATAAGAGTTATTAGAGTTTAAAACTCTAGATAGAGAACGAGTCTGGATTTCCGTTAAAGATAGAAAAAGATTCGATCGACTAGTGGAGAAGTTTAAAAGGTCTGCTGACGAAGGAGATTGAAGAGTTCTAATATTGGTCCATAAATAACAAAAGTATAGATCTTAAGGGGTGCTAAAACCTGTTAAAGATATGGAAAGGAGATAATTTCGAAAATCACGGGACACTAAAAGATACAAAATCTAGGAAAATAAAATATGTAGTAACATATACCATCATACAGTCAGCCTAAACTGGTCAAGGTCAAAATCACTCCTCATGCCATCATCACTTCCAATTGTTATAGGTACCAACTAATATTTTGGTAATCCAAAATTCTACTCTTCCAATTCTTAATCACCAATATATTTCTGATAAATACCGCCTTACATTTCTTCTCATTAAGATTATAATCCTCATAAATTGTATCGTAAGGGAGAGACTTTAGGAAAGATATCTACCATAAAGGTGTAACCAAAAATTTTATTCATATTGGAGAATTACAGCAAGACTCTCATGATTATTCTAAGGACATCCTACTACAACTCCTTATAACAATAGATAATGCTACTCAGCATTTCTAGGTATATTCTTCATGGCTCTGGCTCTTGCTCGAGCAGTCTCCAACTGCTTCAGCTTCTTCTATGATTCTCGAGTCTGCATCATGCCTTTCTGCGGTGGGTGTAGGAGGCAAGACCTGCTCGATAGAAAGAGAGTCCCTAGGTTGCGGCATAGCAGGTGTTGATGGGATAGGTGCTCTGGTATAATGGGGAGATAAGAGGCAGTTCTTTACCCGATGTTCAGCGGATCCACATGCCAAACATTGTCCCAATCTCTTGCGGCAACTAACGGCCTGATGACCAGGCCTCTTGCAGTAGTCACAAGTCAAAAGCCTCTTACGACAAGGCTGCCGGAAAGTAGAGTACTTGATGGGACCCAAATATCTTCTAGATTCAGGGATACCCCTCCTAGGGTGAGGTTCCGCACCAACTTGGTTTAAGATAGCTAAGGCTACGTCATTGACATCCTTCATAACATCTCTCGTAATATCAATCTGTTTCTGCTGGGCCTCGGCTTGGGCCTTCTGGGACTCCATGATTCCTTGAAGTAGGACAACCATTTGGGAAGTGTCTGCTGGTACGGATGGGGTGATAGGAGTATCAATCATAACATGAGATGGTGGAATTGCCGTGGACGGAATAGGTTCGGCTGAAGTACGAGCTGTGCCAGGGACTTGTGCAGCAAAGGGGGTATTGATGAGCTGCAAAGGAGAAGGATTGGAATAGACCTGAGGAAGAGGGGTGTGATCAGGAGATAACACCTCATCATCAGCAGGGCCGGATCGGGTAGTCTTTTCTTTGGCCATAATCTGGAAGGTTTAGGAGGCAAACATAAGCAAGGTATCCTACCAGTCTATAATCAAACAAAAATATTTACATATAATATTCAGACCTATATTGTGACAAATCAATGTTCTAGTATTCTAATTGTTTCTAGGTATATTTTCCTAGGTTGTTGTTGTTGGACCTGCATGGGCCACCACTAAAAACATGTCACGACCCGATCCCAAATAATTGGGTCGAACCGGATCATGCCCAGCCTGCACCGTTGTTGAGACGGCGGCAGTAAGCTGTTCCATAAGCAGGTAACTATACAACAACATCTAAATTTGTCACAATTCAAATTCGGGGAATAAAACTTTATTAAACTTAAAATTAAATACAACTAGAAAATGTTCTGAAATAAATAACAGAATTTAAAATAAACAACAATGCTGAAAAGAAAAGCTATCTATCAGCCGGATCATCGGCCTCAGTCCCAACGTCCTCCAATGGGGACTCTAGCAGCACTACCGGGTACAGAATAGGGTCGTAGTAACTGCTGTATAACAGCTCAGCATCCTCAATGTCCCCTAAAAATGTATCTCCAGTCAGGAGAGAGCAAAGTACAATTCATGCTAATTTAAACAGTTAAAATAAATAATAGAATCATGCACTTTTAAACAGTTTAGAAATTGAAAAGTTTTCTCAGCAGTAAAACAGTGTGATTTGAATAGGCAATGAATATGACCGGCTTGGGATGTACAGTTATATCCTATTGATACGATTCGGCTTATCCCCATGTGTGTGAGGGGTAAGCTAATACAGTTCGAAGTTACAGTTGGCTTTGGTCATAAACATTACTCTACTCCCCCAGTCCCCAATCAGTACAGTAGTTGCAGTCAGTACTCTCCGAGAGAGTTTCGTGTTTGCATCGTGGTTTAAACTTGCAGTAAAGCGATTATTAAAATAACTGTAAAACTAACACAAACTATACTTGCCTCAAAAATGAACTTGACTGGAGAGGATGAAGACTTCGAGACAGGAATTCAGAATCGTCCTCGAATTCCTACATTCGAGAAATTGACTCAGATTCTAGGGTTACCAATCTAGCTACGCTAGTTGAAATCTCTATTTGTGTCCTAATCCATTTTAATTCTTATTTAACAACACAAACAATATTACGATTATCGGTGCGTTGATTTTAATACGAGGGAAAGATCGTTTTAAACTTGAATTTGGAAAACTCGTCGATACCAGATTAATTGATTAAAACTTTGTATTTTCATAATTTATAAATATAAAACTAATTTCTTATTTAGAGAGAAATACATGATCTTTAATTAATATTAAAACTTGTAGATTTTAGGTGAGAAAATCTTTATTAATTTTGTACGAAAATACTTTTATTAAATTTATTCGAACGCTACCAAAAACTCGCAAAATCAGCAATAACCAAAATCTACGCTACCAAAATACAGTCACAGAATCAACAGCCAGCTGGGCTTATGCCCATTACAATTTATTTACATAAATTGAAATAAGACAAAAACTGCTGTTAGTCCTAAACTTTTAAATAAATTAAATATGAATAAAATTAACAGATAAAAATAAAGATAAAATAATTATTTATCGAGTCTCAGATATGGTCCAATCTTCAACTAGGCTAATGCCTCAACGTCCGGGCGAAGCCGATTTCGTTTGCACTTAGCCGGGGCCCATTGACCGATACGGTCGTCGCCCAAAATCTAAATATTAAATAAAATTCCGAAATCCATTTAAATTCATTTTTAAAATATTCTAGAATTTACGGAAAAATCCGGCAGCATCTCCTCTGTTTTTGGTCAACCCAAAAACTGGGAAATATGCCGATATTCTTTCCTGCAAATCCCAAACTAGGGAATCCCCAAAAAATATATATAAAATAAACACAACCAATCCACAGATTAATTCGGAACGACCCGAAATAATTTCGGAAGTCCGAGTCCAACCATAAACGTCACAGAATGCTACCGGAAAAATCCGAAAAGCCCAAAATATACCAAAAACCAATTTCCGAAAAGTTTCGAAAATCCAAAATAACCAACAGAACCTTTCCGAAGGTTCCGAAAAATACGACGTCGCTAAAACCGAATTCCCAAGAGGGAATCGGGGACCATTCTCATTACAGACAGCAGAAAAATAGGACGGGACAGGGGTTATACCTCGGGTTGCTCGACTAGAGCTCTCAGATGATAATAAAGAAAGAAATGAACACGGTCAGCTGGAGAATTCATCAGGACAGCGGGTCGCTAGAACAAAGAACAGACTCGAAGTCCGGCTAGGGCACGCCTGGACTCGGAAAGCCAGGAGAAGACGGGTCAGCGCTGAATGCTGACAGCGAAGGGTGCTGACGTCGGGGTCTGCGCGGAGCTCGGCGGGGTGCGACTCGCGGGCGGAGGGACTGCCGGCGAAGGGCGCAGGGTCGTGCGCCAGGGAGTGGGCCGGCGGGAACGTGGCTCGCGGGGCACAGGGCTGCCGGCGAAGAGCCGGACGCCCGAGGGTCGGGCGGCGCTGCTGGAAGGGGCCGCCGGGGACCACGGGGTCACGGACGGCGGCGGTTCCACGGGGAGGCCGCGGACTGCGGGGAGGTCCGACGCGGGCCGAAGGGGGTCGGGGTTTGAGGAGATCGCCGGGCGCTGGAGCGTCGGCCGATGGCTGGAGGGCGCCGACGGGAGTGCGCCGGCGGAACCACGGGGGTCCGGCGAACGGGAGCGTGGCCGCGCGGGAAGCCGCGGGCGCTGCTGGGGGCCGGCTATGAGCTCCGACGAACGGATCCGCGGAGAGGGGTCGAGAGAATGGGTTTTCTGGAGAAATGGGTTTGGAAAGAAGAAAGGTTGGGGAGGAGTAAAAGTAGATAGGATTTTTTGTGAACGAGAGAGAGAGTGAGGTGGTTGCTCTCTGGTGGAGAGTTTTATGGGGTGTGTGGGTTTGTTTACATGGGAGTGGGAAAGAATATGTGGAGTTGAGTTGTGGAGGAGAAACAAAGTAGGATCCCGTAGATTAGGGAGGTGACCCATTTCGTGGGGGAAACAAAAGGGGACCGGGTCGGGTTTCGGGTTCGAGTGAGGGTAGCTAGGATTCAAAACCAAAATGTAAACACCTAACCAAAAATATCGATTTAGGGATCCTAACTGGGAATGGGTTCAAAATTGGGTCCGGCTCGGGTCTGGCAACCAAAGATCCAAGTTATTATAATTTGAAAATAATTTCAAAATAGCAGATATGATAATAGTAAATATAATATTAATCTAATCTAATAAAATATATATTTAATTATTGCAACAAATTCAATAATGACAAAAATTGCATTTAATCTAATTAACCAATTAATTCAAGAATGTGGGTTTCACATTTACCGTGACTTGGATTTCTAGAGCATCAGGGATGCCAGTCTCTGAAAACTTTCTTCTTGAAGTTTGTAGTAGATGAGTTTATCTTCATGTTGATATATCGTGTCCCACTCGAACTCGTTCCCTTGTGCTCCATTTGTTTCGCGCAACTTTCGGGTCAATTTAGACCAATTTATCGTCTGCCGTAATTCGTGACTTGATTTTCAACTTAATTTTCGGGCCCGACATCGGTCCAATCTAGTCGACCCAATATATGGCCCTGCCCTATTTTGAGTCTACTATGCACGTGCCACTTGCGTGCCACCGATTTGATCTCCCTTGTGCTCCTATTCCATCCATGATTTTTATTTGGTTTGAAATTATTATTTTAATTAAATCTTGGTCCCAAGCTTGTCCAACTTGGCCCAACACCCAACCCAATTGGGTGTGACCCCTGTCATGACTACCCATACACCCCACTATTGTATTTGCATTTTCTCTACTCAAAAATATTCATATTTTATATAAATATCTTATTTTTCTCTCTATTATATATATATATATATATATATATATATATATATATATATTTATATATATATGTATATATATATATATATATATATATATATATATATATATATATATATATAACAATATATATATATATAACAATATATATATATATATATATATATATATATATATATATATATAATACTCTCACTCTCTCTCTACATTTAAATCCCCACACAAACACACCCCACCTCACTCCCCTCACAGCCAACCACCCCCTCTCTAATAATATATATCTCTCTCTCTATAAATATCTTATTTTCTTTCTATTTAATATATATATATATATATATTTTTCTATTTAATATATATATATATATATATATATATATATATATATATATATATATATATATATATATATATTATTTCTCTCTCTTATCTCACATCCTCTCACACACAACCCCCCTCCTGTGCACGACCAGTCGAGAACGACCCACCCCCTCAACTCCTTCTTCATTTTCTTCTTCATTATTTCCTCCTCCTTCACTCCTTCTTCATCTCCTCCTCCTTATCATCATCTAACTACACCACCACCACCACACCACACCATCACCACCATCCCACCACAACCACCTTCGCCACCGCCGACGATCACCGCTGGGCTGTCTCTGCCGCGCGAGGCAGCACAGCAGCAGCTAGCAGTGCAGTCGCAGCAGTAGCGCAGTAGCAGCGCGCACAGTGCGCGCGTGCGTGGGCCGCCGTCGCGTGCCGCCGCACCGCCGCACGGTGCTGCCGCCGGCCGTCACCACCGTGGCCGGCCACCCCTGGCCGGGCGCACCCCCGGGCAGGCCCCCGTGGTGTGTTCCTGCGTCCCCGGCGCGAGAAGCGTCCGATTCATGCATTTTGTACGGAATCCCGTCAACACGCGCGCGGGATCAAGGCTGAAAGTTTGCTCCGGAATAGCGACTTTGCACAGATTTTTTGGACAATCCGACCGTTGGATCGACGATTTATTCACTTCGTCTCAATCTCGGTATATACCCCTTCACTCCTATCAATTTTCGTCCGTTAATTTCGTCGTTTGATAGATCAAAACCGGCCACAAAGTTGAACGTTTAAATTGTATAATTTTGGGACAGTTTTACGGAGCCAACATCGTCGGTTCGTATCTCCTCCATCGTAGCTCCGTCTGGCATGCTATTGGATCCTATGCGAAGCTAGTATAACCCTCTTCCTTTCTCTCAAGTTTCGTTTCATTGTGAGCATGTTTGATTGGTTGAATTCGATGCCAAATTGGCCGTCCGAATTCGTAATTTCCAAGTTGTAAAATTCCATTTTTGAACCCGGGACTCCGAATTCAATTTCTGACACCACCAGTAGGCTCGTGGCATCGTTCTGGCACATTTTCTTATAAAGTTTGTTAGATTTGGAGGACGTGGGCCCTGGCACGTGTTTCGGTGCAAAGCGGACCCCAAAGTCCGGGTCAACAGGACTTTTTGACGCCGACTCATCAAAATCCAATTTCGGATATACAGTTGAGTTTGTATCGTCATTCTGGACTCGTTGATATATAATTTGCTAGATTTTAGTGGATATTGGTTCCGACACACATTTCGGTGCAAGTCGGATACCAATATCCGGGTCAACGGGTCATTTTGAGATCGGCTCATCGAAATCTAATTTCGGATATATTGTTGAGTTCGTATCGTCATTCCGGACTCGTTGACATATAATTTGCTTAGTTTTGAGGACATTAACTCCGACACGCTTTTTCGTGCAAATCAGAATTTCAATGTCCTGGTTAATGGACCAATTTGAGATCGGGTCAACGGAATCCAATTCTGGATATACCGTTGGGTTCGTATTGTCATTCTGGATTCGTGGACATATAATTTGTTAGGTTTAGTACACTTTTATTTTGACATATTTTTCGGTGCAAAGTGGGTCCGACACGGACACCGTTTTGACTCGAAATTACCTTTTTGCCCCTATGTCCAAATTTGACTTACGGACAGGCTATTCTAGCTATTTTGACCATTCTGGACACGTTGGTGATGGTTGTTTCACCATCCGACAACATCTGTAGATTTTTACCCTATTGTTATAAGCTTTCTCCTTTGGTTGTATTTCGAGATGTATCGATTTCAGTGATTTTCCAACCACTGAAATTGATGTGTTGACCCTGTAGATGTTTATAGAGACTAGCTTTGACCATGTTTGACCATGGTTGACTGCTTTGACTGAACGTCGAAGTAGAGTCAACATTGACCTAGGTTAGACTAGTTTTGACCTTGGTTGACCACAGTTGACTATTTTGACCAAAAGTCAATCGAAAGTCAACCGTAGCCTAAAATTGACTAAAACTGGACCGAAGTTGACCAGTTGACCCAAAGTCAACTGTTAGTCAAGTTTGACCAGAGTTAAACAGTTGACCAAAAGTCAACTGTAAGTCAACCCTTGACTTAGATTGACCTAGTTTGACTTGCTTTGACTTTCCTTGACCTAGTTTGACTTAGTATGACTTGATTTTACTTCCAAACCATTATATTGATACAGTATTCCATCTATAGGTCCTCGAGGCACTGTTCTAGGACTCAGTTGACATATTCCACCAGATCGCAGGCGAGTACATTCTCTGATAATATTTCTGTTTTATGATATCGTCTATGTGTAACACCACTTTTCTAAATTGAGGATAATTTTGAACTTTTGTAAAAGTTTGTTATTTAATAATAGGATTTATGATTTATGGGAATTTTTAATTAATTTAATACTATTTAAAATTGGTAAATTATAATTTTGATGTGTTAGCTAGTGAACTCTAGAACTGTTGAGCCTAGAGACTAACCATGACCATGGGGACCTAACCATGTGATTAGAATGACTATTTACAACTTTTTAGGCTAAGGATATTTTGGTCATTTTGTGACTTTTGAATTATTTAGGATTTTGATTAATTGGTAAATTTTAGATTATTTTAATAATATTTAAATTGATATATTATGATTTTGGTCATTTTTTATATTTTAATATTTTGGAAAATTTTTATATTTTTAATATTGTTTTTTATTGGATTTGTTTAGTCGGGTTTGAGTTTCGTCTCGTTCCGACTTGTATTGTGACCCGGGTAGCTTAAACTCTAGGTGGGACCCAATATTAAGCTAAGCATGGCTCACAAGACCCAACATTTAAGTTAGTTAATTAAATTAATTTTTATCATGTTAGAATGGTTAAGTTAGAGACTCAAAACTAGATCATTTTGACCCCAAACTTGAACCTAGTCTAGACTTAACCATATGAGACTAGAGAGGGACAATTAGGACATTTTCCATTAGCCCTAATGGACTCTTTATGGCAGCCACCTTTAGGGGAGAATGATTCATTTCATTCATTACAATCTTGCCTCTTTTATTTTCCTTTTGTTCTTCTCCAATTTTAGAGAGCCTTTCCATTGATTTGATCTCCAAATCAAATCATTCTTTCACCAAACCTTCCCTCAATCATTCCCATTCTCCAAGGGAAGGGTGCTACCAAGGATTGGAAGAGGAGTGCAAGGAGGAGTGTCCACTTTGAGGGATCTTCGTATCGGAGCCGTATCCTAAAGGATTTTATTGGGATTCCACTCCCAATAGGTAAAACCCATCCTCTAAATCGATTTCCTTTGCATATAAATTAGTTTTGAATCCGTAGGATCCATACTCATGCATGTGTCCCATTTAGATTCAAATTTGAGGCCATTTGGAGCTCTCTTGAGGATTTTAGATATGTGTCTTGTGTCCTACTTGATAGATCCCAAATTAGGACACCCCATGTGTATGTATGTATGATAATAGTTTAAATAGATATTTAAATTCAGTTTTAGAATGGTTAGAGAGTGGATTGATCTTAGTTATGATGGTTAGAATGAGTTTCATTTGGATACCTATGTTTGTATTCAAGTATCTTGGCCTATATGTGTTCTTTTGTCAAATTCGTCATAATATTCATCCACGTTTTTATTAACCAAAACAACTTAGAAATGTCATAACTTTTAGCTTAGAACCCCGATTTATCTTCCATTTTTTTAAAAGAACCGTATCGAAGTTAGCTTTCCAAATATATACTTTAATAAGCCAAATTCTTTCTGTAACATTCTGTATAATTATTTGAGTGTCAACTGTACAAAAGACGAATGTGTTTCGGTATTTTTGCGATTCCAGGAGCTTCTGGACACGAAAATGCGGTCCGTTTAAAGTTTCGGAAAGCTAACACAAAGGGCTACGACATACTTTAATCCTAGAATTTAGTAGAGGCCCAATTGGTACAGTATTGGTTTTAAGTAGAAGAGTGACTATACGATATATGCATTTTGTGTAACTTATGAGCCTATGTAGTATGGGTATTAAATGAATATAGAGTATGTAATACATGATATGTTAGATGAATAAAATGATATATATATATGATATATATCCTCTTTACATTAATGTATATATATGGTTGAATGCAAGCATGTAGGAATGTAATTAATATAATATATGTAAGCAATGCATAAATGCATGAATGAAAGAATGATATACAATGTATGCATGAAAGTATATAATGAATGCTAGATATGAATGCAAGGTATATATGTAATGATAGATATGAATGCATAATGTATAAATATTGTAATGCAATATATAATGATAGCATGTATGGTAATGTAGAATATATGATGCAAGCATGTATATGTCCACTGTTTTCCCTTTTTCTTACATTTTCCTTCCCTTCCCTTTCCATTTCAGTTTTTCCACCCTTTTTTTCTCTTCTATTTTTACATGTTATATACAATGTATATAATATATAGATGCATGTAAGTATGTAATATGCATGAATGAATGTCATATATGAATGAATGAATCAATCAAAGGTATAAGTAAAATATAATGCATTATAATGAATGTTAACATATATAATGTATAAAAGTATGTATGTAAATGTGCATGAATGTATATATCTATGTAACTATGTAAATATGCATGATGTAAATATGCCTATATAAATAAATATGTATGTAATGTGGATATGCATGTATGTATGAAGGTATGTATTTATATATATTATCTATTTTATATTATGCATTGTTGTGGTTCACATTGTCTTGTGATTATGTGAGTGCTAGCCTAGGCTTGGTTAGGCCTAGTGAGACTTGTTAGACTTGTTGGACTAGGACTTAACCTAGTTGACCTAATTTGACTAGTGTGGTTGACTAGAGTTGACCAAGTGTTGACTTTAGTCTAGTTTGACCTAGACAGCATGCAGATGCATTGTACATTTTATTTATCATCTCTCGTATACATCTTGACATGTGTTGCTCTAAATAGGACTCTGTGGCTTCAGTTTGGACCTCTATACCTATCAGCTGTTCGTGTTATCAGACGAGTACATTCTCTGATAGTTCTCTCATTTAATTGTCAATTACTGTACTTCAGTTATAGTTAGTTTTATGTGATTCTCTGTTACATCTCGTATGTATATTTTTGGATTCATGTATGTGACACACATACCAAACTTATCTGGCCTCTATTACTGGAATCACTGGAATCATTCTGGAATCTATTTCTGGAATCATCATATTTTGGCTGGACTCATCTCGATTCTCGTGTCGAATTCTGGATTCATTTGTATTGCAGGAAAATATTGAGTAAGACATGTAGACATACCCTAAATCTGGAATCTTCCAACTGGAATCTACTGGAAGCATAGCCATCTCTCGTATGATCAGTGAGAGATGTGCCTGATACCTACAGCCGTTTACATGTCGATCTCGGTATTTTAAAACACACTGTTAAAATAGCTGGGCTCACCTGGATTCTTGATCACTACCTAGAATCATCTTGTACTGGATTCATCTTGTATTAGATTCATCTCGTACTGGACTTATAGTAGTTTCACACTTGTTTTGCATTTGCTGTCTGGACTTATTATGTTCTTTAGTTCAGCTAGATTTCTTTTACAGTCTTCATTGCCATCATTCTTCTCTTATTTTAGTTACTTTACTTTCCTTGTATCTTACTGCTTCTCTATACTATCACCTAAATATAAACTGCCATATTCATCAATAAAACTGTTTATAATTGTTTTATAGTTCTCTGTCATTACTTGAGTTTTCTTGATGAGTTGTACTCGTTCCTGTCCTGACTGGACCTGTTGATAAATTTTACAGATAGCTTGGAGGTTGCCTGCTAGCCTAGAGAAGACACAGTAGAGGTTGTACAGATAGTTATTTTAGTTGTCTTGAGTTGTATTTACTTTATGGATTACTGTACTTGAATTTTGAGATGTTTTCTGGGTTTGTGTATCTTAGACACTTAGACTTCTATTTGCGGTATCTCTTTGTGGATTTTATATTTTATCTATCTCTTATCATGCTCTACCTTAGATGTGATTGAGACTGTATTTGCTATGTCACCTCCATTCAGAGCGTATATACTGCACAGGTACCTTTATATTGTTAGATGTTTGACCTAGGACAGCGTTCTACCGCCGACACTACGACGTAGGCTGGACGTACCCACTTTTCGTGCCCTTACTCTAAGGTGCGGTTCGTGACACATTTTTAGTGGTGGCTCATGCAGGTCGAGTTTGTGTAGTGGTATTCGAACTAGAGTACCACTACAGCCTGCAGTAGGATTATGATATATTTTGAAGGTACTCAATCACAGTTAGGATCCCTTGAGAGATTCCTTGGATGACCTTGAGAATCTCATTATAAAATATCTCAAAATTTGATTCTAATAGTTTTTATTTATGTCACGACCCGATCCCAAATTGTTGGGTCGAATCGGATCATGCCCAGCCTGCACCGTTGTTGAGACGGCGGCAGTAAGCTGTATTCAGTCGTGAAACATATACAGATAAAATTCTAACGAATATAAAATCTTTTATTCAATTTAAAAAGCCTAAAATACAACAAACATTAATAAAACATTCAATTATTACACTTGTTTTCAAAAGAAAAATAAATACTAATCCAGCTCTTAAGATTCTGGGGTTCCAAGTTCCGCGGGACAAGAGTTAGATATCAGATCCTCGACGATGCAATCACCTAAAAATATTGGTCTACAGTCAGGAGGGAGCAAAGTACAATTATGAATATTCAACAATTCAAATAATAATTTTGAAATTTGCAATATTAAACAATTCGAAATACTTGAGCAATATTTTCTAACAATTCTACAATCAAAACAATGTGATTTGAATCGGCAACGAACTATGACCGGCTTGGGATGATTCAATTATATCCTAATGATACGGTCCGGCCTATCCTCGTGTATAGGAGGAATCAGCTCGCACAATCAATGCAATATGGGGGAATTGGTCATAGACGCTACACTACTCCTCCAATATCCCGAGTCAATCAGATTCAATCAAAGAGTCAATATTCGAACTCTAGTAAAGAGTTCCACAATCAATACTCTAGGAGAGAGTTTCGTGTAGCAATGTGGTTTAAAATTGCAATAAAATAATTACTAGATAAATTACCAAATAGACATAACTGCACTTGCCTTTGTTATTGTGACTGGATCGAGAGTCTGTACCGGGGAACTAGGTCAAACACTTTCTCAAAATCCTACATTTGAGATTCCAGACTTAGAACCAAAGTTGAACCATATCTCGGTGTGCTAGTTGCAATCTCTAGAATTGATCCTAATCAAATTTTAGTTTAATAATTAATTACCAGAAAAACCGTCTAATGTCATAAGATGCGTTCGTTGTCATTTATATGGAATAAACATGTTACTGGTTTAGTTGGAGAAAAATAGCAATTACCGATTATTTGGCAAAACTTTGTATTTTTGATAATATATATATAAAACTAGACTTTCTTTTAAATGAGAAATCATGAGTTTGTTAAACTACCAATTTGTAATTTAATGTGATAAAATCTCATTAATTTTTTTAATATCAAATAATATTTATTTTAATTCTACGCGTCTACGCTAAAACCAGCAAAACCAGAAAAAGAAAGAAAAGGCTATGCTATAATAATTACAGGCCACAGAGAAAGAAATAGAAAAGCTGGGCTTATGCCCTTACAAATTATTTTACATAAATTAAAATAAGAAGAAATATTTGTTAGCTCTTAAAATTGTCCTACAATTTAATTACAGAATAAAACTATTAAATTAAATTAAATTAAATTATGAGTCTCAGACTTGGTCCAATCGTCACAAAAATAGCTAATGCCTCAACGTCCGAAAATTTCGGTTTCGTTTGCATTTAGCTAAGGCCCATGGACCGGTACGGTCGTTGCCCAAAAATCCAATTAATAAATTATTTTCCGAAAACTGATTTAAAATTCAATTATAAAAATTTATAAAAAATTTGGGCAGCATTCCCTCTATATTCGGGACAACCCAAAAGTGGGAAAATGCGCCAACAACTCCAACAATTAACCCAAACCAGGGAAAACCCATAAATTAAATTCCATAACCATTTTTATATAAAAATTTATATTCACAGAAACATTTTCGAAAATATTCGGAAAACCCGAAATAGGATCGGAAACACCACCGCAATATAACAATGAACCAGAGTATTAATATTCGAAAAAAATCCAAAACTAAATACTCACCCAAATTCCCAGAACTTTCCAAGGCTAATCTCGGAAATTCCGAGAACAAAAATACACAGGACCTATCCCGAAATATTCGAAAATTCCGAAATCAAAAACGTAAACCAACAGAACCTCAAAAGCTACAGAAGCTTAAATTTCCAACCAACACTTAAGAAAACTTCTCAAAAACCAGAATAAGATAACCACAGAACCATAGAATGCAACTATCAACAAATAGTTAGCTCTCAAGCCAACAATGCTCGAAAAATTTGAAATTACAATCGGAAATCGGAATCAGAGAAGACATAACCTTTCCGGAGTTACCTCGGAAATTCCGAGAACCCGAAAACCATAAAAACCACAGAACCAAACATAGAAAATAGTTTCGAAAATTCCGTAACTATAACGTAAACCGAATCTGAATTCCCGAAAAGGAATCGGGGACCAAAAATCATCATCGACTACCGAAAAGGAAACGAAGAAAGCAAATTATACCTTGGGTTGCTCGGCTAGAGCTCTCAGATGTATAATGAAGAAAAATGGATTCCGCGAGCTCGGAAAAGTTCCAGAATTAGCAAACCGCAGAACTTTGGAAAAAGCACGGGAACGGACTCGGCTTCGGGAACAGAACAACAGATCGGGGACCCGGGCTGAGCGCGTACGGCGAGGAGGTCGCCGGGGACATCTGCGGGAAGGCCGCACGGGGTCGGGGGCCGGCACGCACGGGGCCGCGGGGGTCGTCGGGCTCGGCGGCGGTGGAGCGCCGGGGTCGACGGAGGTCGCCGAGGGCGCGCTCGGGTCGGCTGTGAGGGGGTCAGGGTTAGGGCTTGGGATTGAGAGAATGATGAGTGAGGAGGAGCTTTATATAGGAAAGGAAGATGGGGGTTACGGGAGTCGAAAGGCCGGCCGGAATTCGATCGATCGTCGGTTTTCGACGATTTTTGGAGAAGCAAGAGTCGGCCTTGTTTGGCTTGAGGAGGAAACCCACCACACGTGAGAGAGAGAGAGAGCTAGTAATGGTGAGTAATGAGAGTTAATAAGAATGAGGATGAAATGCAAAAGTGAGTACTAAATGGGAATAAAATGGGAAAAAAAATGTGTGCTGACAACTTAACACCATAGAACCCATTCCTTCTCTTAGGTAACATGTAAAGCCCAAACCATGGCTTCAAAGCCCACAACACAATAAAACCTACTAACATATTAAATCTTAATTAAAACCCATTTAAAGCCCAAAACTTTTTATTAACAAAATATTTTGGCTTTAAGCCCATTATAAAACCCATTATCAATTTAATCTTAAAAAGAGCCCAAATTATTTTCTGAGGCCCATAAATAAAATATTTCAATAATATTTCTTTAAAGAAAATTTTTCTAAATTCTTTTTATTAATAAATTCTTTGCTTTATAAAAATAATTTTTCTTTTCTTTAAAAATTCTTTTAAGGAAAAATAAAAATAAACTTTGCTAATTCGAAATTATGATAAATTAAAACTGGGTCTCACAAGCTTCCCTCCTTAGAAAATTTCGTCCTCGAAATTTAAAGGCAGGGTCAGAGGTACAATCATACAATCATGCCTCAAACAGTCTGAGTATTATTCTTCAATATCTTCATGTCTAACTAGACTTAACTGTCATATATCAATCGTATATTCTTCTCTCCTTAGGAATAAAGTCGTTCTCCATGATTATGAGTTCTCGTTTCCATTCCTGAATTGTCAATCACCTTAGAAATTTTGTCTTCCATATTTTCACATATCATCTATCTTGTAATATAGTATGTACTTTTTTCAGTTTTCTAACATGTTCAAATTTTTAACTCTATGACTATGTCTTGTCTCGGTACCCAATATCATATTTAAAGTCCAACACTCTTATTTGTCATGATCCGTAAAGTTTTATCATTTCTTACTCATAAGTGATCACTCTTGTGATTTTAGACTAACATGTATATATCTTGATTCTGATTCCTCATTGCTCCTGAACTCCCTATAAAATTTTATTTATCATAATTAAGCTCAAATCCTTCATTTTGCTTTTATTGTATTACTTTGACTAAACTTTTCTCTGTCAAAAGTATATTTTATTACATCTTTCAACTTGTATATACTTTCCATTTCGGGTTTCTAATATTAGTACCCTTCATCCTTAATTAATTACGCCTTAAATCTAAATTTCTTGTTTTGGTCATCCTTTATATATTCTCTGATTTATCATGCATCTTCCTAAAGTGCATCTCCATACTTATCATTCAACAACCTCTAACCTACCATGTCAATATTTGATCTTCATTAATTTTCTTTCTTAGATTTAAGTTCAATCACAAGTGTTATATATATATATATATATATATATATATATATATATATATATATATATATATATATATATATATATATCAAAATTCATATTCTCCATAATTTTTCTGAAATGGATCATTCCAATTTTAAATCATCTGGCTTACTCAAATTCGAGACATGATTGCTAGATAAAATATAAGCATGTTTTTAAAATCATCTGTGATAAAGTTAGAATATTTGTTATGATCAAAATCATTTGAGACACGAGTAAAATCGAGGTATAAATTAAATAATCATAACAAGTTTAAAGTTTTAAAATGAGATCAAATAAAACGGAAAGGTCAAAAAGAATACGACATCAATAATTTATTTGAGGAACAAAAGATAATGTAATTTTCCGAAATGAGGGACAATTTTTTTTAATTCAAATTGGGATGAGGTGTGAAGTTTGAGACTCAGGAAGAAATCAACAAATTGTATGATTTTAAGATAGTGAAGGTGATTAAAATAGCCATGACAAGAATATAATTCGATAGATCATTTCTGGAAGTGGGAGCAAATGCTAGAATACAAATTCTCAGAATGATTAGAAATAACCAGAACCAGAATACTGGAGAGCGGGGGCAGACATAGCCAGCTACGTATATTGAAATAGAATACATCTCAACTATACGGTCACGGCTGTCTAGATATGAGGGTTTATTACAAGCCAGTAGTCTCTTAAGGTCAAGCCTATTGTCTCAATCTCAAGCAATTAACAGAGTTACAAGATGTTAGAGCATCAAATATATATATATAAGGCGTCCCAAATATTATATATCGGATGATCACGAAGCTAGTCGTACAAAATGATAGGACTAGCAAGAGTTCGGTCATACATGATCAACCCTAGGATTTGTTAATCATGTTTACAGCCCGTAGGCAGACAGTAAATAAATGTGCATCGAGCTAACAGGTGCTCGTCGGCTAAACGCCTCAAAAGAATAAATTTACATATAAGTGGGTGAAACAAAAAGGGAAAACCCACTCGTAGCCCTAGTTTCTTCTAGTATTCACCATTGGGCTGGAAGCTTGGTAGATCCTCGGGAGCTGCTCCGAAATCTGGCCACACAAAACTAGCTGGGTCAAACCCCAGAAAGAGCAAGTGCCACAAAGGAGGCCACAAATAAGAACAAAAGTCAGCATATCAGAACATAAAGAATAAAGGGAAAGTACAAGTAATAAAAGTACACAGGACGATAAACGACTAGGGACGTGGAACCATTCTGGGAGCCAGGTTACAATCCTTAAACCAAACAAGGACCGGGATTATACCCCTTCGCCTGAATAGCTCACTGTCTCTACCCATTTATCGTTAGAGATAGGTAAAACAATCATGATCAAGAGTTCCAGGTACAGGGGCTAGACAAGACTTAGACAGAGCTGGACACCATTCATTCCCAATCGGCCAAGCAAGTACTACGGCTTACTACTTTAACTAACTAGGGTTATCACAAGCCTAATTACTAACAAGATACAAGTGAGAAACTCCCAGTCCCAAGCCCTGCAGACCATCTAGTTATCCTTCCGCGGGTTGAGAGTTATAGGTGGGTACATTGCCCGGAAGACAAATGTACCCTTAGGTGACTTAGATGGTGCAACACATGACAGTGTGCTGGAAATGTGCTCTACTCGTCGGCAAGCTACAAGTCCATTAAAGCGCCCAGATAACGAGATTGCCCGTGACTGGGAATTCTCCATGTTCTAGTTTGATCTAATCATTAGCCTAATCCAATTTAGCGCGAGTCCCTGGCCGTGGTACCCAGGAAGTCACGTCCTAGACATGATGCAAGATAAGACAAGTGGATTGCACAAGCAAGCAAGCAGGAACACCCACGGTGTCAAGGCAAGTCAAGTCAAGTTAACTGTTGTAACAGCATCGAGTTAAATCATGTCAGGGTACTTGTCAGGAGTGCGCCACGACGGGCCACTATCATGTCAGGTTGGTCATGTCAGGAGTGCACCACTACGGGTCACTGTCGTGTTATGTTAGTTCCTTGTCATACCATGCCATGTACAATAGTCATTCCAAACATATTAAGTAAAAATCAGTTCGTGACAAAAGGCGTAAGGATATAAAATGGACGTAAAATATCTAATAAAATACCAATATATATAGGACTATAGAAGAGCCAAGCTTAAAGAAATAACAATTCATCATAGACAAGTAGGTTGTGCAAGGGGGTCAGGGGTTGGGCTGCGCAGGGTATGTACTGCGCATGGAAGAGCTGCGCAAGAGTTGCCTTGCGCAAGGGTTACCTTGCGCAAGGGTAGACTGCGCAGGGGGTCAAGGGTTACAGTGTTAAAGGGGCACAGGGGATGCCATGCGCATCAATTGGATTGCGCAAGGGAGGATTGCGCAAGGGTAGACTGCGCAGGGGGTCAAGGGTTATAGGATTAAAGGGGCACAGGGGATGCCTTGCGCATCAATTGGATTGCGCAAGGGAGGATTGCGCAAGGGTAGACTGCGCAGGGTATGGACTGCGCAATGGGTCAAGTGCGCAGGGGTTACTTTGCGCATGGCTGGCTTGCGCATGGCTAGCTTGCGCCAGCGCAATCCAGCGCAGCACAAAGCACTGGCTGAGCCTATGCGCAATCGGCCATGCGCTAAAGAGCACAGGCCGGGGTGCGCAAACGGTCAAGTGCTAAAGAGCACTGGCCGAGAGCCTTCACCAAGGCTGAGATGAACTCCTCAAGAACACCAAAAACATTAATTTTTCATAACTTAGCCAAATCAAAACCAAATCTAGATTTTCAAAGTTTTAACTTGAGTAAAATCGAATTATCTTCCACATGGAAGCATCAAAACATGCAAAAATCAAAGTTTAATAGATCAAAATCAAGGATTTTCGAAAATAGTTAAAACCTAGATCTAGAAGAATGAAAGCTCCAAATCACAAAATGTCAAGTTCTAAAGTTGTTCTCCATGGCCTAATCTAGTTAATGGACAAATAAAAAGTGGTGCTTATTTGATGGCAAGGTGCACTTGCCTATGGGTTAGGGAGTTGTGTGGAAGAAGGAAGAAGAAGAAGTGGTAAGAAATTAATGGAGTTATGGTGGAGAGAGAATGGTAGGTGGAGTTTTAATGAGGGTGGGTTGTGGTGTATTGAGGGAGGAGTGTAGGTTAAGGTGTTCCATTTATAATAAACCAAACCAAACCAATCCTACTCCAAAAAAATAAAACCAAGCCATGGTCCAAACCCATTTACGAGAAACCAAAATCCGCAAGTCGAAAAAATAAAATACGTGCCAAAATCCAAATACGAGCATAAATACGAAATACGGGAAATGAGGGTGACAATATGAATATAGTCTTATTAATATTCGAAAACCACTATTTTTAAGTCACTTTGTTTCAAATTCATGCCTCGCCAGTGTGCACCTGACTGCAATGAATTTTTTTGACTCCATAACTTGAATAATTTAGTTTACCGAGTAATCTTCCAACTTTATCTATTTTATGGCTAAGCAAACATAGAACAAAGTCTCAATAATATTTGAAAACCTAACGATTACCTGTCATTATTTCAACTTTAGAGTTTATGCCTCGCCAGTGCACAACTAGCTGTAGTAAACTTGCAGTTTTCCATAATTCAGATAAATGACTATCACGTAAATGTGCGAAGTCATGTTAGGTTGCTAAATATTTTCTCAGCTTTGTCCATGTGAATTTCTGTCACGACCCGCTACCCAAATTATTGGGCCAGGCCGAGTCATGTCCAGCCTACGTTGAGATAAAACGTAGTAAGCTGTTGTAAAGACAACAGGATAAGACTAAATGTGCTAACAGTTCTATAAGTGAAGAAGAATCATAAATGCTCCAAACACAAAAGTCGTCGTATATAGTAAAATATCCAAGTACAAGTGAACTGAAATGTAAAACTGGATACATGTCCAGTTACAAAATGATATAGTCTAATACATGTCTACTCTCAAAAGTCTAAGTAAACAAAAGACAACTAGGCGAGGTTCCCTGCAGGAACATCCTCGTAAAGCAGAGCCGGGTCCTCGGTAGTAATCCCATAATATGAGTCGCAGAGTAACTCCTCCTCAGTAAGGACACCTACAACGTTATCCTGTCAGGACGGGAGCAAGTACTAAATCTAGCAAACTAGCATATAAAACATGGAAATGAACATGAGAGGAATAACTGGAAAGTATGGCATCACTCAATCTATCATGGCAAGGACACACGTGTCATAGAGACAGATGTATATGTAATGTTTAAAACTGTAGCAAGTACGTGATCGGTCAATAGATGTACAATGTACTGTGGTATATGTAAATAAAATATACATATGTACAAGTCAACAGGCATAGGTGTACATCCGTACAAAAATGCGGGATAATGGCCTGCGGCAAGGTATGTATATAAAATGCGACCGAGCTCGCTACTGTAGGGGGGTCGTGATCACGTACAATACTATCAGTTTTCCCATAACCCATATTCTAATCATGTGAGAGATACATCAAGACTGTTCTAAGCATGGTAGTAACTGAAAGTACAACATGTAAAGATCTAACTTGCTACCCCAAGGATCAGCATTTAACATGGTGGGGTTTGCAGTTCATTTATGTGACAATATGTAAAGTTCGTAGAAAGTACTTGCCTCTAGCAAAGCAAAACAAAACAAGCTACGATAACAGTGCTATGGATGTCCAGTAACTCGTCGCTGTAGAAGTAAAATATAATAACTTAGTTTTACACTAAGCTAAAATACTAGGACACTAATTGGTGAAACACGACTTGTGACTGGGCACCTAGCCAAAATGATGACTTGGTATAGGAGACCAATGTGGGGTGACACACTATGTTAACTAACTTTCTAGGATCTTTATACTAGTGAGGGATGGGGTTCAACACGACTAAAACTCCAAATAACACAAAAAGCTACAAGTCGTAATTAATCAATAAATAAATCAAAAGATCATTGTGTTCTAACAATTTTTAGAGATAGGCAAAAAGCCTAGTTTTTCTTAAAGTAAAGTACCAAAGTGATCCTTGTTAATCATAGAAATTTATTATAATTTTCTGGAATTTATTAACCAGTACAAATATTTTATAAAAAATTAGTTTTCCTAAGTATACAGAAAATGAGTTTTGGTTTCATATGCCAAACTAGTGGCAAAACAGTAAATTAAATACTACAAAATTTATACTAAATTAGCTAATTTAACATAGTATCTAAAAACTATTTTTCCATAATTTTAGCAATACTTTAAGTATTTTTAGAAAATTAAAAACAGCAATGCACACAATAATTAATTATCTGCGTATTTTGTCCATGTATATAATTTGAACCAAAGTTCAAATACAGGACCCAAGGCCATGAATCAAGTCCAATATGACTTGTACAGGTCTTGAATATGTGAAAACACATTTGAGCCCAAATACCCATGCTAGGCTTGGACACCAAATGGTTGCAGTAATTTAAATACACTAAAGAATACAATTTGGTGATAGTGCAAAATAAATATTATTATTTTAATATGGTAAAATTATGTATAGTGAAAATATGCATACATGTGTTTAAAAGTACATCTATATATATATATATAAGGAAAATGCTTAATTTATAAAGCATATATATATATACAAATACGTATATATATATAAGGAAATATTTAATTATAAAGTGTATACATAATAATATATATACACATGAAAGTATATATATATATATATATATATATATATATATATATATATATATATATATATATATATATATATATATATATATATATATACATATATATAAAGTACTAAAATGAAGAATATATATATATATATATATATATATATATATATATATATATATATATATATATATATATATATGAAAACAGCGTGTATATATATATATATATATATATATATATATATATATATATATATATATATATATATATATATATATATATATATATATATATATATATATATAAAATAGTATGTATAATAATACATATATACATATATACAAATATATGTATACATATATATATAATTATATATAAAAACAAAAAGAAAAAAAGAAAAAGGGAAAGGAAAAGAAAAGAAAAGAAACAACAGCAGGGGGGGCTCGAACCTGAGCCAGAGAAGCGGGGGGTTTAATCGGGTCGGGCTGGCCAGGGGGTTAGCCCGAGCTCAGTGTTAGGGTTAGAGTTTAGGTTAGTTATATTTAGTTTCGAATTAATTAACATATATAAATAAATAAAAAAATATAAAAACCATCCTGTGTCCTGACAGTTAAGGACATAGGTATCAATGTGTCCTTGGCCTGCACGACACGCACGAGTTCAATCTCGCGTGTCCAGTTCTATCAAAGTATTCGCCAGGACACGGCGAACACTTCCGACCCAATACGAGACACGCACGACACGTCGTGACACTTGCAACTTACGTGTCCGGCCGTCGTAGGGGGGTTCGATGGTGCTGACGGGCGGAGGAGACGTCGGGGTCAGGGCGCTCCGGTGGCGACGTGTTTGCCTCACTGCGGCGAACCTTGTGACGGTGGTGGTAGGTGGTGACGTGCGTCGTAGGGGCGGCGCTCGGGTCTAGCCGGAGCTAGGGTTCCGGTAGGGGAAAAGTGGAGGTGATGGTGGCGTAGGCGGTCGTGGTGGGGTGTAGAGCTAGGGTTTTGACTGGGGGAGAGAGAGGAGTGTTTTATAGGGAAAGAGGGCGGTTGATAGGTCGGTCGGGCAGCCGGAAATGGCGGGGGCTGCCCGTCGGCGTGGCGGTCGTCGGTCGGGGGGGGGGGGGGGGTAGGTTTAGGATTAGCGTTTAGGTCCCTGTAGTTTAGGTAATTGCAAATAGGTTCCTAGCAGAGTCTAAGTGCAAAATTATATTTGCATAATCCATCCCGCACTGTTTATGTGCAAAAGAAATTTGCACATAACAATTAAAAAATTGCAAACCAATATATTAACAATTCTAATAATTACAAAACAGTATTAAAACAATTCTAATAATTGCAAATTGATATTAAAACATTTAAATAAATTACAAATCAATATTTTTGTATTTTAAAACTCATTTAAAATCATTTAAAAATTCTAGAAAAATTTCTAAAAATTCCTAATAATTATTTTAAGGCTAAAATTAACATTAAAAATTAATTAACACCAATTTAACTAAAATTGAAAAACAGGGGCTGACAATTTCAGAGGAATTTCAAAAATTCAAACGAGTTTAAAGTTCTAAAAAGGATGGAAAATGTAGATGACTGTTCTTCTGAGATCAAGAGATTTATCAAAATATGTGTTTGAGATTCAAGAGACTGGGGCTAAAATCAAGAGGAGTATCTGTTCTCCGATATTTTTTTCCAAAGATAAAACGATCAACCTTGATTTGAATAATTGAGTTAGACACAAGGTAAGATAGAAGCATCACAGCTTCGGATTAAGTAAGAAAGACCAATTAAAATATTTTCGATAAATCACTCAGGGAATACAGAATTTTAAGAATAATTTTACAACTAAGGAAAATTGAAAATTTGCTGGATAATTGAGAGAAGGCAAGTCTTATTGAAAAGAAGTTAAGTCGAGATTGTCTAGCAAAGAATGAAATATCTTTGAGATAACTCAATTATAATTATTTTTCCATGACTAAAGAAAATTTAAGGATAGAATGGATTCAAAATGTGATCAATTTTCTGACCGCTCCTGCTTCATGATCATAGAAGCTTTCTAGACCTTGATTTGATCAAGAAATTGCATAGAGAGAGTAGGGTTTCAAGATGAATGGAGGAAGTCAACAGATGAGAATATTCTCGGTCTTTGGAATAACTTAGGAGATAACAATCAACATTGAAATTGAAAATAACTCCTTTAAGAGAATCATGAACTGACTAAACTGAACTTAATTCTTCTGGCAATAACTGACCTTGAGGTTTAATGGTCCCAGAAGAATTTAATTCAGGATTGATTCTGAGAAAGTCAGTCAATTGGAAAGGAGATCAAAGCAAAAGATTGGATGATGGTTATGGATATATATTGGGTAGATAAGAATTTATCAGGGTTGCTAAGAGAATTTGAAATTCTACATATCGAACGAATCATGATTTCAATTAAAGGTAGAGAAGTAAGATTTGATCAACCAATGAAGAATTCGAAATTAGGTTTAATAAAGAAGAAGAAGAAGAAGACCGAAGAATTCAATCTTATTCCAAAAAAGAAATGAATCCTAAGGTATACTAGAACCTGAAAATTATGGTAGGAATATAATCTCGAAAGTCAAAGGTATCAAAGGTACAATCAGCTTAATCTAGATAAGGTTTAGGTACAAACACAAACAAGGTATCCTACGAATCTATAAGCAGGCAAAAATAGATATTTAAGTAAATAACTTTCGACCCTAAAATGTAACATGGTGTATATCATCTAAGTGTTCTAGTTGTTTCTAAAGTCTGTTTTCCTAAAGTCTCAACTATCCCTAGGTCAAGTTACAGAACTGCGCGATGGTCTAGACTAAGTTGACTAGACCAATTTATAGATCTGACCTACATGGGCCACCACTAAAAACATGTCACGACCCGATCCTAAATTGTTGGGTCGAATCGGATCATGCCCAGCCTGCACCGTTGTTGAGACGACGGCAGTAAGCTGTATTCAGTAGTGAAACATATGCAGATAAAATTCTAACGAATATAAATTTTTTTATTCAATTTGAAAAGCCTAAAATACAACAAACATTAATACAACATTCAATTATTACACTTGTTTCCAAAAGAAAAATAAATACTAATCCAGCTCTTAAGATTCTGGGGTTCCAAGTTCTGCGGGACCAGAGTTAGATATCAGATCCTCGACGACGCAATCACCTAAAAATATTGGTCTCCAGTCAGGAGGGAGCAAAGTACAATTATGAATATTCAATAATTCAAATAATAATTTTGAAATTTGCAATATTAAACAATTTGAAATACTTGAGCAATATTTTCCAACAATTCTACAATCAAAACAATGTGATTTGAATAGGCAATGAACTATGACCGGCTTGAGATGATTCAATTATATCCTAATGATACGGTCCGGCCTATCCTCGTGTATAGCAGGAATTAGCTCGCACAATCAATGCAATATGGGGGTATTGGTCATAGACGCTACACTACTCCCCCAATATCCTGAGTCAATCAGATTCAATCAATGAGTCAATATTCGAACTCTAGTAAAGAGTTCCACAATCAATACTCTAGGAGAGAGTTCCGTGTAGCAATATGGTTTAAAATTGCAATAAAATAATTACTAGATAAATTACCAAATAGACATAACTGCACTTGTCTTTGTTATTGTGACTGGATCGAGAGTCTGTACCGGGGAACTAGGTCAAACACTTTCTCGAAATCCTACATTTGAGATTCCAGACTTAGAACCAAAGTTGAACCATATCTAGGTGTGCTAGTTGCAATCTCTAGAATTGATCATAATCAAATTTTAGTTTAATAATTAATTACCAGAAAAACCGTCTAATGTCATAAGATGCGTTCGTTGTCATTTATATGGAATAAACATGTTACTGGTTTAGTTGGAGAAAAATAGCAATTACCGGTTATTTGGCAAAACTTTGTATTTTTGATAATATATATATATATATATATAGACTTTCTTTTAAATGAGAAATCATGAGTTTGTTAAACTACCAATTTGTAATTTAATGTGAGAAAATCTTATTAATTTTTTTATATCAAATAATATTTATTTTAATTTTACGTGTCTACGCTAAAACCAGCAAAACCAGAAAAAGAAAGAAAAAGCTATGCTATAATAATTACAGGCCACAGAGAAAGAAATAGAAAAGCTGGACTTATGCCCTTACAAAATATTTTACATAAATTGAAATAAGAAAAATATTTGTTAGCTCTTAAAATTGTCCTACAATTTAATTACAAAATAAAACTATTAAATTAAATTAAATTACGAGTCTCAGACTTGGTCCAATCGTCACAAAAATAGCTAATGCCTCAACGTCCGGAAATCTCGGTTTCGTTTGCATTTAGCTAGGGGCCATGGACCGGTACGGTCGTTGCCGAAAAATCCAATTAATAAATTATTTTCCGAAAATCGATTTAAAATTCAATTATAAAAATTTATAAAAAATTTGGGCAGCATTCCCTCTATATTCGGGACAACCCAAAACTGGAAAAATGCGCCAACAACTCCAACAATTATCCCAAACCAGGGAAAACCCATAAATTAAATTCCATAACCATTTTTATATAAAAATTTATATTCACAGAAACATTTCCAAAAATATTCGGAAAACCCGAAATAGGATCGGAAACACCACCGCAATATAACAATGAACCAGAGTATTAATATTCGAAAAAAATCCAAAACTAAATACTCACCAAAATTCCCAGAACTTTCCAAGGCTAATCTCGGAAATTCCGAGAACAAAAATACACAGGACCTATCCCGAAATATTCAGAAATTCCGAAATAAAAACGTAAACCAACAGAACCTCAAAAGCTACAGAAGCTTAAATTTCCAACCAACACTTAAGAAAACTTCCCAAAAACCAGAATAAAATAACCACAGAACCATAGAATGCAACTATCAACAAATAGTTAGCTCTCAAGCCAACAATGCTCGAAAAATCCGAAATTACAATCGAAATTCTGAATCAGAGAAGACAGAACCTTTCCGGAGTTACCTCGGAAATTCCGAGAACCCGAAAACCATAAAAACCACAGAACCAAACATAGAAAATAGTTTCGAAAATTCCGTAACTATAACGTAAACCGAATTCGAATTTTCGGAAAGGAATCGGGGACCAAAAATCATCATCGACTACCGAAAAGGAAACGAAGAAAGCAAATTATACCTTGGATTGCTCGGCTAGAGCTCTCAGATGTATAATAAAGAAAAATGCATTCCGCGAGCTCGAAAAAGTTCCAGAATTAGCAAACCGCAGAACTTTGGGAAAAGCACGGGAACGGGCTCGGCTTCGGGGACAGAACAACAGATCGGGGACCCGGGCTGAGCGCGTACGACGAGGAGGTCGCCGGGGACAGCCGCGGGAAGGCCGCGCGGGGTTGGGGGCCGGCACGCACGGGGCCGCGGGGGTCGTCGGGCTCGGCGGCGGTGGAGCGCCGGGGTCGACGGAGGTCGCCGAGGGCGCGCTCGGGTCGGCTGTGAGGGGGTCGGGGTTAGGGCTTGGGATTGAGAGAATGATGAGTGAGGAGGAGCTTTATATAGGAAGGGAAGATGGGGGTTACAGGAGTCGAAAGGCTGGCCGAAATTCGATCGGTCGTCGGTTTTCGACGGTTTTTGGAGAAGCAAGAGTCGGCCTTGTTTGGCTTGAGGAGGAAACCCACCACACGTGAGAGAGAGAGAGAGAGAGAGAGAGAGAGAGAGAGATAGTAATGGTGAGTAATGAGAGTTAATAAGAATGAGAATGAAATGCAAAAGTGAGTACTAAATGGAAATAAAATGGAAAAAAAAATGTGTGCTGACAACTTAACACCATAGAACCCATTCCTTCTCTTAGGTAACATGTAAAGCCCAAACCATGGCTTCAAAGCCCACAACACAATAAAACCTACTAACATATTAAATCTTAATTACAACCCATTTAAAGCCCAAAACTTTTTATTAACAAAATATTTTGGCTTTAAGCCCATTATAAAATCCATTATCAATTTAATCTTAAAAAGAACCCAAATTATTTTTCGAGGCCCATAATAAAACATTTCAATAATATTTCTTTAAAGAAATTTTTTCTAAATTCTTTTTATTAATAAATTCTTTGCTTTATAAAAATAATTTTTCTTTTCTTTAAAAATTCTTTTAAGGAAAAATAAAATAAACTTTGCTAATTCGAAATTATGATAAATTAAAACTGGGTCTCATAATTTATCTTTCTTGGTTAGTTAATGAATTTGATTTTTGGGTATCCATTGTTGATTTAATTTAATTTTTGTCAAGATAAAATTATATGGGCTAGGTCATCTAAGTTATGGAATCTAGTCTTCTACAGTCACATTAGCCAGCATGGTGAGGACATATAGTCTGACTTTGGATATATTTCTCGGGTGTGGAAATTTAAGATTTTCGCAGCCAAGCTAGCGGCATCGCAAAAATTTTAAATACCATGATTCTAGAGGTATGTGCCTAAGTCGAGGACTTTGTGATTATCGTAGCCTTGCTTACTAGTATGACGAGAATTTAGAGTACCATAATTTTGGATAGACGCATATGATTATCAGATTGTACCTTAAATGTTCTTGAACATATTTTCTCTACTTATGTTTCAGTCATTCTAAAAAAAAAAAGAATTATTGTTTGTTTTGTTTGTTTTGCTTCTCATTATTTAACTTAGGAGTAGCTTTAGCTGTATTATAAACCTTGTGTAACTTCTTACTATGAATTTCTTCTTAATACAATGAATCGATGATTTTGCTAGACCTTATCTGGATTTGATATTATAGCTCTGGTTTCAAAATGGTTCTTCTTTTAAACAAATAAGCAGAACAGATTTTATCATTATTTTCTTCTTGCTATTATTCGTGTATTAAATAATAATAATAATAATAATAATAATAAAACTGTCTTGATTACATCAATCACCTACTTGCAATCTTGGTAGGAATCTAAATGTTGGTCTTGATATGGAATTTAATTTTTATATTGGGACATGAGAATATATATATAGCGGACACGGACACCTTGCCTGACACGTATACATGCTACACTTGGATTACCAACCTATCTAAATGCACATTAATATATTTTTGATGTTAAATTCTTAAAAACCCCAATATCTCTGACACAATACAGTATCAGAGAATAGTTCTCTTTTTTTTCAGTTTAAATTCATAATTTAAATATAAATTTTATATTATTAGTTGTTGTTTACATCACTGCACATGTATGTTATATACAGGATTTCAATTCTTAAAGAAATTGATTAAGTTTTGTGTTTGAATTTGTCAAATCTGAGACCGTGTGCATATTAACCCTTTAACACTGGATTCTAAGTGATTAGTTCAATTTGCAGTTTTTAAATATAATGTTTTGAGCCATATACATTGTTGTATGTAAGGATATAATGTTAGGTTTCATACTCTTACATGTTAGGTTGTGGTTGTGGTGAACATTGGGTTGGTTTTGATGTTCGAATTTTTCCAAAATCCTGAAACTGAATACATTTTAACATTTTTCACATTAATTTTAAATGTTTAGTTCAATTTCAGATTTAATATGTAATGTTAAACTGAAATGAATGATTGAACCCTTTATTTTAAGTTATAACCCCTGTACTCTTGACACTCTACACTAATGTACACTAATGTTCACAACTGCCATGTAAACCTAACCCTTCATCTCTATGTTATGTTCATATATATATATATATATATATATATATATATATATATATATAAAATATATATATATATATATATATATATATATTTATATATATATATATATATATATATATATATATATATATATATATATATATATATATATATATAAAGAGGTAGAAATTTAGTTATGTATCTATATACATTATAACAGTATGCATATATATATAGTTTATGCATACTGTTATAATGTATATAGATACATAACTAAATTTCTACCTCTTTATATATATATATATATATATATATATATATATATATATATATATATATATATATATATATGTATGGTTAGCCATGCATGTTATGAGTAAATAGGTTGTGTATTGTAGATTGTTTAACCAATATGCCATGAGTAGTGTAATTTGATAGCTATTGTTTTGAAATCCAAATCCTCCTATACACTTTCATGTATATTTCACTTACACATGCCTACTATCTAACCATATAAACATGTCCACATACACCCATACACACACTAACTACATAACTTTTAGAACTTACAATTTAGTCTTAACAGGATTAAGAGAATCCTATATTGTGATTGGATTTCAATGCAATTGACTTTCATTCTTTAACTTTTGATTTTGATTTTGATTTTTTTTCTGTATCACTTTATAGATAATTGGTAGTCATCTTTATTTATTTTTTTGATAAGTATCATTTTTCATATAAGATGGTAGACTGCCTTACAGTTTTGATGATTTGTTATTTCTGTATCTTTTCCAGTTTAACACCCCTGACTGCTTGTATGTTTGATACCCTATGACCGTTTTGGTCTAGCATGACTAGTATACCTAGATGAGACTTTCACTACCACCGTATGCCATGACCCTGTATGTCGTCCTTTTAAATCGTATGATTTGTTTAAGTTCTGAGACTTTGATTGTGGGGGTTTGACCTAGAAGGAGTATGAATATTTTAATTTCGAGGACGAAATTTTTTTAAGAGGGGTAGGATTGTAACACCCACTTTTCTAAATTGAGGGTAATTTTGAACTTTTTTAAAAGTTTATTATTTAATAATAGGATTTATGATTTATGGGAATTTTTAATTAATTTAATACTATTTAAAATTGATAAATTATAATTTTGATGTGTTAGCTAGTGAACTCTAGAACTGTTGAGCCTAGAGACTAACCATGACCATGGGGACCTAACCATGTGATTAGAATGACTATTTACAACTTTTTAGGCTAAGGGTATTTTGGTCATTTTGTGACTTTTGAATTATTTAGGATTTTGATTAATTGGTAAATTTTAGATTATTTTAATAATATTTAAATTGATGTATTATGATTTTGGTCATTTTTATGTTTTAATATTTTTGGAAAATTTTATATTTTTAATATTGTTTTTATTGGATTTGTTTAGTCGGGTTTGAGTTTCGTCTCGTTCCGACTTGTATTGTGACCCGGGTAGCTTAAACTCTAGATGGGACCCAATATTAAGTTAAGCATGGCTCACAAGACCCAACATTTTAGTTAGTTAATTAAACTAATTTTTATCATGTTAGAATGGTTAAGTTAGAGACTCAAAACTAGATCATTTTGACCCCAAACTTGAACCTAGTCTAGACTTAACCATATGAGACTAGAGAGGGGCAATTAGGATATTTCCCTTTAGCCCTAATGGACTCTTTATGGCAGCCACCTTTAGGGGAGAATGATTCATTTCATTCATTACAATCTTGTCTCTTTTATTTTTCTTTTGTTCTTCCCCAACTTTAGAGAGCCTTTCCATTGATTTGATCTCCAAATCAAATCATTCTTTCACCAAACCTTCCCTCAATCATTCCCATTCTCCAAGGGAAGGGTGCTACCAAGGATTGGAAGAGGAGTGCAAGGAGGAGTGTCTACTTTGAGGGATCTTCGTATCGGAGCCGTGTCCTAAAGGATTTCATTGGGATTCCACTCCCAATAGGTAAAACCCATCCTCTAAATCGATTTTCTTTGCATATAAATTAGTTTTGAATCCGTAGGATCCATCCTCATGCATGTGTCCCATTTAGATTCAAATTTGAGGCCATTTGGAGCTCTATTGAGGATTTTAGATATGTGTCTTGTGTCTTACTTGATAGATCCCAAATTAGGACACCCCATGTGTATGTATGTATGATAATAGTTTAAATAGATATTTAAATTCAGTTTTAGAATGGTTAGAGAGTGGATAGATCTTAGTTAGGATGGTTAGAATGAGTTTCATTTGGATACCAATGTTTGTATCCAAGTATCTTGCCCTATATGTGTTCTTTTGTCAAATTCGTCATAATATTCATCCACGTTTTTATTAACCAAAGCAACTTAGAAATGTCATAACTTTTAGCTTAGAACCCCGATTTATCTTCTATTTTTTTTAAAAGAACCGTATCGAAGTTAACTTTCCAAATATATATTTTAATAAGCCAAATTCTTTATGTAACGTTCTGTAGAATTATTTGAGTGTCAGCTGTACGAAAGACAAACGTGTTTCGGTATTTTTGCGATTCCGGGAGCTTCCGGACACGAAAATGCGATCCGTTTAAAGTTTCGGAAAGCTAACACAAAGGGCTATGACATACTTTAATCCTAGAATTTAATAGAGGCCAAATTGGTACAGTATTGGTTTTAAGTAGAAGAGTGACTATACGATATATGCATTTTGTGTAACTTATGAGCCTATGTAGTATGGGTATTAAATGAATATAGGGTATGTAATACATGATATGTTAGATGAATAAAATGATATATATATGATATATCCTCTTTACATTAATGTATATATATGGTTGAATGCAAGCATGTAGGAATGCAATTAATATAATGTATGTAAGCAATGCATAAATGCATGAATGAAAGAATGATATACAATATATGCATGAAAGTATATAATGAATGCTAGATATGAATGCAAGGTATATATGTAATGATAGATATGAATGCATAATGTATAAATATTATAATACAATATATAATGATAGCATGTATGGTAATGTAGAATATATGATGCAAGCATGTATATGTCCACTGTTTTTTCTTTTCCTTACATTTTCCTTCCCTTCCCTTTCTATTTCAGTTTCCCCCCCTTTTTTTTTCTCTTCTATTTTTACATGTTATATACAATGTATATAATGTATAGATGCATGTAAGTATGTAATATGCCTATATAAATAAATATGTATGTAATGTGGATATGCATGTATGTATGAAGGTATGTATTTATATATATTATCTATTTTATATTATGCATTATTGTGGTTCACATTGTCTTGTGATTATGTGAGTGCTAGCCTAGGCTTGGTTAGGCCTAGTGAGACTTGTTAGACTTGTTGGGCTAGGACTTAACCTAGTTGACCTAATTTGACTAGTGTGATTGACTAGAGTTGACCAAGTGTTGACTTTAGTCTAGTTTGACCTAGACAGCATGCAGATGCATTGTACATTTCATTTATCATCTCTCGTATACATCTTGACCTGTGTTGCTCTAAATAGGACTCTGTAGCTTCAGTTTGGACCTCTATACCTATCAGCTGTTCAGGTTATCAGGCGAGTACATTCTCTGATAGTTCTCTCATTTAATTGTCAATTATTGTACTTCAGTTATAGTTAGTTTTATGTGATTCTCTGTTACAACACGTATAGATATTTCTGGATTCATGTATGCGACACACATATCAAATTTATCTGGCCTCTATTACTGGAATCACTGGAATTATTCTGGAATCTATTTCTGGAATCATCATATTTTGGCTGGACTCATCTCGATTCTCGTGTCGAATTCTGGATTCATTTCTATTGCAGGGCGGGAAAATATTGAGTAAGATATGTAGACATATCCCAAATCTGGAATCTCCCAACTGGAATCTACTTGAAGCATAGCCATCTCTCGTCTGATCAGTGAGAGATGTACCTGATACCTACAGCCGTTTACATGTCGATCTCGGTATTTTAAAACACACTGTTAGAATAGCTGGGCTCACCTGGATTCTTGATCACTACCTAGAATCATCTTGTACTGGATTCATCTTGTATTAGATTCATCTCGTACTGGACTTATAGTAGTTTCACACTTGTTTTGTATTTACTGTCTGGACTTATTATGTTCTTTAGTTCAGCTAGATTTATTTTACAGTCTTCATTGCCATCATTCTTCTCTTGTTTTAGTTACTTTACTTTCCTTGTATCTTACTGCTTCTCTATACTATCACCTAAATATAAACTGCCATATTCATCAATAAAACTGTTTATAACTGCTTTATAGTTCTCTGTCATTACTTGGGTTTTCTTGATGAGTTATACTCGTTCCTGTTCTGACTGGACCTGTTGATAAATTTTACAGATAGCTTGGAGGTTGCCTGCTAGCCTAGAGGAGACACAGTAGAGGTTGTATAGATAGTTATTTTAGTTGTCTTGAGTTGTATTTACTTTATGGATTACTGTACTTGAATTTTGAGATGTTTTCTGGATTTGTGTATCTTAGACACTTAGACTTCTATCTGCGGTATCTCTTTGTGGATTTCATATTTTATCTATCTCTTATCATGCTCTACCTTAGATGTGATTGAGACTGTATTTGCTATGTCACCTCCATTCGGAGTGTATATACTGTACAGGTACCTTTATATTGTTAGATGTTTGACCTAGGACAGCGTTCTACCGCCGACACTGCGGCGTAGGCTGGAAGTACCCACTTCTCATGCCCTTACTCTAGGGTGCGGGTCATGACACTATGTTTCTTATATTTAGTGTAGATATCCTTGTTCTCTCGACACATTGTTGTCACGCCCCAGAACCAAAATACTGGAGAGCGGGGGCGAACATAGCCAGCTACGTATATTGAAATGAAGTCTATCTCGCTATACGGTCACGGCTGTCTAGATGCGAGGGTTTACTACAAGCCAACGGTCACTTAAAGTCAAGCCTATTGTCTCAATCTCAAGCAACTAATATAGTTACAAGATATTTGACCACCAAATATATATAATAAAAGGCGTCCCAAATATTACATATCAGCTGATCATGAAGCTAGTCGTACAAAATGCGAGGACTAGCAAGAGTTAAGTCATACATGATCAACCCTAGGATTTGTTAATCATGTTTACAGCCCGTAGGCAGACAGTAAGTAAAGGTGCATCGAGCTAACAGGTGCTCGTCGGCTAAACGCCTCAAAAGGATAAATTTACAATAGAGTGAGCAAAACAAAATAGAAAACCCACTCGTAGCCCGGGTTCCTTCTAGTCGCCACCATCGGGCTGGAGGTTCGGTAGATCCTCGGGAGCTGCTCCAAAATCTGGCCACACAAAACCAGCTGGGTCAAACCCCAGAAAGAGCAAGTGCCACAAAGGAGGCCACGAAATAAGAACAAAAGCCAGCACATCCGAACATAAGAAATGAAATAAAAGTACAAGTAATAAAGAGCACGTCAGGACAATAAACGACTAGGGACGTGGAACCATTCTGGGAGCCAGGTTACAACCCGTAAACCAAAAAAGGACCGGGGTTGTAACCCTTCGCCTGAATAGCTCCTTGTCTCTACCCAATTATTGTTAAAGCAAGTAAAACAATCATGTTCAGGAGTACCAGGTACAGGGACTAGACAAGACTTAGACAAGACTGGACTCCATCCATTCATCAGCGGCCAAGCAATTACTACGGCTTGCTATTTTAACTAACTAGGGTTGTCACAAGCCTAATTACTAACAAGATGCAATAAAAATTTTCCAGTCCCAAGCCCTGCAGACCATCCAGTTATCCTTCCGCGGGTTGAGAGTATGGTTGGGTACATCGTCCCGGAGACGATATACCCTTAGGTGACTTAGAGGGTGCAACACATGACAGTGTGCTGGAAATGTGCTCTACTCATCGGCAAGCTACAAGTTCAATTAAGAGCGCCCAGATAACGAGATTGCCTGTGACTGGAAATTCTTCATGAACTATAGTTTGATCTAGTCATTAGCCTAATCCATATTCGGTATGAATCCCTGACCGTGGGAACCAGGGAGTCACATCCTAGACATGATACAAGACAAGACAAGTGGATTGCACAAGCAAGCAAGCAAGAACACCCACGGTGTCAAGTTGATTATGCGAGTCAAGTTAGCCGTCGCAACATCATCAAATAAATCATGTCAGGGTACTTGTCAGGAGTACGCCACGACGGGCCACTATCACGTCAGGTTGGTCATGTCAGGAGTGCACCACTACGGGTCACTGTCGTGTTATGCTAGTTCCTTGTCATACCATGCCATGTACAATAGTCATTCCAAACATATTAAGTTAAATCAAGTTCATGACAAAAGGCGTAAAGATATAAAATGGGCGTAAAATATCTAATAAAATATCAATATACAGGGCTATAGAAGAGCCAAGCTTAAGGAAAAAAATAAAACCAAATCTCCATGATTGGACAGATTGCGCAAGAGTCCCTGGGGTCGGGTTGCGCAGGAGTCAAGTGCGCCAGGGGCCAACTGCGCAGGAGTGAGCTGCGCAAAAGTCGGCTTGCGCTGAGCTGGTTGGCGCAGGGGTCAGATTGCGCATGAGTGAAGTGCGCGGGAGGGATGGCACATGGGTCAGATTGCGCATGAGCGGACTGCGCATGAGCGGACTGCGCAAGAGTCCCTGCACGCTGGGGTTGAGCGCAGTTCACCATGGGGCAAGCTGCGCGGTCGGCGCTGCGCTAAAAAGCGCTGGCCGAGAGGAGGATGCGCAGTCCAGCACTGCGCTAAAGAGCGCAGGCTGCAGTCTGCTACTCCAGGCCGAGAGGAACTCTTCAAGAACACCAAAGTTCGAATCTTTATATCTTGGTCAAATCAAAACCAAATCTAGATTTTCAAAGGTCTAACTTGAGTAAAATTGAATTTTCCTCCACATGGATGCATCAAAACCCACAAAAATCCAACCAAAATAGATCAAAACCATGTAAATTCAAAAATAGTTAAAACCTAGATCTAGAACAATGGAGACTCCAAATCACAAAATGTCAAGCACTAATGTTGATCACCATGGCCTAATCTAGCTAATGAATAAATAAAATGTGGTTCTCATGTGGTGGCAAGATGCACTTGCCTATGGTGTTTGGTGTTGTGTAGAGAAAGGAAGAAGAAGAAGATGGAGAAATAAATGAAAGAATAAAGAGGAGAGAGAAAGGTTGGTGGAGATTAAATGAGGGTGGTTGTGATTTGTTGAGGGTGGAGCATAGGCTAAGGTGTCCCAATGCATAATGAACCAAACCAAACCAATTCTCCTCCACAAAATAAAATCAAGTCATGTCAAAACCCGTTTTACGAGAAAACCCAAAATTCCACAAGTCGAGCCAAAATACAATTACAGGCCAGAATCTGAGAAAATAAAATACAGGTCCAAGATACATGCAGGCTTAACAAAAATACATGTTTTGAGATATGGGTGTTACAATTGTTCACACGGATTGGTATTTCTCTGGATCCCGTCATGAGATGTTATTCCTTGTTTTTCTTGGTATATCTTGTACAAGTCTTTCTTATTTCTTGTGCATTGTATAGACACGATTCCTGTGAAGGCTAGCTACCCTCTCAGATAATCGTACGTCATGATGTGTCATGGTTGGATCCACTATACTAGTCGGAGGATGGGGAGTATTAGCGTAGATATGTGGTCAAAGCCTATTGTGCACCCCTTGTGCACCTATTGATTGTGAGTGTTGATCATACACCCCACGTATGGTTAGCCATGCCTGTTACTATTGTGCAAGTTCCCAAGCCGGCCACGTATTGTAGCTAGTACTCACATACCTAGATAGGTGATTCTTGATTCTTGTACATGCCATGATCAGTTTTACTTGTCTTGTTCTAGCTCTAGATTTACAGCTTACCTTGCCATGATACTCATATGTACATTTCATGATTTCTTGTATATTCACTCTATTTACTGCTACATTTTCAATATCGTCTAATTAGAACTGTTATTTGAGATTTGTGCTCGTTCCATCCTGACTGGATATGTTGAAAATATTTTAGGAGTAGGTGTGCCCTCAGTTTTGGATTGCATGATGTTGCTAGCTGGGGTGGTTCTCGGTATTCTTCACCGTGAGGGTCTCTCAGGAGTTCTAGGTCTGATAGTTATTTAGTTTCGTTATTGTTTTCCTCTGTTTTATTCTTGTCTCATATGATCCTTGTAGATTCTAGTTGTCCTAGTGATATTGTTATTATTTCTTGTCTTATCTCCCTTAGTTTTTGTGATGTGACATAAGTACATTTCTAGTTATGGATCTTTAGATGTTGTAGTTAGTATAGGGTACTTGACAGTGCTCTACCGTCGATACTACGACGTAGGCTCGGCGTGGCCCACGTATTCGTACCCGTATATCCGGATGCGGGTCATGACACATTTTTTTGGTGGCCCATGCAGGTCTGTCTTTGCAAATTAATACGAAGTCGTGGTGGTACTTGAGCTTATCTGTACTACTACGAGGCTGTCCTAGGATTAAGATTGAGTCATGGTATATTTTAGGATTTGGTACTCAGTCACATATTAGGAAATCTTGGTAGATTCCAGGGATGACCCCTGAGAATCTTACTTCAAACTTTTCAAAACTTTTTCCATTTATTTCCGTCCGTCCTGATTTCTGAAATATTTGTCCGTATCAAACTTTATTCTTTCTTGGGATGAGTTGTGGACCCCAGAGGGAACTAGAAGTTGAACTAATATATCCTCTAGGTTGAGAATCAAATATGATTTGCCAATCTTATATCAAGGTTGAGATTATTTAGATTATATTCCAAAACTTTCAATCTTGACCTAGGTAGTACCTTTGGGACTTCTCCTTAGAACTTTTCCTAAATCCTGTCTCAAAATCTGTTTCCGCTAGTTTTTATTTACTTATCCTTGATTCGTTGTTGGATTTTGAATCTTGATGTTCGTTCGTTGCTTACTTTGATGTTGTATCAAAATTCAGTTTTTATAAATTGAGTTAAGATATTCTGATAAACATATTCGATGAGAACGATAAATGTCTACTTTATTTATGGAGTTTAGAATTCATCGCAGTCATACTAGCTAGCACGACAGGGACGTGGAGCCTGCTGTTGGTTATACTATCCTAGTTATAGAATTTGAATTTTTTTGCAGCCATACCGGTTGGCGTGGTAAGAATTCCAGATGAAATGATTAGGGTGTATACCTTAATTATGGACTCTATCGTTTATTGCAGCTATGCTTACTGGTGTGGCAAAAATTATGGAAACATAATTTTAGGAAGACGTGTATGGTTATCAGACTGTATCTTAAATCGGATCACTTCGTTATGACCGGATGAGCAAGAACAATTTCTTATCATTATTCTTCCCCGTCTTGGTTAACTCTGTCTATCTACAGCCACAATTAGGATTTTCTCGACATGATTATTTTGTGTTCCATCTTTCATATGATTTGACTAAACTCTTCTTCACTAGCCTCTTGGATAATTCTTCTTGTCCTTCCCGATAATTGTTGAAAGTGCCTTATGGATTGATTCAAGGAAAGTTCGAAAAGTAATTTATCCTTGTATTACGGAATCGGAAGTTTGCATCCAGAGAAATACTGGCGAGGCATGACTTCGGATAACGACATCATGGTTAAATATGTTTCTCGAATTCTACTTGGACCACTCCCTAAGCATTTTGACTAACATTTTCTCCTTTATTTTGCAAAAATTGTTTGAAAATATTTTACGGATTTGGCAAAGTTAAGTTCAGGAATCTATATTATCTGGCGTGGCAGCTGTGTACTGCAGCCATCCGTTGTATTATGGAACAAGAAAGTTAATCGCAGCCAGATGCACACTAGCGCGATAGTAACTTCATGTGACGTAATTACGGAGGTATATGGTTCTTGAGTTTTACTTCGACTACGTCCTATGCATTTTGTTGGCCTCGTACTATTCTTGGAAATATTTCGACAATCTTTCCTGTCTTGCTTGACCCTTACCTTGTCTGAATATTGAGATAAATTGCTAAACCCAGTCTTAGGCCCATGTTACCTTATATTTTGATGATTGGATAGCCGGACCTTGTTAACAGATTCTGTAGTGTAACTATAATATGTTATTATGTGTGATTGTGATGAGTATATTTTTCTTGGGGATTCATTGGGTTGAGCTTATAGGATAGATATGAGTGACTGACTATAGTGGACTTATAAACCATTAAGGATGATAGTTTGATAGTATAGATTGATTTTAAGGTATCTAAGAAGGAGAAAAGAATATTATATATTGTGACTACGGATTTAGGACTAGAATCTTGTGCTTAGATTCGAGGGTTGAACATTGTAAGACTTTGATGACCAAGTGACTATTGGTTATCTACAAACCATTTACTTATGATTGGAGGATGGATCGATATATGGAATGAAATAGAAGGAGATAACATTGCAATCGGAAGATAGCAGGAACAAAACAAAGACATATGTACATTGGTAATTAATAAATCGGGAGTTTTAAATTGAGGATTTATATTCGGAGGAGTTGATGAGTAAAAAGAGAGAAGGCTCAATGCCAAAAATAGGTTTTAAATGTATAACTTCATGGAGCTTGTTATTAATAGGATAAATATACTTAGGACGGGATAAGGAAACAAAAAAATTGATATTGAGATTGAAATTTTGGTTGATGGCCAATCATTGTTGATATATATATATA
Organism: Iris pallida; assembly: GCA_029216955.1. Taxonomy (NCBI): domain Eukaryota; kingdom Viridiplantae; phylum Streptophyta; class Magnoliopsida; order Asparagales; family Iridaceae; genus Iris; species Iris pallida. Next base: position 2,340,025 of record JANAVB010018197.1, read on the forward strand.
TATATATATATATATATATATATATATATATATATATATATATATATATCGAGGATGACCTATATTTTAGAGTATATGTAAAGGTTTTTATTGATATGAAGATTCTAAGGGGTAAAATGACGTAGTTTTTATGAAAGAAGCTTGTTGAACCTGAACCAAATGATTGTAGAGAGAAACAACATAGATGATCACAAGGGTAGCAGATTGGGTACTGTAGCCATAGCAGTTGCATGTTTTAGCTTGACCTATTGGAAGATTTTAATTTTGAGGACGAAATTTTTATAAGGTGGGTAGGATGTAAGCCCCTGAATTTTCGGAATTATTTTTGAATTTTATAAATGAATTATTTTTCGATAATTTATTTTGATTTAATTAATTTTGATCATTAAATGCTCTTTACCGTGACTTGGATTTCTAGAGCATCAGGGATGCCAGTCTCTGAAAACTTTTTTCTTGAAGTTTGTACTAGACGAGTTTATCTTCATGTTGATATATCGTGTCCCACTCGAACTCGTTTCCTTGTGCTTCATTTGCTTCGCGCAACTTTCGGGTCAATTTAGACCAATTTATCGTCTGCCGTAATTCGTGACTTGATTTTCAACTTAATTTTCGGGCCCGACAACGATCCAATCCAGTCGACCCAATATATGGCCCTGGCCTGTTTTGTGTCTACTATGCACGTGCCACTTGCGTGCCACCGATTTGATCTCCCTTGTGCTCCTATTCCATCCATTATTTTTATTTGGTTTGAAATTGTTATTTTAGTTAAATCTTGGCCCCAAGCTTGTCCAACTTGGCCCAACACCCAACCCAATTGGGTGTGACCCCTGTTATGACTACCCATATACCCCACTATTGTATTTGCATTTTCTCTACTATATATATATATATATATATAATACTCTCACTCTCTCTACATTTAAATCCTCACACAAACACACCCCACCTCACAGCCAACCACCCCCTCTCTCTATATATCCCTCTCTAATAATATATCTCTCTCTCTCTATAAATATCTCATTTTCTTTCTATTATATATATATATATATATATATATTATTATTATTATTATTATTATTATCTCTCTCTCTCACCTCACATCCTCTCACACACAACCCCCTCCCTCCAGTGCACGACCAGCCGAGAACTCCCCCCATCAACTCCTTCTTCATTATTTCCTTCTCCTTCACCCCTTCATCTCCTCCTCATCATCATCATCTGACTACACCACCACCACCACACCACACCATCACCACCATTCCACCATAACCATCTTTGCCACCGCCAACGACCGTCGCTGGGCCGCCTCCGCCGTGCGAGGTATTGCAGCAGCAGCTAGCAGCAGTAGCGCAGCAGCAGCGCACACTGTGCGCTCGTGCACGGGCCGCCGTCGTGCACCATCGCGCCGCCGCACAGCGCTGCCGCCGGCCGCCGCCGCCATGGCCGACCACCCCTTGTCGCGCGCATCCCCGGGCAGGCCCCCATGGTGTGTCCCTGCATCCCCGGTGCGAGAAACGCCCGATTCGTGCGTTTTGCACGGAATCCCGTCGACGCGCGCGCGGGATCAAGGCTAAAAGTTCGCTCCGGGACAACGACTTTGCACAGATTTTTTGGAAAATTCGATCGTTAGATCGATGATTTCTTCGCTCCGTCTCAATCTCGGTATATATCCCTTCACTTCTATCAATTTTCGTCAGTTAATTTCGTCGTTTGATAGATCAAAACCGGCCACCAAGTTGACCGTTTAAATTGTATAATTTTTGGACAGTTTTGCGGAGCCAACTTCGTCAGTTCGTATCTCCTCCATCGCCGCTCTGTCTGGCGTGCTACTGGTTCCTATACGAAGCTGGTATAACCCTCTTCCTTTCCCTCAAGTTTCGTTTCATTGTGAGCACGTTTGATTGGTTGAATTCGACGCCAAAGTTGGCCGTCCGAATTCGTAATTTCCAAGTTATAAAATTCTATTTTTGAACCCGGGACTCCGAATTCAATTTCTGACACCACCAGTAGACTCGTGGTGTCGTTCTGGCACGTTTTCATATAAAGTTTGTTAGATTTGGAGGACGTGGGCCCTGGCATGTATTTCGGTACAAAGTGGGCCCCACAATCCGGGTCAACGGGACTTTTTGATGTCGACTCATCGGAATCTAATTCTGGATATACCGTTGAGTTGTATCGTCATTCTGGACTCGTTGACATATAATTTGCTAGATTTTAGTGGACATTGGTTCCGGCACACATTTCGGTGCAAGTCGGATACCAATATCCGGGTCAACGGATCATTTTGAGATCGGCTCATCGGAATCTAATTCCGGATATACCGCTGAGTTCATATCGTCATTCTGGACTCGTTGACATATAATTTGCTTAGTTTTGAGGACATTGGCTCTGACACGCTTTTTTGTGCAAATCGAAATTTTAATGTCCTGGTCAATGGACCAATTTGAGATCAGGTCAACGGAATCCAATTCTGGATATACCGTTGGGTTCGTATCGTCATTCTGGATTCGTGGACAAATAATTTGTTAGGTTTAGTGCACTTTTATTTTGACACATTTTTCGGTACAAAGCGGGTCCGACACGGACACCGTTTTGACTCGAAATTATCTTTTTGCTCCTGTGTCCAAATTTTACTTATGGACAGGCTATTCTAGCTATTTTGACCATTCTGGACACGTTGGTTATGGTTGTTTCACCATCCGACAACATCTGTAGGTTTTCACCCTATTATTATAATCTTTCTCCTTTGGTTGTATTTCGAGATCCATCGATTTCAGTGATTTTCCAACCACTGAAATTGATGTGTTGACCCTGTAGATGTTTATAGAGACTAGCTTTGATCCTGTTTGACCATGGTTGACTGCTTTGACTGAACGTCGAAGTAGAGTCGGCACTGACCTAGGTTAGACTAGTTTTGACCTTGGTTGACCACAGTTGACTATTTTGACCAAAAGTCAACCGGAAGTCAACCGTAGCCTAAAATTGACTAGAACTGGACCGAAGTTGACAAGTTGACCCAAAGTCAACTGTTAGTCAAGTTTGACCAGAGTTGAACAGTTGACCAAAAGTCAACTGTAAGTCAACCATTGACTTAGATTGCCCTAGTTTGACTTGCTTTGACTTGTCTTGACCTAGTTTGACTTAGTATGACTTAATTTTACTTCCAAACCCTTATATTGATATAGTATTCCATCTATAGGTCCTCGAGGCACTGTTCTAGGACTCAGTTGACATATTCCACCAGATCGCATGCGAGTACATTCTCTGATAATATTTCTGTTTTATGATATCGTCTATGTTTCTTGTATTTAGTGTAGATATTCTTGTTCTCTCGACACATTGTTCACACGGATTGGTATTTCTCTGGATCCCGTCATGAGATATTATTTCTCGTTTTTCTTGGTATATCTTGTGCAAGTCTTTCTTGTTTCTTGTGCATTATATAGACACGATTCCTGCGAAGGCTAGCTACCCTCTCAGAGAATCGCGCGTCATGATGTGTCATGGTTGGATCCACTATACTAGTCGGGGGACGGGGAGTATTAGTATAGATATATGGTCAAAGCCTATTGTGCACCCCTTGTGCACCTATTGATTGTGAGTGTTGATCATACACCCCACGTATGGTTAGCCAGGCCTGTTACTATTATGCAAGTTCCCAAGCCGGCTACGTATTGTAGCTAGTACTCACACACCTAGATAAGTGATTCTTGATTCTTGTACATGCCATGATCAGTTTTACTTGCCTTGTTCTAGCTCTAGATTTACAGCTTACCTTGCCATGATACTCACATGTATATTTCATGATTTCTTGTATATTCACTCTATTTACTGCTACATTTTCAATATCGTCTAATTAGAACTGTTATTTGAGATTTGTGCTCGTTTCATCCTGACTGGATATGTTAAAAATATTTTAGGAGTAGTTGTGCCCTCAGTTTTTGACAGCAGGATGTTGTTAGTTGGGGTGGTTATCGGTATTCTTCACCGTGAGTGTCTCTCAGGAGTTCTAGGTCTGATAGTTATTTAGTTTCGTTATTGTTTTCCTCTGTTTTATTCTTGTCTCATATGATCCTTGTAGATTCTAGTTGTTCTAGTGATATTGTTATTATTTCTTGTCTTATCTTCCTTAGTTTTCGTGATGTGACATGAGTACATTTCTAGTTATGGATCTTTAGATGTTGTAGTTAGTATAGGGTACTTGACAGCGCTCTACCGCCGATACTGCGGCATAGGCTGGGCATGGCCTACGTATTCGTACCCGTATATCCGGGTGCGGGTCGTGACACTCATCATCATCATCATCATCATCGTGGAGAGATTTAAAAAATTTCGGCGATTAGGTCAATTGTGGAGAGAAAATCTTATTCTTCTTTTCCATAAGAGTTAGCTTCGTATGGCCATTCTCCGTCATTTTAACACGGAGAATGGCTATTCTTGGTCAATTTAACAAGGAGAATGGCCATTCTTCATGGTTTTAGCACGGAGAATGGTCATTCTCCGTGTTAGAATGACGGAGAATGGCCATTCTCCGTGTTAAAATGACGGAGAAGGGCTCCATGATAAAATGACTGAGAATGGCCATTCTCCGTCATTTTAACACGGAGAATGGTCATTCTCCGTCATTCTAACACGGAGAATGACCATTCTCCTTGTTAAATTGACGGAGAATGGTGAATATTATCCGTCATTCTAATACGGAGAATGGCTATTCTTTGTCAATTTAACAAAGTTAATGGCCATTCTCCGTGGTTTTAGCATGGAGAATGACCGTTCTCCATGGTTTTAGCACGGAGAATGGCCATTCTCTGTGATATTACCACAAAGAATGATCATTTTTCTGCATTTTATGGCCAGTTAAAACTTTGAAGGGCCATAACTTTTGACTGGGAGGTTGAAACGAGACCCGGTTTATCGTAAAAGGAGAGTATTTTCGAGGAGCCGGAGATTAACTGTTTCTTCGTTAATCGACCTTCAGAAATTTTAGAATTGCAAAAAAAATGATGTTTGGACCTCCGTTTTAACAGGTTTACTGTTTGTCGACCTTTTCGAAATTTTTCGACGAGTTTTTGAAGTAAGGTTTGAAGATTTTTGAAGAGAAAACATAGATTCGAAAGTGAGCAACGTATGGAAGAAGAGTAAGTATTGAAACGTTTTTTTAATAGTAGTTTCGTGGGTGTTTTCAATAAATTAGAAGGTATGACAAAAAGGTCATTCGGAACCTCCTTTATATATTTTTTTCTAATTCTGGACACGCGATGAAATGTTATTGCGCGGTGGTTTTTTCATAATTTTTTTTTCTTTTTTTGAGCATTTCATAATTTTTTCCATATTAATATTGGAAACCAAAATTCTAATATCAAGTGTTATACGAGGTTCTAATACTAAATAAATAAATACAACTGTGTATTTTGTTCTGACAACAAGTACAAATATGATTTTACTGATGGCGATGGAGTTCGCTTCCCATCCCCATTTCCTAAAACCATAGGTGCAGACTGAGCGACCTAATTAATTGTCAATGTCTTCTTCCTTCCCATCCATCGCCACCATCAGCGCCGTCGTCCTTCCGCCGAAGCCCAAATTAGGGTTCGGTCGTCGTCCTTCGTGCTCGTGCAGTCCCATCGGGCCCACCAGGGCCTTCCCCAACCCAAGAACCGGCCCTTCCGGGCCGAACCGGCCGCGCTGGCCCTGGTTCTTCCGCGCCGCCAGCCCCGGCCCTCCGCCGCCCCCGGCCGGACCTCCCTCCGTCGAGGATCCAATCCGAGGTGATTTCTCAAGGAATTTTATGTTCTATCAGCTGCCACTATTGTTATTTCTTTATTTTTTAAAATGATTTGTTCTGTGCCAGAACGCCTAAATAAATTTGGCTGTGGAATTGCGGAATTATAGCTGATTGCTTGCGGGAGGAATTAGGTCTATATGTTTGATGGATGTAAGACCTCTCTTTATGTAGATAGGATGAGAGGTTGTACAATACTAGGTTGCACAAGCTTAGGGATCATTGATCACGCGGTCACAAAAACTAGGACACGAGTGACGGGAAGGAAGGGTAAGTAGTGAGCCGCACCTGAAGTCGATAACTATGACTTCTACAATAAGGGTGTCTCTCTGATGAATCGAGCGAATTACACCTTGGAGTCCGACTCCTCCACGAATAATGGATAGGGGATTCCTAGTGGGGAGAACTGGAATAAGTTTGACTAAACAAGGAAAGTAACAGACGAATATCCACAAATCTTGATAAACGAAAGTAGAAATACTTGCAAACCAAGAATCCAATATATCCTACATCAGGTTGAACACCCTCAACGGAGCCTCATCCTCGAGTTCTTTTTTTGAGCATTGGACCCGACTCTTCTACCAGAAGAGGTTCGCAGAGCATGTTGGAAATTTCATTCTTTTGCCTCCCAGCTTCATCTTCTCTAGTTCAGGAAGTAGCTTTAGCACTTGAGCTCACCACAAGTGTCGATGAGATACGGGTCTTTGTCTACAATCAGCTGTCGCGAGTCCAATCCGAATGGCCATCGTCAAAAGGATCATCAATAACAATGCCAATGTAATAGTAGTTCGCACTTGACTATGGAAGTGCACTGCGACCGATCGAATATAGGCTTCTATATTCTTGCCGAGTACTTCTACCGTGACTCTAAAAAGTGCTTACTATAAAATTAGGGAGAATGTATTTGGAGACTTTGGGGATGTGAGAAAATCGTAGTAAATGGTGTGCAACATATGCCAATAGATGTATCTGTGAGGAGGAGGAGCGATAAAATAATTATTGGAAGTGTCGCTAGGACTAGAGGTAGATCTATTTGAACATAGATTGAAGTTTTAAAGAAGAATATGCTTTTTGTGAGTGTTACCGTGGACATAATCCTTACACAATTGAACAAAAGAAAATAATTCAAATTTCAAAAAAATCCCAAAAAATTGGAATAAAGGCTTTTATTTTCTTGGATCTTTTAGCATAGCCCGTAAGAATCGTCATAGAAGTGCCCCATGAATTTCTCATCAATCAATAATATAAACATAAAACATGATAGAGGAAGGTCCCATGATAATAGTCAATGGGGTCTCCAACGGAATAGTTGATGTCAAGGATAGCTCAATAGATGGTTTCTCCAGGTATCTCTTTGATATTTTCTCCTACAATTGCTACCATGCTACTTGTCTTCACGTCTTTTCTAGATTTTTCACATTCAAAACCGACTTTTCTTCCACATTGGAAGTTTTGTGTTGTTCAATTCTTTCATAGAAGTATATTCTTTGTTATTGTATTGCTTGCACTCTTTTAATGCTCGAAGGTATATGTGGTAGTAACTTTTAAGAAATTGTTGGTAAGGCTTTCAACATGCGACTTCTTTTCTGGAGACGGAGGTCGCGGGGAGCTCAAAATGGATGTCCCGACATACCTGGAAGCATGAGCTTTCCTGGAGGGGTTGTGACTCGTTGCCGCAGAAAGAAGGGACTAGCGCTATCGAATGTGGAGAGATGCGGTGGATTTCTGCCATTCACGTTACTATACCATAGGTTAAAGCAGGTTAATACCATAGGTGCTGACTGAGTGACCTAATTATCAATAGCTTCTTCCTCCCCATTCATCGCCATCACCATCAGCCTCGTACTTCCGCAAAGCCTAAATTAGGGGTTCGTCCTTGTCCTTCATGCTAACCCATCAGGCCCACCGGGACCTTCCCAATGCAAGAAGATTGCCTTTCACCTCCACCTCCATCTCTCCCGTCGGCCAACAATTTCGTAGGGGAGGCGAAATTACCTTACTTAAAATTTAAGGAGTGGAGGGGGGCGCGTTATAGAGAATCTATAAGAATTAACAAAACAATATAATTTGCTAGTAAGTCTTGAATTCAAGGCCTACTACTAAGGTTGTCAACTTGCGATAGGTATCATGTATCTATTCGCTTGCATATTGTGTCGTGAATTGTATGATACAACCAAGGTTGTCAACTTGCGTATTGTGTCTATAATTCTAAATTCATATAGGAAAATAATTTGATATAATTTTTTTATTTGTTTCATTAATATAGGTCTATCTGGTTATAGAATCTAGATTCTTAAGTGTCCATTGTCTCAAGTAAAAATCCAATACTACCTATCAGCCTATATTTATTGCATTGGATTAACCGATACATAAAAAATGGTAATATATCGTATTGTAAGATACATCTCGTGTATTGAAAGATACTAACAACACAACCTACTACTTGTAACCTCATCAATTTACCAACTATAGTACCATTTGAATTGATTGATGGATTAGTAAAGAATGATGATTAGTTGTTTTTAATTTGACCTCAAGTCGGGTAGAGCGGATCGGAGCTCTACCAGATCTGAAACTGTTTGCATTCGGCCATATCCTACTTCAAATAATAGGTGGTAGCACGAAACTTCTTCAGAATACTTTTGGCATTGGATTAGATGTAGTCCAAGAAGTGCCAAGAATTTAACACTTAAAAGCTAAAACAAGGGAAAGAGAGAACTATCCGCAGGGTTGAAGGAGTTGTCTGTAGATTCTAAACAGGTATAACACTGGACGTGCACAAGTTTAGAGGAAAACCTCCAAAGTAGTAACGTATAAAGTACTCTTCCATATTTGTTCTGAAATGAACTACTATAATTTATTGGATTATGAGGTAGGATGCATTCTTTTGAGTTTCAAACACAAGCTACTCCCATTGGTTATTATCACCTATGGTCAACGAGTTTTTAAGGAGATACGAGACGGCGAGGCAACAAAGCCCTAAAAGTGTCACATTTCGATTCCATCGAATCGGTAAGCCTTCACTGGACGTAATTCCGTACAAGTTTAAGTTGCACTTGTACAAGGCATGGACATACACATTGAATACATTATTTCAAAATAAGGTTTATGCAGTGGAAATAAGCAGAAAACTAAATCACAATATATATATAATGAAAATAATCTTTTTTTATTGATAATTTGCAGTTGAAAACATAGACTCTCAATAGCCAACTAAAATATGTCAAACTTGTCTTAGAACTTTTATGAAACCAACATGAAATAATATTATTCCATATATCCCTTATTACATAAAAATAATACTCTCAAAGGAAAGGCTTCTAATTCCAAAAAGAGCTTTAAATTGGATCTAAGATCTTTTAACGCCTCTGGACGTCCAATTGATTCCCAACACCTGCAAGGACGAGGGTGAGTGATACCAACCGAACTCACCTAAAACAACATAGTAATTATGTGGAAACATGCAATGGTACTAAATGATCTTTCTATTATTATAGGGTCTATTAACAATTCATAATCATGAATATAAAAATTGCATATCACTTGTTGGTGATTCTTATCCGCTACCAACTTCCTTTTTCCTGCAAAACAAGGATTAATATAGAATGCCCTGCAAAACAATCATTAGCATGTGATCTATATATATGATGGTCCATAGGCGACTCCTCATAATCAGGCATAGCCTTATACTACAATAATAAGGGCGGCGTACAACACACACTCTCCAAGTCCAGGTAGGGAGCCCAACTATAGAGTTTTGTACACTCCTGCGCAATCTTCATCCTTTCAAAGATTCGTGAATACAACATTTTTCCTAGGCCCACACGATTCAGAAACACGGATACAGTGTAGTCAAAGGCGCGTCTCGGTGCAAGACGCACTAGCTGGGTCTCGCACCTCATGGTAAGGCACATTTCTCAAGGCGCATCTCGCAGCAAGGCTCCAACAAGTAAATGTGCGCCTTCTGTGTTTGATCTTTATTTTGTACCTATGGGCTCTCATAGAAGAAAATAATAGTGATGGGAGTATTGGTGGTAATGATGGTAATGGTGATTTGATGGAGTTTGATGAAGATGAATGATTTGTTCTATTGGTTCTGCTTTTATTTTTACAATTTGTGTTTTTTTATTTTGTTACTTCTTGCTGGAGAACACAAATTCTTGTTAGTTCTGTTGATTGCTACTGCTACTCTGCTAGTTCACTTGGTTATATTTGAACATATTTTTGTTGGTTTTAATATGTTCTCAAACAAGAATGTTATTACTTCTCTAGCCTCGCCTTAGCTTCTTCCTAAAATCACACCAATAGATTTGCAGTACAATTTTTTATATATTCCTCTCTCTTTCTCTCAGAATTAAATATGAATGTAACAATTAATGAAAAGCAGTCAACAAAAAGCAACAATGAAAGAAATCAATGAAAAGACAACAATAAAAGTCAATAATGAAAAGAATATGAGAGGGACTCTTATATGACATCCGTTCTCCAAGATACTATTCAATGTATTTGGACTCAGTTTCCAATCAAGTCCAAGTCAAACGATGGGGGAGGATCTCAACTCATTTGTTCCGATCATATGGATACCGAAATGATTTATCCGCACAAACCTAATCCGACTAGGCTATTCAAGCCACAAGCCAACACAATGCCCCAGCTAGGAGCGGGACACTACAGAAATGCCTAGGCGGGACCTTAAGGCGGCGGGGCGGAGGCCTTAAGAGTAATATAGAGTATGCGCTAGGTAGGTTAACATAAACATGTAGTTACTAAAACTTGTGTTACCCTATGCCCAAACAACACTATAAATAAGAAAATATTTGTCTATAATTAAGGAGGACAAAAATATAATTACTTAAATCCACCATATAGTAGCGAATATGACATGACAAATCTCGGACACAACGACCACATTCAAGACCTAATGTGGTATCCAAGTGTATTTTAGTATATTTGTTGTGTGTTTGATACGTGTCCAACATGACACAAAGACAACACATTTGGAGTGTCTTTGCTTCATAAACTGCATGTAAGGAGTTGAGGAGGGAATTACCATACAGGGGAGTGCAAAAATTCATAATAATAAAAAAAAGATGAGATATACTTATCAGAGACGAATATAGTGGGTTAGGACAAACACATAAGAAATGAAATCGGAAGAGAACTATTCTTCCTCCCAAATTCTCTAATATCTATATTAATTATTAATAAGATACATAACTTTTTTTGGCCTTGGTTAGATTCCAAATTTAAAAGAGGGAAGTCGCGTCACATTTAAGTCAATGCATTTCAAGACATCCAATGCTGGTTGAAGCAGCCCAAGGCAAGTTGAGGCGGTTCAAAGCGGTGCCTCTCCAAAGCAGCCGCCTCAGGATCTCACAGCCTAAAAATTAGTTGCCTAGGCACAACGCAGCTAGGTGGATGCCTTTAAAACACTGATGTTCAAGCAAATGCATAAAATATGGACTATTTTCTGCTCTACATTTTTGGGCCATCGACTCCAGAAATTGATGTACTTGCCCTTGCTATTGCCAATAGTGAAAATTACTCTGACAAAGAACATATTGATATTGTTTTACTTTTTCTGTAAGTCAGAGTCATATTTTTTCATTTCTAATATATATATATATATATATATATATATATATATATATATATATATATATATATATGAAGCAGATCGGGAGCTCCGCCAAAGCCCCGCTCCCCCCTCGTGCGTCGGATCGAGCCCCTCTCTCTCCTGCCCCCTCCATCCGACAATGAAGGGGGGAGCGGGGCTTTGGCGGGACTCCCCTACGGAGCTCCCGATCCATTTCCATATATATATATATATATATATATATATATATATATATATATATCTCTGAAAACAGGATATAAGCTATAGGCTCATACTCTTACATGAGCCATCCCACGTGGCTTGCATGTGGATCAATAAAAATATAGTGACTTGGAAGAGGAAATAAAAGATCTCATAAAAGATTTGATAAATAATAACTTACCATATTTTTGCCTATCAAATATGTTTGCCTAGGAATTTATATAGATATAAATAAGAGATCTCATAAAAGAAAATTTTCTTTTTTCGTTTCTTTGACCAATAAGAATATAGTGACTTGAAGATGAAATTTAAATAGATGGAAATAAAAGATCTTTTAGAGGATTTGATAAATAATAACTTATCAAATATTTGCTTAGGAACTTACCGAATATGTTTGCCTAGGAATTTAAATAGGAATAATACCATTTGTCCCTCCAAATTAAAATTAAAATTATTATTAGTATGAATATTAATATTAACATTAAAATTAAAATTAACATTAATATTAACATTAAAATTAAAATTAACATTAATATTAACATTAAAATTAAAATTAACATTATATTAACATTAATATTAATATTAATATTAATATTAATATTAATATTATGGGATATTTTATTTCTATCTATTTAAATTCCTAGACAAACATATTTGGTAAGTTACTAGGCAAAGATATGGTTATTATTTATCAAATCTTTTATGGGATCTTTTATTTCTATCTATTAAATTTTTTTTTCTAAGTCACTATATTTTTGGATAAATACCACTTTTGGTCACTGAATGTTTCAAATATTTAAGTTTTAGTCCCTCTCCATATTTATTTTTGGTCATGGAGTGACTAAAAGTTGAACTTTTGAAACATTGGGTAACCAAAAGTGGTATTTACCCCTATATTTTTATTGGTCCACATGGAAGCCACGTGGAATGGCTCATATAAGAGTATGAGCATATATATATATATATATATATATCTTTTTTTTTGAAGCAATGGGTGATTGTGGCGAACTCGCCTCCACTGAGGCTCGAACTCTCGACCACTTGGGCCGCATGCATCTCTCTTAACCACTAGGCTAGAGGTCATTTGCTATATATATATATATATATATATATATATATATATATATATATATATATTAAAGTCTAGACTAGACTGCTCACAGCTCCCCAATTGAGGATCATGGTATCGACTGACAATATTTAACTTACCTTGTGGATTTTTGGACACTGCCTCATTCTGAGACTTGCTTGTGCAGTGTATGAAGTCAGTGTCTAGCATGAGTTCCTTCAATAAAGAAAGCCTGGTAGCGAAAATGACTAGTGAAGAATGGGGTTGTTGGTGCGGATAGTGTCATAATTAATTCTATCTGTGCAGCAAGGTGTTATCTTCTATGCTACTTGTCCCGACTCCAGATTAGGAAGTTTGTGATTTGTAAATGAGAATCAGCCAACATAAAACTTAGTCCGAGCTCTATAATATGATTCTTTGCAAAATATTAGACCTGAATTAGGAAAATGAAACGGAGTTTTGGAATCAAATGCTTTCTAGTAAATTGTCTTTGTGTTTTACTTCTTTATTGGTATCATTCTTCTACTTATATATTTTTGAACTTTTCATGCTTTTATCTCCATAATGTGAATAATGAATGTCCAAGGGCTCTGCCCAGTCACCTCATAGTGAACACATAGGTAAATGGAAGTACTTGGATGTTCTAGATGGTGGAACTACTTTGATACATTCGGTGCGTATTTTTGGGTAAAAGAATCCTTTCTCAACAATGTGTGAGATCAATAGTATTTTTGAGCTTTTAACAATGAATACCATGATGAGACTTAAGTAGTTGAAACCTTTATGTCAGCTACTTAGTTTTGTCTCCATTTAGTTCCATCTACAGCTAATTTGGGGTTTAGGATATCCCTTTCACTGCCCTAACTGAGGTCGTCTTCCCCAAGTCCAAACTGTTATATATCAGTGCTCTCCTTACCATTCCACCCATTGGGCCTCTATCCATGTTTCTTTTTGTTTAGTTTCACAACTTGAAGAGTACTTTTATAAGGATAAAATGCTCGATAGATACTTCAAATGCTCACATCCAAGTAAATAGAGCTTTAATTTTGGAGCTTCAATTATTCACATCTTGCAAAGTAAACAAACACCTTCATTGTTGCAACAATAGGAAATGGTTACAGATTTCCACTTGAGGAATTCTGGAACTGTTTCGTCTTTCCTCTTCAAGTATTTTTGGAGAAAACATGAGAAATAGCTACCATCTTGGGGAAGAAAAGTAAACCCCAGTAAATTTAAATGAACATTATCTTCTTGATGATGTTATTTATTCAATCATGTATCTGTGATGTGTTATATGAGATTACGTCTCTTTAATTTGTATTCTGATTCCCTCGAGCAGCTATTCAAGCAGTTGTCACCAACATCCAGGACAGGGTGCGGATATTCTTTGCAGTTTTCTTCTGGATGTCTTTGTTCTTCTGGGGTAGTGCATGGGATGGGAGGGACAGCTCCAGGAAGAATAAAGATCCATGGTCTAGAAAATGATCCACAGTGGGTGACTAAAAGTGTATATTTGTATATTTTGTCATCCGCAGACAGCAGGAATTTACAGAGACATTATTATGTCATGCCTTCTTTCAGATATCGCTGATAAAATATCCTTCTAAATATGATGTTCTCCTGATGAAGCACTGAAATTTCCTGGCTATGGTTTAGATTATAGCCTCTCATGCCCTTCTGGGAAAAGCACATACTTAGGTCATATGTTTAGTGACTAGCTAGTATATATGTATGTTGTTATTCATGTATGTGTATGATCTTATTGACCCAACATATTGATGGAAGCAAGTTGCCCTTTTGGTTTCCATGACGGGCAAATTTTAGTTTGGTGTAAGAAATTTTTTTGCTCAATTGAGTTTAATCCGATCACCGGGATTCTGAACTTCACTATAGATTGTCAAGAGATTAACCTAAAATTCATCACAAGATTGATTGCAGAATGAAAATGACTAAGAGATTCGGAGGACTATACAGTGGAAAGTAAGACGATTGTGCAGCAAATTATCCGGCTGATGGCTGCAGTCATGCTAAATTTCATACGAATTGTCTGGAAGTATTTATGATGGGAAGTTTGCAAGGAGTTCACATGTTATTTACACTTTCTGATTCATCCAAGAGTTTTTGGATTTTAATGCAGATAAACAGAACCAGTGAAATTTTGAGAAAGACTTGCAACATCTGGGCATCACGCTACAGGACCATAAGCATTGCAAGTTGATCAGATTACGTTAAACGATTTGAACAAGAAAGCTTATGGGATGTGATATGAGCTTTGATATGCCTACAACCAAATGTTTACAAACCCCTTGTAACTGCTACGTGTCGGACTTCGATTGGAGGAGGGTGAAAGTCGTGGGGTCGGGTGGACCCCATGTAGCACAGGGGTGGGGGAGGGGAGGTGGGACCCGGTGGGACCCAGGGGAGGGAGAGAGGATGTAAGTATTTGGTTGTAGAGTTATCATTTTGCATGTTATATTTGTTTGAACGAAATTGATCGGTTAAAGAGGACGGTGAGCTTTTGGTTTATTGGGTTTCAACCCAACATAAATAGTTAAAATTGAATAAATCGAAATTCTAAAAATTCAAAATCGAAATCGAACCGAAATTAGCCATAACTAAAAACCGAAGCAAATATATATAATGAGTTGTGTTTATTCAATTGGTTATTTCTATTGTTTAAGGACCGGATCCAAAGTTGGGATTGTGGTTATATCAAAAAAAAATATATAATTTTTATACACACGTTTTTTGTATTTCAAAATTAAGTCCAAAGTAGGACTAGTAGTTAAATTATCAAATTGGACATCAAAATACATACATAGAATTATTATTATTATTATTTTAGAATATACACATTTTTAATTATAAAACATAAAAAAATTGAAGGTATTTAAATAATTTCGTAAGGCTTGCATGGTTTTCAATTTTGGACCGAAAACTAAAAATCGAAATTGAACCGATTTTTTTTTCAAACCGAACCGAATTTCTTATCCAGTTCAATTTTGGCTCCAAAATCTAATAATTATAATTATATATATATATATATATATATATTTTTTTTTCCAAACTAAACCGAATCTGTTACTCCAGCCTGCTCTCAAACCCAAGGGCGACCCCTGAAATGAATACCTTTACATCCCCCATGTTTTTGTTTTAATTGCTTCACAAATTTTCCACTATGTATCTGATTGTGTTGATTTGTACTGTATAGGTGCCAAGGGGGCTGTGAAGTGTAAAGTTCTTTCTTTCTAGCCCATACATATTTTTGAAGGCTTTTGGTGGATAGGGAGAGGATGTGCAGTTGTGATTAACAGGAGGACAGTATGGCCTCGTTTGGTTCGCAGAATCTCCGGGTTGGGAAAGAAAAATGATTACTTTTTTTATGTTTGGGTGCCAAAGGAATTGAGGAGGAAAGTAAAGTAATTTCCAATAGAAGAGAAATTAGGGAGGAAAGTGATTCCATTCATCGAAGCAAGGAATCACTTTCCCACATTGAAGTAATCACTTTCCTTTCCACATTTCTTGGCATTTCCAAACATCGGAAAGAAAAATCAATGGGAAATAAAATTTCCTAAAGGAAAGGAAATGACAAGGAATTGATTTCCTTTCCCTTCCATTCCGCGAACCAAACGAGGCCTATGGGTAAAAAGGACGAGGAATCGTCGTCTGCTTTGTTCAAGGCAGAAAATAACACACTGTCATGGAAAAGAAAGTAAACATAATGAATGGTATTTGTTGTAGTGGGGTAAAGTGCATTTAAATCCTCCATAGATTTATCTCGTTTGCAAAATAAAACCTTTTAGAAAACTTAAGCAGTTCGCACCTCCCGAAAAACCTGTTTTGTTTAGAATGGTCCTTATCCGTTAAATGGCCGTTAAGACTTAAAAAAAATATATTAAAAAAATAGAAACTACCTAAACTATCCCCCCCACCCTTCCTTACCAGCCCCTTCCTTCCCTACCCCCCCCCCCCCCCCACCTCCCCCCCTCCGCCGGCGACCCGACCCCGACCCGCCCCCCCCCCCCCCCTCCGTCGGCGACCCGACCCCGACCCTCCCCCTCCGCCCCTCCTCCATCCGCCGGCGACCCGCCCCTCGACCCCCTCCCCTCCCCCTCCTCCCTCCGCCGGCGACCCATCCCCCTCCCCCCTCCCCCTCCCCCCGCTCCTCCCTCCGTCGTCATCCCCGACCCCCCTTCCTCCTCCCTCCGCCGGCGACCCGCCCCCCAACCCCCTCCCCCCCCCCCCCCCCCTCCTCCCTCCGCCAGCGAACCGCCCCCCGACCCCGTCCACCCCCCCCCCCCCCTTCCTCCCTCCGCCAGTGAACCGCCCCCCGACCCCGTCCCCCCCCCAAAAAAAAAATCGTCTTTTAAGACGATTTTTAACGGATTTTAACAACCGGGGGGGGGGGGGGGGGGGGGGGGGGGGAGGTGATTTGAGCATTTTCGTAACGGACTGTATTTTTCGAATCAGCGAGTCTTTATTTGCATTTTCGTGACATCTAAGGAGGGTTTAAATGCACTTTACCCGTTGTAGTGCGAGGAAAGGGTAAAAAGAGTTCCATGTTACTTCCAAACTCTTCTCTCGGTAATTCGATACGGTAATGCAAAGTTTCTTCTATATGTGCATGTTGACGGTAAGGTTAAGTTTGGTTCACGGAATCTGAAACAATGGAAGAAAAAAAAGTAATCTATATTTAGAATATTTTAACAAATGACTCCATTCAAAATATAAAAAGTAACATATACTCTTTTTTTTTTTAAAGCTAGTAAATGCTCCCATTCCTGTATATGGAACAAATAAAATTTTAAGACTTCCAGTATTTAACCAAAATTTTGGTTGATTTACAAGAACGAGAACATTTGCTATTTTTTTTAAAATAGTGAGGATATATGCTATTTTCTATATTTTGATTGGAGGTATTTGCTAAAATATTCCTTTATATTTTTAGTACTAGGATGCCAAAGAAATGAGCATGAAAGAAAAATGGTTTCAAAAGTAAAGAAAAAAAATGTTACTCCCATCTACCCCATGTATTTATCCTTTTTTCTTCCAATTTTCTTCATTTGTTAGGAAAATTTAGGACTATACTATCCTCAAGGGTTAATTTGGTTTTTCCAAACCCCGGTAATTTTTTTTGATAAAAATTGTAATTTTACATGTTTATGGAAAGAGTAAATAATTGATTTTCTTTCTTTCCGTGAATCAAAACTATCCTCGTTACATATTTTTGATCTTTCTAAACACGGGTAAATTCTTAATTCTTTTGATAAAAATTGTAATTTTACTAAGTCCGTGAAAGAGTAAATAATTGAGATAGCCATGAAAATTTACTCGCTGCAAAACCAGAACAACCATATCCGTGAAGAAATTAACTATGTGCTGCCAATGCCATGGTACTACAATCTTTGGGGTGCAACAGAAGATAAGATGCGGTTGATATCTGTCTGGACACCACTCGAGGGCCCATAAACATCGCTAACTGCCATATTAGAGGACTTCAATTATCCCTCCTTAATTACATACAAGTTGGATATGAATAACCAGTGGAATGTGACCGACTTTTTGAGGTATGATAATAAAAACAAGGACAAAAGATGATGATCGCAAATTAAATTAAATTAAATTTGCTTGAGACTAAGGCCTCGTTTGGTACACTATATTGTAATCGTAATCGTAATCGTCATCGTCATGTAATCAAATATTTTTTTTTATTTGATTACATTGCGATTATGATTTCATTAAAGTGAACCAAACATGATCTAATTAGTTATGATAAACTGGTTCCAAGTATTTTGCAGAATTTTGGATGGACCATGCTCAAGGGGACTGCTGTCTGCTGAATATTGGATCGGCAGGACACAAGGAAATTTGTTGTCACGACCATCTGCTTGACACTGTGATGTACACAAGCATGGTACCATGATTTAATTATGGGATATTTTAGCAAATGTTTCCACTATAAATATACAAATTAGCATATACCCCCACCTATCTAGAAAAACTAGCAAATGTCCACATTATAAGTAAAAATAATCAAAGTTTTGGTTAAATAGTAGGAATATATCTTAAATTTTAAAATGTTATATACAAAAGAATGGAGATATTTGTTAACTTTTTAAATAAATGGAGGTATATAATAGTTTATATATTTGTAATGAAAATATTTGTTAAAATATATATTTAATTATCATCCGAGTCGAATGATGTGGAGTATGATCCAATGGAGTATATGTCTCGGACGTAATATACACGTTGCAATGGAGGAGATGGTTTGCAAGGGGGAAATGCTATGCTTACAACCAATTTTGGTTGTAAGTTTTACAACCGTCTACGTGGCATCCATTTGATTGGAGAAGAGGGGGGATCGAGTGGAACTGTGTGAGACCATATTATTAGAGGGAGTGGGTGTGGGTAATAAGAAAGTTGTAAATATTTGGTAGTAAACTTAGCATTTTCCATTCCCTTGTATCCCTTCGTGTCTCACATCCATCCTTCTCTCTTGTGATGATGACATTTCCGGCAAAACCCGCTAAAGATATTCACAAAAATATATTTTAAGTCTTAGTCGGAATGAAAATAATTATATGCAAATAAAAAAAGATAACGAATTATATGCAAAAAATAAATAAAAAGAATTTATATCAAATAAAAAGTGAAACTATGGATATTGATATTTGTTTATTTATTTTATAAAAATCTCCATCTTTTCATGATTTGCATATAAATTTATTTTTTTAATTTGATCGTATCGATATGAACTCACATATTTTCGTACGTTCCTCGCATTCTGACGAGACCTACAATATTGAATTTGTAGCGTCAAATTATCCCTACGATAATATTTTTAGCAAGCTTTGCAACTTTTACAAAACGTAACTTATGTGGTCCGTGGATGACGTTCCTTAAAAGTGTCGTAAATCTCGTTGAAAATATCATTATAGGGATAACTTGATGATGCCGATCCAACAAAGTAGGTCTCGTCATAATGCAAAGTTCTTACGGAAAGATGCGGGCCCATATCGATGTGGTTAAAATGAAAATATACAAATCATAAATAAAAATATTATACGAAAAGTTTCGGAAAAAGAAAAAAAAAGAGAAATTGCATTACTTTGGGTGTTCTAATAAAAAAATGGTTAAAAAAACCCTAACCCAAGGACATTTTTTACAACATAGAATATTTCAAAGAACGAAAAAGTGTCCAAACCAAAGAAGTAGTCTAGCATGGACGTTTTTTCAACATCGACATTTGTTTAAAAATGTTATTCTTTTGGACGTATTAGCTGTCAATTCAGAAATTTCAAAAACTAAAAACACGAATTCATTATACTTCAATTCACTGTAAAAGTTTCCGGTATTAATATTGGATCTGAACTCTGAATTAAAGAAGAGGCGATTTCTTTTATATATATATATATATATATATATATATATAATATATATATATATATATAAATATATATATATATATATATATATATATATATATATATATATATATATATATATATATATATAAAATCTAAGCTACAATAACCTTAGTTAAGGTAGATAGTAGTTGTACAAGAAATAATGAAGAATTTCAGAAATAAGTCTACACACTGATAGCCCAAAAGCATGATAGATCCCCATATGTACATTCCTAAGAGCAACTCCAATGGTAGTTGCAAAATGGCTATAGCCATTGCCAAAATTTGGCACCAAATAATGCATTTTGGTGCCAAAATGCAACTCTCATTCCAGTGCATGGTTCTAAAATAGAACCAAACAGTTCCAAATTTAACTAATTTTTCCGCGACGTCACATGTAATTACGTTTTCAACCCCGATTCGACTTTTTTTAATTACGTTTTAAACCCCAATTAATTACGTTTTTTTTTAATTTTGATTTTTTTATAATTACGTTTTTTTAAATACGTTTTTTGTTGCATTTTTTAATTACGTATTTTTTAATTACGTTTTTTTAATTAAGTTTTTTGAAACATACTTTGACCTTCCAACCACTATTCTACCCCAGATTTATTTTTCATTTAACCTTCCACCCACCATTTCTCCCGCCCACCATTCTCCCACCTACCATTCTACCCAATTTTTTTATAAATACACAACTAAACTTCATTGTTTCCCACACCATTTTCATCTGCCATATTCTTTTCCAAACAATTATCATGAGCAGATTAAGCAAAAGAATAGCACGAGAAGATTTCAACGGAGATTCTTCCGACGAAGATGAAGTTGCAATGGCACAGATGGTAATGGCGAGCAGCTTCCAGTACATGCAAATGCGTCATAACCAACAACAAGGGGGTCATGTTGGTTCTGTGAGTGGCTGGGCTTTCATCCGCTGTGATAGGGCTGCCGCCAATGAAAGAATCCATTCGGATTACTTTTCTGAAGACCCCCTTTTTGGAGGAAAAAATTTTCGCCAACGTTTTCGGATGGCCAAACCCTTATTTGAGAGGATCCTGGCTCAACTCCAACAGCACGATGATTATTTCGTGCAAAAGCCCGACGCCGTTGGTACTGCTGGTCTATCTGGTATCCAAAAGATAACTGCATCTATGAGGATGCTTGTGTATGGGATGCCAGCTGATAGTGTGGATGAGTATGTCAAAATCGGAAAAAGTACTGCTATAGAATAGCTCATGAGATTCTGTAGAGGAGTTGTGGAGATATTTGAACCAGAGTACCTGAGGGCTCCAAATGAAGCCGACGTTTCAAGACTCCTACGTGTGGCTGAGGATCGTGGATTTCCTAGGATGCTAGGCAGCTTGGACTGTATGCACTGGCAATGGGATAAATGCCCAACTGCTTATATACCAAGGTATGTACACTGGACATGTTGAAAAGCCTACCATTATACTTGAAGTAGTTGCATCATATGATTTATGGATTTGGCATGCTTTCTTTGGCATGCCTGGTTCTTTTAATGATATCAACGTGCTTGATCAATCTCATCTCTTTGATGAACTTCGTGTCGAACGTGCCCCTCTTGCCCAATTTGTCATAAATGGGCATGAATACGACATGGGGTACTACCTTGCTGATGGTATCTACCCAAAATGGGTAACTATTGTCCAAACCATTAGAGAGCCCAGTGACAGAAAGAAGGCTCACTTTGCAAGAATGCAGGAGGCATATCGCAAAGATGTTGAAAGGGCATTTGGTGTGCTACAAGCACGCTTTGCTATTGTCAAAGGGCCAGCACGTTTTTGGGATCAGGTAGATTTGTACTACATCATGAAAACATGTGTTATCTTGCATAATATGATAATCGAGTACCAACGCGATGAAGAAGATGTGGAAGCTGCTGAATTACTTCGCGAGAGGCCACATCAAGTGTCACGAGAGCGAACACCAACATTCACAGACTTTCTGACTCGTAACAAGAAGATACGATCTACAGATATGTATTACCAGCTTCGCAATGATCTTGTTGAACACCTCTGGGCCGGTCAAGGAGAGGAAGCATGAGTTTAGATATTCTTGTACTTGTAATTTGTGTGTGAGTGTTGTAATTTTAGCTTGAGTGTTAGTACTACATTTCCCATGTTGGGGAAATTAGCTAAATAAATTTTAGTTTGAGTCACTACAAAAATTTGTCAGATTAGCGACGTTCCAAAACGTCGCTAATCTCGGCCAAAACGTCGCTAACTTAAATTAGCGACGTTTTGGAAACGACGAAAAAAAAGCGTGTCGCTAATCGAAAAAAACGTCGCTATGGCGAGTTAGTTAGCGACGCTAATAACGTCGCTAAATAGCGACGCTAATAACGTCGCTAAATAGCAACGTCATTTGCGTTGTTTTATTGTGGTCGCCGATTAGCGACACAGTAGCGACGTTTTTGCGACGATGTGGTGGCATCAAATTGTTTGCCACGTCAACAAATTAGCGACGATTTTAGCGACGTTTATATTCGTCGCTAACAGTTAGCGACGAATATAAACGTCGCTAAAAACGTCGCTAAATTGAAAAAAATTAAAGAAAAAAGAATCCAGAATGCAAATGTACAATCCAAAATACAGAATCCAATCCAATCCAAAATACAGAATCTAATCCCTGGGTTCACCGACCCCTTCGGTGGAACACTCAACACCGGCACGCACAATACAATCCAGAATAGACCAAAAATAATTGGTCGTCTCCTCAAGCCTCTCGGAACATCACAATATGCATCACACATCACACAAACTAATATACATCACAATATACATCACACATCACACAAACCAATATACATCACACACCAAAAAAAAAATATCCATCACAATATCCAAAAGAGATATATCCATCAAAATAAATATCCATCACAATATCCAAAGGAGATATATCCATCAAAATAAATCCAGTCAATATATGTATCTACTGTCGTCTATGCTGGGGCAGATAGAACTCCCTCAGCCAGCGTGCATAAGTAGGATCCACGGCAGCCAGATCAATATCCAGAGGAGATGGATGACTGGAACTCCCGGTGGAACTGCCCTCTGGTGCCACCTCCTCTTTCATAGCTCCCTTGGCTTTAGAAATTACTTCTGGAGCAGCTCTCTCGGTAGAACTGCCCTCTGGTGTCATCTCTTCTTTCACAGCCATCTGTGCCTCCCTCAAGCGAGATCCTCGGGTCTTAGGTGCCATCTGTAAGAACGGGTGCCATCTCGTTTGAGTACATTTTTGAAAGCAGATAAAATACAGAAAATTCGATTTTTTGCCAAGTGTGAGAACGGATGGCTCAGAGCACAACCCAAAATTCATTCTAGTATACATTAGTGTGAATCATCTATGTTCTGTACATATGGTGTAGTATATGTTCTTATCGAATCTAGTATCTGAAGGATATAACAGAATCAAGATGAACCCACATAATGTAATACTAAGACATCATCTACTACTAAAAGATATAGCGATAGGTTGTCGTATCATCATTGCCGAGAGATGAGGGTCGGAGGACAGTCAACTTCATCTACGGCTACATAGTTTCTGCCTCGCTAGTCAAATGGCTGCAGGGACTATATCCTGATCACCATGTCGTACCGTAGATTAATGCAAATGGAGCTGGAGCTGGAGCCAAAATACAGAATCTAAAATACAAAATACATAATCCAATCCCTGGGTTCGCCGAAAATACAAAAACAAAGATTGACACACAGTACTAATTCATATCTGTTTTAAGTGTGAGAACGGATGGCTCAGAACACAACACAAAATTCATTCTAGCATACATTAGTGTGAATCTTGTATGTTCTGTACATATGGTGTAGTATATGTTTTTATCGAATCTAGTATCTGAAGGATATAACAGAATCAAGATGAACCCACATAATGTAATACTAAGACATCATCTACTATAATAACAGAATCAAGATAGGTTGTCGTATCATCATTGCCAAGGGATGGAGGTTAATTGGAGAAAGTTACTGCAGAAAGTGAAGACCGACATGAACTGACGTACGAAAATGAGGGGCTCTAAGGTAGAACAAGTAAAATTGTGCTTTGGAAAAAAAAACTCTTGTAAACTCTTTGTTCATAAAGCAAGCTATAATTTAAGAATACAGAACAAGTATCGAGTTCGTAACTCAAGTATAGAGCTTACAAGAGTTATAAACTCGATACTTGTTCTGTATTCATTATATCTTTCTTTGTGAACAAAGAGCTTACAAGAGTAGAACATCCAAAACACAACTTTAATTGTTACAGCTTTGATCTCCTCCTTTTCGTGCGTCAGTTCATGTTAGTATACATTTTCTGCAGTAACGACCACAAGTTTTATGTTCTTCAACGATATATTTCACATGTTTAATTGCCAAGTGTGGGAACGAATGGCTCAGAACACAACCCAAAATTCATTCTAGCATACATTAGTGTGAATCGTCTATGTTCTGTACATATGGTGTAGTATATGTTCTTATCGTATCTAGTATCTGAAGAATGTAACAGAATCAAAATGAACTCACATAATGTAATACTAAGACATCATCTACTACTATATAAGATATAATGATAGGTTATCATATCATCATTGCCGAAGGATGAGGGTCGAAGGACAGTCAACTTTATCTACGGCTACATATTCTGCCTCGCCAGTCGAATGGCTGCAGGGACTATGTCCTGATCACCATGTCGTACCATAGATTAATACAAATGGAGCTGGAGCTGGAGCCAAAATACAGAATCTAAAATACAAAATACAGAATCCAGAATGCAAATGGAGCTGGAGCTGGAGCTGGAGATACAATCCAGAGATTGACACAGTACTGATTCATATATGTAGTCCAATACAAATAGTCTAATACAAACACAACCCAATACAAATAGTCCAATACAAATAAGTACTAATAGCTAATGCCAATCATGCAGCTCACGCAAACGCTCAGTGATACGATCACGCAACCACTTCGAATAAGTGGGATCGACGACGGCAAAAGAGATGCAGTCCATTACAGGTGCTGGATGAATAGAACTCCCGGTCTCACTAGCTACCGGTGCCACTTCCTCCTTAACAGTAGGAGGAGCCACCTCAGCGTTCAGTGTTTCCTTTAAACAACGTGCCGCTGCTCGGGTCATGGGTGCCATCTGGTAAGATCGATATTCACAAATAATATAATTGTAACATAAGCAAGCTAACTATAAAGGAACCATCATCTCGTCTGAGTACATTTCGAAAGCAGATAAAATACAAAAAATTCATTTTTTTGCCAAGTGTGAGAAAGGATGGCTCAGAACACAACCCAAAATTTATTCTAGTATACATTAGCGTGAATCGTCTATGTTCTATACATATGGTGTAGTATATGTTCTTATCGTATCTAGTATCTGAAGAATGTAACAGAATCAAGATGAACTCACATAATGTAATACTAAGACATCATCTACTACTATATAAAATATAGTGATAGTTTGTCGTATCATCATTGCCAAGAGATGAGGGTCGAAGGACAGTCAACTTTATCTACGGCTACATAGTTTCTGCCTCGCCAGTCGAATGGCTGCAGGAACTATGTCCTGATCACCATGTCGTACCGTAGATAAATGCAAATGGAGCTGGAGCTGGAGCCTAAATACAGAATCCAAAATACAAAATACAGAATCCAATCCCTGGGTTCGCCGAAAATACAAAAACAAAGATTGACACACAGTACTAATTCATATCTGTTTTAAGTGTGAGAACGGATGGCTCAGAACACAATCCAAAATTCATTCTATCATACATTAGTGTGAATCATCTATGTTCTCTACATATGGTGTAGTATATGTTCTTATCGAATCTAGTATCTGAAGGATATAACAGAATCAAGATGAACCCACATAATATAATACTAAGACATCATCTACTACTAAAAGATATAGTGATAGGTTGTCGTATCATCATCCTAGAGGGATGAGGGTCGGAGGACAGTCAACTTTATCTACGGCTACATAGTTTCTGTCTCGCCAGTCGAATGGCTGCAGGAACTATATGTCCTGATCACCATGTTACCAATTAACCAACCAATACAACTACTTGTTACAAATATCGGCACTATCGGTGCTTTCGAATCAGAGTATAACATTTTTCGGTGTCAAAAAATAAATAATTATTACTAAATTATCAGATTTTTCGGCACTATCGATGCCCCTGACCAAGCCCCCTCCCCCCTACACCACCCCTAACCCCTCCACTCCCCCCTGCTCCCCTCCCCCAGCCGCCCCCACTACCCCTGCTCCCCTCCCCCAGCCGCCCCCACCCCCCCTGCTCCCCTCCCCCAGCCGCCCTCACCCCTCCGCCCCTCCCCCCACCCACACACACCCACTCCTAACCCAAACCCTAACCTTGCTCCCCTCCCCCAGCCGCCCTTCACCCCCCGCCCTTCCCCCCTACACACACCCACCCCTAACCCGAACCCTAACCCTAGCTCCCCTCCCCCAGCCGCCCTCAACACACCCCCGCCCCTCCCTCCCCCCCACACACACCCACCCCTAACCCTAGCTTCCCTCCTCACCCCTCAGCCGCCCTCACGCCCCTGCCCCACCCCTCCAGCCACCCCCACTCACCCCAGCCACCCGCATCCCCCCTGCCCCTCCCCCCGAGCCACCCGCACCCCCCAACCACCAACAACCAAAATAGAGAGGGAGGGAGGGAGGGGAAGAGTCACGTACCGGAGAGGGAGGAGAGTCGCCGGAAAGAGTGAGAGTCGTCGGAGAGAGTGAGAGCGCCGGAGAGAGTGAGAGCGCCGGAGGGGGAAGGAGAGAGAGTGAGAGAGTAAAATGGAGGGAAATGAATCGGTGGGGGAAATATAATTAGAATTTAGCGACGTTTATACTAACGTCGCTAAATTAGTCGCTATTAGCGACGTCATAGCGACGACTAGCTCATGTAACTAATATACGTCATTATCACGTCACTATTTTCGTCGCTAGTAGCGACTGTTAGCGACGTTTCAATTATACATCGCTAATGTCAACAATTTAGCGATGTTTTATGAACGTCGCTAAATTTATGTCGCCAATTGAGCAGATTTTAGTAGTGAGTGGTGTAATTGTTGTTTGAGTGTTGTAATATATTTCCCACGTCACTACTAAAATCTGCTCAATTGGCGACATAAATTTAGCGACGTTGGCAAAATGTCGCTAAATTGTGGACATTAGCGACGTATAATTGAAACGTCACTAACAGTCGCTACTAGCGACAAAAATAGCGACGTGACAACGACGTATATTAGTTACATGAGCTAGTCGTCGCGAAACGTCGCTATTACGTCGCTAATAGCGACTAATTTAGCGACATTAGTATGAACGTCGCTAAATTCTAATTAAATTAAATTTCTCCTCCCGATTCATTTCCCCCATCCATTTTACTCTCGCACTCTCCCTCCGGCGCTCTCACTCTCACTCTCTCCGGTGACTGTCACTCTCTTCGACGACTCTCCTCCGGTACGTGACTCCCTCTCACTCTCTCTCTATTTTGGTTGTTGGTGGTTGGGGGCGGGTACTGGTGTCTCGGGGGAGAGGGACAAGGGGGTACGGGTGGTTGGGGTGAGGAATGGTTGGGGTGGCTGGAGGGGTGGGGCAGGGGGTGAGGGCGGCAGGAGGTGAGGAGGGGGGTCTGGGGGGAGGGGAGGGTTAGGGTTCGGGTTAGGGGTGGGTGTGTGTCACGTCCCGCTCCCGTAAGAGCGATCGTCCTCGCTAAGGCATGATGCCGTACGAGCCTAGATTGCGCTCGTGCAAGGCGGGTTCCATAACGGCCGATTCCAGCGGCTGCGACGGGGTCGTCGCACAGAAGTCCCATACAGAGACATTGAATAATAGCAGCAAATTTTTTTAAGCAAAACACAAGTTATTCAAAGAAGCTCTTTATTGATATTGAAACAAAGATTACAAAGGGCACAAGGCCAAGATTACAAGTCTCTCAAGCTCATTCAAGCTCACATTACAAGTCACTCAGCTCTCTCTCATCTCTCGATTACAACGTTTGAGCCAGCGAAAGCTTCGGAAGGCGACGTCCATACATTATGTCCCGTATAAGTCTTGACTCTATGCGGCTGTATGCTTCGAATCGCCAAGGAACTCCGTGCCTCGACGTATCCATACGAGCTCCGCGCCATAAGCTTCTACCTGTGCCTGCACATGAAAACTATATAGGTGTCAGTACTCAACTGTACTGGTGGAATGAGCTCCTCGCCTACCCATACAAAAACCAACACGTTTGATTTACTTTGGGCAACATAGTCCA
The DNA here is from genome assembly GCA_029216955.1 of Iris pallida. Lineage (NCBI taxonomy): Eukaryota > Viridiplantae > Streptophyta > Magnoliopsida > Asparagales > Iridaceae > Iris > Iris pallida. The sequence goes on from JANAVB010018197.1 coordinate 2,368,396, forward strand.
TTCTTATCAATTGTCTTTCTAGTCTTGTCCTAGGATCAGTTTTATAATGGACGCCTTGGCATACTTGTGTCTGAGGACTATCTCGTGCTTGCACAATGACGTTAACTCATACTTTGCCTTAGACCCTTCTCGTGCCAATTATGTTAACCTATCAAGTCGTGTTTGCCTTACGGCCATAATAAGAGATGCAACTACTCGGGAGACTCCATTTCCACGTGACCGTGCTACAAATCCTCTCATGTCGTGCCTCGCACTTCAGTGAGACTAAACCACATTGCCGCCTCGTGGCCCTTGCTACTTTGATCACCAACTGACCCAATCAAGACTTGCGAACTTAGTGTCACTCGACCAACTTTGCCTTGCGACATTTCCTGACTTAAACTCAAGTCGACTCAGTGTCTCGCCACTTACTAACTTTACCCATACTTGTGTTATGACAGTACGGTCGTGCCTCATATTTTGAGGTCGTGCCCTGAAACTCAACGTAACTTCACCAACTTGCCCTACGGCCCTTCTCGACTTAACTCGCAACAGCTCAAGCCTAACTCATGCAACTCTATGCTAACGACTTAACACTCGATGCCACATCTTGTGCCGAAGTACGCCGCCTTCGTTGTAGCCAAATCTTAGGCCCAGACATTATGTTCTCTAACTGCATACACATCCAACTCAACTCAGTCCAAAGGCACACACGCGGATTGTCGCCCGTGCCAACACATCTATATGAATGGTCACTGGCATTAACTAGCTATCGTGGACATAGCCTAGCATTCGGGGCCCTTGCACCGCAGGTAGCGATCCTCGATGCAAGTCCCCGACCTACCGGTTGCCTATTACCCAGCTCGGTTATAATTTGTTCTTCCTAGGCCGAGTCGGTCCCGTGGCCCCGGGTTGTCGCTCGAAGAACCATCGCCCTTGTCGACAAGTTGTCCATGACCATGTGCCTACGCTAACTTCTAGACTTAACGTAATTGCATGGTCTCATCATCATCACTTAGTTCCTTCGCTTTACTTCTTCCACTTTTCACGCTTCTTTTGCAGAGCCCAAACCAGGGTTGCCCCGGCGACTGAACTACAGTCCCGACATATTTCCTCTCGGTGACTAACCATCGCTTAGACATAACATTCTTTGAACTCAGGGAACGGCTACTGCATAGCCTTCCAACTTAACTTGAACATAACATATTTCCTTAAGTATAGACAGACCGTGGCTAACTTTCTACTGAACCAACCGTGGCTCGTGCCTTAAACCGACTCGTGTTCTACGCAACGCTATCGCCCAAGTCATACCTCATATGACGGGCCTTGGGATCGTGGGATTATTTAACTTGACAACCGCAGAATGAGCGGGACAGCACTTGGAATGTCTTAGGTCGACCGGCATAACTTTGCCTAACTTACTCAAGCCTACAACTTAACCCGAGGGACGAGCAAAAGCTATGCCAAGCCTTACGCAGTGGAAACGTGCATGCTTTATCGAGCATTTATGCGGCGACGCCTATGACTTAGGTAAGTTCATAGTTTTGGGTCGAAGACCAACTTTTCTTCTCCCAAGCCACGGGATGAAGGACTGAGTGTCATTTTCAAAGCACGCCGTACACCAAATCTAAGCCGACCGTTGGACCTTTCCATATTCTATCTCAATTCGACCCGTCGGGATTGCTCCCTTTAGCTATGTAGATTCATCTCTTTTATTATTAAGCCTACTTGTACAAGTTGAAAATATGCGATTTATTATATGAAGGCAAAGATGAGACGAGTTCACCGAAACTACCCCACCTGAGCGATGTCTTCGAGTCACCGTTGCAAGGATAAGTCCGAAAGTCGTCGGCGTTTCGATTCCTCTGATTGACTGAGCAGGACGGGGCACTACATCATACACCACTCAGAAAAAGTTTCGTCCTCGAAACTTACTGAGTACACTTATCGACTTATAACTTTGTTCTGCATTCAAGGACTCTCACACACACTACACCTATGTGTTCCCTCAATCCGAGCCACGCTCGTGCTTATCGCTAACTTAATCGTAAAGCACACCAACCGATCAACCAACATTCAAACTCGTCTCACTTCAATGATCATCAACGTTTCTTCGAAACTCACGATCTCAAAATCCTCGACACTTTCCCGTTCCTCAAGTTTCACTTGATTCAACGTATCACTAAGTTGGATCGTGCACATATTCCAGACGTCCCCAAAATACATACATTTTAGCCAAACCTCGTGATAAAGAATCCGCCATCACCACTCGAGTCGGATCGTGCACATATTCGAGCGTCCCTGATATATGTGCATGTCAACCGAGCTCGAGAGTGGTGCCTCCACAATCCTACCACTTCGCACTCGGACGTCGGCCTAACCGCTAGGCTATGTCTTTCCATCAGTATTGGAATCATAGTTTCCAAACAATAATATCAACACTGACCCCATCCTAAGGTCAAACCAAGTTGATAGTACAGGATTTTCTACCCAAGCTCGTATCACTCCGATTTCTAAACATCGAGCATTGATTCCCTACACATATCCCAATATTCATCGCACGGGATCCGAGTCATTCAGCAAAGCCATCCTACGATAACTCACGTTTCAACCAATTCCTTGATGTATCGATATCACTCATTCATCAAGCCATTTCGTATAGTCTATCTCTTTAAACACGTTCGACATAGTTCGCATATCAATCTTTCTCAAATCAAGCACGCTACGACACAATTCATCGCTAATCCATAATTCACATTCTATACTCCCTAAGTCATCCATCCCAATTCACGTAATCGATCACAAGGTCGTTCGACTTAATAATATATTATGCCCCGATCTCACGTAAGTCAGATTATCCACGGTAGGCACGAATCACCATGCACGCTCACGCGAGATAATCATTCTCATCGGGACGTAAGTCTTGTTTTGTGTCTAGACTAATTCATTTTCGATGCGTGGATTGGACCTACTCAATCCTCAAGTTTTATTCATTCGTCAATCATCAGTCCTACAAATCCTCGAGTTCACCTTCGCATCAAACCGACAAGTCGAGACAATCAAAGTTGTCGTATCCTAATTTTTTTCGAGTTCGATCATTCCCGCGACATGAATCACCATGTCAGCGCTCACGCGGAACGATCGCCCCAAATCCGACGCAACGTATGTGCGAGGCTAGAGTTGCGCTCGTGCAAGACAAGATCGTCGACGTTGTGGTTATCCACGTAACCATCAAGACACGATCACTTTCATCCGACATTCGTCTCAATCAAAATCCTAAGTATTGTATCCATAAGAACGATAACACTTGTACGATCATCATTCACCGTGTCAGAGTACCCCCGAGTTATCGCATATCGATCTTTGATACGCCTCAATACCATCGATGATATGCGTAACCTGACGATCTTCCTTTGCAACGAATTTTGAGTTGTGCGAATGATGCTATCGTCCGACTGGATAATCTCCTCGACATTAAATTTTAAGTTCGATCATTATCCCTCGAATCATTCACAACATCAATTTCCTCAAACCCGAATTCACGTTTCGTTCATCCGTCCATCTTAAGTCATTGACTAACGTAATTCTTCAATTCACATCATTCTTTGCTAACTCAAACCATCAAGCAACATCGATTTTAATCCTCAGAGTCATTTTTAAACGTTCGAATCAAACTTTTTATGCACGTTATCTTCCCATCGTGCTAACTTTTTCTATACGATTCACTTATCGATTTCCTTTATCAAGTTATCCGTTCGTTACACCTTAACTTTTTTTCGATTTAATTTATCTACTCAATCATCTTCGTATTTCATACTTGCGCAATCTCAATCTCGTGTACGTTCCGTGCACGTTATTTCTAAATTGTTCGAATCAACTCATCCAAATCTTCAAGACTATAACTTGTTCAACGACACTCAATCTAAGGCTTTGCATAACGCGACGTTTGTTGATAGACTCATTGACACTCCGTATCCTCAATTGATCGATCGACATTCCTGAGACTATCACATACACCACTCAGGAATGAAGTCATTCAATAAATTCTCAAAACTATCATTTGAATCTAAATCGACTTCTTCAATCCCGTTCGAACCATTCCTCAATTTCCAAGCACGCTCATTTATATCGTACTGACGTTAACATCGTCGTTCGATAACACCCCTATCGATAGTCATCTCATTGACTCAATCAAGTCTAACTCATTTTTACTCGAAACATTACGAATCCCGCACTCGAATTTTCTCCTAAGGTCGACGTAAATCCTTGGTGTATATGCCCAGCCCGACTTAGCCAACCGTGCTTACGAGAACCATCTTTTTGTTTTGTCAAAAACTATTCTCCTATATTTTGCAAAATAGATAGACTTATTGTATGGACATCCGTGGGACATTTGAGAGCGAGCGCACCAACGATATCAACTTTGCGGAAGCAACAATTTAGTGTTTGCGAAAATAACAGAGTTAAAGAATTTAATCGATAGTCCAAGGACGTAAAGCCGTGCTCTGATACCATTATGTCACGCCCCGCTCCCGTAAGAACGATCGTCCTCGCTAAGGCGTGATGCCGCACGAGCCTAGATTACGCTCGTGCAAGACGGGTTCCATTACGGTCGATTCCAGCGGCTGCGACGGGGTCGTCGCACAGAAGTCCCACGTAGAGACATTGAATAATAGCAGCAGAAATTTTTAAGCAAAACACAAGTTATTCAAAGAAGCTCTTTATTGATATTGAAACAAAGATTACAAAGGGCACAAGGCCAAGATTACAAGTCTCTCAAGCTCACTCAAGCTCACATTACAAGTCACTCAGCTCTCTCTCATCTCTCGATTACAACGCTTGAGCCAGCGGAAGCTTCGGAAGGCGACGTCCATACATTATGTCCCGTATAAGTCTTGACTCCATGCGGCCGTACGCTTCAAATCGCCAGGGAACTCGGTGCCTCGACGCATCCAAGCGAGCTTCGTGCCACGAGCTTCTACCTGTGCCTGCACATGAAAACTATGTGGATGTCAGTACTCAACTGTACTGGTGGAATGAGCTCTTCGCCCACCCTTACAAAACCAACACGTTTGATTTACTTTGTGCAACATAGTCCATTCTTATCAATTATCTTTCTAGTCTTGTCTTAGGATCAGTTTAATAACGGACGCCTTGGCATACTTGTGTCTGAGGACCATCCCGTGCTTGCACAACGACGTTAACTCATACTTTGCCTTAGACCCTTCTCGTGCCAATAACGTTAACCTATCAAGTCGAGTTTGTCTTACGGCCATAATCAGAGACGCAACTACTCGGGAGACTCCATTTCCACGTGACCGTGCTACAAATACTCTCATGCCGTGCCTCGCACTTCAGTGAGACTAAACCACATTGCCGCCTCGTGGCCCTTGCTACTTTGATCACCAACTGACCCAATCAAGACTTGCAAACTTAGTGTCACTCGACCAACTTTGCCTTGCGACGTTTCCTGACATAAACTCAAGTCGACTCAATGCCTCGCCACTTACTAACTTTACCCATACTTGTGTTATGACAGCACGGCCGTGTCTCATATTTTGAGGTCGTACCCTGAAACTCAACGTAACTTCACCAACTTGCCCTACGGCCCTTCTCGACTTAACTCGCAACAGCTCAAGCCTAACTCATGCAACTCTATGCCAACGACTTAACACTCGACGCCACATCTCGTGCCGAAGCACGCCGCCTTCGTTGTAGCCAAATCTTAGGCCCAGATATTATGTTCTCTAACTGCATACACATCCAACTCAACTCAGTCCAAAGGCACACACGCGGATTGCCGCCCGTGCCGACACATCTATATGAATGGTCACTGACATTAACTAGCCATCATGGACATAGCCTGGCATTCGGGACCCTTGCACCGCAGGTAGCGATCCCCGATGCAAGTCCCCGACCTATCGGTTGCCTATTACCCAGCTCGGCTATAATTTGTTCTTCCTAGGCCGAGTCGGTCCCGTGGCCCCGGGTTGCCGCTCGAAGAACCATCGTCCTTGTCGACAAGTTGTCCATGACCACGTGCCTATGCTAACTTCTAGACTTAACGTAATTGCATGGTCTCATCATCATCACTTAGTTCCTTCGCTTTACTTCTTCCACTTTTCACGCTTCTTTTGCAGAGCCCAAACCAGGGTTGCCTCGGCGACTGAATTACAGTCCCGACATATTTCCTCTCGGTGACTAACCATCGCTTAGACTTAACATTCTTTGAACTCAGGAAACGGCTACTGCATAGCCTTCCAACTTAACTTGAACATAACATATTTCCTTAAGTATCGACAGACCGTGGCTAACTTTCCACTGAACCAACCGTGACTCGTGCCTTAAACCGACTCGTGTTCTACGCAACGCTATCGCCCAAGTCATACCTCATATGACGAGCATTGGGATCGTGGGACTATTTAACTTGACAACCGCAGAATGAGCGGGACAGCACTTGGAATGACTTAGGTCGACCGGCATAACTTTGCCTAACATACTCAAGCCTACAACTTAACCCGAGGGACGAGCAAAGGCTATGCCAAGCCTTGCGCGGTGGAAACGTGCATGCTTTATCGAGCATTTACGCGTCGGCGCCTATGACTTAGGCAAGTTCATATTTTTGTGTCGAAGACCAACTTTTCTTCTCCCAAGCCACGGGACGAAGGACCGAGTATCATTTTCAAAGCACGCCGTGCACCAACTCTAAGCCGACCATTGGACCTTTCCATATTCTATCTCAATTCGACCCGTCGGGATTGCTCCCTTTAGCTATGTGGATTCATCTCTTTATTATTAAGACTACTTGTGCAAGTTGAAAACATACAATTTATTATATGAAGGCAAAGATGAGGCGAGTTCACCGAAACTATCCCACCTGATCGATGTCTTCGAGTCACCGTTGTAAGGATAAGTTCGAACGTCGTCGGCGTTTCGATTCCTTCGATTGACTGAGCGGGACGGGGCACTACAGTATGGGGGAGAGGGACGGGGGGGGTGAGGGCGGTTGGGGTGTGAGGGCAGGGGGGAGTTAGGGGGAGGGGGAGGGGCGGGGGGGGGTGAGGGCGGCTGGGGGGGTTAGGGGGAGGGGAGGGTTATGGTCAGGGTTCGGGTTAGGGTTAGGGGTGGTTGGTGGGGGAGGGGAGCATGGGGGGTGAGGGGGGCTGGGGAGGGAGGGGGGGCTGGTAGGAGAGGGGTTAGGGATAGGGTTCGGGTTAGGGTTAGGGGTGGTGTAGGGGGGAGGGGTGCGGGGAGGCTGGGTCAGGGGCACTGATAGTGCCGAAAAATCTGATAATTTAGCAATAATTATTTATTTTTCGACAATAAAAAATCTTATACTCCGATTCGAAACCACGCACCGATAGTGCCAATATTTGTAACACGTAGTTTTGTTGGTTGGTTAGTGCCATCGTCTATACCAAAAAATTTGATACTCCGATTCGAAACCACATACCGATAGTGCCGATATTTGTAACACGTAGTTTTGTTGGTTGGTTAATGCCGTCGTCTATTTTTCTTGATTCCGATACTCATAGGAATGGTCCCGAGTCACGGCTGTACGTCAGGTTAGGACCTTCTTGCTGCTCGTGGGGTTGGGGGGTCTGCTGGTCGGGGTGGGGCCCCTAGGAGGCTCGCAGTATATATGTATGTATGTAGTATATAGTATATTTGTTTTAGTTTTGAAGTTTATTCATATTTATAGATATCTAGAAATGGCTATATCCATGTATCTGCTAGACCATTCGTAGATGTGCAACCGTATTCGAGATGACAGGTACGGTGTGCGAGATGAATACATCGTCGGAGTAGAACAATTCCTCTAATTCGCGAAGGTGTTTCCTCAATCCATGGACGGCATGGACATTAAGTGCCCGTGTGCAAAATGTCGGAACATGAAGTTTCAACCAGAATTGGATGTGACGTATCACTTATACACAAAGTATTTCCTTCCGAATTACTACCAATGGACCGCACACGGAGAGCCTGTACCTTTAGCATTCCAAACGGAGCCTTATGTGGAGCCTTATATGAATGTCCACAACCGAACTGGTGTCGACAATGAGTACGTGAACATGGTCTTCGACGCTGCTGGGCCTAGTTTCGATCCATACAATCGTGACGCGGCTGAGGAGGCACCGAATGCCGATGCCGCGAAGTTCATGGAGTTGCTGGAGAATGCAAGGACTCCTTTGTACCCTGGCTATGAGGACCATTCACCGTTAGAGGTGATCACTCGGCTCTTGAGCATAAAGTCTGACTTTAACATGTCGCAAGAATGCTACAATAGAGTGCTCGAATTGATTACCGATATCTTGCCGGAGGGTGCCAAGTTACCGAAAGACTTCTACCGCTCTAAGAGGATGGTGAGATCCCTCTGGATGGGATACGACAAGATCGATTGCTGTCAGAACGGATGCATGTTTTACTACAAAGATCACAAGGATGCAGAAGTGTACGGATTCTGTGGTGCTTATCGCTACAAGCCAACTGCTGCCGGCAAGTCTAGAAGACCGACTGCTTCAATACACTATTTGCCGTTGACGTCGCAGTTGCAGAGGTTGTTCATGGTGAAAGAGACTGCCGAAAATATGAGTTGGCACAAGCGACAACAGACCGAAGGAGTGTTGGATCACCCATCTGATAGAGAAGCGTGGAAGCACTTCGATCGAGCATATCCTAATTTCGCTTCTGATGCGTGAAATATAAGGTTGGGGCTCTGCTATGATGGTTTCACCCCATTTGGTCTTTCAGGCTCCCAATATTCATGCTGGCCGATAATCCTCACTCCGTACAACCTACCGCCTTGGATGTGCATGAAGACACCTTACATGTTCTTAACTATTATCATCCCCGGTCCGAACAACCCTAAGAGGAACATCGACGTGTACTTACAGCCATTGATAGATGAGCTGAAGCAGCTATGGGAAATATGGGCGTACACGTATGATGCTTCGAAAAAATAAATTTTTTAGATGCGGGCAGCACTAATGTGGATAATTAACAAAATTTTCGGCTTATGGAATGTTATCTGGATGGAGCACTCATGGTCGGCTTTCATGTCCGTATTGCATGGACCGCACTAAGGCTTTTTGTTTGAGACACGGAGGAAAGCCATACTTTTTTGATTGTCACCGGCAGTTCTTGCCGAAAGACCATCCGAACCGTAGGAACATAATTTCTTTCCGTGCCGGAGCTATGGAGAAGGGCGATCCACCGCCAATGTGGTTCGGAGAGGACACATGGGAGCAAGTAAAAGAAATCCTAAGTGCTATTGAAGATCCTACAACGAGCAGCCGTTGCGAGAGATTTGGCGAAGATCATAACTGGACCAAAATGAGTATATTCTGGGATCTGCCATATTGGAGCACAAATCTGATTAGACATAACCTTGACGTCATGCATATCGAGAAGAATGTGTTTGATAACATAATTAATACTGTAATGGACGTTAAGGGAAAGACAAAAGATAATCAGAATGCTAGATTGGACTTAGCCGAAATATGCAGACGCCCTACATTGCACATGATAGACAACGAAAAGGGAAAGCTTTTGCGGCCTAAGGCAATCTACTCGCTGGACAAAGAGGACAAAGTGAGACTTTGTAGATGGATCCAGGACTTAAAATTTCTGGACGGATACGTCTCCAATCTAAGAAGATGTGTCGACATAAAGGAGTGTAAACTGACCAAAATGAAGAGCCACGATTGCCACGTATTCATGGAGAGGTTAATTCATGTTGTATTTCGGAAATTATTATCGTCGGTAGTCTGGAATCCATTAACAGAGCTTAGCATATTCTTCAGAGATCTTTGTTCTTGCAAGTTGCTCGTCAATCGTTTAGAGAAGCAAGAGAAGGACATTGTGGTAACACTTTACAAACTTGAGAGAGTTTTTTCTCCTGTATTCTTCGACTCAATGGAGCATTTGCCGATTCATCTTATCCATGAGGCTCTTGTTGCTGGACCTGTCGGTTATCGTTAGATGTACCCGTTCGAGCGACAGTTGAACCACCTCAAGAGGAAGGTGAAAAATAAGGCACGGATGGAGGGTTCTATTTGTGAAGCATATGTCCTTGAGGAGATTTCAAACTTCTGTTCCATGTATTTTCAGTCTTATATTGCTACAAACAGAACAAGGGCTCCCAGAAATGACGACGACTATGAAGTTGGTATTAAGGCAAAGCTGAAAGTATTTACTGCCTACGGAAAACCATATGGTAAAATGAAAAAAAGATATCTAAATGAAGACGAGGTTAGCGCTGCAATGTTATATGTATTGCTCAACTGCGACGAGGAAGAAGTGGACAAGCTAGAGGGGTAAGTAAAATTATTTTGCGTGCTTCGTTGCTTCTGAATATAACTAATATACCTATGCTTCGTTGATTTTCAGCATGTTTAAGGATGAGGTAACGTACAACAATCCGTACGCAACCGAGGAGGAAGTAGAACAACAAATGAGACTTCATTTTCCTCTTTGGTTGAGAGCATATGTATGGATATCTTCACAATTTACTTTTTCTGTACGTTTATACTTGTACATAATAATTAAGTTAGCATCGTTTATTTGGTATTTAGGTTGATCGTCCGGAGGCAATCCTTGAGAATAAGTATATTAAAATTCTAGCCAAGGGACCAATTTATTAAGTGAAGACCTGGCCAAGTTACTGCGTAAATGATTTCAGGTTCAAGTCAACAAATGCTCGAATAAGAGACGACTTCTTGGATTTGGATTCTACGAAGAATAGCTGTTTGTGCATAAAATCTTCAAATGACAAAGACGTCGACCCAGGCGATAACTTCTTTGGCGCCTTACGAAAGATTGTGGAACTGACATACAATTATGCTATAGAACCTTGTAATATCGTCTTGTTCAGATGTGACTGGTTCGATCCGATCCAAGGTCGAGGTTGGAGAGTTGACAAACATGGTCTTGTTGACATAAATTATTGTCGTCGATATCAAGCTTATGAGCCGTTTGTTCTAGCAAGCCAGGCTCAACTAGTTTACTTTACCAGCTATCCAAAACGAGGAGTCGGGAGATCAGATTAGTGGACAGTCTGTAAGACTAAAGCTCGAAATACCTTCGATGTCGACGAGATAGCTTATCAGGAAGACGAACTGCCTCTTATTACAAATATTGTCGATGTGGACTCAACAAAAGTTCCTCATGACATGTTTCATCAATTGTAAGAGGTAGAAGTATCAGAAGAGGAAGAGAAAGTTGATAGAAGTGAAGAGGAAGAGAAAGAGGAAGAGGAAGAGGAAGAGGAACAAGATAAATTTTCAGAAGAGGATTGAATATGTTTAATTTTTAGATGTAGTATGGTTTACTTTTATTTTTTTCCAGATGTAGTATGGCTTACTTTTGTTTTAGCGACGTTAATAAGCAACGTTTTCAGATGTAGTATGGTTTACTTACATGTATTTTTCAGATGTAGTATGGTTTACTTAGCGACATTTTCAGATGTAGTATGGTTTACATTTGTTTTTTCAGATCTAGTATGGTATACTTCTGTATTTTTTCAGATATGGCTCGACATGGATCCTTTGGTTCCGGTACTGGTGGGAGTCGACGAGCCCGACAGTCTCCATCTACCACTCCTCATATCGACTCTTCATCCCCCCGTACTCCTGTATATACTAGCGGTCTAGTCGCCGGCAGTGTCTGTAGTGCCCCGCCCCGCTCAGTCAATCGGAGTAATCGAAACGCCGACGGCGTTCGAACTTAGCCTTGCAATGGCTGCTCGAAGACATCGCTCGGTCGAGACGACCGCTCGCTCAGGTGGGGTAGTTTCGGTGAACTTGCCTCATCTTAGCCTTCACATAATAAATCGCATGTTTTCAACTTTTACAAGTAGGCTTGATAATAAAAGAGACGAATTCGCATAGCTAAAGAGAATAATCCCGACGGATCAAATTGAGTTAGAATATGGAAAGGTCCAACGGTCTGCTTAGAGTTGGTGCACGGCATGTTTTGAAAATGACACTCGGTCCTTCGTCCCATGGCTTGGGAGAAGGAAAGTTGGTTGAGTAGGCAAAGTTATGATCGTAGCCTAAGTCATAGGCGTCGCTCGCATGAATGCTTCATAAAGCATGCACGGTCCCATCGTCCAAGGCTTGGCATAGCCTTGGCTTGCCCATGAGTTAAGTTGCGTTGAGCGGCTTGTGACCTAAGTCTAGGCACCCGAGAGTGACTTGGTCGTTCAAGTCGAATGCGTGTACGGCACGATCCATTAAGGCAAAACTTGACGCAGCCTTTGCTCGTTAAGTTGTTACGAAGTTAAGTTAGGCAAAGTTATGCCGGTCGACCTAAGACGTTACAAGTACCATCCCGCTCTTTCGCGATTTGTCAAAGTTAAGTAGCCCACGATCTCAAGGCCCGTCGACTAGGCAGGAGTGTTGCGTAGAGCATCATTGGCTTAAGGTACGGTGCACGGACTTAGTGTTTAAGGCAATGACCACAATTGATTCAAAGTGAGTTTTGAGAAAGGACTATCAAATAGGCGTTCATGAGTTGAACAAAATGATAGGGTAACAACGAAAGAATGCTCACGACCGTGGGTCGTCGAGGGGTCTTAAGGATAGAAGTCTTGAACTTGGTTTTGAAAGAGATGGTAACATTGAAAGAGGAATGACTGTGTGAGACGTCAGTTTGTGTCGAGTCTTGCATGGTCATTGGACAACTTGTCGACAAGGGCAAAGATTTCCTCGAGCGGCAACCCTGGGCCATGGGCCCGACTCGGCCTAGGAGGAAACAGGGTATAGTCGTGCATAAGGTTTTAGCACAGGTTAAGCGGAGACTTGCAACGGAGCTAGCTACTTGCGTTGAAAGGACCCCGATTAACAAAACTATACATCCAGGTATAGCTTGTGATGCTAGTGACTAAAGTTCATATAGATGTCGACAAAATAGCGACTATCTGCGTGTATGCCTTTGGATTGAGTCGAGTTGAATGTGTGTACAAGTTAGAACACAAAGTTTGGGCCTAAGATTTGGCTTCAACATAGGCGTCGTGCTTCGGCATGAGACGTGGCGTCGAGTCTCAAGTGTTGACATGTGAGTTGCATATGTTGGGTTGAGTTGTTCGAGTTTAAGTTAGGAATCGTCGCAAGGCAAGTCGGTCGAGTAACACTTAGCCTAGAAGTCTTGATTGGGTCAGTTGGTGATCAAAGTAGCATGGGCCGCGAGGCGGCGATGTGGTTTAGTCTTACTGAAATGCGAGGTACGGCCTCAATATGGGTTTTGTAGCACGGTCACATGGAAATGGAGTCTCATCGCGTAGTTACGTCTCTGATTTTAAGCCGTAAGGCAAGCACGACTTGATAGACTAACGTTATTGAGTCGACGTTGTTGTTGCAAGCACGGGATGGTCTAGAGACACAAAATAGGCCAAGGCGTCTGTCCTAAAAATAATCCTAAGGCAAAAGTAGAAAGACAATTAATAAGAAGGGACTATGTTGCACAAAGTAAATCAAACGTCTTGGTTTTGTAAGGGTGGGCGAGGAGCTCATTCCACCAGTATAGTTGAGTACTGACACCTACATAGTTTTCATGTACAGGCACAGGTAGAAGCTCGTGGCGCAGAGCTCGCTTGGATGCGTCGAGACACGGAGTTCCTTGGCGATTCGAAGAGTGCGGCCGCATGGAGTCAAGACTTATACGGGACATAATGTATGGACGTCGCCTTCCGTAGCATCCGCTGGCTCAAGACTGTATTTGAGAGATGAGAGAGAGCTGAGTGATCTTGTAATGTGAGAAGAGTGAGCTTGAGTGACTTGTAATCTTGGCCTTGTGCCCCATTGTAACCTTTGTTTCAATATCAATAAAGAGCTTTCTGTTGAATAACTTATGTTTGTTCTAAATTTTCGCTACATGTTCAATGTCTCTGCATGGAACTTCTGTGCGATGACCCCGTCGCAGCTGCTGAAATCGGTCGTTATGGAACCCGTCTTGCATGAGCGCAATCTAGACTCGTGCGGCATCACGCCTTAGCGAGGACGATCGCTCCTACGGGAGCGGGGCGTGACATAATGGTATCAGAGCGCGGCTTTACGTCCTTGGACTATCGATTAAATTCTTTAACTCTGTTATTTTCGCAAACTCTGAATTGTGCTTCCGTAAGTTGATATCGTTGGTGAGCTCTCTCTCACATATCCCACGAATGTCCATACAATAAGTCTATCTATTTTACAAAACGTAGGAGAATAGTTTTTGATAAAATAAAAAGATGGTTCGCGTAAGCACGGTTGGCTAAGTCGGACTGGGCATATACACCAAAGTTGCGTCGACCTTAGAAAAGTCGAGTGCAGGAATTGAACAGTGTTGAGCAAGAATGAGTTGAACTCGATTGAGTAAAATGGAATGATTATCGATAGGGGTGCTATCGAACGACGATGTTATCGTCGATGCGATATAGGTGAGCGTGCTTAAAATTTAAGGAATCGTTCAAACGAAAATTCGAGGAGATAGAATTGTGAATCGAATGATAAGTTGAGGATTTGTTGAATGACTTCATCCCTGAGTGGTGTATGCGATAGCCTCAGGGATATTGATCGATCGATTGAGGATTCGGGGTGTCGATGAGTCTATCAGCAAGCGTCGCATTATACAAAGCCTTAGATTGAGTGTCATTGAACAAGTTGTATTCTTGAAGATTTGACGAGTCGATTCGAACAACCTAGAAATTAATGCGCACGGAACGTGCACGAGATTGTGGATTACGCGAGTATGAAACGCAAAAATGATTAAGTAGAAAATCGAATCGAGGAAGACTTAGGGTGTACGAATGGATGACTTGATCGAGAAAATTGATACGGATCGTGAAAGGTTTGATTTTGAAGTTACGCAAATGACTCTGAGGGTCGGAACGGATGTACTCGATGATTTGAGTTAGCAAGAAATGATACGAATTGAGGAAATATGCTGGTCGATGACTTAAGATAGATGGATGAATAATACGTGAATTTGGGTTTGAGGAAATTAATGTGTGAATGATTCGAGGTATAATGATCGAACTTGAAGTTGAATGTCGAGGAGAATATCCAGTCGAATGATGGCATCATTCGTACTACTCGAAATTGGATGCAAAGGAAGATCGTCAGGTTACGCATATCGTCGATGGTATTGAGGCATATCAAAGATCGATATGCGATAACTCGGTGGTACTCTGACTCGGCGAATGACGATCGTGCAAGTGTTATTGTTCAGTTGGATGCTATACTTAGGATTTTGATTGAGATGAATGTTGGATAAAAATGATTGTGTTTTGAGGGTTACGCGGATAACCACAGCGTCGACATTCTTGTCTTGCACGAGCGCAACTCCAGCCTCGCACATGCGTTGCGTCGAAGTTGGGGCGATTGTTTCGCGTGAGCGCTGACATGGTGATTCATGTCGCGGAAATGATCGTGTGAGCACCCTGAATTTCGGGTTAATTTTTTTTTATTTTTATTTTAATTTTCTGATTGATCTGGTTTCGATAAATAATTTTTTTGTTTATTTAACCTTAAGTGTGCTCTTCCGTGCCTTTGATATTTGGAGTGTCAGGGATGTTCAACTCTGAAAATCTTCTTCACGAGTTTTGGAGTGAACAGGATTACCTTCATGACGGTATATAGTGTCCCATCCAAACTTGTTCCCTTTTGCTCTTTTTGCTTCACAGAACTTCGGGTCGATTTAGACCATTTGATTATTAATTATTTTTTCCACTCTTTTCTTTGATCATTATTAGCACGTTACCGTGACTTTTAATTTGGAGCGCAAGACCAGTTATTTTCTTGAAACCAACTTCTCATGCTTGATCTACTCGAGACGCTCGT
The DNA here is from genome assembly GCA_029216955.1 of Iris pallida. NCBI lineage: Eukaryota > Viridiplantae > Streptophyta > Magnoliopsida > Asparagales > Iridaceae > Iris > Iris pallida. Next base: position 2,384,193 of record JANAVB010018197.1, read on the forward strand.
CGCCCATGACCTTCGTGTCCCACTCAGACACGCCATCTTGTGCTCCATTTGCTTCGCACAACTTTCCTGACACGTGACCCAATTTTATTTCACCCCACGGTGTCACATTTATCTTCCAACTTGATTTTTGGGTCCCCTGTCGACCAAAACCTGTCAGCCCCAATTATGGACATGGCCCACTTTGAGCCTACTATCTGTCTGCCACTTGTGTCCCATTTATTGGAATCCCCATGTGCTACTTATTTACTCATGATCATCAACGTCTTTTTTTAATTCAATTATTGCACAATGTCCGATTTTGACCCAATCCGGCTCCACCGAGTCCAGTCCAGCTTGTGTTACCCTCCATCATGACACCCTCACTTTCCTCATCCAAAAAATAATATTAAATATCATGTTTTCTTATTTTAATATTTATTGGAATTTCTGTTCATTTAAATTCCCCATAGGAATGACCAATTTCTCAATATTAATCCTAGCCTTTGGAATCCTCCAAATTAATCCCAACCATCAAATTCTCACATGACAACAAATTCCCCCCTCTAGCTTTTGGTCGGCCCTAACATTTTTGGAGAGAATCTTTTCTCTCTCTCCCTCTCATTCATTAATTACTTTCTCTTCCTTCTCTCTCACTTATTTTTCTTTCACACAAACAAGAACTATAACACACACCAACAGCAACCACTCCTACTTCCTCCTCCAACCCGACGACCTCTCCTCCCAAGCCAGGCCGACCACCGCCCCCCCTGGCCGGCCTCCAGGCCGTCGGCCACTCCACGCCGTACCACCTTCCTTCCTCTCCTCCTCCTTCTTCCTCCTCCTCTTCATACCACCATCAACTACATCAACACCAACACCACAACCGAGCAACCACCACATCCGCCACCACTCCCTACCACCCTCGGCCACCGCCCTTCGCCGGAGGAGCCTGGCCGTGCGCAGCCCCGCGCGAGCCCAGCACACAGCAGCGGCTGTCGCGCGCCCTAGCACGCACGCACGCGCGTGCATGGCGGCCACCGCCGGCGCCCCCGCCGCCGTGGTCGGCGTGGACCCCCCCCCCCACGTGGCTGGGCGAACTCCGACATACTGTCCCCTGACGGCCACCGTCCTCCGGGACGCGCCGTCGAGGCGATTCGTGCGTTTTGCACGACGTCCCGTCGTGACGAGCTCGGGAACGAAGCTGAAACGTCGTCCCATCGCAGCAACTTCGTGCACGATTTTCGAGAAATCCGACCGTTGGATCGGCGATTTCTTCGCTCCGTCACAATCTCGGTATATCCACCTTCATTCCTGTCAATTTTCGTCCGTTAATTTTATCGTTTGATACATCAAAATAGGCCACCAAGTTGACCATTTAAATTGTATTAAATTTGGACAGTTTTGCGGGGCCGACTTCGTCAGCTTGTATCTCCTCCACCGCAGCTCCGTTTGGCGTGCTACCAGTTCCGGTGCAAAGCTGGTATAACCCTCTTGCTACCCCTCCTGTTTTGTTTCATTGTGAGCTTGTTTGATTGGTTGAATTCGTCGCCAAAGTTGGCCATCCGAATTCGTAATTTCCAACTTGTAAAATTCCATTTTTGAACACGGGACTCCAGATTTCATTTCTGACACCACCATTAGACTTGTGGCATCGTTCTGGCATGCTTTCATAAAAAATTTGTTAGATTTGGAGAACGTGGGCCCTGACACGTTTTTCGGTGCAAAGTGGATCCCACATTCTGGATCAATGAGACTTTTTGACGCCGGCTCATCGGAATCCAATTCCGGATATACCGTTGAGTTTGTATCATCATTTTGGACTCGTTGACATATAATTTGCTAGGTTTTGGTGGACATTGGTTCCGGCACGCATTTCGGTGCAAGTCGGATACCAATATCCGGGTCAACGGGTCATTTTGAGATCGGCTCATCGAAATCCAATTCCGGAGATACCGTTGAGTTCGTATCATCATTCTGGACTCGTTGACAGGTAGTTTGTTGAGTTTTGAGAACTTTGGCTCCGGCACGCATTTCTGTACAAACCGGAATCCCAAGTTCTGGTCAACGGACCAAAATGAGATCGGGTCAACGGAATCCAATTCTGGAGATACCTTTGGGTTCGTATCGTCATTCTGGTTGCGTGGACATATAATTTGTTATATTTTATAGACTTGTTTTTTTGCACATTTTTTGGTGCAAAACGGCTCCGACACGGACACCGTTTTGACCCGAAATTACCTTTTTGCCCTTGTGTCCAAATTGGACCGATGGATAGGCTATCCTAGCTAATTTGACCATTCTGGACACGTTGGCGATATTTATTTCATCGTCCGACAATGTTTGTTGATAGTTTCTCTAAGTTTAGCCTTGTTATAATTAATTCATATAATGCTCGTATTTCGGGATTAGTACAACGAAACTGAGCTCAGTCAATTCCAGTGATCTCACATCGCTGAAGTTGACAAGATGGACACGTGAAACACCATAATAAGATTATCAACCTTACCATTGATATTCTTATCTCGATTTGCGTGTCGTAAGTTTCGACGTACGAATAACGAAGTACACTTTATATTTTCAATAATTAGACTAGATTTGACCCTGTTTGACCAGAGTTGACCAGTTGACCCAAAGTCAACTGTAAGTCAACACTTGACCTAGTTTGACTAGGTTATTGACCGGAGTTGACCTAGAGTCGTTTTGACTTAGAAGAACCTAGTATAAGATAGATTGCTAGTAGAGATTTATTTATTACAACTTGAATACCTTGTAACCTGTGTTGCTTTAAATAGGACTCTGTGGCTTCAGTTGGACCCTCTATACTTATCAGCTGCTCAGGTTATCAGGCGAGTACATTCACTGATAGTTTTCATTGTCTTGATATCTACTATATCTGATTCAGTCGTAGTGTTTTACTTGATTCCCGACACGACGGTTCACGGACTAGTATACGTCGGATCCTGTCATGAGATGTTATTCCTGGACTTTCTTGGTATATGGGTATGTGATATTTCTGTGTTTCATGTATTTGTATAAACATTGATTTGGGAGTGGGCTGGCCCCCTGCTCTCGAACCTTCTGTCATGACGTGCCATGTCCGGATCCGTGATACTATTTGGGGATGGGGGAATTATTAGGGGATATGTGATTAAAGCCTTCCTGTAACTATACATTGCTAGCGTCACCCTCACCTCACGTAGGGTGTTGCAGACACCCCATTTCCAGTTATCCAGGTTGGACGGCATGATTCTCCGTTGAGTACACCGCGGATTGCCGGGCCAAGTGGATAACCATCTCTTGCTTCCCTAGCCGATCACATATCGCTCTAATAGTTCAAATCACCTTTTACATTTATTAGCGTATCTTATATTCCAGTTCAGCTTTATTTTCTGTACTTCTCACCATGCTATGATTCTATTACTCACATGCTCTACCAATTTTTATACTGTACCATGGTTATAGGACTAAGTTCTGTTTGAAAGAAGAGTTTCAACTCCGGTCCTTGTTTGGTTTAAGGGTTGTAACTCGACTTTCAAATGGTTCCCAAGTCGCCGATATCTTTGTCTTGTATTTCATTATTACTGTCTCTTATAGTATTTCTCAATTCATATGGAACTGCTGTTGGTGTTTGTACTTGCTCATTTTCCTGACAGGATACGTTGACAAATTTTACAGATAGCTTGGAGATTTCCTGCTAGTCTAGAGGAGCCACATTAGAGGTTGTTTAGTTAGCTATTCTCAGTTGTCTGGAGTTATATTTACTTGTGGATTACTGTATTTGAGTTTGAGATGAATTTCTGAGTTTGTACCTTAGACACTTAGACTTCTATCTGTTGTATCTCTTTTCGATTTCATGTTTTTTCTATCTTCCTTTATGCTCTACCTTAGATGTGATTGAGTTTACATTCTGCTATGTCACCCCCATTCGGGAAATATAAACTGTTTAGTCTTATACTGTTAGATGCATTGAGACCTAGGACAGCGTTCTACCGCCGACACTGCGGCGTAGGCTGGGCGTTGTTACGTTCTCGTGCCCTAACTCTAGGGTGCGGGTCGTGACACATTTTTAGTGGTGGCCCATGCAGGTCGAGTTTATGTAGTGGTATTCGAACTTGAGTACCACTACAGCCTGCAGTAGGAATAGGACATATTTTGAAGGTACTCAATCACAGTTAAGAACCCTTGAGAGATTCCTGGGACGACCCTTGAGAATCTTATTTAACTTCGATTTGAAAACTCTCTTTTCTTTGATTTGATTTATCTTTATTTTCTGTTGGCGAATTTGATTTTATGGATTATTGTTGAATTTGAGTTTGTATTTATTGATTTGATTGAAGATTGTTGAATTTTGAATCTTAATGTTAGCTGTAGCACCCGAGTTTGTATTTATATGATTTGAAGGATTTTTGTTCATTTTTTTGAATCTTGATATTCGTTGATAAATTTGATTTTTGAGTATTCATTGTCGATTTAACTTAATTTTTGTCAAGATGAAATTATATGGGCTAGGTCATCTATGTTATGGAATCTAGTCTTCTATAGTCACATTAGCCAGCATGGTGAGGACATATAGTCTGACTTTGGATATATTTCTCGGGTGTGGAAATTTAAGGTTTTCGTAGCCAAGCTAGCGGCACCGCAAAAATGTTAAATACCATGATTCTAGAGGTATGTGCATAAGTCAAGGACTCTGTGATTATCGTAGCCTTGCTTACTAGTATGTCGAGGATTTAGAGTACCATAATTTTGGATAGACGCATATAATTATCAGATTGTACCTTAAATATTTTCGAACATGTTTTTGCTACTTTTGTTTCAGTCCTTCAAAAAAAATTATTACTAATTGGTTTGTTTTATTTAGTTTCTAATTATTTAACTTAGGAGTAGCTTGTGTAACTTCTTGCTATGAGATTCTACATAATACAATAAATTGATGATTTTGCTAGACCTTATCTTGGATTTAATATTTTTGCACTGGGTTTCAAAATGGCTCCTTCTTTAAACAGATAAGCAGAACAAATTTCATTGTTATTTCCTTCTTGCTATTATTCTCGTATTAAATAATAACAATAATAAAACTGTCTTGATTACATCAATCGCCTACTTTGCAATCTTGGTAAAATTCTAAATGTTGCTCTTGATATAGAAATTGGTTTTTATATTGGGTCATGTGAATATAGATATAATGAACACAAACACTTTGCCTGACACGTATGCATGCTGCACTTGATTTCCCACCTGTCTAAATACACATTAATATGTTATTGATGTTTAAATTGTCAAACCTCAATATTTCTGGTTTTCTGCTTTTTCAGTTTAAATTCGTAATTTAAATATAAATTTTATGTTATTAGTTTTGTCTACATAACTGCACATGTATGATATCTACAGGGTTTCAGTTTTAGAGAAATTGGTAAAGTTATGTTAAATTTGTAAATCTGAGACTGTATTATGTTAATATTTTACTGTTTTAAATATTAGCTTATTTTCAGACTTTGCATGTAAATGCTGAACTAAAACTGGGTTTAACCTTTCAATACTAGGTTATAACCCTGTACAAGGACACACACACACCCTCTTTATATATATATATATACGTATAAGGTTAGCCATGCATGTTATGAGTGAATAAGTTGCGTATTGTAAATTGTTTAACCAAAATGCCATGATTAGTGTAACTTGATAGCTGTTGTTTTGGAACCCAATTTCTCATATACAATTTTATATGTATTCACGTACACACACGCCTACTATCTAACCATATGAACATGTCCCTATACACATAATGCTAGTTTTTTCCTCTCTAACGCTTTGTATATATTGTGATTGGATTTCCATGCAATTGACTTTTATTCCTTAACTAGTGATTTTGATTTTTCCTTGAATAGTACCCTTTTTCAGATAATTGGTAGTTACCTTCATTTTATTTTTTGATGAGTACCAGTTTTCATATAGGATGGTAGACTGCCTTACAGTTTTGATGGTTTGTTGTCTCTGTAACTTTTTTTTTTGTTTCGCACCCTGGATTGCTTGTGTGTTTTGATACCTTATAACCGTTTGGGTTAGCATGACTAGTATACCTAGATGAGACTTACTACCACCGTATGCCATGACCCTGTATGCCATCCTTTTGATGGTATGATTTGTTTAAGTTCTGAGACTTTGATTGTGGGGGTTTGACCTAGAGGGAGTATGGACGTTTTAATTTCGAGGACGAAATTTTTATAAGGTGGGTAGGATGTGAGCACCCTGAATTTCGGGTTGATTTTTTTTTAATTTTTATTTTAATTTTCTGATTGATCTGGTTTCGATAAATAATTTTTCTGTTTATTTATCCTTAAGTGTGCTCTTCCGTGCCTTTGATATTTGGAGTGTCAGGGATGTTCAACTCTGGAAATCTTCTTCACGAGTTTTGGAGTGGACAGGATTACCTTCATGACGGTATATAGTGTCCCATCCAAACTTGTTCCTTTGTGCTCTTTTTGTTTCACAGAACTTCGGGTCGATTTAGACCATTTGATTATTAATTATTTTTCCCACTCTTTTCTTTGATCATTATTAGCACGTTACCGTGACTTTTAATTTGGAGCGCAAGACCAGTTATTTTCTTGAAACCAACTTCTCATGCTTGATCTACTCGAGACGCTCGTCACCCATGACCTTCGTGTCCCACTCAGACACGCCATCTTGTGCTCCATTTGCTTCGCACAACTTTCCTGACACGTGACCCGATTTTATTTCACCCCACGGTGTCACATTTATCTTCCAACTTGATTTGTGGGTCCCCTGTCGACCAAAACCTGTCAGCCCCAATTATGGACATGGCCCACTTTGAGCCAACTACCCGTCCGCCACTTGTGTCCCATTTATTGGAATCTTCATGTGCTACTTATTTACTCATGATCATCAACGTCTTTTTTTAATTCAATTATTGCACAATGTCCGATTTTGACCCAATCCGGCTCCACCGAGTCCAGTCCAGCTTGTGTTACCCTCCATCATGACACCCTCACTTTCCTCGTCCAAAAAATAATATTAAATATCATGTTTCCTTATTTCAATATTTATTGGAATTTCTGTTCATTTAAATTCCCCAAAGGAATGACCAATTTCTCAATATTAATCCTAGCCTTTGGAATCCTCAAATTAATCCCAACCATCAAATTCCCACATGACAACAAATCCCCCCTCTAGCTTTTGGCCGGCCTAACATTTTTGGAGAGAATCTTTTCTCTCTCTCTCCCTCTCATTCATTAATTACTTCCTCTCTCTTCTCTCACACTTATTTTTCTTTCACACAAACAAAAACTATAACACACACCAACAGCTACCACTCCTACTTCCTCCTCCAACCCGACGACCTCTCCTCCCAAGCCAGGCCGACCACCGCCCCCCCTGGCCGGCCTCTAGGCCGTCGGCCACTCCACGCCGCACCACCTTTCTTCCACTCCTCCTCCTTCTTCCTCCTCCTCTTCATACCACCATCAACTTCATCAACACCAACACCACAACCGAGCAACCACCACATCCGCCACCACTCCCTTCCACCCTCGGCCACCGCCCCTTGGCGCAGCCCCCGCGCCTTCGCCGGAGGAGCCTGGCCGCGCGCAGCCCCGCGCGAGCCCAGCACACAGCAGCGGCTGTCGCGCGCCCTAGCGCGCACGCACGCGCGTGCATGGCGGCCACCGCCGGCGCCCCCGCCGCCGTGGTCGGCGTGGACCCCCCACTACGTGGCTGGGTGAACTCCGACGTACTGTCCCCTGACGGCCACCGTCCTTCGGGACGCGCCGTCGAGGCGATTCGTGCGTTTTGCACGATGTCCCGTCGTGACGAGCTCGGGAACGAAGCTAAAACGTCGCCCCGTCACAGCAACTTTGCGCACGATTTTCGAGAAATCTGATCGTTGGATCGGCAATTTCTTCGCTCCGTCACAATCTCGGTATATCCACCTTCATCCATGTCAATTTTCGTCTGTTAATTTTATCGTTTGATACATCAAAATCGGCCACCAAGTTGACCGTTTAAATTGTATTAAATTTGGACAGTTTTACGGGGCCAACTTCGTCAGCTTGTATCTCCTCCACCGCAGCTCCGTTTGGCATGCTACTAGTTCCAATGCAAAGCTGGTATAACCCTCTTGCTACCCCTCCAGTTTTGTTTTATTGTAGCTTGTTTGATTGGTTGAATTCGACGCCAAAGTTGGCCGTCCGAATTCGTAATTTTCAACTTGTAAAATTCCATTTTTGAACACGGGACTCCAGATTTCATTTCTGACACCACCATTAGACTTGTGGCGTCGTTCTGGCATGTTTTTATATAAAATTTGTTAGATTTGGAGAACGTGGGCCCTGGCACGTTTTTCGGTGCAAAGTGGGTCCCACATTCTGGGTCAACAGAACTTTTTGATGCCGGCTCATCGGAATCCAATTCCAGATATACCGTTGAGTTCGTATCGTCATTCTGGACTCGTTGACATATAATTTGTTAGGTTTTGGTGGACATTGGTTTCGGCACACATTTCGGTGCAAGTCGGATACCAATATCCGGGTCAACGGATCATTTTCAGATCGGCTCATCGGAATCCAATTCCGGAGATACCGTTGAGTTCGTATCATCATTCTGAACTTGTTGACAGGTAATTTGTTGAGTTTTGAGAACTTTGGCTCCGGCACGCATTTCCGTGCAAATCGGAATCCCAAGTTCTGGTCAACGGACCAAAATGAGATCGGGTCAACGGAATCCAATTCTGGAGATACCTTTGGATTCGTATCGTCATTCTGGTTGCGTGGACATATAATTTGTTATATTTTATAGACTTATTTTCTTGCACATTTTTCGGTGCAAAACGGCTCCGACACGAATACCGTTTTGATCCGAAATTACCTTTTTGCCCTTGTGTCCAAATTGGACCGATGGATAGGCTATCCTAGCTAATTTGACCATTCTGGACACGTTGGCGATGTTTATTTCATCGTCCAACAATGTTTGTTGATAGTTTCTCTAAGTTTAGCCTTATTATAATTAATTCATATAATGCTCGTATTTCGGGATTAGTACAACGAAACTGAGCTCAGTCAATTCCAGTGATCTCACGTCGCTGAAGTTGACAAGATGGACACGTGGAATACCATAATAAGATTATCAACCTTACCATTGATATTCTTATCTCGATTTGCGTGTCATAAGTTTCGACGTACGAATAACGAAGTACACTTTATATTTTCAATAATTAGACTAGATTTGACCCTGTTTGACCAGAGTTGACCAGTTGACCCAAAGTCAACTGTAAGTCAACACTTGACCTAGTTTGACTAGATTATTGACCGGAGTTGACCTAGAGTCGTTTTGACTTAGAAGAACCTAGTATAAGATAGATTGCTAGTAGAGATTTATTTATTACAACTTGAATACCTTGTAACCTGTGTTGCTTTAAATAGGACTCTGTGGCTTCAGTTGGACCCTCTATACTTATCAGCTGCTCAGGTTATCAGGCGAGTACATTCACTGATAGTTTTCATTGTCTTGATATCTACTATATCCGATTCAGTCGTAGTGTTTTACTTGATTCCCGATACGACGGTTCACGGACTAGTATACGTCGGATCCTGTCATGAGATATTATTCCTGGACTTTCTTGGTATATGGGTATGTGATATTTCTGTGTTTCATGTACTTGTATAGACATTGATTTGGGAGTGGGCTGCCCCCCTGCTCTCGAACCTTGTGTCATGACGTGCCATGTCCGGATCCGTGATACTATTTGGGGATGGGGGAATTATTAGGGGATATGTGATCAAAGCCTTCCTGTAACTATACATTGCTAGCGTCACCCTCACCTCACGTAGGGTGTTGTAGACACCCCATTTCCAGTTATCCAGGTTGGACGGCATGATTCTCCGTTGAGTACACCGCGGATTGCCGGGCCAAGTGGATAACCATCTCTTGCTTCCCTAGCCGATCACATATCGCTCTAATAGTTCAAATCACCTTTTATATTTATTAGCGTATCTTATATTCCAGTTTAGCTTTATTTTCTGTACTTCTCACCATGCTATGATTCTATTACTCACATGCTCTACCTGTTTTTATACTGTACCATGCTTATGGGACTAAGTTCTGTTTGAAAGAAGGGTTTCAACTCCGGTCCTTATTTGGTTTAAGGGTTGTAACTCGACTTTCAAATGGTTCCCAAGTCGCCGATATCTTTGTCTTGTATTTCATTATTACTGTCTCTTATAGTATTTCTCAATTCATATGGAACTGCTGTTGGTGTTTGTACTTGCTCATTTTTCTGACAGGATACGTTGACAAATTTTACAGATAGCTTGGAGATTTCCTGCTAGTCTAGAGGAGCCATATTAGAGGTTGTTTAGTTAGCTATTCTCAGTTGTCTGGAGTTGTATTTACTTGTGAATTACTGTATTTGAGTTTGAGATGAATTTCTGAGTTTGTACCTTAGACACTTAGACTTCTATCTGTTGTATCTCTTTTCGATTTCATGTTTTATCTATCTTCCTTTATGCTCTACCTTAGATGTGATTGAGTTTACATTCTGCTATGTCACCCCCATTCGGGGAGTATAAACTGTTTAGTCTTATACTGTTAGATGCATTGAGACCTAGGACAGCGTTCTACCGTCGACACTGCGGCATAGGCTGGGCGTTGTTACGTTCTCGTATCCTAACTCTAGGGTGCAGGTCGTGACAGATCGAACTCGAAAAATCAGGATACGGCAACTTTGATTGTCTCGACTTGTTGGTTTGATGCAAAAGAAAATTCGAGGATGTTTGGACTTGCGATTGATGATTGAATAAACTTGAGGATTGAGTAGGTCCAATCCGCGTATCGAAGAATGAATTAGTCTAGACTCAAAATAAGAGTTACGTCCCGATGAGGATGATTATCCCGCGGGAGCGTGCATGGTGATTCATGTCCACCGTGGATAATCTGACTCACGTGAGATCGGGGGGGCAGGGGCAGGCTGCAGCTCCCATTTGAGACAGATCCTCCGTTTCGCCCGGAGGGGGAATGAGGTTGGTGATTTGGGCCTGTACTCGGACCAGGCGGTAAGTAAAATTGTTGTATTTAATTTGTTTAAATTTATTATAAACTTGTTTAATAAATTTTAATTTCCATTTTACATGTACCATCTGTAGTGCCCCGACCCGCAAGATGCCTTATGATGGATGGTTGGTTCAATGAAGTCTTGTTGGACTTGGAATATACGAAGGATCGCTTGGAAGGCTATACGATTGTGGCGGGAATCGTCCTATGAATGTGAGTAGTGTTGAACCCTTCAAAGATCCTTTTGCTTCACGCTTAAAATAAGGATAAGTATGCTATATTTCTTGTTAAGTTGTTCAATAACACCTTGCATAGAATTTGGACAGATAATGAAAGATAATAATCACCTGAACGTAAAATGTTGTGGCTAAATGAATTGTATGCTTGTACGATGTTGCGATGAATTACATGACAGGTGAAGGCAAAGTCCCAAATACTTGGGCGGTGAGTATATCGAGCTTTGGCTCGATGAATAGATGGTAAAACAAATGTTAAGACCCAGGAACTGGGCAGTGAGTATGCTTGAATTACATTCGAATGAATGCATGCTAATGAGATGCTAGGTCCCAGGAATTGGGCGGTGAGTACATTGAAAGTTTGGTTGGAAAGATGTATGGTATCAAAGATGTGGCAAAAGGATTGGGTAACAACATTCTATTATCCTGTCACCGATGTAGAATATTGATTACGCCAAGATCCTGGAAAGATGGCAAGATGGCAATACGAATGAGAATGATGGGTTATTACTTAGTTTTCCTTACCATGCATTATATGTTTCCTTTATAGATAAGTTGCATATAGTTGCATGGTCATGGACAACTTGTCGACAAGGTGGTTCCTCGAACGGTATTCCTGGGCCTTGGAAACCGGTTCGTCCTGGGGGGAACCAATGCTGAAGTAGTAGCAGTGCTGAAGTAGTAGCACGGTATACAGGACTTGCAGTGGGGCTAGCTACCTGCACTGGCAAGGGCGTTGTATACCTGTAAGTCGGTCCAAGATGGCGTGTCGCCGGTGGCCTTCATATAGATAGGTCCGGTGCTAATGATGTCTTATGCAGGCAGAGTAAGTTATTACTTAAATACAGGAAAGGATGTCGGCTGTTGGTAAGAATCACCTGAACGGTGATATTTATATTGAATCATGATATTGTTCCTAACAATATATTGTGCAGGCAGAGTAAGTATTATAAATGTACAGGGATGGCTACACGACCGTGGGTAAGAATCACCAAAGGGTGATAACAGTATGCTTTAAATTATGTTGGCTATGAGATTTGCATGCTTTACTTCTTGTCGGCTATAACATGAACTTGACCCTAAGGCAACGAGAAAGACCACTGTTAATAATGTTCTGTAACATGATTACTTAGTGTTGTCTTCTTAGGTGAGTTGGGCCAGCACCGCTCGCCAGTATATTGATGATGTACTGACCCACGTTGTGGGCAATATTACAGGTGTTTGCTTGGGAGAAATCCTTTGATCAGTGCTTGGCATAGATGATTCGGATGGGTGTGCAGAAGCTCCTCTTGCAAGACGATGCCTTCTGCTATACGGGACATAATGTATGGAACAGTGTAACTCAATTATACTAGTGAGATTGTAGCCAAATTGGCAAGTTCAATGTAAAGAAGTCGGTATATTCAATTATAGGCCAAAGGGCAAGTGTATACATTCAGTTGGCTATTCAAAAGTCTCGTAATCAGTTGTAAACTCTGTATTCCGCTGTAAGTCTTGTAATCCATTATGATTATCAATAAAGAGATACATTTCTTCATATCTTGTGTGACTTCAATTTATCTGCCTTGGTTTTGCTGCGTTGTCGATGTTTTTTGAGAAATACCAGGAACTGTAATGGTTTTGCCTTGTACAAGTGCAATCTAGACTTGTACGGCATCACGTCCAGTGGCTAGTTTTTGATCCTCCGGGATCGGGACGTGACATCATACCTCCTCCGTACACTGGTCGCTGGGTACATTCCTGCGACAGAACTACGGGGGGTCCTGGATCAACTGGAGGGATGTCCTGGCCGATAAGAAGGCCTTCTGGCTTGAGCACTTTTCGGTACGTAAAAGTTTATTTCCTTTTAACATTTAGTATGTTATGTTATAACTTACGTACTTCTATAATTTTTTCAGCAGACTTACTTCTTCCCTCCCCACCGTGCCGTTGCTGTCGAGGCTATTTTTTCCAGCGTCGCCAGCAAGCTCATTAGGGACGCAATCCTCAACCAAAAGGATCACGAGCGCCGGGGAGAGCCTATTCAGGGTTAGATCTCTGTCGCCGACTGGGCGGTAATGAAGAGAAGATTCGAGGAGGAAGCCTACAAGGAGAAGTTCGCGAAGTCTAAAAGAGCGCGACAGGGGGTTGCAGTGGTGTGGTAGATCACGGTCCATCATGGATTTCTTCACCCATATGGTACGTATCTCGCCGTATACCCATAATTAATACTTTATAGTAATATATTTCTTTCAACTTAACTGACAAATTATATAATAATTTTGTAACAGGTTGAATCGGGAGGAGACCCGAATATGGTGACCTTGTTCCTCGTCACGCACACGAAGGGGGAGCGGTTCGTAGACGACAAGGCCCGGGACACCTACGTAAGTTTTACTTAATGCTAGTTCATTAATATTAATTTTTAGTTACGTAGAAAATTCATATAGATGTTATTTCTAGGCCGAGTTTTAGAAGTTTTACTTAATGCTAGTTCATTAATATTAATTTTTAGCGACCACGTGAGAATTCATATAGATGTTATTTCTAGGCCGAGTTTTTGAGGCTTAGGTAGGCCGGGCCGACACGGTTAGAGGGAGCTGGTGCTAGCACTTTCCAGCAGCCCCCGGCCGCTGCAGCTTAGTCAGATGACGAACTATGGATGAGGGCCGTTGGTGGCATGCATAGGGGTACGTACTATGGTATGGGCTCCTATGGTGCATTCATTGAGTCACAGGCATCTACGACCGCCACTAGTGTGCCCGGCCCCACACAGACTGAGGAGTCACTCCGCCACCAGCAGAGTGTCGATGCGCAGATCGCAGCTCTGCGTAACGAGATGCTGCAGATGATGGGGGGCCGCATACAGATGATTTTGTGCTCATCTCACGCTTCGAGAGGCTTGAGGAGACTAATGAGGCGCTGCGACAGATGACCCGCGCTACGCAGGAGGCTACGCAGCGTTTGGTCGAGCAGATGCAACAGTTCCAGGAGATGGCTACGGAGCGACTGTCTAATGGTACACCGGGATCATCGTCTACATCCGTCGGTGCACGGAAGGACATGCTCGTCCACCTGTTGTCACCGGAGGAGTATCAGACGATCCTGGCGTTGCGACGACAGTCATTTGGTGGCGCTCCTCCTCCAGCTCCGGCTCCAGTACCGGCTCCAGCACCGGGTCCAGCTCCAGCTCCAGGCGATCAGTAGTTTCGTTTTTGCATTTTTTGACTGTACTATATTTTTTACTTTGTACGTATTTGGGGATATTTACTTTGTTCGTTGAGGATATTGACTTTGTACATATTTGCGGATATTGACTTTGTTCGTTGAGGATATTATATATTGACTTTGTTCGTTGCGGATAGTATTTTTTTCTTTATATTTTTTGTATATTCTGGAATGTATTGTGTGTGCCGGTATTGAGTATTACACCGAGGGGGTCGGCGAACCCAGGGATTGGATTCTGTATTTTGTATTTTGGATTCTGTATTTTGGCTCAGGCTCCAGCTCCATTTGCATTCTGAATTCTGTTTTTTTTATATTTTTTAACTTAGCGACGTTTTTAGCAACGTTTTTAGTGACGTTAATATTTGTCGCTAAATTTTGGCGACGTTAATAAATGTCGCTAAAAGCGTCGCTAAAATGCTAACGTGGCAACACGTGGCACCAAATCTGATGTCAGCACATCGTCGCCAAAACGTCGCAAAAGTGTCGCTAAACGGCGACCACACAATAACGTTGCAATTTGCATCGCTAATTAGCGTCCAGGTGAAAACGTCGCAAATAACGTCGCTAATTAGCGACGTTATAAGCGTCGCTAACTAACGTCGCCATAGCGACGTTTTGCGACGTTTTCTCGTTTAGCGACACATTTTTTTCGTCGTTTCCAAAACGTCGCTAATTTCACTTAGCGACGTTTTTGCCGAGTTTAGCGACGTTTTGGAACGTCGCTAATCTGGCAAATTTTTGTAGTGCGTGGTGAAAATTAATTAAATAATTTCAGTTTCATTGGCAACTTTCATTAATATATTAAACATTACATTAATAGAAATGGACTACAATAATCAGTACATTTTTAAAAAGAAACGAACTACAATAATCAATATTCAGGTAGATCGGTATAGTAAGTCGTGGAAGTTGAGTGCTCCATTTTGCCAAGATTGCAGCCCGTCGATGCTCATAATAAGCCCTCTTCCCCGGGTCTTTTATGAGAGCCAAGTCCATCCCCATAATCCTTTCCTCCATCTCTATATCCTTCCTCTCCGCCTCCCTCTCTTCACGTGCTGTTTGCCTTTCTAGAGATGCAACTCTCCTTTCTTCCAATTGAATCCTCCTAGCTTGGTTATCTGCCATGGTTTTGTCGAAAGTCTCCAACAGATCAAGATGTTGTTGGTGTTTTTGCCTTTGGACTAGAAAAGATAGTCCCACATCGGCTACACCAAATGGTGAGTATCTCAATATAATGCATTGCTTGTATTGAGGTGTGCACATGAGGTGTAGTGGGGCACAAGTTTGTGCCATGTGGGAGTATTTTCCTAGAAGAAAAAAGGATTAACTCCAACAAGGATGCAAGTTGATTTTTGTTGTGCGGACTCGGACTCGGACGCGGACTCCAGGATTATCTCGTGCATGCACGGGAGTGTTCGAGGGGTAGGCGTGGACTGGCATACTTCTATGCTGATTGTGGGATGATCTAAAATATCAAACTCTATTTTTGAGTATTGGTATTTTAGTCCCACATCGGATAGGAGAAGAGGTGAAGTCTCAACTCCACTCTATAAATAGAGCCCCTTGACCTCCTTTGAAAGATGCACCAAGAAGAGAGTTGAGGGAGTCTGTTAAGTCCAGGAAGCCCGTTCAAGTCTCAAATATTGACTTACGAGCGTTCCAGAAGTTCTTCGTGAACTTGCTGGTTCCTGGAAACTGTTCGTGCTCGTGTGGGACGAATAAAGCTTTGAGCAACGGTGGTTCATTCACCCCAGTATCTCATTCTCTCCTGTCATCGCTGCTGTTGCCTTTTACAGTAACTTCTTTTTAGAAGCTCTACTGCCGATAGTTGCTTGCACAAAGTCTCTTTAGATTTTTTGTGTATTACGTAGAATCTTTTTTGATCCTCGTAATTCAGAATCCTCCAGGATCTCTGTTGTACATCTTCTTTAAGGTGCTGCATTTGAAACGTTGTGTGTACAATTGTTTCAGTTTCAGAATTTTCTATGGAAAATTGTGCCTCGGCAATAACAATCTCAAAGCTTTATTGAGAAGATGGATAATTCTCGTGCTTCGCTCATCGATACCGACTTTAACAAGTTGAAGAAATTCGATGGCGAACACTTCCAGATATGGAGACGAAAGGTCACTTTAAATCTTCAACTCGTGAATGTTGATCACGTGTGTCAGAAGAAGAACCGATCGTTCCAACCACTGGATCTGCTGCGGCTGTGGCCGCTGCTACGACCAAGCAAGCGAAGTGGAAGAGAGAAAACAGTATATGCAAACTACTGATACTCAATTCCATGGAAGACTCTCTGTCAGAGTCCTACTCCAAGAAGACATCTGCCAAAGAGATATGGGACTCCTTGGAAAAGCTCTATGAAGATGACGAGAACCGGTCCAAGATCTTCATGGTAGAAAAATATCACAAGTGGACCTTCGAAGACGAGAAGGCGATGCTGCCCCAAGTGAAGGAGTTTCTGAAGTTGCGTCAGAAACTAGAAGACGAGAACATGCCCCTCGTCGACAAGTTTGTCATTGGAGGGATCGTCGCAAAACTTTCTACAGAATGGAGCAACTTCTATGCAAGGATGCATCGAAAGAAGATGAAAATTAGCTTGGAAGATTTCTTGCAAGAGATCCATGTTGAGGACGAGATGCGCTCTCAACAGAAGATGGATACTCTGTCCAAACAACTGGCGAAGGCAAATCTGGTCCAAACCAGAGAGTACCAGGGGAAGCAGGCTGCTTCTCATCGCAAAAAGAAGGACTTCACGAATCTGAAAGTGAAGGGTCCTGCTTTCAAGCAGCAGAAGTCCAAGTCCCATGTGACTTGCTTCAATTGTGGCAAGAAGGGCCACTACAAATCCGAATGCAAGTCCAAGCCTAAAGAACAAGATGAGCTTAGTAAGGTTTCTATGATTACTAATCTAGTTGCCATGATAGCACAGGTTGCAACTGTGGGGGCTGACTTGGACTGGTGGATAGACACTGGTGCGACCTGCCATGTCTGTTCAGACAAAGACTGGTTCGTCTCTTATGAGCCAACTTCAGAGAAGGTCATAATGGCAAACCAGGCACAAGCTGAAGTACTGGGGATCGGGACGGTGGAGCTGAAACTCACATCGGGGAACACTCTGACGCTTCAAGGTGTGAAGCATATTCCAGTAATTGCTAAGAACCTGATCTCTGGAAGTCTGCTCTGCAACGCAGGCTTGAGGATGGACATCAATGCTGGTCAGTTGGTGATGTCCAAGAAGGGTACATTCTTCGGGAAAGCTTTCCAAACTGAAGGAATGTACAAGATTCAGCTTGTTGTAACCCAGCATGATAATATAAATGCAATCACTTTTTCTGATTATTCTCTTGAGCTGTGACATAATAGACTAGGACATGTTTATTGTAAAAGGATTAATAGAATGTCTAGTCTAGGACTTATCTCCAAGTGTGGGGGTAAGGTAGAGAAATACGAAGTATGTGCTCAGACGAAGATCACAAGGAAACCCTTTTACAGGGTCCATCGAAGCACAGATCTTCTGGAGTTGGTTCACTCAGATATCTGTGACTTCAAACAATTCTCTACAAAGGCCGGGATGAAGTATTTCATTACTTTCATCGATGACTTCTCAAAGTATGCTTTCGTCTACTTGCTCAAGTCTAAAGACGAAGCATTCGAGAAGTTCGAGGAGTTCAGGGCCGAGGCTGAGCGGCAAACTGGACAACAACTCAAGAGGTTAAGGATTGATCGAGGCGGGGAGTATCGGTCTTATGAATTCTTATCATTCTGCAAAGAACATGGAATCATCAATGAGACAACGGCTCCGTACTCTCCTCAATCCAACGGAGTAAGTAGCAGAAAGGAAGAACAGAACGTTGACAGAGATGATGAACTTCATGCTGTTGACTGCGGGTCTTCCAAAGTGTTACTGGGGAGAAGTTGCACTAACGACAACGTTTATTCTGAACAGAGTGCCATATGCAACTTCCGACATAACTCCTCATGAACTCTGGTTCAAAGTCAGACCTAACTTGAATGTCATTCGAGTGTGGGGGTGTCTGGCTTATGTGAAGCTTCCGGATCTGAAGATTCAGAAGCTGGGGACAAGGACTACGAAGGCGATCTTCTTGGGGTATGCCGAGAAGAGTGATGCTCGGAGATTCCTTGATATCGAGTCAAACCATATCATCGAATCTCGCAATGCTGAATACTTTGAAGACAAGTTTGCAAAATATAAGAATATTGTTCTCGCGGATCTTCCGAAGAATGATGAGGGTACAAAGCAGACAGAAGTCTTTAATGAACCAGTCGTCCAAGATGAAGCTGTCATCAAGGAGACACCAGCTGAACCAGAACTCGCTGAGCCGTCAACTAAGCGAACGAGGAGGCCGAAAGACTTCGGAGATGACTTCGTCACCTATCATGTGGAAGCAGATCCGCTTACCTATGATGAGGCGATGAAGACCAGAGATGCTGTATTCTGGAAGGAGGCGATAGACAACGAGATTGACTCAATCACCTCCAACAACACATGGGTATTGGTTGACCTGCCAGAAGGAGCAAGACCCATCGGATACAAATAGATCTTCAAGAAGAAGATGAAAGCAGATGAAACCATTGACAAGTTCAAGGCCAGGCTAGTGGCCAAGGGGTTTGCTCAGAAGCAGGGGATCGACTACTTTGATACTTATGCTCCAGTAGCTCGGATGACAACCATCAGATTGTTAATTGCTCTAGCAGCAATACACAAGCTGGTGATACATCAGATGGATGTGAAAACGGTATTCCTTAATGGCGAGCTGACCGAAGAGATCTACATGCAACAACCAGAAGATTTTGTCGTCAGAGGCCTGGAAGACAAAGTCTGCAAGTTGATGAAGTCTCTGTATGGTTTGAAACAAGCTCCCAAAATGTGGCATGAGAAGTTTGACAAGGTGATAAGGTCAAATGGCTACAGGGTCAGTGAAACAGACAAGTGTGTCTATACGAAGTTTGCTGACGGAAGAGGAGTAATCGTATGTCTTTACGTGGACGACATGCTAATCCTAGGTACGGATTTAAGCTGCATCACAGAGACAAAGAAATTCCTCTCGACCAAGTTCAGTATGAAGGACTTGGGGGATGCCGACGTAATCTTGGGGCTCAAGATCATCCGGACAGGCACTGGAATAGCACTGTCACAATCTCATTATATTGAGAAGATGCTCACTCGCTACGGGTATCAAGATCTTCCTTTTATTGATGCACCGTACCGGAGTGATCAGAAGCTGGAGCCAAATTCGAGGGAAAGCGTCAGGCAGTTGGAGTACGCTAGCGTCATCGGAAGCTTGATGTACGCTACTACTGCCACAAGGCCTGACATAGCTTTTGCAGTGGGAATGCTGAGTCGGTTCACTAGCAATCCAGGCGTCGAGCACTGGAAAGCTGTGAAGCGTGTTATGAGATATCTCAAGAAAACTCAGAAATATGCACTTTTCTACAGCGGAGATCCGTCAGTAGTGGAAGGCTTCAGTGATGCTAGCTGGTGTTCAGATATGGAGAGCGAGTATTCCACAGGTGGATTCGTATTCGCCATGGACGGAGCTGCTATATCATAGAAGTCGAAGAAGCAGACTATGTTATCTCGCTCCTCCATGGAATCTGAATTCTTTGCATTGGATGCTGCTGCAGATGAAGCAAAGTGGCTTCGGGAGCTCATGTATGATCTTTCGGTAGTTGGGGCTCAGATACCGGCGATACCGATATACTGTGACAATCAGGCGGCAGCAGTAGTGGCATCAAATAAACTCTTCAACGGGAAGAAGAGAACGGTGCGGTTGAAGCACAAAGTAGTACACGATCTTATCAAGAGAGGTGTTATTGCAGTGATTGATGTTCGGAGTCAGGAGAACCTGACGGATCCGTTCACCAAGGGCCTTAAGCGCCAGCTGGTCGATGAGACAGCTTATAAAATGGGCTTGAAGGTATTCTGATATTGTGTTATTACATTCCTACCATAAAGTTTTATGCTATTAGTTCAAAGAGAAATCTACTAGGCATCTAGCTTTTGGTTCAAGGGAGGACTATTAACCAGAAGAATATCAGGAACGGTGGGTACTTGTCCTATGTGACATGAAGAGGTTACGGACCTACAACCACTGTTGCCTACTGTTGTTTTCTGCGGAAAATGGATCCTGTGGGAAGGTTGGCTTAAATGCCTTAATGAGTTCTCAGGCAGAGTGAATGCCTGGAGTGCTTTACAGGAAGCACGATAGAGCAGCACTACAAGGAGTGTAACTCCATGCTACAGTGGGGTGACTCCACCATGAGGTTCCCAGGTAGGGGTAATGCCTCGGCTTTGCAAGCCAAGTCACAGCGGAGTAGCACCGCAAATAGGCAGGTAGCCTAATGTTGTATGATAATCGTGATAAGGAGAGGTAGACAGCACTACAAAGAGGACGATGTCCTCATGTTACAGTGGCATGACACCACGAAGAGGTACCAGGTAGGGTAAAGCCTCGGCTTTACGAGCCATGTCATAGCGGCGTAACACCGTACGGAAGCGCAAGGCTTCATGCTGAGTAGTTTGGCACTACAAAGAGGCCTGTGACCTCATGCTACAGTAGTATGACACTACGATGAGGTACCCAGGTGGGGTAAAGCCTCGGCTTTAAGCCATGTCATAGCGGCGTAGCACCGCAAAGAAGCGCAATACTTCATGCCATGACTCTTTATAAAGAACTCACCTATAGTGTATGGACAGAGATATCAGGCCGTCTCTTGAGGGTAAACTTGTAGACGCCCAAAAATTATATACTGAATCCAGGCTGGCACAAGGCCTTCAATGTGCAGCCAGAAGCACAGTTGATGTCATTATGTTAGTATGAAGAATTGCAGTTATGATGCAGAATTCAAGGCTTAGTCCATTCTTGTATCATGCTGTTATTTAACCTATGCGGGAAGATTTAAGTCGTAGCGACATCTCTCCTAATGCATGATGGGCAGTCACTGTGGGGAACGCTCAACCCATATATTGAGATATGTGGGGGATTGTTGGTATTTTTGCCTTTGGACTAGAAAAGATAGTCCCACATCGGCTACACCAAATGGTGAGTATCTCAATATAATGCATTGCTTGTATTGAGGTGTGCACATGAGGTGTAGTGGGGCACAAGTTTGTGCCATGTGGGAGTATTTTCCTAGAAGGAAAAAGGATTAACTCCAACAAGGATGCAAGTTAATTTTTGTTGTGCGGACTCGGACTCGGACGCGGACTCCAGGATTGTCTCGTGCATGCACGGGAGTGTTCGGGGGATAGGCGTGGACTGGCACACTTCTATGCTGATTGTGGGATGATCTAAAATATCAAACTCTATTTTTGAGTATTGGTATTTTAGTCCCACGTCGGATAGGAGAAGAGGTGAAGTCTCAACTCCACTCTATAAATAGAGCCCCTTGACCTCCTTTGAAAGATGCACCAAGAAGAGAGTTGAGGGAGTCTGTTAAGTCCAGGAAGCCCGTTCAAGTCTCAAATATTGACTTACGAGCGTTCCAGAAGTTCTTCGTGAACTTGCTGGTTCCTGGAAGCTGTTCGTGCTCGTGTGGGACGAATAAAGCTTTGAGCAACGGTGGTTCATTCACCCCAGCATCTCATTCTCGCATGTCATCGTTGCTGTTGCCTTTTACAGTAACTTCTTTTTAGAAGCTCTACTGCCGATAGTTGCTTGCACAAAGTCTCTTTAGATTTTTTGTGTATTACGTAGAATCTTTTTAGATCCTCGTAATTCAGAATCCTCCAGGATCTCTGTTGCACATCTTCTTTAAGGTGCTGCATTTGAAACGTTGTGTGTACAATTATTTCAGTTTCAGAATTTTCCATCGAAAATTGTGCCTCGGCAATAACAGATGTCTCGCATTCTCAACTTCTTGGACCTTGGTCTTTGCTTTGTTGCGCTTTGCTAGCTTGCTTCCACCTGGCCTCTTCCTCGGCGAGGACACACTACCAGTACCACCACTTGAAGGAGTAGTGTCTACATCTACAGACTCATAAGTGCTTGGAATTTGACTTGCTTGAGGGGAAAAATGGTGCATCCCCTCTGGAATTTGAGATGGCTCATGACTTTTTCCTTTCCTTCCACCAGGAGTGACATCCTGCCACTTGATAGAATGTTCTAAGATGGCCCAACAACCATCCATACCACTGAAATATTTTCCAGTATCTTGAAAGTATGTTTGCTTTGCCATATCGTACTGTATATTGAATAATAAAATTTAATTAGGAAATAAAAATTTACAAGTTCATAGTACCCAAAAAAAAAAACCTAATTTATTATCTCATTTTGATGGGTCATTCCACTTTGATTTAGCGCTTCAATACTTCTCAAACATCCACGAAATTTGTTGCAACACTTCTGGATTTGTTGCCAACGAGATTTGATACTTGCATCCGTTCGCTGAACGTCATTTGCTTTTTCTTGATATTCTTGTAGCACCCGCTGCCAGAATTGACTCCGTTGTTGGGAGTTACCGACAATTGGATCTTCAGTGTTGCACAAATAAGTCCGACAAATTGCTTCGTCGTGCTCGGGAGTAAAAGATTTTTCTCTTGATGATGCCATAATTTGTGGTATAATTTGGATGCCTTGTAGAAAATTTGATGGGTTTGCACCCATATTTATACTCATTTTATCACATAGCCGTTGCAACCATTTTCAAAAAAAAGGACAATCTGCCCGTTGCAATCTGACCGTTTCAACCCAAAAAAGGACAAGCTCCCTCGACCTCCTCGGCCTTCCTCGACCTCCTCGACCTCCTCGAAGTCCAGATCGGCAGCTCCCTCTCCCGCCAAGATACTATGGCAGTTGGAAAATTGATGAGCTGTCAAAAATGGCTATAGCCATCCTTGGTTCCAAATTTGGCACCAGTTTTCCATTTTTTTCATTTTCCAACTGGATTTGGCACAGCTCTGGAGCTGATTGTTGCATTTTCTGTTGCATTTTAGCAATGCAACCAGTTTTGGCACCTCCATTGGAGTTGCTCTAAGAGCATCAATAGTAAAGCTCATCCCAATTTCTAGATCTATATTCAGAACGTAGAAGTCTATTTTGTGTAATAGTAAGATTTAATTGGAGCTTTACGAAGGTTTCGTCCTAGCTACATTTCTTTACATTTTGAACCCATTTTGTATAATAGTAAAGTTTAATTTAGTACTCGAACTTTAAGTCTAGATTTTATATATTATATATATATTAAAAAGGATGACACTGGTATCTGTATCAATTCATTTCATTTCAACATCAATTTATTTACTATTCTCATACACCTCCATACTATTTTATATTTATGTTTTTTTTTTTTTTTTTTTTTACAAAATATTTACATTTTTGAGCTCCATTATTGATGCTCTAAGCAAATTCCCTCCGTCCATTGCCTTCACCTGACGACAACATTCGACGGGCCACGGTCGATGTCGTCACGCGGCCGCCAAAAAGGACGGCCGTGGGCCACGTCAAAGCGTCACATCCTCCGCCGGAATCTCTTTCGTTGTGTCGGATCCTTCTTTAATTTCGTCCATAAATAGAACCTTTTTCCCGTTGTAGAGAAGAGGTGCAACAACAAAAATAAATATGTTACTGATCCGTAGATCATCGTCTCCGATACTGAAGTCCTTGATACCGGTATCGGCCGATACTAGTCCCGGCTCGGCCAACCACCTTCATCTCTCCTCCGCCTCTCTCGCTCCTAGAAGCAGCACAACGTTGACGAGAGCCATGTCGGATAGTAACATATCCGAGCTGCTCACTCCTTCCATTCCTAGGAGGAAGGAGCGAGAGACGATGATCGTTGAAGACGACAAAGACGAAGCAGAGGATAACAGTCGACAACAGCGGCTGCTGTCCGTATCGGGTTTGGATGTGCAGCCGCTGTCGCTTGCTGTTACGGATGGCGGTTGGTCGGATACGCTTGTTCTCGACCAAGGATGTATCGGTGACGGAGGGGGTACTGGCGGAAGAATCTGCGGCGGAGGTGGCGGTGGCAGCGATGGCGGGTTCTCGGATTCGAACAAGAGTTTCGACGCTTACTATCAGGAGACGATCCGAGCAAATCCATCGGATCCACTCCTTCTCGGAAACTACTCCAAGTACTTGAAAGAGGTTTGCATTAACCATAGTTGCCATTTTTCAACATGCCAACAATATTGAGTATGAACTATGAACACACTTGTGAATTGATGCTGCTTGAACTTTGTTGTGGTCAGGTTCAAGGCGACCTTAGCAAAGCCGAAGAGTACTGCGAGCGCGCGATTCTGGCGAACGAGGAGGAGGACGACGGAGGTGTGCTATCTATGTATGCTGAGATAATCTGGGAGAGGCGCAAGGATGCCGAAAGAGCCGAGGCCTTTTTTGTACGGGCTGTTCAAGCAGCTCCGGAAGATTGGTAAGAAATTAACAATGTCCAGTAGCCAGAAATTTAAACCGTACTTATTCAACAACTTTAGCAATATGAGAAAAATTGTTCAAAAAATGTCATTGACCTATTTTTGGACAATTTTCTTCGAACTGTAATTGTGTTTCGCGCATAGCACCAAAGTAATGATTTGGGTTCTTCCTGCTGATCAGCTATGTAGCGGCATCTTATTCGCGATTTCTGTGGGATGCTGAAGAAGAAGAAGAAAGGGTTCGAAACAGTCAGTACTTCCTGGCTTCTTGGAAGCAGCCGTCACCCTTCTTCCCTGGACAAGCTACTACTACTACTACTACTCCAATAGCTGCAGCTGCTTCATGAACGTCTGCTAATTTTGTATTTGTTAACTAATAGTTTGTTAGCTGGTTATGAAATACTGAGCTAGCTAGCAACAAAATCTCTACTTACTTCCCTCATGCATTAGCAACATAATTACTGCATCGCACTATATTCAACATTGATTATATATATATGAGATGATAAACTGGTTCATTCTCAATTTTAAATTGTGGTAGAAGTTTTCCATTTCATCACTAATTACCGAAACATATATATAACAAGAAGAGAAGACGAAGGGATCGGCATACAAGTGAAAAATAAAAATGATTTGCCAGCAAGTCAAGCTTTCTGAAGCTAGCTAGAACATCACTTTGGTTAATAAGTTGATGATGTAGAATCGTAAATGCACTGTCGGACCAATATAGCCAATGTACTACGCAACGGTTTCAGCAAATGATCAGAAATTCTTCACATGCTCTCCCAGTTACGTACTTGAAACCATAAAAGATTACAAGACAATCGGATTGATATATGTGTTGGTAAGCTCATCATCGAAAGACTGATTTGAACTGATGCATTGTGTGCTGTACCTATGTTGCTGGTGCATTAATTTGGAGAAATTATTAGATGTGCTGGACGCAGTACATTTTTTCATGCAACCGTTGAATTACCATGTGCACACATCACTAGACAATTCAAGGATTTGGAGAGGGGAATTGGGTGCACTGCGTCCGGCCATACAATAATTTTTCGTTATTTGAACGTCAAGGTGCATTCGGTCCGGTCCGGACCGGCCCACGGGCCGAATTCGACGAGCCAGACCGGGCTCGGGCCGGTCTAGGACCGGCCCTTAGTTTCAAACGGTCCGGACCAGGCCCGGCCCGGTCCAGCTCCTGTAGGCCCAGCCCGGACCACTGGACCGGATCAGTGGGTTGCCGGTCCGGGCCGAACCGGTCCATGGGCCGGGCCGGGCCTTGGTCGGTTCGGGCCGGTTGAACCGGGCCGGCCCGGTTTTGATGGTTTTTTTTTTCCTTACTTTATTTAAAGTATTTTTGTTAAATTATTTTCAAAAAAATTTTGTAATTTAATTTTGAAAAAAAAAATGGTAAAAGTAAAAAAAATATTTCTCCCTCTTCCTTTATCCGGGCTTGGGACCGGCAAATGCTTGCTTGGCATAGACGGAGTTAAAAATTTTTTTTTTTTAATTTTAAAAATAAAAAAAAAATTTTGAAAGTATAAGTTAAAATTTGAAAAGTATAAGTTAAAATTTAAAAGTATAAGTTATTTTTGGCCTATTTATAGAAATTTTTCAGGATTATTTTGGTAATTTTGGGTCCAAATGACCAAAATGTCCCTCCCAACGTTTTAAAAACGGCTATATGGGAGGGGCATTTTGGTAAAAGACCCCCCCCCCCCCCCCCCCCAAACGGTCGGCTCAGTTTTAAAAAAAAAAAAAATCCAACGGCTCACCCAACTGTCGGCTGGACCGGTCCAACCGGGCCGGGCTTCGGGCCGGTCCACCCGGGCCGGGCCTCAGGCCGGGCCTAAAACCGAATACAAAAAACAAAAAAAACAAAAAATTATCGGGCCGGGCCGGGCCGGGCTCGGACTGGGGGGGGGGGGGGGGGGGGGGGGGGGGAGGCCCGACCCGACCCGTTGGTGGGTGGGAGCCGGGCCGGGCTGATTTGACCGCGGGCCGGTCCGGGCATGGGCCTGGGCCGGGTACCGGGCTAACCGGCCCACCCTACACCATGATTTGAACGTAAGGATGCATTTGAACGTTGGTTCCAGCTGCATGCATGGAGGCTGTCAAAGTTACTTCCCAACTCTTCCTCTACGCGATTCATATTACTCTCCTTGTCATATGAATTGTAACCCGAGGAAAAATTAATTAAAAGATCATTCTTGCGGAATGGATGCGACACCACATCAATTTTGATGTTAATGGTTAGTTGGAAATTTGCTCGCAAGGGTAAGTAGGTGGCATCGGTATTCTAAATCTAAAGTACTTCAAATTGGCTCTTATAGGTGAAAATTATTAGAAAGTTTTTTTTAACATATGACCTAACGACACATTCTAACACATCGATAAATATGTAATTTATATGGATACTTATACGATCATATTTATAAATACAGTTTTTATATTTATCAATACACAATTTAAATAAAAAAATACATATAAATATGATGGTGGAAGGATCGATCGATACAAATTACACATTTACATGTATTAAAAATCTATTATAAAATGGTTATAAAGGACCATGGGTCAGATTGGTCTTGAAAAACTACAATATAAGACAGTCATTTTGGGGATTTATCACCTCATACATTCAATGCATTCCCATTTTGGACATGAGTTCCTCTATAGGCTCTAGGATTTTTGTTTTGGAAGGGTGATGTCAAAATGTCAAACCCTTGTTAGCAATCACCCGAATAAAACTCGTAATATACGCAAATTTTCATATTTTTCATAACGTATAATAGTTGTATACTTTTGAAAGATTAGAATTAGTATGCAAATTTTAAACATGTGAAGATTAAACGTATTCTGTATGAATTATTAAAAAATTTGGCCAAAAAAATATTGTAGAAACATGTTTAATTAATCAAAATTGACAACATGTTTAAGCATATGAAATTTCTAACCTCAATATTTTAATTTAATGAATATTTGACCGATTCTTTTAATGTATTTTATTTGTACTGTGCCGATTTACACTCATATTTTTGTCGTCCCGATTTTTTCTGTTTGCCGAATTGCGCTAACAGGTACTTCAAACTAATCAATTTATTGTACATGGTACTTTTTAAAAATATGAAGATGATGCTATTATTGAATTCTGAAGGATCTCCATGGGTTGGCAATGATTGTTTTGTTGATATATATCTTCATATTTTCAGCTTAGCCTCATAACCAACATGTTATTCTATCTTCCCAAGGCCTTTGGGACAATAATATATATATGGAAGTGGCATCAAAAATTTAATAGAGCAATAACAGATGACACTAGTGAAGAATTTTAAAAAAAGAATTGTATATACACTGCATCAGATTTCCTTGAGACACTGTCCGGATCAAAGAAAATGGAGATGGAGTACTTCTCATGAGATTACTCTGTTAAGTCTATGTACAGAAACGATAGTGAAACTTTGCGGTCCTCTGGCTAAAGTAACTTGAAAACCTCATGAACCTTTGAAAGTTAAGGTACTTATGTGGCTCGCTTTAGTAAACAAATTACTCACATGTACACATCATTGCTCCATGCCTGCACCAAAAATACAAACAAAAAAAGTGTCAGCTCCCAGACACAAACCAGGACACGTACGACACGGTGAGTCGTGTTCATCCTAATTACTGTAGTTGCCACAGGATGCATGGAGAGAAAAAATGTAGTGCAAAGGAGTTGAAATATGTATTTTGTGTATGAGTGATGCTATATGCACCGCCAAACCTCCATCCACCGTTGTGTCCGGGGGGGGGGGGGGGGGGGGGGGGGGGGAGGAGACAGGAGCGAATAGGAGGGGGCGACGTGATGGCGGGATGGGGGGTTTTGGCGGTGCATAAAACATTTTCCTTGTGCATCGCTTTCTTTATGTGTGTGGCCAATTTTTTTTTCGCTTTTGTGGTCGCACAGTTTAGAAAACACAAATGATAAGGGCACTATAAAAGTTAATTAGAAGGAGAGGCAATACATTTTTGACATTTTGTCCACATTAGGACTGTCAAATTTTTTTACAGTCCTTGCTATTCTAGAACTAACGAAAATTTGACAGCTTAATTTTATATGAACTACCAAAATTTTGTAGTCCTGACTGAATATATGTATGCAGCACTGTAGACAGTCAAAAATTAAAAATGTGTTATCTTCTAATAATTGTTGTAGTGCCTATATCTTAAAAAATATGGAAATAGTAGGTGTTAATTATGCTTGACTGCTTTTGCGATGATTGGGGGCGTTGGACTCATATTAGGACTTGATTGGGGGGCGTTGGACTCATGTTAGGACATGATTGGGGTCAATTTATTTCACATATATATTTCTATGGTCCTTGCAAACTATTATGAGACACGTGTTATTTAGCTGAAAGCAAGACAAAAAGTAGCTGCATGATTGTGGCTTTCGGAAGAAAAAATTATTTAGCGAGGCGGATTCATCGTATTGCTATGATGAGCCTTGAGTCTTCGTAACGAGAAATTATTTAGTGCATCGGACTTATCATGTTGATATGGTGATCATTTTCTCATCACCCATCACTTTTTGTTTTTACTCTTTTCAATATTACTATTTTCTAGTATGCCATAGCACTATTGGAGACCACTATTACGTGGTGAGCCTAGTCCACTGAATAATTTTTCGTCCGAGCTGAGACACTTGGGATGAGAGAAATAACATAATTTTTAATAGTATTTTTGTTGATCATGAAGCTCACGATTAGGAAGTCGATATAACTAACGACACGGACTTTAATGTCTTCTACATCCAACCAACTAGCCATATTTGTTGTATTTGTTACTTGTATCGAATTTTATTTTAGGTTTAATTTCAACTTGATACCCACTTCTATTTTAGTTTTTCAATTTAATACTTTATCATTTTTTTTTCTCGATTTAATATTTTAAAAATGAACAAACTATCAAATGCTGCACACTATATATGGGCACCACTTTGACGGCCATTATAAACTGGTACTACTGCTCTCACACTATAACGATAACATAGTTTAAGAATTAAGACAAAAGTGATAAAGTGATGATGGCATGATACATATGTTCGAGACTAATTGACAGCCAAAGCCAAGGAGAGAGAGTAGGTTGTTGGCCCCCGCCACGACGCTAGCTAGCGGAGGAGCTTGTTTCGTTTGTGACCTCTTTCTTCACTCCCCACAGTTTGATCCTATGGTTTTCACTCATCCACCTCCGGAGGATTAATAACAGATGTACATGTCTTCTTGTACATTCTTCATATATATAGATCACTCCTACCATGCTGTGGATTTGTTCGCAGTCTTTGAGTGCAACCTCTCCTCCACCTATGAAATATTTTCGCTTTCTGGAAATGTTAGTTGGGTACATTAGTTGCAATTTTATTTTTGGACGGTAATATCCTCAACCATTTCTTGTCTGAACTAAACATGGTTTTAATTTCTTTTCGATGCATATTTTCAACCTAACCAAACATAAAAAAAAATTTATCTAGTATGCCGAGCTCATCATGTGTCAGTTGTGAGCCTTACTCCCCACCACTAGTGTTATGGCATACCAGGAGATAAGAACATTAGAAGAGTGGAGGAGAGTGGTGTGTCATAACACAATTAATGAAAAGTTTAAGTCTCACCGCTATCAGGGAATAAGTTTTTCCAAACTTGGGTATAGTAACGTTGAGAATATTACTGGTACCTAAGGTCGGAAATCATGAATCTATCACTCTTGAGATTTCATGTTACTAATGTTAAGTAAATAAGTAAAATAGTAAGATTGACCATCCAGAAGAGCTGATTTTTACATGGCAAAGCAAATAAATGTCATGCCCCTGCAGAACAGAAAAATCAGAGCTATAATGATCTTATGTTGGAAAAATTATTCAGTGAGCCGGATGTACCCTCCTGATCTCCATGTATAGGGTGTAGATCGGCTGTCCTTCTTATTATGTCTCATGTTCTATCCCATTTCTATGACACATGGGCCCCAGCAATTTAAAAAAAAAAAAGTAAAAACATGCAAATAGAGAGTAATATGGACAGCCGATCTACTCTGCTACTTAATGGCACGGAAATGAGGAGAATTTCACTTCACGCAATTATTTTCATGCCATCAGATGAACGATAAAGAGGATGTATGCAGTGAAAAGGAGGGTGCACGATGAACCCGACTCCGTGAATAATTTATCCTCAGGTAGACTGTACAGGAAAAAATCAGGGGAAAAAAAAATCAGCATTAACCTTCGGAAAATATAAGTAAGGCTCTGACAGCTGAATAAGAGTATCTCCAACCCTATTGTCTTATTTTATGTTGTGAATCTTAGGTGGCATGGAACACAAGACAATGTCTTGTATAGGTGGCAAGATTATATTCACAAATGACAATGAGTTTAAAAAGTCATCTCCAATGCAAAAGTATTGAAAAGACAATACAAAGTAATTTTTTACAACTTTCAAGACAACTTTTACTCTTCTACTTCTTTTTTATAACAATTTTATTCACAAATGATGATGTGGACATAAAGACATTGTGAAGTGCATTGTCTAGATCTAGACAACCAATTTCACATTGTCTTTGCCATGTCATTGCCATGTCAACTCCACACTTTATTTCACATTTGCATTGGAGAAGTACTTTTGGAAAAAATGATTGTCATTCCTATGTGGCAACCATTTTTTTTAAACTCACAATAGGGTTCATCTCCAACCCTATTTTTGAGTTTAGAAAAAATGGTAGTCACATAGGAATGACAAACTTTCATTTCAAAAATTCTTCTCCAATGCAAATGTAGAATAAAACATGAAGTTGACATGACAATGACATGGCAAGGAGAATGTGAAGTTGGTTGTCTAGATCTAGACAATGCACTTCACAATGACTTTGTCTCCACATCATCAATTATGAATAGAAATATTTATAAAAAGTTGAAGAAGTGAAAGAGTTGTCTTGGAAGTTGAAAAAAATAATTTTTATTGTCTCCTCAATACTTTTGCATTGGAGAGAGTTTTTCTATCTCATTGTCTTTTGAGATATAATTTTGCCACATAAACAAGATAGTGTCTTGTGACTCATGCCACATAGGAGCCACCTAAGAGCATCTCCAACCCTATTATGAGTTTGAAAAAAATTGTTGCCACATAGGATTGACAACCATTTTTTCTAAAAGTACTTCTCCAATGCAAATGTGAAATCAAGTATAGAGTTGACATGGCAATGACATGGCAAAGACAATGTGAAGTTGGTTGTCTAGATCTAGACAATGCACTTCACAATGTCTTTAGAGCATCTCCAACCCTATTGTGAGTTTGAAAAAAATGGTTGCCACATAGGAATGACAACCATTTTTTCCAAAAGTACTTCTCCAATGCAAATGTGAAATAAAGTGTGGAGTTGACATGGCAATGACATGGCAAAGACAATGTGAAGTTGGTTGTCTAGATCTAGACAATGCACTTCACAATGTCTTTATGTCCACATCATCATTTGTGAATAAAAATATTTATAAAAAAGAAGTAGAAGAGTAAAAGTTGTCTTGGAAGTTGTAAAAAATTATTTGTATTGTCTTCTCAATACTTTTGCATTGGAGATGACTTTTTAAACCCATTGTCATTTGTGAATATAACCTTGCCACCTATACAAGACATTGTCTTGTCCCTCATGCCACATAGGATTCACAACACAAAACAAGACAATAGGGTTGGAGATGCTCTTATGTCCACATCATCATTTGTGAATAAAAATGTTTATAAAAAAAGAAGTAGAAGAGTAAAAGTTGTCTTGGAAGTTGTAAAAAATTACTTTGTATTGTCTTCTCAATACTTTTGCATTGGAGATGGCTTTTTAAACTCATTGTCATTTGTGAGTATAATCTTGCCACCTATACAAGACATTGTCTTGTGTCCTATGCCACCTAAGATTCACAACACAAAATTAGACAATAGGGTTGGAGATGCTCTAAGACTCGCAACACTTAACAAGACAATAGGAGCCACCTACGTCCCACTTCCGGTCCCACAACCCCAGATATTCATTCATTAGGCAAACTCCCTCCGTCCATTGCTCCACCTCACGACAAACATCGACGGCCCACTGCTCATCCAATGCGAATGTGCCAAGGACTTCACGTGCTCGGCCGCAATCTCTTTAGCCTTTAAGTTCAAGTTCCCTCTTTTTTGCCGAGAGCAGAACAATAACAACAACAACAACAACAACAACAACAAAAATGTTACTCCGTAGCGTATCGTCTCCGATACTGAAGTCGTCGATATCAGTATCGGCCGAAACCAGTCCCGGCTCATCCAACCACCTTCGTCTCTCCTCTCTCTCTCTCGCTCCCAGGAGCAGCGCAGCGCCGACGAGGTCCATGTCAGAGAGCAACACATCGGAGCTATTCGCTCCTCCCGTTGTTCCCAAGAGGAAGGAGAGAGTGGCGATCATTCAAAATGAGGAGGATCGTGAAGCGAAGGAGAGCGCTTCTATCAACCAATCGAGCTCGTCGATCGGTCTGCAGCAGGGGCTGCTAGCGATCACGGGTTTGGATGCGCAGGCGCGGTCGCCGCCTCCGTCGCTCGTTCTGGACGAGGGGTGCGTCGGCGATGGAGGGAGCGGCGGAAGAATCTGCAGCGGAGGTGCCAGTGGAGAGAGCGGCTTCTTCTCGGATTCAAACAAGAACATGGATGCTTACTATCGGGAGATGATACAAGCTAACCCTTCCGATCCACTCCTCCTCGGAAACTATGCCAAGTACTTGAAAGAGGTTAGCATTTAATCATAGTTTGCTATTTTCGATACTCCAACACTACGAACGCACTTGCGCGAACGCTAATTAGCGTTTAGACTATGGATTTTATCAAAACTTAAAAGCTTAAGCGTCTACATGTCCAACGGAAAAGTCTGGATTCTGAATTTTATTTTGGCTTAATTGCTACTTGATACCCTCAACTATTACGCTTTTTCAAGTTGATACCCTAAACTTTTTTTTGTAACAACTTGATACCCAGATAATTTTTTGGACAATAATGCCCTTACCCAAATTTTAAAACTACCACTCACCCCCCCCCCCCCCTACTCCAGGCCACCCCCCCCTCCGCCCCCGTGCCCCGCCTCGCCTGCACCCTCCCCCTCCGCCGCCGCGCCTGCACCCTCCCCCTCCCCCCCGCTCCCCTCCACCCTCCGGCAACCCGCACCCCCTCCCCCCTCCCTCTCTCGCTGCCCTCCTCTCCTTTCCCGACTCCACCATCGCCGGAGAGGGAGGGGAGGAGGTGGTCGCCGGAGAGGGAGGGGGGGGGGAGGTGGTCACCGGAATGGGAGGGGGGGGGAGGGGGGTTGCATGGGAGAGAGAAAGCCAGGAACATTTTTGGAATTTTTTGTGTTTTAGGTATTAAGTTGAAAAAATAAAATAGTTGAGGGTATCGAGTTGTTACAAAAAAAAGTTTAGGATATCAACTTGAAAAAGCGTAATAGTTGAGGGTATCAAAGTGCAAGTAAGCCTTTTATTTTTGATTTCCTTTTATTGGAAAAAAAAAAAATTCAGGATTAATTCAAACTTTCTAATTAGACATGTCAGGATTTGAACTCTAAGCTAAGTATAAAATCCAGGGTCTAAATGCTAATTAGCCCAACGCTACTTAACTTTCGTTGTCAGGTTCGAGGTGATCTTGATAAAGCCGAAGAATACTGCGAGCGAGCGATTCTGGCGAACCAGGAGGATGGCGGCATCCTGTCTATGTATGCTGACATAACCTGGGAGAGGAGTAAGGATGCAGAAAGAGCCGAGGCATATTTTGATCGAGCTGTTCGAGCTGCTCCTGAGGATTGGTAAGAAACTAAGACCCGGTTTGGTTTACTGTAATGTAAAATCATAATCGCAATGTAATCAAATGACAAAAATAATAATTATTTGATTACATTACGATTACGATTATGCTCGTGTTATTTGATTACGAGACCTAATTTCTACATATATACGTACATACATGCTTATGCTCATTTTTTTTTCTCGTTCTTCTTGCTCAGCTATATAGCGGCATCTTATGCGCGGTTTCTGTGGGATGCCGACGAGGAAGAGGAAGAGGAAGAGGAAGAGGAAGAGGAAGGAAAGAAGGAGAACATGACGGAAGTAAAAGCAGCAATTCCTGCCTCTCGGACGCCACCACCCTTCTTCCCTGGACAAGCTACTACTAGTGCAATAGCTGCTGCTTCATGAACCTCTGCTAATTTTCATGTCCAGTTAGCGTAAAATATATGTAAAATTTATTTGATCATCAGTTTTCCGAAGATATGCATCTGTTAATTGACAGTTTGTAGCTACGTTTCATCTATATTTAGCTGGTAACGGAATAGTGAACAACAAATTTGCTAGGTATTTCTTTCTACTGTGACTGATTGTCTATTTACTTCTTTCACTTGCATAGTTTGAAACATAATATTACATTGACCTATGAGATGATAAAACTAGTTCGGTTTGATAATTATGTTTCAGTCTAGGCTTAACTAAGGATGTAGGCAATATTACATAAAACGTAGGGAAGGAAGCTCCATGACTAGGCTAATTCTAAAGGCACTCCAAGTTTTACTTGGGGTTATCCAATCCTAAAACTGTCAGTCCTAAAGAATTTGAATATTAAAATAGACCGTGAACGAAATTGGCAGTCCTTAATGTTAGAACTGTCAACTTTGTTGGCAGTCCTAATTTGCTAGCCCCAAGTAAAACTCGGAGTGTCTTTAAAATTAGCCCA
The DNA here is from genome assembly GCA_029216955.1 of Iris pallida. Taxonomy (NCBI): domain Eukaryota; kingdom Viridiplantae; phylum Streptophyta; class Magnoliopsida; order Asparagales; family Iridaceae; genus Iris; species Iris pallida. The sequence continues at coordinate 2,419,824 of JANAVB010018197.1, forward strand.
TGACTATCAGCAGCAAACAGAGTGTTATAAGTCAGTGCGCATACCAAAGCGACGAATAACAAATAAGAAGGCACAACAAATCGAATAAATAATATACAAGAACACAACAATAATATCTAACGTGGTTCAATTAAAATCGACATACTCATGGTAAGGAAAAAAAAAAATAACTTAGATAACAGGACAAAGATAACACGTACAATGCCATAATGCAAATTTTAACTACAGAAAGATCTCCAACAAGCTCTCATTCTTCCTTCTTAGTGAAGTCAAAAAATGATTCTCTTCTTAAAATATAATACAAATTCCCCGCCGATCTCTTATATAATATTCTATAAGACGACAGAGAATTCATGTCAAGGCCCCTTCTGGTCTTCCACAAAGTGCAAAGTTCTACAACTGATCAAGACGCAAAACCAGCTCAGACATGGAAAGCTGTTTCACATCCCATCAGCAAAAAATATAATTATAGGAAATAAACAAGCAAAAAAAGATGCATATCCCCATCAAGAAGAAAACTGTCATTAACAATAAAAGAGAGCAAATTTAGTTGCGACATGCTGCCTGCAGCACTAATATAACAAAGAAATTCCTTACACCATAATAAACCACGAGCCTAAAGACGATGTCAGCTGACACAAACTCACTGCGAAGGTTTCACAACAAATTTCACCAAGGTATAACCTCCTTAACGAGACGACTAGATCAGCATACACAAAGGGGTGCTCGTAAGCACAAAAAGAATCTCTCACAAATGGTCCACAGTAAACAAGTTTTGAAAAAATAATACCGTAGAAAAGGATAATTCGATTCACCAAACCAAGTTCAACCTTCGGTCATTTCCACCTAACGTCCTACCATATATATAAATATAATTGCTTCATATCTGCAGGCCCTATCCTATGTTCATGAACCTTTATTCAACCCAAACTGCAGGATTGAAATTAAAGTACTTAGGTTCTTTCCATCAGAAAATAACAAAAAGTGAAAAAGATACAAGTGAAAAGCTCATTTCTGGCTTTCAGCTTTAGCTGGCTCCACAACTTCAGCTTCGCATGGCTCTGTGGTTTGTCCAACAGGCTCATACTTTGCCTCGGAAACTGGAACTGCCCACTTGCCAGATAGCGCCGTACCCATCATCTCGTAAATCTTTCCGCTTAGTTGTGATGGATCTTCAGGCTGAAATACAAAGAAAGACGACATTTAGGACGCTTGCGTAGAATGAACAAGCAAGTCAAACTAGCCAAAATTTTACAATCTTGTGTGCTGTTCAACAGTTAAAACCACCAGTTACAATTGAGAAGTGAATATATTCGACAAAATGTAATTTTAGTTGTGCATCAGCGCAATAAACAGAGTTATAAAGACACAACTGCCAAAAGAAAAGCTCCCCTTCCTTGCAAACTAACCGGACTATAAATATGATCCAGAAAACAGACTAAAATTCAAGGTAAAACTGTCGAGTTCTTAATAAGGGCCACCACAATAAAGCAGTGAGTTCAAACTTAGATTACGAATAATTGCTCTTCTAGATAAGCTTTAAGGAATCTAAAAGAAGCATAATCCTAGAGAGGAAGTTAACTATAATAACAGAAGACAACTCACAGTAAAACCACTGGACATCAAAGCCGTGTCATATAAAAGATCAATAGCCCTCTGAGCCTCTGGATTATCAGGGCAAGTCTTGCATGCGACCTGCAATACAAGAAAGAAAATTACAAAACTAATGATGCCTGCACCATCTGCATCCTTGCATTTACAAAAATATTAACGCAACCCCCTAGGAATGGGAAGAGATATCTCTACTTCAACTTAAAGTCTTACATGTAAATCTCTAATAATTTGATGCTCTGGATTAATTTCAAACACTCTCCGTCCACGCATAAATTCCAAACTATCAGGGTTTCCAAGGGTTTGGGCCTTCATCAACCTGCAGAGACCAAAGTTCCCAAGATTAAAATATGGGATATTCCTTGGCAAGAGATGTAGACTTGCTGCTGCAAGAACCTGACCTCTCCATGTTGGCAGACCATCCAAACTTCCCAGATACAAGTACACAAGGTGACGTGCTAAGACGGTTGGAAATCTGAACACTGGCAACCTTATCCCCTAACCTTTTCTTTATCCAGTCACAGGTCTGACTGAATTCCTGTTTTACCTCCTCCTTTCCCTCATTCTTGTCGCCTGCCATGAAACATTTGATAACCAAGTCTTCAAGAAACTTCATCACATAATAAGTATATGCTCTAGCACAACATGGTGCTACACTTTACATGCCTCGAGCCCCTAGTAAGTCGAGCCCCTAGTGACACGAAAATTGGCTATAATTTATGGTGTGCAGTTCAGATTTCGTGTACATCACTACATTGTTTAGTCAAGATGCTAACCTATGGGACAATAAGTCATAACACAAATTCCCAGCTTATAAATTTAAAGCAAGGTAAAACAGAACTTGTTCATCAATTATCTGCTTCTTATCAAAAAACATATCACATGTATCAAGGGACTAACCCAAATCCAAATCCTCCTTGCTGATATCCACAAAGTTCTTATCTTTGTAGGACTTCAAATTTGTGACTGCAACCTCATCCATTGGATCAACTAAAAACAACACCTGCAACAAAGAAAAGAACTCATTTAAATTTGACGAATGGTACATTTCAGAAGCTGGAAATATTGTTTGTAGAGCCCGCAGACAAAGGAATAAAATATGCAAACTTCTATGGAACAACTCACTTCATAATCCTTTTGAAGAAGCCTCTCCAGGAAAGGTGCATTTCTTGCACTTGTCAAGCTGTCAGCAGCAATATAGTAAATATCCTTTTGTTCTGGCTTCATATTCTCCACGTACTCATCTAAACTGATCAGCTCCTCCTCGCTCTGTGATGAGACAAACCGAAGTAGAGGTGCAATTCGTTTGTGGTTCGCATGATCTTCTATACAACCTAATTTTAAATTTTTGCCAAAGTTCTCCCAAAACCTGTCATAGTTCTAAAATAAGAAGAACAATAAGCAAGTAAACCATGAGTGCCAAAGACCTGACAAATTTGCTGCAGATATCATGAATCCAAAATGAATTCTATCTGCATTGGGAAAGATTACAAGGCCCTTGAGTCACCATTTTGCTACTGCTTATAACAAGAAACTTACATCTTTGTTGTCACTGAGAGAGATGCCCAATATCATATCAAAAGCCTTGCGGACTAATCGATTTCTCATGATACGTACCTATCAAGAAAATAGGTACGAATACAAGGATACAAGGCACTAAAACAAAGCCACAATAGATGAGCACAAAAAAATAATCCAAAAGTAGATAGCAAAACTTACAATGCGACTTTCTTGAAGGATCTCACGTGATACATTCAAGGGAAGGTCATTTGAATCCACAACTCCTTTCACAAAGCTTAAATATCTTGGAAACTAATGTAACAAGTTTGTTAAATTTCAGTTAACATAAATAAATACATAAAAGGTACAGCTTGCAAGTGAAAAGTGAAAAACCCACTCATACCAGTTCCCCATCAAAGTCATCAGATATGAACACTCGTTTTACATATAGCCTTATGTTTTTTGTCTTGAGATTGACTATGTCATCCTTCTTTGTTGCAGGCACGAAGAGAATAGATCTGAATTCAACTTCACCCTGCAGTGGAAATTGCAGATGCTTGGATCAGGAAAGAAACATTTGACAGCACCAAATTTGTACTACAACCACGTAGAACATCGTATGTACAAGATAATTTATAGAACAACTTCAAACGGGAGACACAAGACGTATATCAACCCACTTCAGTATGTGGAACTTTCTAACTGAGGTTAGGAATATACACTTAAAAACTAATTTGCAATATATAAATTTGATGTTGAAAGTTGAAACATGATATAAACTGAACATAGTTAAAATCATATGCATATGACAGAATCATAAAGCTCTTGAACCTTTGACTTAGCTGCTTTATCTCTCACCTATTTAGCATGAAGAAATCACTTAAATTTGAAACACAATACAGAGTAGTCAAACATCCGTACATTCAAGGACACAACCTATTGTTTGTTCAAGTATACCTGAGTTAGCTCCTTCAACAATGATATGCTCACTCCTAACAAGTGCATCATGTATATGCAATATAATTGTTGAAACAATATATTTTATATAATTCTAAAATATATTTGTTCAAGTATTCCCGAGTTAGCTTCTTCAACAATTATCTGTCTACTCCTAATAAGCGCATCATGTATATGTGCATATAATTGTTGAAACAATATATTTTATATAATTCTAAAATTATATATTTATCTTAAGCTATAGTTACATATATGTACTTTAATAACATCTTGAACTTGATCGTCTTTTTAATCTGTATAAGTTTTTATACAGATAAAGATGTTACATGCTAAATCTTTTTAATTTTCGTATCTTGGAATGGTCAGATCTCCTGAACAATTTATCAACATTAACAACTGTGACTATGTGAAACTGAGAACAGCTTTTCCAAATAAACTTACTGCTTACACCATCATATATAAAATACAATATGTCTAAATAAAAACTCAGGTACGAGTCTTACATGTAACAACAAGTATATACTTTGTTCTCAATTTTGAAAAATTCGACTCTAGGCTTGCGTCTAGGCAATCCACTAAGGTCATGGGAAGTATCAAATAACAGTTGGTGAATATATTTATGACACATGATGTGAATTTCCAACAGATTAGGTGACACCGTGAAAAACCATGTTAAGGTACTTCTCACTCTTATATATATTCATAACTATCAAGCCACTATCTAATGATATCTTTATGGGGATATGACTGAGAATCGCTTAAACCAATGAAACTAACACCAGAAGAGTTCAGAAACTAAAATTCAAAAACTTACACCAGTACCCTACCGTGGCCTCGAACCTGAATCACTTCTAAGATTCATATTCCTGGCTGGATTAGCCATGACCTTATCATGCCTCCCAACCACTATGTAAGTGGAGTGAGTTTTCTTATACTTTCCAATCCACCATAAAACAATTTTAATGCACTTCACAAATAAAGAATATTACACTCCCTCTTTTACAACTTATATTTAACTACCTTATAAATCTAAAGAGAGGGGTTATACCTCAGTTGTAAAGTGGGAAGATGCCAAAGGATCCAAGTACTCGTTGAATGTCTTCTTATAGAATTCATTGTAGTCCTCAGTAGTGACATCTTTAGGATTGCGGAGCTGCCATAATGCAAACATGTAAAGCATGGGTAACATTCAAGTAAGAAAGAGAAGTGGTTATGGAGAGTAAATATTTTACTATACTAAAAGCATAAAGGTCTCGGACTCACCCAAATAGGCTGCGTCTCATTAGCAAGCTCCCAGTCCCAGTATCTTTCTACTACTTTTTTAGTTTTCTTCTTTTTCTGCAACATGTTGACAATATAAGATATATTTGGTAAACCAATTAACTGTTACAAACTGCTAGAAACCCACATGAGAATAAAATGATTAACTGGACAAGACTGCAATTTGTAAAGTGGCATAAAATAGTACCTCAACATCAGTATTCTCCCCTTTCTTTTCTCCTTCAGCAGGATCCTCATCAATCTCAACCTGATCAATAATATGATTCTTTTCAATAATGGGTTTCTATACAAATGTCTTCAGAAGAAGCACGGCCATCACAAAATCCTCACAAAAAAACTCGGTAACTTCTAAATTTAAATAAATGACTATAACACTTCACCTCTTTAGTAAAACCCTTCTCTTGCCATGTATATATTGGGAATTGAACAAACTGTGAGTAATTCTTCACAAGATTTTGAATTCTCTCCGGATGAGCAAAGCCCTTGTCATCGCGCTGAAAACACATATTGAAGTAAATATCACTACATGGGCACAAAAAGTAACTCCAATGTTGACAGATGCAAGTAACTATATATATCACCCACTTTAAGGTACAATGTAAGGCGGGTTCCTCTTTTGAGAAGTTTTTCAGGGTCAGTCTCTTCCCGAATAGTGTAAGAGCTAGCATTTGCCTTGCCTTCCCATACATACTGCTTATCAGATTTTGGGCTCTTTGTTGAAACAACCACCTGTTTATCAGAAGAAAAAACTTGTAAGATTTGTGATAAATATTATCCCTACGTACCAAGTGCAATACCGAGAAGAATATAGGAAAGATGTTACATTTGGAATATCTAATAAGGGAACTCATATTTGCTTCTCATAAGTAACTGGCACATGGAAAGAAATAATACAATTAAATGCAAACCTTTTCTGATACAAGAAATGCTGAGTAGAAGCCTACACCAAATTGTCCAATTAAATTGCTATCTACACCAGCATCCTTACTATCCTGTGAATCAAAAAATCAACATGAGGAAGCATTTCAATGATCTACTATATTCAGTTCAATGAACCCAAAAATTGAATGATCAGAAGATTCACAACTGCAAGTACCTTCAAAGCCTTCAAGAACTTCGCTGTTCCACTCTGTGCAATAGTACCAAGACAGTCAACGAGTTCTTGTCTGGTCATGCCGATCCCTGAATCACTGAAAAGAACACATTTTTAATTTAGATATACTCGATTCGATATTGGCTTTAAAAATGGTTAAAGATCTAGCTCAATCTGTTAAGTGTGTACGAAAGCCACAAGGTCCTGCTAAGCAGGATCTGGGGAGGGTCGGTATGTACTTAATTCAGGCAGTGTAAGAAGTTTAAAAGATCTGATTCCATTTGTTGCAGCATAAAAGTACTTACGTAATAGTGATTACTCCATTGTCCTTGTCAGTCTGGATACGAATGTCAAGATCAACAGCATCCTTGATGAGATCAGGTTCCGTGACGCTTAGAAAACGCAATTTATCCAATGCGTCACTTGCATTACTGGAAAAAAGAATACACACCATATGAGATGTCTGAATCAAATATCAACATGAGAGCCGTCGATACCATACTAATTTTGGCATCTGTATGATATTCAAAATTAGTGTATTCCAAGTACTCCACTAGGATTTCATCTGTCAAACTTGACTTCGAAAATCATATTAGCAGATATAAAAGAAATTATAAACATGAAACTAAAACATAGGAAATCTAAATAAAAAGAACTCCAGACTACTTTACGTTCGGAGTTCAGTACTCCGCTAGGATTTCCTACGTCAAATTTGACTTTGGAAATTATATTAGCAGGTATAGAAAGAAATTATAAACATCAAACTAAAATATGGACAATCTACAAGAATAAAACTTCAGACTTTTCTACATTTGGAGTTTGTCACTAGAATTGATTGTAATGCAGCTGATTAGTTCAATTATATGATATATCGTTAAAAACTTGTTTCACGAAATGAAGACAATATATTCATGAATGTCATTCCTATTCGCTCTATGGCTTAACGTGTCTGAGATCAATGCAATTCCCTATAGCAGCAAATTCTTCACCTCTATGTCTAGACTCATTATCCTTTAGAGGTACTTATAAGGTGCTCCTTGGTTGCATGAGCTTAAACTGGATAATGAAAGCGTAGGTATGCCTAACCGCCAACCAGCCGTTAGTTTCTACAGCATGACGCTCTCATGTTCATAGTTATTGTGTTAAAGTTCCTGCCACTTGGCACCAAAACTCTAGAGTGTTGTTGAGGGTTGACGGTTAGTATTTATATTATTATAACATATGCCCCTACAAGTTGAAGGCTGATTTTGTGGTTTGAGGCCGAGAACTGGATTCGGGCATCGGGGTTTCTTTTATCCGCTTAAAATGCACGCCAAAGGAGATTCGAACTTGGGTTGCTCCATTACCATGTTAAGTTGCAATCATTTGCACCAAACTCTGAAGCTTTGATGAGGTTTACTGTTTATATATTCTAACGGTTTCCATAGCTAGGAATTTTGCACCAACATAGAGGGTTGATGTTTGGTCGATCGACGGTCATAAAATGTGTCACTTCTTTTGTGGAGCATACTTATGCTTCATAAACGACCCCATCATAATTAGAGAAGGGTGTCCAGCTGAAACCGATCTGTATCAAGAGTTCGAAAATCCATATAAGTTTAGGCCTACCGTTGATCCCAAACTAAGGGATAAAATAGGTCACGCAACTATGCACATTTTCGGAAGAAAACATGTGGTTTCACCATGTTGCAATCCAAAATCAACCGCTACTAAGAGATACATGTCCATGGCATTCTTGGTAGGGGTGTAAACGGACCTAACGAGTCCGGACGGCCCACTGTGCAAGCTTGGACAGAAAATATAATCGGACGGACATGAGTCCGACTCGATTAAATTCGGATAAAAAATATATTCAAATTCGTCCAATAATTTTGGATCATGTTCGTGTCCGACCCAATAATTTTGGAACAAGGCCGACTGAGACAACCTCACCAGCGCGGATATTGGCACTGACAGTCAGATCCAGAAGCGACATGTGGCGGAGGAAAGGGAGGAGCCACTGCCGGAAGAGGGAGGGTCGGATCCGGAAATGGCGTACGGGAGATGGCAGGAAAAAGTAGGGAGGAGAAGGAGACAGTCCACACTTGCTTTCTTCTCTCTCCCTCTCTCTTGACTTTTTGATTTGGAATATAAGTGGGTGTTCTCATGAGTGTGGGAGAGGGAGAGGGAGAGAGAGAGAAAGGGGGTTTTTTTTAGCGGGAAGCTCATGGGTCCCACGTGAAGGTGATGCTGAGTAGGCTGTCAGGGTTAGAAATTTAAATTTGTTGGAAGTATACTCATGTGTTGACTTCTAATTAAATTAACTTAAAGCCTAAACTTTTCGGACCAAATTCAAAATTTCGGACCGGACATGGATATGACCGAGCCTGAGTCTGAATTCTAAACGGACCAAGAAAAATGTTCAATCTATGTTTGTTAATTAGATTTGACGGCCCACGGTCGTACCATTTACCCAGTCGGACTGTCATGTCCATTTTACAGCCATAATTCTTGGGACAAAAGAAGGAAAAAAATATAGGAGAGAAGTAGACAAGAAAAGCAGAGAAAACAAAATGTAGAGAGAGAGAGAGGTAGAATATAATCGTTTCACCCTATCTGCAGCACACAAGAGCCACCTCTTCCCTTCCAGTGGTTACAAAGAGAATTGGATCACCTAATAAACCAAACCTACGGACCAATGTAAGCGTTCGTTTATCAATAACCCAATTTTTCCTAGTAATCTATATTGTTAGTATCTTAAAATACTCGATATGTATCTTACGATATGATATACTACTATTTCGTTACGTAGTGGCTTATCCGATACGATACATATAGGATGATAGGTAGTATCGATTTTTCACTTGGGTAATGTAATGTATACTTAAGAATATGTATTCTGGAACTAATAGACCTGTAAAGATGGGGGGAAATTGTGAAAAAGTTATTAAATCATCCTCCTTTATGTATCTAAATGTAAAGACAAACTCCTAGAGTTAGTGTACCATAAGATCCACGGTACATATACACGAACAATACACGAGTTGACAACCTAGCTTGTAATATTATTTGCTCGCCATAACATATAACAAAAGTGTAAATAATTTACAATTTATAATCTAAGCCCTTAGGACATAAAAAACCAGATCAAAAGACTTTGAGAGAGTTTTCATTCCTTGCAAAGTCACTTGCAACTTTCGTGGCATATGTAAAATCTAAACAACAAAAAGTTGCGCCAACTTTCTAAATACAAATATAACTCGTAAGCCGCCAAAGCCAGAACTCGTATATTAGACTTACTCAAACCATGCAAATATGCAAATTCAAGAAACATAAATCAGAAGGGAAAAAAGTATGAAAATGTCTTAAACTATGATCTTTCATTTTTATATTCTCAACAAATTTTATTTTTAGGAAAACTAAGAAATGAAATCCAAAATTCTGTCATACCGAGCCAAAACCACCAAAAGCAATGATAATCAGTGTATGCCACACACACACACACTAGCATTTTGTTTGACCCCTAACTTCCTAGTGGCCGATTGACAGATAGATTGGATGGAAGTCACTATTTGTTTTAAGTATGGATACCTAATAAGGTAGAGGCTACAAGACAACTATAGGAGGAAATCAGCAGCATCCAAATCAAGCATAGACAGCTACTTGATTCACGTAAGGTGTGTTCTCTTTTAAGTTGGTCATAGGCACTATGAGAATGCGGGCTGGTACAAGGTGGTATGGTACACGGTTAAGTGTGTGCCTTTTCAAAGTTATTTCGAATAGGTTACTAAGGACAGTCTCCTGGGGTAGGGTACGCAAATTGATCCAGTATACACACTATGTAAGGCTGACCCTGAAAATGTGCAACATCTCTATTTTAGATGTCCCTATTCCATTTATCTATGGAAACTTAGCAAAGTGGAACTAAAAATGCATCAAAGAAGAGCTTGCCTACTGGAAGAGGAAGTTAGTGAAATAGATGAGGTTTTCCAACAATAGGAAGTTCATAAGATAATTTCATTCAAGAGAAATCTAGGGGATGTGGGTAGAAGATATTATCAGGAATAGTGAAATTCTTTCCTCTTGGGGAACCCTTACCTCATGATTTTCTATCTAGAGATGTAAAATTACCTTTATAATCAATACAATCAACCTTTCCGCATACACACGCACAAACTCTCTGTACTTTTAGAAGTCATACATTCTCCCTTCTTTTCTCTCCCTGTATTCTATTAATCTATTGTATATAATACCCTATCAATATTGATTTTGATAAGAACTTGTATTTTTACCCTAATATAAATGTCAATAGTTACGATAATCTAATAACACAAATCTTCAAAAATATTTAAGAAATTATCAAATTAACCAACCACAAAAACTTATTCATTAAACATGCATCTCAAATGCCTGTCAGGCTAATTATAATCTAAAGTAAAACTCCATAAAGCAAAATTGACTTGCATAATTGGTTGTTATGGAGATAGTGGAAGAATATGGCATAGCCATAACCACATTCGGTAATAGAAACTTTATGATATTTTGCATTAAAGATTATTTTTGTAAGCAGCAAAGACTTGAAATTGCAACATCATTAGAAAGGAGTTTTTGAGTATGGGTATAATATAACACCAACAAATTACTAAAATAGCTCTAAATGTGTTAACACAGGTATCTTCTATAGTCTACAAGCCAAGTGATTTGCAATTTGGGGATAGATACATCAAACGGCTAGTAAACCCAGGGAAATGACAGCATTAACAATGTGTACAACTGATAAGCTTATGAAAAACATGTTACTAAAATGATTACACTATGTTCAGTTTGATAATCAGTGCACCCTTTCTAGTGCAAGCAAAGGATTAAAAAAAGAACATAACATACCTAACCAATTCCCGAAGAAACACCTCCTTGTTGCTATATAAGCTATGGACTATAAGATCCATTAAGCGACTAACCTGCACAATTAACAGCAGTTGACACTAATGAGACTATCCCTATATGAATAGAAGGTAAATAAACATGAAAATCAATAATACCTCAGCTTGGTACTCGTACTTTTCACATGGCAAATCAGACGATACCGCAGCTGCAGCTGCAGCAGTCGATTCATGACGATTGCTAAACAAAATGTTGTTCCTTTGATTTGATTGTGTTGCATGTCTGGAGATATTAATGTTTGGTGCAGACAAGACAGAAAACCAGCGGCCAGATAATTTAGAAGTTTTGGGTTCATTATCAGTTGTCTGGAACAAGGAAAGAAAAACATTTGGCATAGATGCATCAGATAATCATAAAAGCATTAAAGCAGACAAGGAGCCAAGATTATTCCCAGAAATGACCTCGCAGAGTGGCAGTTGTTTTGTATCAACAGACCAAAAACACAGGCAACGAGATGTCATGAAACAAAGAAATCCAAATCCATAAAACACATAGATAAGCTTGTACTATGGCAGTTTCTAGTGGAAGAATGTGACTCCTGAGAAACGACTCCAGGACCAAAAATTTATGTGGAGGAAAAATCAAAATTGTAGAGTAAATGTATGTACAAATCAGTATACAAACACGTATTTCTAATGGAAAAAAAACACGACATGGGCATAATATCCTCAAAATAAAGAGAGAAGGAGAAGACGAGGTAGAGGCAAGAGTGAAGAGGCCCAAGTGCTTTTAGGGGAAAAAAATGCAACTTGCTAATCAAGTAAAAAAAACGTCTCCTTTTGTCCACTGCACTGGATATGAAAACAACATAACATGGCAAAATACATCAAAGTTCAGCTTTTTCAAATCATGTATACACTATATAGGAAATGTGCACTTTGGAAAAATATCAGAAAAACATTAGTAGTTCGATCTTTAAAAAAACGCCTCTCATCTCTGAGTCTCTTCCCTACTCATTGTCTCTGACCTCCTAGCTCTCCCATCCATAATACACTCACGTCTTACAAAGTAATCCCCTCTTACAAGTATTTGAGAGAGCAGAGATAATTTCCAGTAATATATTTGGAGAACTACAAGTTTGGGCGACGTGCTAAGCTGCAAGAAGCGGACCATATCCATGTCCATCCCTATGATTCATGATTTAACACAGGAGCATAAGTTTCCACCTAAACCCACGAGGCAGTTCCAGTGTCCTAAAGGTCACACTTAGAAAACTGCATTACATGACACTTTCTTAGTCGTAAAAACAAATTGTGATGACGTAAGTTACATTCAAACTGAAGATAATGATAATCATCAAGTAACTCATACAAAGAGTAACAGTAAAATGACTAGCCCTAAACTTTATCACCATTCAAATTGAATTACTAACAGAGACTTATTAGCATGTTCTAATTAATAATAAAAAGCTCCAAACTTTTTTTCACAAATGAGAATTCCCTGACTAAATTTGACAACAATGAACATTCAGATCATACCCACCATTCAATGAACAAAATTTCAGCAGCCTTAACACCACATACTACAAAATACTGCAGATGGAAGATCTAATCGAACGAGAAAGTAACTTCATGGAAGCAAATAATCCTTGATACATCTAATAACTATCTAAAGCGAAACTAGAACAATTCCAATTTACTCGATGAAACCTATACATCTAATATTACTATAAAAAAATCGAATTTCCTATCTTTTCCTCGCAAAATGAGAACTTCCACACTTAATTTTACAACAGTGATCAATCAAATCACATCCACCATTAAGAAAGGAAATTTCAGTAAATATCGTAGGTCCTAAATAGCAGAAATTACAAAAAAAAATGTAAAATTGATGGAAATGTTGACAAAATCAAATCAAGTAACCCCAAGGAAGCAAAGTATCCCTAATATATGACAAAACAATTCAAAAGATTAATTATTCACTCAAGCAATTAATCGGAACAACAAATATGTTAACTTATTCTCGATAATAATAATAATAATAAATTAAAGGTTCACAACTTTCTTCACGATGTGAGAATTTTCACAGTAAATTTGTCAACAACGATCAACCGAGTCACTTCCGCCAGTAAATAAGGATATTTCAGAAAATAGAGACAAAGACGCAATATCGACAAATCAAATTGAACAAAAAACTGAACTTGAGAAGAGATGAAGACGATTTCCAGGGTTTCGAGAGAGCGTTTCTTACAGAAAGGGGAGCCGTAGGCGACGAGAGTGGCGAGTCCGAGACGGAAGGAGCCAGGAACCGGCATCGAGCGCCAGCGGATCGAGCCACGGCGGAGACTGATCGCCTCGAAGCCCCGATCATCTTCCTCTCCTCTTCTTCTTCTTCTTCTTCTTCTTCGAGTACTCACGGAATTGAGGGTTAGGGATTTGACAGCGGAAGGGAATGGGGAGTCAGGGTTTTAGTAGGGTTTATTTGAAGACCAGAGGAGACTCTGGTTTAAGGCCTCGTTTGGTTCGCTGAAAGGAATTGAGAGAGCAATTTTCTGGTCTTTTCTTTTCTTTTTCTAAATTATAATTTTTTATTAATTCTTTTTATGTTTGAAAATATCAAGAAAATTGGAAATGAGTGAATACTTTAAAATGAAAAAATGATTCCTTGTATGGATGAATATAATTATTAAATTTTTTTCATTTTTTCTTCCATTATAAATCACTTTTTTTTAATCTTCAATTTATTTAGCACGCAAATATAGGAAAGTTTAACTTGCCTTTTCCAAGGCCATGGTTATGCAAACCAAACGGGCTAAAGTAAAAGTGAAAAATATAGAAGTTGTTGTGAAAATAAGAAATAAGGAGAAGGAATTGGTAGCCTGAAAATTGTACGTAGCTTTTTTTATTGATAACATATATAGAGGGAATGAGATAGAGAGGTTGTTGTGGGTATAGATAAGGGCATCCATATTTGGATTTATCCAAATCACAACACTCCCCCTTTGATGTCCACTTTAATTATTGCCTCATTAAAAACTTTTCTAGGAAAACCCCTTTCGAAAAAATTCATGGAAAATAAAAAGAGTACAATAATATTCTTCAGGAATATGAGTCTTCAGGAATCTAAGTGGGTGCAACCCAGTAAAAAAAACCTCAACGAAGAAAAATAGTACAATGCGTAAAGACATGCTTCAAGATGTCTCCATTAGCATCTTCAGGATGCTTGCATCTACAGGATGCTCCCCCTCAAAAATATTACATTATTGTTCTTACATCAATTCAAAATGAAAAATCAACCCCCAATACAATTTAAATATTACATATCACCCCAATAATTTATTTGTTTATATATTTATACTAGTATCCTTATGAAGAGGTTGCAGACTTTATTTGTGATTCTTGAAAGCTCGCGACTCCCCATGATATGTCGAACTGTTGAAAACATAGCCATGCACATTTCCTGTTCGCTTTGGTGAAATTGTCGCAGTAATTTGATTTATTCTCTATACCTGCAACGTTATTTATAAAAACGTACCTTGTTTGTGGTGTCCGCTTAATGGAGTATTGTCACGCCCCAGAACCAGAATACTGGAGAGCGGGGGCTGACATAGCCAGCTACGTATAATGAAATGGAATCCACGTCACTATACGGTCACGGCTGTCTAGATATATGAGGGTTTAACTACAATCCATCAGTCTCCTATGGTCAAGATCAAACCTATTGTCTCAATCACAAGCAAGTAGTAGCAGTCACAAGATATTAGAGCATCAATATACAATAGTAAGGCGTCCCATACATTACATATTGGATGATCATGAAGCTAGTCGTACAAAATGTCAGGACTAGCAAGAGTTTTAGTCAATACATGATCAACCCTAGGATTTGTCAATCATGTTACAGCCCGTAGGCAGACAGTAAGTAAAGATGCAACCGAGCTAACACGTGCTCGTCGGCTAAACGCCTCAAAAGAATAATTTTACAAATAGAGTGGGAGGACAAAAGAAACCCACTCGTTGCCCTGGTTACGCCTGGTGGTCACCATCGGGCTGGAAGACAGGTGGATCCTCTGGTACTGCTCCGATATCTGGCCATACAAAACCAGCTGGGTCAGACCCCAGAAAGAGCAAGTGCCACAAAGGAGGCTTCACTTAGGAACTAAAACCAGCATATCACAATAAATAGTAAAGGTAATTTAAGATAGTGATAATAACTGAGATAACAAATATATATTGAACACGGAGAAACCATTCAAGTAGCCAGACTGCAACCCTTAAACCAAACAAGGACCGGGGTTGCAATCCTTCGCCTGAATAGAAACCCGTCTCAATTACTATTGATAAGGTAACAAGACAATAAACGAAGAGAGGACGCAGAACTGCTCCGGAAGCCAGGTTACAACCCTTAAACCAAACAAGGACCGGGGTTGTAACCCTTCGCCTGAACAGAACTGGACCCCTGATCTTTATTGTTAAGGCCAGTATAAATAATCATGGTATTGAAGTAAAGGTAAAACATGACGAGCATGACAGGGGGTTACAATAAGACAATAAACGAAGAGAGGACACAGAACTGCTCCGGGAGCCAGGTTACAACCCTTAAACCAAACAAGGACCGGGGTTGTAACCCTTCGCCTGAACAGAACTGGACCCCTGATCTTTATTGTTAAGGCGGGCACAATAAGCAGGACGATATATGATAAGATAACCATGAAACTATTCAGATAGCCAAGTTACAACCCTTAAACCAAACAAGGACCGGGATTGTAACCCTTCATCTGAACAGAACTTGGTATCCCATCATTTATCGATACAAGAAATCATGTCCTGATACAATCTTGTACAGGATCAGGATAAGACTAAGCTGGAATAAACTCCATCTAATCAATCACGGCCAATCAAGAGTACGGCTTGATACTTTTAACTAACTAGGGTTATCACAAGCCTAGTTACTAGCAAGATGTAATGAGATTATTCCGACAGCCACAAGCCCTGCAGACCATCCGGTTATCCGGGTCGAATGTCCGTTTATGAAGGGTGCACCACATGACTGTGTGCTGGAAATGTGCCCTACTCGTCGGTAGGCTACAAGTCCGCTGAATGCGCCCAGATAACGGGATTGCCTGTAGCTGGGAATCTCTTCATGACTACTGAATCATTCTAGTTAATTAGCCTTAGTCAATTTCAGTAGGTACCCCTGACCGTGGTACTCAGGAATCCCCATCCTAGACATGATGCAAGACAGTACTTAGTTTATTTGTACAAACACAATCGCCCACGGTGTCCAAGTCTTTCATACTTATCATGTCAGGCTAGCTGTCATAACAGCATGTCGAGACATATCATGCCAGTTTACTTGTCAAGAGTGCGCCACAGTGGACCACTATCGTGTTATATTCTCACATTATCATAAATGGGAGAAACTTGCATAAAATAACTAGTGACATATTCTTGAAGCCAAGGGAAAGATATACAACTATGACGTTGGGAGTTGGGAGAATTTCTGACCACAAATCATGCAAATAAGACATAGAATAGCCAAAACAGGCACTATGCGGCCTATTCTGCGACATGCGGCTCATGCGGCTCAACAGCGACATCATATGCGCCAACTGCGACATGCACCAACAGCGACATCATATGTGCCAACTGCGACATGCGCCTACAGCGACATCATATTCGTCAACTGCGACATGCGTCAATAGAGACATCATATGCGCCAACTGCGACATGCGCCAACAGCGACATCATATTCGTCAACTGCGACATGCGTCAACAGAGACATCATATGCGCCAACTGCGACATACGCCAACAGCGACATCATATTCGTCAACTGCGACATGCGTCAACAGAGACATCATATGCGCCAACTGCGACATACGCCAACAGCGACATCATATTCGTCAACTGCGACATGCGTCAACAGAGACATCATATGCGCCAACTGCGACATGCGCCAACAGCGACATCATATTCGTCAACTGCGACATACGTCAACAGAGACATCATATGCGCCAACTGCGACATGCGCCAACAGCGACATCATATTCGTCAACTGCGACATGCGTCAACAGAGACATCATATGCGCCAACTGCGACATCATATTCGGCTACCGCGACATGCGTCAACAGAGACATGCTGTTCATGCTGCAGATGAACATAGAAATGACCAGAAATTGTTTTGGCCATAACTTTCTCATCCGAAGTCGAAATCTAGCGAAACAAAAGCCAAAACTGCATGAAATTGAATTATCTATAACATGGAACAATCAAAATATGAAAGTAATAAAGTTTGGTAGATCAAAACCCAAGAAATCTGAAAATAATATAAACTTAGATCTACAAGAAAATATCCATCAAAATGGAAAATGCCAAGTTCTAAAGAGGCTTGGAATCAAGTAAGGAAGAGAATGGAACAATAAAACTTGAGATCCATCATGAAGCAAGTTTGCACTTGCCTAAGCTCTCTCTCTCTTTCTCCTGGTGGTTGAAGAAGTTATGATAGGAAAGAAGAAGAATAATGAAGAGAGAGAAAGGGGAATGGGTTAATAAAGGGTAGTGGTGGTGGTAGGTAGGGGTTTTCTTTTGGTTCATGATGAACCCAAAAGCAAACCAAACCAAGCTAAGCCGAACCAAGTTAAGCCACAACCAATGTCATGCCAAAATAACCATGCAGAAAAATACGCAATACGAGTCAAGAATACGTACACGTATACCAAGATACGTAATACGAACCACATGCATTACAACTCTACCCACCTTCAAAGAATTCCGTCCTCGGAATTTAATCAAGAGGCTAGAATTGCAAGGACAAGCTATACTAATCGTAAACTATAACAAGCAGTCTATCATGCAGTCATTTATCCGAGCAAGGAATTGAAAGCATAAGGCATAAGGAAGACATTATACCTTACGAGTCAAACAGGTCGGGATATCGTGATCGGATATCATCCTCACGCTCCCACGTCGACTCACCCAAAGAGTGATGACCCCAAGCAACTCGGACTAACTTGATAGTCTTGTTCTTGAGTATCTTCTCTCTTCGGTCCAATATAGACACGGGCCTCTCCTCATACGAAAGGTTGGTACCAACAACCAATTCCGAATGATCCAGGATGTGGCTCGGGTCCGGGATATACCGTCGCAGTTGGGATACATGAAATACGTCATGTACCTCACGTAGCGATGGTGGAAGAGCGAGACGATAGGATACATCTCCTACTCGCTCCAGAATGTCGAATGGCCCTATATACCTAGGACTAAGCTTTCCTCGTACGCCGAAACGAATGACACCACGGTTAGGCGAAATCCTCAGGAATACATGGTCGCCGACCGAGAATTCAAGGGGTCGCCGATGGGAATCGGCCCAATGACGCTGGTGATCTTGGGCAACTCGAAGATGATCTCTGACTCTCCTGACCACTTCAACGGTCTGAGCAATCATTTCCGGACCGAGCATCTGCCTCTCTCCGACATCATCCCATGCTAGCGGGGATCGGCACTTCCTGCCATACAATACCTCGAACGGAGCCATCTGGATACTGGCTTGGAAACTGTTGTTGTACGAGAACTCCACCAGGTGCACGTGATCTTCCCACGAACCACCGAAGTCGAGTGTACAAGATCGCAACATATCTTCAAGAGTCTGGATCGTACGCTCCGACTGGCCATCTGTCTGCGGGTGATAAGCTGAACTGAACTGGAGATGAGTTCCCAAACTTTCTTGTAAGCTACGCCAAAAGTGCGACGTAAATCTTGAATCTCTGTCTGAAGTGATACTGACTGGTACACCGTGCAACCTGACAATCTGTCGGAGATACATCTCCGCTAGCTGAGCCGTCGACTGACCAACTCTGAACGGGAGAAAGTGAGCCACCTTCGTGAGCCTGTCTATGACAACCCAAATAGCATCTCTGCCCGCCGGGGATCTAGGCAATCCAGTCACAAAATCCATGGTTACATGCTCCCATTTCCATTCGGGAATCGGCAATGGTTGAAGTAGTCCAGCTGGTCTCTGACGTTCAGCCTTAACTTGTTGGCAGACTAAACAACGAGAGACAAACCGGGCTATCTCCCTCTTCATACCATTCCACCAAAAGTGCTGGCGGATATCACGGTACATCTTCGTGCCACCAGGATGAATGGAATACTGTGAACTGTGGGACTCTGCCATGATCTTCTGTCTGATATCTCCACTGGGTACACAAAGACGCTTACCATGTCGAAGTGTACCGTCTTTATGGATACATAACTCTGGTCTTCGTCCTGCCTCACACTCTGCTCTAAGTCGCTGAAGCTTGGAATCTGCTGACTGTGCCATTTGGATCCTCTCGACTATAGTAGACTGAACTTGCATGCTGGCCATCAATGCCATACTGGAAGGGAGGACAACTTCTATACCCATCTTCTGAAGATCGGCTAACAGCTCTGGTTGCGCTGTTAGGAAATAAACTCCGGCTCTCCTGCTCAATGCATCTGCAACAACGTTGGCCTTTCCTGGGTGATACTGCAAGTTGACATCATAATCCACAAGCAGCTCTAGCCATCTTCTCTGACGCATGTTAAGATCCTTCTGGGTGAAAACATACTTCAGGCTCTTGTGGTCGATGAAGATCTCCACCATATCTCCGTACAAGTAGTACCTCCACAACTTAAGTGCAAACACTACTGCTGCCAGCTCCAAGTCATGGGTTGGGTAATTTCTCTCATGATCACGAAGTTGTCGTGACGCATAAGCTATTACCTTCCTATGCTGCATCAGAACACATCCTAAACCTCTGTCTGAAGCATCACAGTATACTGAAAATCCTCCGGTCCCATCTGGAAGCGTGAGAATAGGAGCCGTCATCAAGCCTCGCTTCAACCTCTCAAAAGAATCCTGGCATTCTGCTGTCCAAGCAAACTGCACATCTTTGCGGGTCAACTGGGTCAATGGCGCAGAAATTCGAGCAAAGTCTGAAACAAATCGCCGGTAGTAGCCGGCCAAGCCAAGAAAACTACGGACTTCTGCCACTGTGCTAGGTACTGGCCATGTTTCAATGGCCACGATCTTCTGGGGATCCACTTCAACTCCTCCTCGGGTGATGATATGATCCAAGTACGAAATGCGATCGAGCCAGAACTCGCATTTACTAAACTTGGCATACAACTGGTGCTCTCTGAGAATCTGAAGAACAACTCTGAGGTGCTGCTCATGCTCCGCTTCGCTCTTGCTGTAGACCAAGATGTCGTCTAGGAACACAATCACTAACTTATCCAAATAAGGCATGAAGATGCGATTCATGAGGTCCATGAATACAGCCGGCGCATTGGTTGCTCCAAATGGCATCACAAGGAACTCCCAATGCCCATACCTAGATCTGAAAGCTGTCTTCGGGATGTCCTGCTCTCTGACTCTAATTTGATGGTAGCCTGACCGCAAGTCAATCTTCAAAAATACTGACGCCCCTCTGAGTTGATCAAACAAGTCATCTATCCTTGGGAGAGGGTATCTGTTCTTGATTGTCACTGAGTTCAAGGTACGATAATCAACACACAATCTAGACGTACCATCCTTTTTTTTCACAAGAAGCATCGGGGCTCCCCAAGGCGATCCACTAGCACGAATGAATCCCTTGGTTCTGAGTTCTTCAATCATCTTGTACAATATCTCTAGCTCTGACGGCGCCATCCTGTAGACTCTCTCTGACACTGGGGCTGTCCCGGGAATCAAGTCGATGGTGAACTCGATCTCCCGCTCTGGCGGCATCCCTGGAAGCTCTTCGGGGAAAATATCCAGAAACTCTTCGACTATCCGAGGTAACTGTACTGCTGCTACTGCCATCCGCAATACTGGAGGAGAAGGTTCAACTTCGCCTCGGGAGAAAGAAAACTCTGGCTCGCCTGGAATGCTAAAAATAAACCTGCCAATGTGGCAGTCTATCCTAGCATACTGGTCCCTCAACCAATCCATCCCTAAGACCACATCATAATCGGCCATCGGGAACTCTATCAATCTAGCAGGAAATTCTCTACCGCTAACTACGATCCGACACGAGGAAAACACTCTATCTACTCCCACAAGTCCGTTACCAGTAAGTATATTGAGCCTTACTGATAATGACTCGGGCTCCAATCCTACCCGTGTCGCGAATCGTGCAGACATAAATGAATGCGAGGCACCAGAATCAAATAATACTGAAGCTGGAAAGGTGTTGACGAGAATAGTACCTGCTACCACCTCACCTGGTGCTATTCCTTCTTCTCCCATGGTCAAGGCCAGCACTTGACCATGTCCTCGGGGTGCGGGTCCCCTCTGCTGAAAATTCCTCTGCCTGCTCTGGATCAGGGCTTGGGCTTGGGCATACTGCTGCGGTCTCTGCTGCTGGAATGCCTGGGCCTGCATCGACAATGGCCTCGGGAACGGGTACTGCAGCTGCTGCTGCTGCTGGACTGGTGTTGGTCCTCTAACTGAAGGACTAGAGAAGGCCGACGAACTCCCCCTATTCGGGCAGTTCCCAACCCTGTGGTCCGGGGCACCACAAACCAAGCACAAACCCTGTGCTCTGCGACACTCTGATACTACATGTCCCGGCTTCCCGCAGTGTGAACATCCCACTGCGGAAGACTGCTTCTGCTTCTGCTGCTGAGGGTGCGTCGGGGTGGAATGCTGAACCGACGTCACTGAGGCCGCCCGCCTCGGAGCTCCAATGGTCAAGGCCCTGGCTGCCGGGGCTGGTGCTGATGACTGGTTCATCTGGCCGTGAGATCGCTTTCGACCTCCGGTCCTGTCCACAATCCTCTGGGAGGTATACTCATGCCTCCGGGCTGCCCGTAGTACTGTATCAAAGGTCTGATGCTCAAACTGCTCCACCGCCAATAGAATCTCCAGATGAAGCCCCTGCTGGAACCGCTGGGCTCTATCAAACTCGGTCGCCACCAAGGTGGGAGCAAACCGACTAAGCCTGGAGAACTCGGTCGCATATCCATCGACCGTCCTGCCCATCTGCTTCAGATTAGTGAATCTCGTCTGTAGATCATACCGAGCTACAGCATCAAAATACTTGGTCTGGAATCTCTCCCTGAATACTGCCCAA
Source organism: Iris pallida (assembly GCA_029216955.1). Classification (NCBI taxonomy): domain Eukaryota; kingdom Viridiplantae; phylum Streptophyta; class Magnoliopsida; order Asparagales; family Iridaceae; genus Iris; species Iris pallida. The sequence goes on from JANAVB010018197.1 coordinate 2,442,199, forward strand.
GCAATAGGGGCCACTAATCCATCGGCCTGCGCTGCCCACCAGCTGCGGGCAAGATCCAATAGCTGCAGGCGCACCACGGCCACCTTCTCGTTCTCTAGAGTCCTGGCTGCTTCTAGAATCACCTCTGTGTCCTGAAGCCAAGCATCTGCAGCGATCGCATCTTCACTGCCATCGAAGAAGGGAGGGTTCAAGCGCTTGAAGCTGTTGGCCGCGCTATTACCCTGATGACCTCCTCTGGTCAAAGCGTCTGCCACCGCCTGGTGCAAGGCATCTCCCCGACGATCCTGAGAGGCTAATAATGACCTGATGAGACCCACCAAAGTGCCATCATCAGGCTCTGCAGGCTGGACGGGCTGAACTGGTAGTTCTCCTTCGGTAGGCATGACTCTGGAGGCTACTCCTGAATGCTGGGCTTGATCTCCAGGTTGCTGCTGGCCCGCGGGAGGTGCTCCGCCTTGCTGATCGGCAGGTCCAGGAACAATGCCGCTGAAGAAGACGACATAGGGAACAATAAGGAAGGACCAGGACAGATCAACGATACAAGCGTAGGATCAGGTCAAGATTACAGGGATTCAGAAGATACGAGCAGAGATCAAGGACGAGTACTGATTGAGACATCTATTCGGTAAACCCTCACATATCTTGATTTACAAGACCTGCATGGGCCACCACTAAAACCATGTCACGCCCCAGAACCAGAATACTGGAGAGCGGGGGCTGACATAGCCAGCTACGTATAATGAAATGGAATCCACGTCACTATACGGTCACGGCTGTCTAGATATATGAGGGTTTAACTACAATCCATCAGTCTCCTATGGTCAAGATCAAACCTATTGTCTCAATCACAAGCAAGTAGTAGCAGTCACAAGATATTAGAGCATCAATATACAATAGTAAGGCGTCCCATACATTACATATTGGATGATCATGAAGCTAGTCGTACAAAATGTCAGGACTAGCAAGAGTTTTAGTCAATACATGATCAACCCTAGGATTTGTCAATCATGTTACAGCCCGTAGGCAGACAGTAAGTAAAGATGCAACCGAGCTAACACGTGCTCGTCGGCTAAACGCCTCAAAAGAATAATTTTACAAATAGAGTGGGAGGACAAAAGAAACCCACTCGTTGCCCTGGTTACGCCTGGTGGTCACCATCGGGCTGGAAGACAGGTGGATCCTCTGGTGCTGCTCCGATATCTGGCCATACAAAACCAGCTGGGTCAGACCCCAGAAAGAGCAAGTGCCACAAAGGAGGCTTCACTTAGGAACTAAAACCAGCATATCACAATAAATAGTAAAGGTAATTTAAGATAGTGATAATAACTGAGATAACAAATATATATTGAACACGGAGAAACCATTCAAGTAGCCAGACTGCAACCCTTAAACCAAACAAGGACCGGGGTTGCAATCCTTCGCCTGAATAGAAACCCGCCTCAATTACTATTGATAAGGTAACAAGACAATAAACGAAGAGAGGACGCAGAACTGCTCCGGAAGCCAGGTTACAACCCTTAAACCAAACAAGGACCGGGGTTGTAACCCTTCGCCTGAACAGAACTGGACCCCTGATCTTTATTGTTAAGGCCAGTATAAATAATCATGGTATTGAAGTAAAGGTAAAACATGACGAGCATGACAGGGGGTTACAATAAGACAATAAACGAAGAGAGGACACAGAACTGCTCCGGGAGCCAGGTTACAACCCTTAAACCAAACAAGGACCGGGGTTGTAACCCTTCGCCTGAACAGAACTGGACCCCTGATCTTTATTGTTAAGGCGGGCACAATAAGCAGGACGATATATGATAAGATAACCATGGAACTATTCAGATAGCCAAGTTACAACCCTTAAACCAAACAAGGATCGGGATTGTAACCCTTCATCTGAACAGAACTTGGTATCCCATCATTTATCGATACAAAAAATCATGTCCTGATACAATCTTGTACAGGATCAGGATAAGACTAAGCTGGAATAAACTCCATCCAATCAATCACGGCCAATCAAGAGTACGGCTTGATACTTTTAACTAACTAGGGTTATCACAAGCCTAGTTACTAGCAAGATGTAATGAGATTATCCCGACAGCCACAAGCCCTGCAGACCATCCGGTTATCCGGGTCGAATGTCCGTTTATGAAGGGTGCACCACATGACTGTGTGCTAAAAATGTGCCCTACTCGTCGGTAGGCTACAAGTCCGCTGAATGCGCCCAGATAACGGAATTGCCTGTAGCTGGGAATCTCTTCATGACTACTGAATCATTCTAGTTAATTAGCCTTAGTCAATTTCAGTAGGTACCTCTGACCGTGGTACTCAGGGATCTCCATCCTAGACATGATGCAAGACAGTACTTAGTTTATTTGTACAAACACAATCGCCCACGGTGTCCAAGTCTTTCATACTTGTCATGTCAGGCTAGCTGTCATAACAGCATGTCGAGACATATCATGCCAGTTTACTTGTCAAGAGTGCGCCACAGTGGACCACTATCGTGTTCTATTCTCACATTATCATAAATGGGAGAAACTTGCATAAAACAACTAGTGACATATTCTTGAAGCCAAGGGAAAGATATACAACTATGACATTGGGAGTTGGGAGAATTTCTGACCACAAATCATGCAAATAAGACATAGAATAGCCAAAACAGGTACTATGCGGCCTATTCTGCGACATGCGGCTCATGCGGCTCAACAGCGACATCATATGCGCCAACTGCGACATGTGCCAACAGCGACATCATATGTGCCAACTGCGACATGCGCCTACAACGACATCATATTCGTCAACTGCGACATGCGTCAACAGAGACATCATATGCGCCAACTGCGACATACGCCAACAGCGACATCATATTCGTCAACTGCGACATGCGTCAACAGAGACATCATATGCGCCAACTGCGACTTGCGCCAACAGCGACATCATATTCGTCAACTGCGACATGCGTCAACAGAGACATCATATGCGCCAACTACGACATGCGCCAACAGCGACATCATATTCGTCAACTGCGACATGCGTCAACAGAGACATCATATGCGCCAACTGCGACATGCGCCAACAGCGATATCATATTCGTCAACTGCGACATGCGTCAACAGAGACATCATATGCGCCAACTGCGACATCATATTCGGCTACCGCGACATGCGTCAACAGAGACATGCTGTTCATGCTGCAGATGAACATAGAAATGACCAGAAATTGTTTTGGCCATAACTTTCTCATCCGAAGTCGAAATCTAGCGAAACAAAAGCCAAAACTGCATGAAATTGAATTATCTATAACATGGAACAATCAAAATATGAAAATAATGAAGTTTGGTAGATCAAAACCCAAGAAATCCGAAAATAATATAAACTTAGATCTACAAGAAAATATCCATCAAAATGGAAAATGCCAAGTTCTAAAGAGGCTTGGAATCAAGTAAGGAAGAGAATGGAACAATAAAACTTGAGATCCATCATGAAGCAAGTTTGTACTTGCCTAAGCTCTCTCTCTCTTTCTCCTGGTGGTTGAAGAAGTTATGATAGGGAAGAAGAAGAATAATGAAGAGAGAGAAAGGGGAATGGGTTAATAAAGGGTAGTGGTGGTGGTAGGTAGGGGTTTTCTTTTGGTTCATGATGAACCCAAAAGCAAACCAAACTAAGCTAAGCCGAACCAAGTTAAGCCACAACCAATGTCATGCCAAAATAACTATGCAGAAAAATACGCAATACGAGTCAAGAATACGTACACGTATACCAAGATACGTAATACGAACCACAGGCATTACAAGTATCAGATAAATATTATTCATCTGCATATCTCATTAGATCAGAATATTCATCAAGAATAATTTATGTGCCTAATATTATTCTAAAATATTGTACTGAGTAAATGACAGTAAATAATTTTATATTCTTTAAACATGGTACTTCATGACCCAGTATATGTTCTTTTGGTTGTTAAAGATCATATTGATTTGATCATTATAGGTATATCATTCATATTAAATCTATGCAGGAGATTTATCTCTACATGAGATTTATAGTAGATCTCTTCTAGAGATTCATCTTTTCATGAGATTATATGATATCTCTTTTGAATATTTATCTTTCTATCTTCATGAGATTCCTCTATATTCAGGAGATTCCTCTTGTCACGACCCGCTCCTAAATAATCGGATACGAGTCGGACACGCCCAGCCTTCGTCGATGGATACGATGAAGTAATGTCACTCCCCGTTCCCGGAATGCATATTTTTATACATGTACAATTCATGTATATTTATTTAGTATTTATCATGTAGTATCCTGTATTTAAATTCCTCTAGTTTTATGCTAATTAATTATCTGCTCTTTAATTTTCATGTTAATCACTTTCCTGTAATTTTATTATCTGTATTTTATTTTTTGCAATTTATTTCTGTATTTTATTTTCTGCTTTTAATCCTCTGTTTACTTTCGGGTTGGCCTTAGATGACTCCCTGTAAACCCGGCCCATTAGCTCCCACCTACCACTCCCTTTGCTATTTAAAGCTCCCCTCTCCATTCTCTCTTTTCATTACTCATTCTCACCATTACTTCTTCTTCTTCCTCCCATTACTCTCCACCACCTACCAGCAGCAGGAGAAGGCAAGTGCAAACTTGCTTCTCAATCATCCATTTTTATGGATCATTACTCTTCCTCTCATGATCCTGAGAGAGTTTAGTGCTTGACATATGTGATTTCTGTGGCTTGTTTTCTCTAGATCTAAGTTTGTATTTTCGGCTGTTCATGGGTTTTAAATCCACCAACTTAGCGTGTTTTCGGATCGGAGAGTTCATGTGGTAGAACTGCTCGTTAGTCACGCACACGTCTCTACGTGTTTGCGTGTATTTTTAGTCACGCTCGCGTTTGTGTGCGTGTATTTCTCAGTCACGCTCGCGTTTGCGTGCGTGTATTTCTCAGTCACGCTCGCGTTTGCATGCGTGTATTTTTCAGTCACGCTCGCGTTTGTCTGCGTGTATTTCTTAGTCACGCTCACGTTCTCATGAGCGTGCGTGTATTTTCAGTCACGTACACGTCTCTGCGTGTCTGCGTGTATTTCTTAGTCACGCTCACGTTCTCATGAGCGTGCGTGTATTTTCAGTCACGCACACGTCTCTGCGTGTCTGCGTGTATTTCTTAGTCACGCTCACGTTCTCATGAGCGTGCGTGTATTTTCAGTCACGCACATATCCATGAGCGTGCGTGTATTTTCAGTCACGCATACGTCTCTGCGTGTCTGCGTGTATTTTCAGTCACGCTCACGTTCTCATGAGCGTGCGTGTATTTTCAGTCACGCACACATCCATGAGTGCGTGTATTTTCAATCACGCACACATCCATGAGTGCGTGGATTTTTAGTCGCGCACACGCCCACGAGTGCGTGCGTGGATTTCTTATCATTTTCCACACTCACACTGTGCATGCCAACAGGAACCATTTTCACGCTCACTTCGACTAGACTTGTTGGCGTGACTTTTGGCCTTAGCTTAGACTTGCTGGCGTGACTTTTAACCAGGGTATTTCTATTTGCTCTATAACTTATTCATTTAATGATGGCATGATAATTCTTCTATTATATCCTTACGCCTTTTGGCGTGAACTTGATAAAATCATGACATGTTAATATTATAAATATGGATTGTTGTATAGAATGTGTCATGTGTCTTGATTGATCCATGGATACCCAGATTGACTGGAACTTAACCCTGAGGAGTTACAGACTTGACCCCGTGTAATACAAATTGACTTTCATGCCTTGATACCATTGATAATAATGGTTATCTTTACTAAAATTGATCATGCGTTCCTAGTTGGAACTAAGAGACTGGCTAGTCGTCTTATTGAATGAAATGAATGAGACAAGTTCATGTAATGAACTATTGTACTCGATTAGCCAATCCCGAATATTGGCATACAGGCACATGCAGGTTTCAAAGTATTTATTTATCTATTTTACAAAAACAGCATGTGTACTGTATGGTCAAGGCATGATTACTCCGTGGTTAGACTTGATTGTTGCATCACGCTATGTAAAACCTACAACCTAGCCGCACGGGTATCATTGTAGAGTTGCGCATATCGTACCCCGTACGAAAGTACTCATTTGAACGATCATGATCCACGACATGGAACTTCACGCAACGTAGAGACTAATAAGTTAAATAAAATAATGATGGCATGGAGAGAATGGATTCCCGAGTTCTTACATGGCAGCCCCCTTGGGACTATTAAGTGCCCGACGGGCGGGCTAGTTCCCACAGATACGGTAATTCTGTCACACGGGCAGGGAACGGTATCTGCTTATATTATTGTACATGCTATAACGGCGGGCGTCCCGCTGGGACTCGTCTAACTACATGATTGGCGCAATTGATTGATTGGATAGACTAGCCTTGCTTGCACATAGTAAGAACTGAGGAATCCCTAATTGCATAATTCCAGGATAACTTGGGACTCACAATAGCAAGCCGTAGTAGTTGGTTGGCCGTTCAAGATGATTTGCTTGTGTACTGTACCTACTCCGTTGCCTAACTGAGATGATCAGAATGTCAGGACATGACGGGCTAACTTCTGTCCTTGTTTGGTTGGGAGGTTGGTTCGAAGTGTCTTGATGTTATGTGAATCATAGTGGGAAGCAGAGATCTATTACTATATTCTCTTACTTACTGGTTTAGTCCTTCATATCGTCCTTCCTTGTGGTACTTGCTATTAGAGGTCTAACCTCTCTGGTTTTGCATGGCCAGATTTAGAGCCGATCCCCGAGGACTCAGCTTACTTCTACCTCCAGGATGGTCAATACTAGGGAAATGATCGCAGGAGGACTCGAGTGGGTTTTCTTACTTCATCGCTCGTTTTGTCATTTACTTTATACTTAGCCGTTTGGCACCGACATGTTAGTCGGGTCGTCTCGTACTTACTTTTGCATAATTGTAATTAAGTCAGACTGCAGCTGATAACAATTGTGTATACTTTACTATATACCATCTGGCTATGTTTTGTAAAGCCAGATCTCAAGAACATTTTGACTGAGCATTTGGGACGCCTTACTGCTTATTCTTACATGTTCCCTATTTCCTGTTTCTTGTTTGAATGATTGAGACAATAGATGTGAAATGACCATAGTAAGACTTTCATGTAGTATGCACCCCCTCGTCTGATTAGACAGCATTGATCGTATTATACGGTATTCATCTACCCGTAATACGTAGCTGGCTGAGTCATTCTCCCGCTCTCCAGTATTCTGGTTCTGGGGCGTGACAAGGTTTTAGTGGTGGCCCATGCAGGTCTGATTTCAGACTTGTGGGGTGTTTTGATTTATAGGATGTCTCAATCACGCGTGTTCCCCCTTGATCTCATGATTCATTATTCTCAACCCTTGCTTGACATTCCGGTATCCTTTGACTTCATTGATCCTTCATGTCCGGTTGTTTGATTGTTCTCTTGTCCCTTTTTCTTAGGGGCACTTCGACCACATCGGTCAGAGCTGGACAGCAACAACAACAGCAGGAGCAACATGGACAACCTGACCCGGTTGGTCAGCAACAAGGGCCAATACTAACTGAAGAGGCTACCCAGGAAGAAGTGATAGTGGAACCAGCAGCTGGATCGCAGTATCCGGACATTCCACCACCACCCACAGTTCCACCTACCCAAGTGGACACACCAGCCCTTCTGGAGATCATGAGAGGAATGATGGCTACTCAGCAACATCAGATGTTGGCCCAGCAATGTATGCACACTCAGCTACAATAGCAGAATGTGCTACTCAACCAAGGATTGCAGACAGCATTGAAAAGAGGGGCAAGGCCAGATTCAGGAGCATCAGCCAGGTTTTGCAAGTACAACCCCCGCCGTTTTGAGGGCACAGAGGATGCCATATCAGCAGATGCATGGCCTAAGGATATGGAGGCTATTCTGACAGCAGCTAAGGTACCGGCAGAAGAACGTGTGGATCTGGTGAAGTTATTACTTCAGGATCTCGCACGTGATTGGTGGGAATCAGAGGAAGTGGGCATCAGACGTCCTGTGGCTTGGGACGATTTTACTACAAGATTCAAGACCAAGTACTATGGAGTTGTGGCGCAGTTTGAGCTACAACAGAAGTTTATCAGCCTCAGGCAGGCTGGCAAGACTGTAGATGCTTATGCAGCGGAGTTCTGCAGATTGAGTAGATTCGCCCCAGAGATGGTAGCAACAGAGAGCCAGAGGGCTATGAGGTTTCAGCAAGGGTTTCATCTTGAACTCTTGCAATTGATAGAGGGGCACAATTACCAAACTTTCGACGAAGTATTGACGGCGACTCGAAGGCATGAGATCACCATTCAGAGGCTTGCGACCAGGACTGGGGGTCAGAAGAGATCCCACAGTCAGATTGAAGGAGGAGGGAGAGCAGCGCCCCGAACAACAGCACCATCCACTGGCATTCGTTTCCACGATGTGGCGATACGAGGACCAGCACCACCCAGGCAGCAGCAACAGCAACAGAGGAAGAACCAGCAACCCCCGGTGGGCTGTACTTATTGTGGAAAGATGGGGCACACTAGAGATGTGTGTCGGACATTGAATGGACTGTGTCTGATATGTGGAAATCCAGACCATCGGGTTACCACATGTCCCATGAATTTGAGGTCAGGAGGACCAGGGCAGCAGTTTCCTGCTCTGCCAGCACCAGGGGCAGGCCAGTATCGAGGACCAGCGGTGGCAGTAAGGCCGTTGGCGCAGCGACCGTTAGTGCAGTAGGCTCAGATGTTTCGGCAGCAGGAACCGCCGATGCAACAATACCAGCGTAGACCACCCCAGCATCATCAAGGCAGGGGCCAGCAGCAGCACCAGGCTAGGCCGCAGCATGGAAACCAGCAAGGAGGTCGAGGGCAGGCATTCACTTTTGTCACGCCCCAGTACCGAAATACGGGGACGGACTAGGCCAGCTACTCCATATGAGGTACGTAACGTCATACGGCGATCGTGGCTGTCGAGAGACTAGGGGGTACATGCTACAATCAAGTCTCCTATGGTCCCACAGAGTTCTATGTCTCAATCAATTAAGTCAAATCAGCAATTAAATGAATATTAAAGATAAAGCAGTAAGGCGTCCCTGACGCTTCATCAAAATGATCATGAGAGACTAGCTTTATAATTTAGCTATCTCAGAGAGTCAGGAGTACAAAATTATACACAGCTGCAGTCTGTTTAATTACAATTATGTACTGACACAAAATATCAAGTAATCCGGCTAACAGGTGTCGGTGGCTAAACGCCGCAAAAGTATAAGCAGGAGTGGTGGAGAAGAAACCCACTCGAGTCCCCGAACCGCCATGCTCCTAGTATGCACCATGGATGTCAGGGAGGAAGATCGTGTCCTCTGGCTCTGCTACGAGATCTGGCCAAACAAAACCAGCGGGGTCAGCCCCGAATAGCAAGTACCGCTAAAGGGGAACAAGAGTTAAGATTAAAAACCCAACTAATAGAATGACTGATAATAGTAATACTTATGCTACTATTATAGGGTAGCGCAACATCCTCGAACCCATATGGCACCCTTACAACCAAACAAGGACAAAAGGTGCCGCATGGAGTCGGGACGTGTCGTACTCTATAACTTCCACATAAGTTAAAAAGGTATAAACCATAAAATCTCCTGATCGTGACTTCGGTCGATAGCCTATCGCAGCACAATAACCAACCCAACAATCAAACAAGAACATGGGTTGGATCATGTACCATGATAGACCATGTTCCTCAGTCATTCACAGAAGTAGCACTTCACAACCAGAATAAGTCTTCCGTTCATAACTTCGGTCCACAGCCTGTCATAGTACGATAACCAACCCAACAATCAAACAAGAACATGGGTTGGATCACGTACCACAACAGTCCGCTTCCCTCGGTTATTCGCGGAAGGTAATAGGATACAAGCAAGTCGTTTTCACGGCCAATCAAGTCTACGAGTTTCTAGTGGGACGAGGTTATCCTCGCGTCATGTTATTAGAAAAATCCTCAGATCGTATCTTTCCAGCAAGGCTAGCCAACCCAGGGGTTCGCGTAGACAGGTGTCATAGAGCACAGGTCCCTCGTGAGGCCACCTTGCCAAGACATGTAATATATAGCAGGAATTAATCGGATACAGCATCCACTCGTTGCGGATGACACAGTATCCGTGGAGACCAGCCGGCGCGCCAAGACAATATCTCAGGGCGACTGGTGTAACACGATCTCGGGACTCTGCCCTCCCCATGCATCTAGTATATTCAGTTGCCTAGTTTAACCCTAGGTGAAATCTTGGACTCTCAAGCTGTGGCCTGCATGATTACCCTCCTAAAGTCGTACTTTAGTACGAGTACCCCAAAGAGGATCCATGTCAATTAGTATGTCAACATGTGCTACCCTCCTTAGTGTAATGCATCATTACAAATACGCCACGTGGAGTTACGAGTCATTTGTCGAGCATGAACAAGAACTGGAACATTCAGGTACATGTATCAGGTAGGAACACTTTGTTCTCCGGGGTCACATCAGTGCTCATATCATGCTCGGGACAAAAGGCGTAAGGATATAAAATGGGCATATAATATCTAATAAAATATCAAAAGCATACGCACAACAAGGCAGCGTGGGTGAAAAGTCACGCAAGCTTACACAAGGCAGCGTGCGTGAAAAGTCACGCAGGCTCAAGGAGAGAGCTGCGTGAAAAGTCACGCAGGCTCAAGGAAAAGAGCAGCGTGAAAAGTCATGCAAGCTCAAGGAAAAGAGCAGCGTGAAAAGTCACGCAAGCTCAAGGGAGAGTGCTGCGTGAAAAGTCACGCAGACTCAAGGGAAGAGCTGTGTGAAAAGTCACGCAGGCTCAAGGAAAAGAGCAGCGTGAAAAGTCACGCACGCTACAGGGAGCAGCGTAGGTGAAAAGTCACGCACGCTTAAGGAGACGGCGTAGGTGAAAAGTCACGCACGCTACAGGGAGCAGCGTAGGTGAAAAGTCACGCACGCTACGGGAGACACGCTTCCAACAGGAAACGTACCTAAGTCTGCGTATGCAGCGCTAAAGAGCGCACGTAGCTCAGTGTGCGTGAGCTAAGAAGCTCTGCACACTGCTCACTGTCTTCTCCAAACAGCAAGAACACCATGGCAGAACCTCAAAAACTTCAAAACAACATAACTTGGTCATCCGAACTCCAAATCCGGATTTCCAAAGTTCCAACTTGGGTGAAATGGAATTCTCTTCCACATGGAAGCATCAAAACTCACAAAACTTCAAAGAAAATAGATCAAAACTAAGGAAATCCGAAAATGATTAAAACTTAGATCTACAAAAATCAAAGCTTCAAAATAAAAATTTCCAAGTTCTAAACTAGTATAGATTGAGGAGAAGAAC